>CM073774.1:80506105-81169219 GCA_037158775.1 Hetaerina titia | reverse complement strand
AGTTCGTGTTTTAATTCATCCCGAACCTCATTAAAATTCCCTTGACTGAATAGATATGCTCTACGCTTTTCCTTATTCTATGCTTTCACGAAATTAATTGTAATTTCTGGAAATATAGCATTGCGGTCGCTAATGTTCTCATTAATGCCCACATTTGTACTATTATCTGGCTTTTTGTCGCAATTATGTCGAGTTTGCTTGTACCTTGCCTTGTATCAGCGATCTACATCTACATCTACATAAGTACCCTGCGAGCCACCAAAAAGGTGTGTGGCAGGGGGTGTAGCACCATGAGGGAAGGGTAAGGTTGAGGGGGTTGGGAGTTAGGTGAGGAAAGGTGGGGGGAACCTGTAGGAAAAAAAATATATATATACATATATATATGTATATATACACACATACATATACATACATACATACACACATGTATACACATCCTCGCGAAGTCCCTAACCTGTACGTTAATACTTATTGTAATGAACTAAGTCCTGGGGAATTTCGACTACGAGCATTCTGTTCCCTTATCGTTCTTGGAAAAAATGACATTTTAAACCTGTCAGTCTTGCAGTCTATTTCTCTAGTCTTATATTCGTGATCCCTTCGACCGTAATACGTTGGGGTTCGTATTATATCCTTGATGTCATCGGAAAAGGGCCCATCTTTAAATGTTTTTAATAAGTTTAATCTATATTGGAAACGCCGCTGTGTAAGAGAATCCCAACCTAAATTGTCTAGCAAAGTGGATACGCTGCTGAGTTGGTCATAAACAATGTTTGACAAATCTAGCCCCCCTCCGCTGAACTCGATCTAATTCCGAAACCAAATTTATGTTGTGAGGATCCCATATACTGGCAGCATACTCTAGGTGGGGCCTGACCAAGGCAAGGAACATCGTTCTTTCACCTTTTCGTCGCATTTACCTAGCACTCTTTTCACAAATCCGACAAAGCGATTTAACTATTTGTTTTTTTTTTGCAGTACTCTGTGAACATATTGAGAATTATTTCACAAGAATTTTAATTGCTTGCCTTTTTTTATTATTAATTTCCAAGTCCCTGTTACTTGACGACAGATTAAAGACGTCGGCGAGTACAGATAAACACTTTAACTCTGGAATACCACTCATGTCATAGACAAAAATAAAACGAATAAAAAGCCATTTTCCTTCTTTGTTGTGCCGCACTACTCTGTAATATATGACCTTATACCTGTTTAATTAACCGTATTTAGTTAGTTACGCATAGAGAGACAAAAAAGGCCATTCGTATGCATTAATTTACGGTAATATCTATCGAAATCGCCATTTTCAAGCAATAATTTCTGTTTGTGTTACCTTTCATTTATGTCTATACACTACCCCGCAAGCCGTCACAAGGAGGTACTGCAGAGGGTGTTAAGTCACAAGCCAGCCATAATTTTTCTTTAATACTTCAGTTATTACGTAACTTTTTAATTAATTCCCCTTAGTGAAACCAATTTCTGCGAGTGTACAGGGTTCGTCCGGAAATTAAGTGTACTGAGCTCAGGAAAAAAAATTTATTACACTTTTACATATCTTAAGCTAATATTCCTCAAAATAGGACCCTTGTCAGTCGATACACTTGTTCCAGCGGCGTTCCCATTCCTGGAACGCTCCCGCGAAGGCATCATCGGGAACCTCTCGAAGACACGTCGTCACGGCCTCTTTGACGGCGTCCAAAGTCCCGTATCGCGTTCCTTTCAAACTCCTCTTTATCTTCGGGAACAGAAAGGAGTCCGGTGGTGCCAAGTCCGGGCTGTAGGGCGGGTGCGGCAGCGTTGCCACGCCGTGCTTGGCCAAGAAATCCGACACGACAAGCGCGGTGTGAGACGGCGCATTGCCGTGATGCAGCCGCCAGATGTTTTTGATCGCTGGCTGGACGCGGGCGACTCGTTTTCGAAGCCTCTCGAGCACTTGGACGTAAAATGCAGCATTTATAGTTGTCGTTCAGGTACAAATTCGTAGTGGACGACTCCCCTTTTGTCAAAAATCCGGAAAAAATCAGTACACTTATCTTCCGGACGAACCCTGTATAACCCTGTAACTGAACCTATATAATGTCTTCAAAAATTCTGCTTACATTTTCCGCCGATACGTCTTGGTAAAAAAGATACTCAATGACATTTGAAAATTAAACAACTTGAATATGAAGGTGAGGTTGTCAATATGAAGATTTTCCACCAAGTTACTCCAGAAAATGTTTTATTTGTACTCAAGGACCTTTAATTTAGAGCGTGTCGCTTGGTAGATATGAAACATGGCCTCTTAGATAAGAGAAAGTTCTTGAGGGGTGGGCGTTACTGAGTTGAGAATAGATGTTTAAGAAGTACGGGTGTGGATAAGGATGGAGTGGGGAAGAAAATGGATGAGAATAGGATTACATTAAGAAGGTGTTTCAGATGTAGGTATGGTGAAGAATTGAGGAAGTACATTAGTTGGACTGAGAGAGGAAGTTAATCAGTTTAAACTGTTTCAAATATGGTGGGCGTAGAGAGGAACTTGCTAGGGGAAATCCGAAGAAGGCAGAATAAGTAGGTAGAGGAATAATTGTGAATAGGGATGTTAAAGGTAGTCATAGGAGAGGGAGAGTGTTTGATAATAGTTGTAGAGTCAGGAAGAGGGTAGTAGGAATATTTAGATAGTTTGAAGCATGTAGCATTCACATACGAGTAGAAATGAAGAAGAAAAAAGATAGGGTCAAGAAAGAAAGTTCTCGCAATACCTTGAAAAAAATAGTCCTTAGGAATCGTCGATTTAACTAGTTAAAAAATCATGTATCCTGTATAGGACACTCGATTTAACATACGAAACCAAAGAAACAGTTGAGGCGCCTGATTACATAGGCAGATTACACCGTTCGTATTAGGTAAGGTAGGGATAGACTGCAGCATCAAGTGATTAAAGGAGTCATTATTTCCTTTGTGCAATTCGCGATCAAAATAATAAACAAATGTATTCAGCGAAAAAAACCTACGGCCGACGAATCCATCTGCGAACAAATAACCTAGAACACTTGACCATTTTGTAACTGGACATGGGTGAAGTTGCATCCCCTGGCACACACCTCCGGGGCTGATTTCGGGGTGCGGCGTGGATTTTGATTCCAAAAATTCTACATTAATCAGGAAGAACACCTTGATTGAATGAATCTTGCCGTAGGAATGCATCGAAGAAACAGTAGATCTTATTCCTTCGCAGAGTAATTTCAGGCTTTACCTTTGAATGTTTTGCTCACCTCGGAGCAAGTACATAATGTTTGAAAAGAATAAATTCTTATTTAAATAGTGCCATTAAACTTTAGAATAGGATTGAACAAGGGTTATAAATAAGTTGGAATGTATGCCGTATTCATTATCATCAATAATTGTTACAACGCTGAAGATTTTAATTATGATCCCAGTGGTTGGTGAGGGCAATGGTAGCAATCCGTCTGGGTGCATGGGTCAAAGCAAGATGTCAAACAACTTAGGTGTTATGCGGTTGTGTGAAAAATCAACAAAAAAATTGATTACTTAAGAAACAGAAGTAGATTTGAACCGAAGGGAAGGAATATTTAGCTACTTTCGTCGTCTTTTCTCAACCATCAAAGCAGTGCGTTAAAAAATTATGCGACATTCATTTTTTTCATGTGGGAACAGTTTCCAAGGAAGAAAAAATTTTCTATTTTCAATTTAATTATTTTAACGTAATTTCCGGACGTAAAAGTCTTCTCTCGGTCAAAAAATCGAACGATTTTCCAATTAAGGGAGAATGGTCTTTTTTATTTTCTTTTTTAAAAAAATAAGGATTCGTTTATGCGAATGGTGGAACGACTCTCGGTTTTCATTATTATTTTTATTATCTTAAAAACCCAACTCCCGAACATCACCTTAAGCCGTTAGCCATTCCGGAAAATGTCCCCAACAATTGATTTTCCGATATATTACCCACATCTGTGCGGCAGATAAAAATTTTCATATTAATTTATCTTCCACGTAAAAACTTGTTATGTGAACCTATGCTTCTTAAGGGTTAATGTTAGCCACCCCCCCACCCCACCAAACCTACCCCCTCTTCTTCCCTCTCGGGAGCTCACTAATGGCGGAGATTTTCTGAAATTCTCAAGGGGAAGGATAACATTACTTGAGGAGTTGGGGAAGAGAGGAAACTTGTCCTTTTTTATCCCCTCCCACGTGGGTTGGGGCGATAGAACGGCAGCAGAGGAGGATTCTTCTCGAAGGCTGGGGCATAAAATACGCTCGTAACGCAAAAACGAGTTTTCTTTCTTTGCCATCCCGCCACGTAATCCTTACCGAAACATCCAGGTATTTATGAGTAACCTTCGGCGAGGCTTCGGGGATATAAATAGAGTTTTTAGACGGTGTTGGAAGGGAAAGTGTATGATGGAAAGCACTTCGACTGGAGAAGTTTCTCCGGATAATACAGAATTCGGTGTATCCGTCGGACAAGAGCAAGGGAGAGAAATAGAGAGAGAGAGGTGGGGAGAAAGAATTATTAGTGACAAAGGAATAGCAATATGGTATATGCCATAAGATTTCTTCACTGTACAAGATTTTGTACATTGATAGTCTTATGTGACCTTTTACTCCTCTCTGTTGCATCGAATGAGTTGAATTTCAAGCCCTAAAATCACCCAATTATTACCTCGGGATTGGATAAGAAAGATGTGACTGAGCTTAAAATTGTGCATAAGAAAATTAAATTTTATAAAAAAATGGAGTAGAAAGGCATTTTTTGAAAAGGGTTAGTTCTCTCCCGAACGCCTATTTCATCAACAAATTCGAAATAGAAAATGTAGAGTCGATATACTCCGTGGACTATGACTTCATCTACATAGTACTCCGCAAGCTGCCGCAAAGAGCTGGGCGTGCCTAAGACGTTGTTCTTGCTTGCGACTTCTGGGTGAAACTTTTACGGGGAATATGTGGACAAAGGGTAGTCGTGAATGGTGCTAGCTCTGATGATGAAGGAATCATTTCAGATGTTCCAACGGGGAAGTTAAATCGGACGACCTCTTTTATTCCTTTTCTACGTAAACGAAATTGATTCCGTGGTAGACAGTAAGATACGCTTATTTTCCGACGACGCAGTGATATGCAGAGATATCCGTAGTAGTGAGGATAAAGGTTAGTGCGACACTTGGAAATTAGATTTAAACTTAGAATAGTGCGTATTGATGAATTTTTGGAGGATGAGCAGTTCACTCGTGAACACCTGATGTATCAGGAATACCGAAATTGAAAACGTAGACTCGATTAATTACTTAGGCGTTACCCTCACTGACGACATATTTTGGGCGAAACATATAGGGGGAATTAGTGGTCAAGCTAACAAAAAATTCGGATTTAAGTATTGAGGAAATTTAATGAAAAGGTTGAAGAGAAATGTTATCTTCCACCGAAGATTTATTTGGAATGATTGAGCCCAATTTAGAATAATATTCTGCTGGCATTAATGGGATTCTCACGAATTTGAATTGATTACCAAAGGAAATCGCGTGCAGCTAGGTTTGTCAATCGTTGTTGTGATAAACTGAGTGGGGTAGCTACATTATTATGGAATCTAAGCTGGGAATCACTCACGGCGTGAGGGTTCAATTACAGATTAAATATCTTGCATTAATTGAAATGATGTCTCTTTAGCGATACTGGAGAAACTGGAAATTAGGCCCAGCGCACAACGGAAGGACAGATTATGTAAATAAAATTAGAGAGATTAAGTGTAGAATAGATAGATGAAAGATGTCACTTTACGAAAAACGATAAGGGATCGGAATAACGCTATCCGAACCCGCTACGTGGGGGGAAGTACTTTTTCAATGCTAAATAGTCTAGTTTTTGTCATTATTTCATCTAATCATAATATTATTACCCGTATTTGTTCCTAGTAGCTTTTCTCGCCTTCTTACATAAGTATCTCACATTTAGATACCGTAGCGCATCTACCTGTCGTTATCATTATCAGTGGCTTGCAGCATAGCGTATGGATGTTGATGTAATTATTATTATTAGGTAATCTACCGGTTAAGGTAGGTTTTTGGATGGACACAACTATCATATAAACATTTTGTGACTCCAAACAAAACCCAATCCAGCAACCTAATCTACATCAGGTCCCTTTTCATCTCTGTGTACTTCCTTCCTCCTTTCATCCCGTCCAACATCCCTATCCTGTTCCTACCCTTTCCTCGTTTGCCTAACATTCTCCCCTCTATTACCTTCTTCAACATTGCACTACCGCTTAATACGTCTTACATCCATTTTTCCTGCCTCCATAGGATTTCTCTCAACAAACCCCTCTCCTCACCCACCATCTCCAGTACTTCCTCATTTGTTTTCCTTTCGGTCCATTTCACCTTCTCCATTCTTCTTCACACCCACATTTCAAAAGCCTCCAATCTACGTCTATTCTTCTGCTTCAGCGACCACGTTTCCGCGCCGTACATAGCTACGCTACATATCAGAGTTTTTACGAGTCTTGTCTTAACATCCCTACTCAACGTCCCCGTCATCAACTCCCTCCTCCTTGAGAAAGCCTCCTTGCCTAGCGCAATTCTTCTCCTTACGTCCCTACCACTTCGACCGTATTGGTCCAAAACACTTCCGAGATATGTAAATTGTTCTACCTGCTCTATTTTTTCCCCGCCTATTTTAATATTTAGCTTAGCCTTTATCTTTCTGGAAAATCGCATAACCTTTGTTTTATTAATATTTATTCTCATCCCATATTTATCGCACTGAACCTCCAATTCACTCAACAATACTTGCAACCCCTTGGCTGACTGAGCAACTAATGCTTGATCATCAGCAAACCTAATCGATATTACCAATTCCCCTCCGACTTTCATTCCTACCTCCAGTCTTTCCCATGCCTCTAATCATTTCCTCCACATGTGCGGTGAACAGCACCGGTGACAATGGGCAACCCTGCCTTACACCTCTTCCTAACACTACCCATCCGGATTCTCCGTTCCCCACTCGCACCTGAGCAGTTTGAGACATGTACATGTTGCGTATCAGTCTCCTGTCCCTCCATTCCATTCCTATTTTATGGAATACACGCGATATAATATATGGAGGCAATTTTTTAAAATACGAGTTTCGTACAAAACGAATTACTGAGCTGTAGAGTGGAAATGGTTTGTGTGGCGACCGCTGAAGTGAGAGGCGTTTTCAACTATTGAAATAGCGTCATTTAGTGCATAAGTACAGTGGGTGATCATCCATTTTATTATATCAGCGTGGCCCCACACCCATTAGAAGTCATGGTAATTTCAGTGAAATATGCGGTTATCGGTATAAAAAGTGAATTCGTGGGTGATTGACAGTTCAGAGACGGCCGAACCTCGTCTAACAACGAACCCAAGGAAAACTAGGCAACGGACCTGCCGTTTTATTCAGTGGGCATACACGCAAGTAAGTCGTATGTAAGCATTCTCCAGGGCCGTGCGATCTTGGTTTCTAAGTTGTACAAACATTGTACCTCGACACGGTGTTTATGTCGAGAGGTAACAGAAGTTCAGCTGAAGCTTCAGCAGGATGGAGAAGGTGAGATACACAAACAGGAAAACAAATGAGTAGCTTCTGGGTATGGTGGGTAGGAGATGGGATTGCTGGAAAAAATCATATGGTTGCAAAGAATATTGATCGACAGTGGGGTGCTGAATACTGTAATAGAGGGGAGAATGCTGGGCAAACTAGGAAGGGGCAGACATAATGTAGGGATGTTGGCCGGAATGAAATCGCGTTTTATCGTCTACGGCAGTAAAAATTTGAACTCCAAAACCTGATTTTTTTGTTCCTTGACATAAATAATTTCATTCTGGGAATTAAAAATGTGTTCGCATTGTAGGTAATTCTTTTTCTTGTAAATCCCTCCATGGGTCTTAATAGTTAAATCTCAAAATACAATGCAACAATTTCGGAGTGTAACAAATCATTCGCTTTGTGAGAGTGTTTTAGCCATCGAGGCGTTCTCTTACACTGTGAGAGTTAAGGGGCTTTAAAGAAACAAGATATTGTGACGAAATGCCGTACATACAATGTCACAGGCATTCGTAGTCGTGAGCGATACGCCACAGTCCACGAGGTTAAAGCCAACTTTAAGCACTAAGTTGATTTTTACTCTGAAATTGTTGCATTGAAATGCATATTAGTGGATGACTCCGTCAAAAATTTACTATCATGGCAAATCCCGCGGTTTCTTTGAATTTGTCCAAACAAAATCCTTATTGTTTAAAGTTGGCACCATTTTTCTAGTAAAATCATGTGTCAAGAATGAGTGAGATGTTTACGTGTTCAAACATTTTACATGAAGTCGATGTTAAAGATTGGTACGTAATTGGAGGGTTTCTCTCTAACGCCGCCTTCAAAGAAGGATTAATGTTGGCTAGATTCCAGTCGCGAGGTACTGAGCCTTCATCCACCGATTTAAGAAAAATACTTTCTAAAAATAGGGCAATATCTTAAGCTAATCCCTTCAATATTCGAGCAGATATTTTTTCCGGGTCTGGTGCTTTGTTGGTTTTGATACTACGGAGCTGTTGTTCTATTCTTTTCTTGATCAGTGTAATGTCGATCATGTGTTCCCCGGGTGGGTGTGGAAGCTGGTTTGGTGCGTTTATATTTATTGTGGACGCTCTGGAGAAAGTCGTTTGAAATATTTGCCTTTTTCAGGTTGTCTGTAATTAGTTCGCTGTTTTCCACCTTCAAACGATGTACAGTTGGACGTTTTCCCCGCAGTTATCTAACGTAATACGAGAATGATTCCTCAAGATATTCACTTTTCACTTTAGTTTTTAAGGAGTGCAGCGGTTTGCGCATGATTAATTTTGTTTTACAACCACATTCTTTTAGTTTCTTCTTGGATGTATTCATATAAAATCTACGTCACTACTTTTTAAACTCCTTTTCAATATGATTGCAGTCTTCTTTGCTTTCTTAATGCTAATCTGACTTCTCCGTCGTATCATCTAGGTTCCTTACTGTCGCATTGAAGTCTCAATGGAATGCCCATCCTAAGACTTTCCAAAACCAACCTTAAGCGGTAGAAAAAAAATAAACCTTCATCAATTCCGAATACTTCCTTCCTCCCTTTTCAACTTGCTTATCTTATTCCCTCACATTCGTCACTTTCCTAACGTTATCCTTTCTATTACAGTTGTTAAAATCTTATTGTCAATCAGAATGCTCTGCATCCATCTTCCCCGCCCCCTTTGGAGGAGAGGAAAGAGATTCAGAGCATTTCTTCCAACAATCTCCTCTCCTCCCCTGCCATGACTATCACTTCTTCGTTTATTTTCATTCCGTCCATCTTAACCTATTTTTATATATCCACACTCACATCTCAACAGCTTCCAATGTGCAGCTTCATAATGACATAGGGGACGGATAGAAAATGTGATCTTTTGCATCAACTTTCTTGGTTGCCGGTATCCGTTCCGGTAATTAGTTGCAATTTCTTGAAATTTCCAGAGTTGGAATCTGGTGATGATAATAAATGTTGTAGCCCCTGCCACTCCCAATATGAGGCCTAATAAGTGAATTTCTACGTCTACACAATACAGTGCAAGTTACCGGTGTGTGGCTGGGAATGATTCCACAGCAGATATGCTGCATCCATGTTTTAGTGTGTTTAATTTTTATGAATTAATGGTTATGCAACGTAGAAATAACGTTGATAACAGCATAAAGAACTAGAGTTTCTAGGTTTTAAATGCTTTCCTACACATGCACTACTTGTGGCTAGTTTTGAAAACAATAAGAGATGAGCAAGATTGAAATGGTTTTAATTCACACTTAAGGCCGGTTTTACTCGGGTGACTTCTAAAATTGATTTGTTGCTCTGAGAGATGGGCTCCTTGGAAACGGAAAAATCAGTTATTGGATGCTAAATGGCCAATGTACTTAGAGAAAACGTTATGTCGATTTATAAAAGTCGCCTATATGCCTCAGATATACATGCTAGTCTTGTATAACTGAGAGAGATTGAAAAGAGTTGTAAAATTCACCCTCCCGCTAAATAGTTAGAAAAAGTGTCTCACGTGCATTCAAAATCAGTAAAATGCTTATTTACTCCCTTTGTGTTACCACGCGTAACCACGTCACGTCAGTGAACAAATTTCACTCATTCTTTCCTCTCCGTGAAGTGTCTCTAATTGCGAGACTAGACTGTGGGTTTATGCTTGGTTTCAGCGGGGCAATTTTCCCATTATTTTCACTTTAAAAGCTTAGAATGAGCGTAAACTTTTCCCTGACAAGAAAATGTGCCAATTCAAACCCTTGAGTCGGTTTTTAGGCGTCTTGTTTCCGGTAACTTTGTGACTAGCGCGGTGACTGTGTCACCATTCGAATATTTTTTCATTCTCACGCTCGGGAAATGCTAAAGATTTATTGTTTTATTTTTTTAATTTGCTTCTCAGTACAAAGAGTGCACGCGGATTAGTATTGGTGTAATAATTAGCTCAAATAGCAACTTTTCAAATGACCTCAGTATCAACTTGACAGCGAATATAGACCGCTAGAACTGCCCCAATGTGTACAACACTAAGACGCGGAAATAATTACAGCTATTGGAAGATTTGGGTAAAGATACCCTTGATTCACAATAGAGATGCGTAGGATAGGGATGTTGGACAAGATGAAGGGAGGAAAGAAGTACACAGAGATGAAGAGGGATTTGATGCAGAGTGGGTGCTGGATTGGGTTTCGTTAGGAGTCACAAAATATTTATTTAATGGTTGTGTCCATTCAAAAACCTACCTTAACCTAGGTAGATTACCTTATAATAAATAAATAGCTATATATTTGTGTGTATATATATATATCAAGATATTAACCATGCAAAGCTCATATGGCAAGCAAACAAGAATATAATGGTGGAGAAAGGTGACGACAGAAAGGAATCTGACCATTTTAATAAGAGATTGAAGAAAAAAAGGAAAGGATGAAAGGGAAATGGAATGAATAGGTGAGAGCATCGGCTCGGCAAAACGATAAATCCGTGGTTTGAGTCCCGGTCAAGCAAAATTCTTCTTTGTGATCCGTGATTTGTGATGTGATCTGCTCGATTCCACCTTACACCGCCATTCCTGTGTTTCTTTTATACTTTAATTAATAAATTTCTTTAATACGTGTTCCTTCCCATCCTTTTCCTAATATTTATATCCATGTGATTAATGTGTGTTCGCCATTTGGCGTGTTTTCGTGTTTGATTGTGTATTTTGCCAAGGTAACTTGTCTCTTTTTTCTGGCTATGCGTACGCATGCGTTATGAAACGCACTGTTCCTCTTCGTTATAACGTTGTATGATTGCTATCTCAAATATAATTTACTCTTGTGTGCTCGTCCACTTCTCCTTTGATGTGTGAAATAGCTGCCCTACGTCATCTTCTGGCCAAATAATCGTGGTAAATGATTGCATAAACCCCCGCTGATTTCAGTATAATTTACGTTTCTTCGACAGGAAGCGGTGAAGTGCTCGTCACCCGGGTTCCAGCCGCAACCAGAGCGACGTAAGCCACGACCGGAACCCTGGTAAGTGATGCATGGTGCCCATAGCTGTCCTTTCCTTTCACCAATGGAATTTGTTTTGCCAAATATTGATAGTGTCTACAGCACCTTAAAAATTGCAGTCCTCCGACGATTTTCCCGCGATCTTAGAGCCGATGTAATCCTCCTTCAGAAGGTAAAGGAGGACAAGTCTGGGATGCGAACGCCTTTCAGGCCATCGGAAATTTTTCCGACTGTCATTCTGGCACTAACACCCTCGTCGGAAATGGCATTCCGTTCTCTAACGTTCGTCGCCACACCTCGGCCCGAATAAGGCCCGTTATCGTGAATGGGATTCAAATCACGCATTTTTACGGTCCCTCCGATGAGCGGTCGAGGGCAGAGCGCGAAACTTATTTGAATGAATCTCTACTTCTCTACCTGTGTTCCTTCTCGGGGATAGCCACCTTTAATGGTGATTTCAATTCCATCTACCGCCAAGAGGGCAGTGCCTTGATCAGGGATAGGGCAACATACTACCCAAGCCGGACACTCTTACTTGACCTCGACTCCATTGCACCGATTGACGCGGTGCTTTCTTTCTGCGCCGATTCGGCCCCCTTCATACGATCAGGGAGCAGTTCTCGGACGCGGATGGATGACCTCTTACTCTCGGCATCACTTAAAGACGATTTACAGACAGTGGACACCCTTCCGGTGTCCTTCTCTGGTCACTGCACGCTGACCATGAGTTTTACGTGCCCAGACACAGCCCAGGCCGCGCGCGCCCACTGCCGTGACGCCGTGTGACGCATGGAACTCCGCGCGATAGAGTACTTTGAAGTAATAAGTCGCTAGGGGGAAAACAAAACTTATTGCTACGTATTCATTTGGTAAGCTAGCGTTTAAGGTAGCTTTTACACAGCTTTATAAGATAGCATGGACACAGAATCGCCACATTTCTTAATTTCGTCCATCAAAACACACCAAACTATACATGTATTTACCTGTTCTTCAGTCTCGAAGACTTCCTTCACCCTTAATTCCGTTCAATATCTCTACCTTTTACCGAACCCATACCTCATTTGCCCAACATTCTCCCCTCTCATATCATAGTCTCCAAAATCCCATCGCCAATCAAAATTATCTGCATTAAATCCATAGTTTCAGCCTCAAGTTTGTGGAAGTTCATTTTAATAAATGCCAAAGAAAAACTTCGTTTCAATCCACCACTTTATTTCAGGTACGACTAGTTTCGACGCTACGGCGTCACCCTCAGGTACGGACCTGAGGATGACGCCGTAGCGTCGAAACTAGTCGTACCTGAAATAAAGTGGTGGATTGAAACAAAGTTTTTCTTTGGCATTTATTATCTGCATTCATCTTTCCCACGTCCTTTGGATTTCTCCCAGCAATAACCTCTACTATACGAACAAATGATATGCAATAAAATATGGATAGTATGTGTACAGCCCTTGTTCGCTAAAATGTTAAATATATTAAATAAATCTGCCCAGTTCATCAAATTATTTTGTACAAATACACGCGTACTGAAATTTTTTATTGCTTTTCAATAATCTGATCGCACTGTCATGGGAGTTCTTTTTAAATCAAAATGCTCCTGTCACACAAGTTCGATAAAAATACTAATGAAGCTAATTGTAATTAATAATGTAAATCTCGGTGTAAAATATCGAGACTATTGGATTTGTTCAATTCAATTTATTTAGCATTGCCAGTTATTTCAAACTAACTGCTCCCGTTCGATAAAAAAAGTATGAAAAAGTTTACCATTGCGTTTTTGCTGATTTTTCAAAATGAAATTTATCACAATACAGTGATATCGACTGATCATTTATCTTAGAAATTTTGACTTACAACGATGCCCCCCAGGTAGGTCATCCTTCACTCTTCCCTTTGGATATGATAACTCCCTTGACACCCTCCTGATAGGTCTTCCTTCCAGCATCCCTGTTTGGATGACAAATACGTTTATATAAGTCTATCACTCATCCTTTCTATTTCCGAAGCTTCCTCGTCTATTAAGGACTTTTCTGATTAATGTATATATTGAAAATATTGGACCAAAATGAATATTCAATATTTCAATGTAGCACTGTACATCACTAAAGCTTTGATATTAAAGAAAAGGTGGACGAGACTTGGATCATAAAAATATATGTGAACGAACTGAGCACCTCAGAACAAGTCGAACACTCGGCGTGTTACACTGACATCAAATATTTCATGGGGCACATTATTATTATTAGGTAATCTACCGGTTAAGGTAGGTTTTTGGATGGACACAACTATCAAATAAACATTTTGTAACTCCCCACCTAGAAAACGAATCTATATCAGGTCCCTCTTCATCTTGGTGTACTTCTTTCCTCCCTTCATCCCGTCCAACATCCCTATCCTGTTCCTGCCCTTTCCTCGCTGGCCCAACATTCTCCCCTCTATTACCTTCTTCAACATTCCACTACCGCTCAATACGCCTTTCATCCATTTTTCCTGCCTCCATAGGATTTCTCTCAACAAACCCCTCTCCTCCCCCACCATTTCTAGTACTTCCTCATTTGTTTTCCTTTCGGTCCATTTAACCTTCTCCATTCTTCTCCACACCCATATTTCAAAAGCTTCCAATCTACGTCTATCCTCCTGCTTCAGCGACCACGTTTCCGCGCCGTACATAGCTACGCTCCATATCAGAGTTTTTACGAGTCTTGTCTTAACATCCCTACTCAACGTCCCCGTCATCAACTCCCTCCTCCTTGAGAAAGCCTCCTTGCCTAGCGCAATTCTTCTCCTTACCTCCCTACTACTTTGACCGTGTTGGTCCAAAACACTTCCAAGATATGTAAATTGTTCAACCTGCTCTATATTTTCCCCGCCGATTTTGATATTTAGCTTAGCCTTTTTCTTTCTGGAAAATTGCATAACCTTCGTTTTATTAAAATTGATTCTCATCCCATATTTATCGCACTGAACCTCCAATTCACTCAGCAATGCTTGCAACCCCTTGGCTGACTGAGCAACTAATGCTTGGTCATCAGCAAACCTAACCGATTTTACGAATTCCCCTCCGACTTTCATTCCTACCTCCAGTTCTTCCCATGCCTCTTTAATCATTTCCTCTACATATACGTTGAACAGTACCGGTGACAATGGGCAACCCTGCCTTACACCTCTTCCTAACACTGCCCATCCGGACTCTTCGTTCCCCACTCGCACCTGAGCAGTCTGAGACATGTACAGGTTGCGGATCAGTCTCCTGTCCCTCCAATGGGGCACATTAATCGTAAGAATATAAGAGTTAGTCTCAATGAGGCTAAGTTTCAATGGACAATTTTTAGGAAACTGTGATGAAAAAGTAATGTTATTAACTTTTAATTAAAAATTTTTAAAAATTTTAAAAATTAATTAAAGTAATGAGTTATCAAACTTTAATTGGGCCACATTTGACATACACAGCAATTAAATGGGACATATGGCAGCAAAAATTAATTTAACGATTAGTTTTGGCTCAGAGAGAGAATTCGATAGGTTTGTTAAATGGCAACTGAAGTTTCTTTGCGATAAAGATGGATTTTAATGACACCTCATTATATTCTGTTCATTGGACCATTGGGATATAGACTACGTCACATAGAGATACAAACACTCATTCTTCCCTCCTTCAACACGGAAATATAATAATATCGAAACTAAGAGCCGGGAAAAATATTGATTAACTCGAAAACTAGAAGTCGATCAATCGTTCCAACATAACAATTGCATGCTATATATGGTCATGTATGTGCAAGAGTATTGTATTTGTGTTTGGATGAACTAATAACTTGTCATGGATTTATTTATTTCTATTTTATTTACGTAGTATCCTGCGAACCAACGCTATGGTCTGTGGCAGTGGGTGATTACACACCGGAGTGCCCTTGATTCGAAATGCTTTCCTCCCCTAGAGCGTTCGGATATTGTTATTCAGATAGCTTATCATGCGTGCGAAAAATGACATTTTAAATCTACCTTTTCTACAGTTAATAACATTAATTTTATTTAAATTATCTCGCCTACCGTAGTACGATGGTGGTAATAATACATTTTCAGCATTATTGCTGAAGAGACATCATAAGGGATTCAATCTGTAACTTAACTTTCACTCTCCGAGTCATCTCAAACCTTCACTTCGTGAGTGATTCCCTATCTAGCTCTTATTATAATGTTAATACGCTACTCAGTTGTTCATAACAACGTTTTACAAATCTAGCTCCTCTATATTGCAAGCGTTGTATGGCTGGTACCCTTACACCCCCCGCCACACGCCCTTACGGCGGTCTGCGAGTATTGTATGGATGTAGATGCAGTCAGTATATAATTGCATAGTACCACTATTTCTCTCCTGAAATAGACACACCGTGGTATCGAGTCGTTAATTGAAAATATAATAGCATCTCCTCATGAAATATTGTTCTCTCGAAATATAAATGCTTTTATCGATCTGGAATTTACTACATCTCTGCTCGAATACTTCTTTTGGCACTCATTAAAAGGGTGGAACGATGTATTTAATATGCCGTGATTGTATGGGGGATTGTTTGAGACGAATTGGGAGGTGAGAGGATTAGAATACGGATTTTGTCAATCTGGGTACTATGGTAGGCAGAAGTTGAGAAGAATTGATGAAAGGAATATTATAGGGCAAACTGAAGGGTGTTATAAGTATAAGTTAATATCCATTAGGGGGCGTCCAGAATTTAACTTTGGCAAATGAAATTACAAGTCATCGGTAGGAAAAACATGTACGGGAAATCGGTAATGTTTTAATTTCAGCTTTAATTTTGAAAATATTCGTTAAGTATTATTTTGAATGAAAGATACGCCTGAATATGAATATCAATATATATATATAGTGTACGTGTATATACAGGTATATATATTCTATTTATACATATTGGAAACAGACCATGTATTTCGAGAGTGTAGAATAAGAAGGACTTTTTTAACTCTCACTCCTCCGAGACGCTTTTTTCGGACCACCATCTGTCTAAGGCGCGAGTCGATGATAGGATGAACGTGTCCTGGGGCGAACGAGATCATTACCACACCTATAAGTACACTTTTAAGCCCTTTCGTAGAGTTCCCTAAAATCTGGGCGTCGAGATATTCGAGGTTGTGCTGGTCTTCAGCCAATCTTCCACCCTTAGGGCTTCAACAAAGCGTGGCGAGGAAAGGGGAGGTGGAGAACCTTTTTTAATACGATTTTTTTAAAACCTCGGTGTCGGAAGCTGATGAGAGATAGACCGAGGACCACGCCCATTCCCTCGCCCTGAGAGCACTCTCATTATACTTATCCCTTACTCCGCTCGCTCATCCTCAACGGTAAGGAAAAAAAACCTAAGCTCGGTGAGAAGTGGAGCGGTTTTCATATTGCGATGTTTATGCGATTTCGAGCCAGGCGAGTTGCCAAGGAGGTCGTTTTCCATGGCGGCCGATCTCTTTCCACCTCTCGAACCGTCGATGAATTTGCCGAAATTTGCGGCATTTCAGAGCCAGAGGGACCCAATTCCTACATGCAAACCCTTCCGAGTCGTTCCCTCTACGGGGTTGGCAGGAGTCGAAAAGAAGAGTCTCTTTTTGGGTTGTTTTGTGTATTGAGGAATTACGATGGGAACCCCTCGATTCACGAAGATAGTGAGAAAGACTATGGGTTTTTAGGAAAGTACATGGCTCCAGAGTTTGCACGTGACACCGAGGGAATTATTATAGCCTCAATTTATGTTGTTGTTACTACAGGCTACGCCCGACTTCGCCGTACCAATTTATCCGGTCAGATAAAACTGGATTTGATTCGCATTAGAGTGGTTTTTATACGTGTGAGTAGTTTCGTGATCGCGGTGTTGTCCTTGGGCAAGCGATTTTGTAAATGATTTGGACAAATAATATCTGATTTTTTCCATGCATAATGAGGACTGAGTTCGAAAAAAAACGAACTGATGCTATTTTAAAGTCAATTCTTATAGAGATAATTAATTCAAGACTATTGAATTTTGGCAGGACTTGTTTTCGTAGGAGGAAGTGAATCTGCTAAGTTTGTCGGCATAAATATACGTTTACGCAAATGATATAACAGCTAGAGGAAGAATTCGACTGTTTTTCGCTCCCCTTTGAAGTGAATGAATTGATATCATAAATTCTGAGTGAAATATGTGCTCTGCCATCTATATTCGAAGAATAGTTTTATTTTTTTGAAAAATCGAGAGTTGCCGTTCTCAAAAAATTTCCAGAGTAGTTACTTGCACTTTGTGTATTTTTACCCTGTTTATGAGAAAAAATTATAACCCCTTAACTCCGTATCGTCTGGTCTTGATATGTCCCCAAAACAAAAAGCAAATTAATATTCTAGTTTATATATTACGTGGTCAAGATTTAAATATTCGACCACCGAGATAAAATAAAAGAGGGATAGTCCCGGACAGATTTATGCGCGAAACAAAATCGAATCCAAAGGTCCGAAAAAATTAAATTTACTTAAATACTGCAG
The DNA here is from genome assembly GCA_037158775.1 of Hetaerina titia. Classification (NCBI taxonomy): domain Eukaryota; kingdom Metazoa; phylum Arthropoda; class Insecta; order Odonata; family Calopterygidae; genus Hetaerina; species Hetaerina titia. Next base: position 81,151,170 of record CM073774.1, on the reverse strand, counting down.
TTTGATCAATTGGCCAAATGCAGCATATATTGCTTGATGAATACGGGCATGAAGAAGTATGTGCATGATAGTTTTTGTATAGTAGCTAACGCGTATTTAAATCTACGTGTAGACTAACATATCTGAATGCATTTATGGTTGGTGCCCTAACAGTCCCTGCCACACGCTCTTCACGCGGCTTCCAGGGTATTGTGTTGGCGTAGGTATACACACACATACAGCTATAGTAAATATACATGTGCCAAATATGAATATACTTCTATAATTCAATGTCCACCCTCCCAAGCAGTCTAGTGGTCGATAGTGGACAATTAAATTGGCAATTTCCCACAAAAATATTTTTGGGGAAAATTGCCAATTTAATTAATCATGATATTCCACCATGTCACGCCTGAAACGTCTCTTTTTAATAGTGAACAAGTTATCACGCGCGATAGTCATCTCTTTGCATCAGAATGATGAGTGGTCGACATTTTCGCGATATCCTGCTTATTTATTTATTTATTATCGACTTAATTGGGCGAGTTTGAGACTTATAGCCCCTTCTTCCCCCTTACCCTTACATTACATTGAAGACAATTACATACAGTCGAGCCCTAGATGGAGGAAAATCCACCCAGGCGGGAATCGAACTCGCGACCTCTCGGTTGGTAGACGAGGACTTTACCCCGCCGCCACCGGCGGGGCCGGGGTTAGGCCACCGCCGCCACCGGGGTTAGGCCACGGGGCCGGGGCCCAACTCGATTAGAAGCAAAAAATCGCCATTTTCACTTCGATTTCCATTTGCATTCAAACTTAATTTCCTTGAAGATCATTTTGGAGAAAAAGTAAGGGAGAGAAAAGGAGGAAGACTTGTAAGAGGTTTAAAGAATGGCGGGTTGGATGTTCGATGGACTTGGGAATGCTAAGGGGAGAGTCGAAGGGGTTAGGGTTCGTTTGTGGGTGTGTGGTAGATGGTTGGGCGAGATAAAATGACTTGAGAGTCGGTGGGGTACATGGCGAGGGGTGGGGGGAGGACGTTTGCTATGAGAAGATCTTGGACCTTGACGGAGGAGGTACGAGTAATGAGAAGATGATTCTATTTCACAAATCGTAATGAATTTTTTCCTTTGTCAATGTTTTGGTCAACATTTGTTAATTTCTCGTTTAATTTCCTATCTCAGTTTTTGTTTACTTTCGTATTGTTTCTTCAACACTTTTTTTTTGTGGAAACATTTTCTGTTTTCTTGTTTACTTTTGCGTCTCAATTGTTTACTTTGTAAAGTTTCTATGCAAGTGTTTTGGTAAGTTGTTGTTTTCTTGTTTACTTTCGTTCCTCACTGTTCCTTTTTAATTTTTGCGCGGTTTATTTGACAGTATTTTGGCAAACATTTGTTGATTTCTTGTTTAATTTTGCATTTCAGTCTAAAATATTATCGCCATCTTGATTGCAAAAAAGAAATTGGTATTTTTTTGCCGTGAATGTTGCTGGGAGACACTGTAAACAAATCAGCATAGATTTTATTGATTTGGGAAACGGGCATAATTCTATCACGGAAGCGAAGAAAACAATTTTGCCGGAAGAATTCACGAATTGGAAACAAATATAGTTTTAATTAATTATCCAAATTGAATGGTGGGATAATGCGTCGGAGGTAACAATCGATAAACGATCGAGTCGTTAATTTTGTTGACGTAAACGAAAAATGCACCGATTTTTAAACACAGTCAACAGCACCAGGATATATTGTCATATCCAACAGTTTGACCCCCAAAGCGATTCCCACCGGGAATGGAAAGATTGTGGACAAAAATCCTGGGAATAACTATATTTTTACTATTTGATATGGTTAAATTTCTTCACATACGAGTATTATACTCTGAAAAAAAGTCGTTTAATGTCAACTGTCAACAAAACGATCATTTTTATTCTGGGCAGCTGAAAAGAAGGATAAGGAAGGGTGGTTTTGGATTGAGAAGGTGGAGTTACGAGATCGGGGGATAAGAGTACATCAATCAATTGCGGGTACCTATTTTCATTTGTTTTTCTTTCCCTCTTCAAGATAGGAAGAGACGTCTAGTGCTATGATTTTAAGTGACAAAAGAGTTCATACGAGGGCGTCAATGTTCCTTCCGTTTACCACAATCTCCATGGAATCGTAATTCGTTCGAAAATTCCCGTTTGGGATTTTGCAAGGGCAAGGAGAAAATCTGCAGACACAGTAGTCTTGACTCCGGGCTGACGACGTGGGTGGTCTTACCGCCGGACGCGGAAAAAAAGAAAGAAAAAAATTACTTCATGAGCCCTCTCTATCTATAAATATCATCCCTCACACGCCCTTCTTTTGTTACGACATCGCGATTCACGGTGTGCACAGATTGGAAACTAAATATTTCCTTCCCGCCCAACTACTGGATGATTACATGCATGGATTCCACAATGGCGACAGATAATTATCTCAATTTATGAATTATTTATGAATTATAATTAATTTCGGGACGCATTTGACGTTTTGATGCGACCATTTAATTGTTGGAGAATATTTCCCAACACTTGCGATATTTCCCTATGCTAACATTGTGCCTAGCTATGAATCCCCTCTTATTTTTTGAAAGAATAAAAATAGGTCTGAGAGTAGAAAAGAGGTATTACGCATGAAGATTTGGACTTTATTAATATCTATGAATTTATCGATATATATTGACAAAAATACTTCTGTTTTCGTTCTAAGTGGAAGTGAATAGTCGATAGGTGCCCTCTATTATCTACATGTACGTGCATTTACATATTACAGGGTTCGTCCGGAAAATAAGTGTACTGAGCTCAGGAAAAAAAATTATTACGCTTTTACATATCATAAGCTAATATTCCTCAAAATAGGACCCTTGCGAGTCGATACACTTGTCTCAGCGGCGTTCCCATTCCTGGAACGCTCCCGCGAAGGCATCATCGGGAACCTCTCGAAGACACGTCGTCACGACCTCTTTGACGGCGTCCAAAGTCCCGTATCCCGTTCCTTTCAAACTCCTCTTTATCTTCGGGAACAGAAAGAAGTCCGGTGGTGCCAAGTCCGGGCTGTAGGGCGGGTGCGGCAGCGTTGCCACGCCGTGCTTACATTACACTGCTCTGCTATCATCCGAGCACTAAGACGACGTTCAGAGTTCAGTACATCGCGAACTTTTCGCACATTTTCGTCGGTGAGTGTCGTTGATGGGCGTCCAGGCCGTGGTTCGTCGTCGACCTCTTCTCTGCCCTCCACGAACATCTTGTGCCACCGAAAGATTATGTTTCTGGACATGGCTGACTCCCCGTAAGCCTGGTTGATCATACCGACAGTTTCGGTAGACGATTTCCCAAGCTTTACCGCAAATTTGATGGAATAACGCTGCTCCAAAAACTTCGGCATCGCGTTCCGTGACGTGGGTCGAGCGTGGAGGTTCGCGTTAACAGAGCTCCTCACTACACCACAGCTCAGAGCCGACTGCCTTTTTCAGCGTCGCTTGCCAACATACCCCCCTCCAATCGCAGCCCGTCAGAGCGGTGCTGGGCGCGCCTGGAGCGGCGGGAAAAAATCAGTACACTTATTTTCTGGACGAACCCAGTATGCTACGGAAATGTATTCAACAATATTAGTCTTTACATACACTTGAATACATGTTAGCTTATAAACAAAAACTATCATACACACATACATCGTACATGCATGCATACATACCTACATACATCATGCAAAAATTGTTGCGTTCATTGCAAGTTAATAAGATTTTTCTGATGCTGGGTGAACACTCTCATTAACAAGAGAGACTTTGATATTTGTGTGTGAAATTGTTTAGTTCAGCTTATCAAAGAAAGCAGCACCTTTCAAGGTTATTGGAAAGATAGAAGAGATAATTGTTATTACGCTGTAGTTATGTCACATTTGGACTGCGTGGCAAGAATTTGGGAACCATAAATGCCATATGATTACACTTTCATTTTGCCTTTATTTTATATCGTTCATCTCCTAATCGCTGTAAAACGTACACATGATTAAACCTGCGAAGAGCACCACTTTCTGGACCGTCCATTCTCACTTCATTTAATTCACATAGATAATCGTAGAAAATTTTAAAATACTAGATCATTCCCCTGAGAAAATATCCTATGTGATACGCGCCATATTGTTTATTTACTAGAATGCCATGGAAGTTGCTATTGTTGCCTTTTATACCGGAATCGTTGGTAATTTGATATCACTTATATATCAAGGATTAAATTCAATATTTTGCATGAAATACTATCCTCATGATCTAAGAGATTGTACATGGATGATTATGGAGGTAGTATTTTTTATCTGCTTCGTTTTGTGTTTGTAAAATTTTGTTCTTGAAGCCCGCCATCTTGTGTCAAACTGAGATTCCATTAAAATTGCTATTGTTGCTCTGAATACGGAACTCGACCGTTCATGTTGAATTCGCTCTATCCAGGGTGCACCTCTGGGGAGACATGTTGGTAAAAAAGACCTACCTATGGCATGTGACTTCGCTATCTTGCCACCTCACACGCTTCTATCCCATAGGTTGACAAAAGCGGATCGGATTGAGCAAACGACTGTGTGCCGGAGACACGGCTTCGCGTCTCTGATCGTGGTCACATTTCACGGTCATGGGTTCAAGGCCCGGGGCTCCAACAGGAAGCTTTTAAACCCTTCCACGAGAGAGTCGTCCTCAAATCGTGACACCTTCGGCTGCCTCATTCCGCTCGCGTGCCGTTACGCTACTTTCGGATTTTGCAACCGTGACACCGCTGAAGAAAAATGGAAGAGGTGCTATTTGGAAGTGTTCACCTTATTTGGGACAAATATACGGCTGAGAACTTGCGAGGATGAGCTAACAATAGAATCAGGTAGATGATTATCAATCGCTTTCAGATTCTACAACAATTAATTTATACCTACATCTACAGTAAACAATACCCCGACCTCAGAAAAGGCGTGTGGCGGGAGATGTAAGAACACAATCAGTCGTTCAAGCAGAATTATTATTTTATGGATTAACTTTGCATGTAGTTTAGCTCATATACAACTCTGCGAGTGCATGCGTACCTACATACACAGTATAATAATTTCCACACTTTACGGATTCATCAAATTCTAATATTCAAGTTAATTTATTGTTTTCCGGCCCTTCAATTTTGCATTGTTTTTGCGTATCTTACGAGGGAAAAACGGGCACTTGTCGGCATTTTTACCTGTTGGTGATTCTGCCTACCTTTCTCTTATTTCATCCCGGCGTTTTATCCCCGATGAATATAATTTGTCTGCCTATCGGCTATCCTTATCCGATCTAATTCATTTATTAATTTTTATTTAATGAAGCAGCATAACCTTTAAAATTGGTTCTTTATGGACACAAAAATTCACCGATGCCTCTCAATCCTAAGGTCCGCTAAACATGGTTTTTTAAACCGTAAAACCCTACGACGACAATAACTCGTAATTTTAGATCTGCATTCTATCTCCCTTCTTTATATCCATGCCAAACGCAATTTTTTTTTGCTCCCCTTTCTTACTTTCTCTCAATTTCCCCCTCTACTACCGTCTCCAACATTCCATGGCCTATTTCAATATCCCCTCCTCCGAATTTCTCTCTTACCCTTTTCCCATCCCTATTAATTCATCTTTTATTTTCCTTTCCGGCCTTCTTACTCCACACCCATCTAAACTCAACTCAAGTCTCTTTGTAAATCTTCTTTATCCAACACAACTGTTCTTTTAATGTCTCAACTACTCTGTCGAACCCCATCAATAGCACTTCCTTAAAAGGTAAACTTTTCTAATTTATGACCTCCATATTCAACATCAATATAAACTTCCCTTTTTCAACTTCCTTTTCGCCCACATTTCAACTTCCTAAATACTAAGATTATCCTCTTGCCCAAGCGACCAGGTTTCCGAGCTATACAGAACTATTTTCCATTCCTAATATTTCAAAAACTGTATTTGCGGTATCCCTTTAATTCCCTGGTACAATTTTCTCGAGGTTGATGGCAATTAAAAAACATATGTTAATTCTTTAAATATGTACGGCGCGGAAACGTGGTCACTGAAGCAGGAGGATAGACGTGGATTGGAGGCTTTTGAAATGTGGGTGTGGAGAAGAATGGAGAAGGTGAAATGGACCGAAAGGAAAACAAATGAGGAAGTACTGGAGAGGGTGGGGGAGGAGATGGGTTTGTTGGGAGAAATCATATGGAGGCAGGAAAAATGGATGAAAGGCATATTGATCGACAGTGGAATGTTGAAGAAGGTAATAGAGGGGGGAATGTTGGGCAAGCGAGGAAAGGGCAGGAACAGGATAGGGATGTTGGACGCGATGAAGGGAGGAAAGAAGTACACCGGGATGAAGAGGGACCTGATGTAGAGTAGGTTGCTGGGTTGGGTTTTGTTAGGAGTCACAAAATATTTATTTGGTAGTTGTGTCCATCCAAAAACCTTCCTTAACCGGTTGATTACCTAATAATAATAATGCTTTAAAACTCCTTTTGAATACAATGCATAATATGCTTCAATCATATGGCGCACGGGTTTCTTATGGCTACCGTTAGAGGGAGTGACGTTTTCAGTAATTAAAATGGCGTCGTTCAGGGCACGAGAGCACTAAGTAATCACCCGCTCTCCTCTTACATCGAAATTCATCGTCACATGTGTGACATGCGGTGGTTGTGGGTGTTCGGCAGTAGAAGGAAGGCCAAATAACGTCGCGTGGCAACGAATACAAGAAGCCTCGTGGCCACAGACCAACCGGTTTTTCCAGGGGGCCAAAAGTGATTCGTTCAAAAACGTTCTTGGCGGTCATGGAATCGTTTCATCGAGATTTTAAAATTATTGGCGTGTACAGCAAAATTACAAGTAGTTTTTTTCTGGAAACATTAAGCTACCTTCGAACTTGAACGCGCATGTTAAGTTCCAAATTAGTTCGATTCAACGCATACGGATGACTTTTTTCCTCGTACAATCGGAGATCAAAAATGGGTACAACAGCAGGCGCAAATAGGATAATTTGTATTTGTAGTATGTACATATTTTTGTGTGCATCGTGCATTCATTTTAAATAGACCCATTTTTATGCGATTGCTCCCGCATGATTTGAATATATCATGTTATTAAATAATCCTGTTGTTGGATATTTTTTTAATACGTAGTCAGCCCAATAAATGCGCTGATGCAAATAAATAAATAATCCTGATCCAAATAAAAACTGATGCAATCTGGCGGCCATTACGCGGACTATAGGCCCTCCCACTAGCGGCGCTAGTTGCCTAAGATCCAATGAGTCCTCTGTGCTTGGCGGATCGTCGAGCTGTGCGTATGGTGCCAGTTATGTGAGTTTCTGTTGTCCTTGTTTTTACTGTTCGTCGAAAATGAAAATTGACGAAATCACAAAGCAACGAATCAACATCAAGTTTTTTGAGGAAGTGCGGTAAAAGTTATCAAGAAATTACTGAAATGTTGGAAGCTGTTCACGGTGATAATGCTCTGAAGGAAACATTCGTTTTCAAGTGGATTAAGCGTTTTAAAGATGGCCGAAAAGACGTCACGGATGATGCAAGGCCTGGATGACCTTAAACCACCTGTGTTGGCGACAACATTGATCGTGTGCGGTCCATTGTCCGTACCGATCGTCGAAAAACTGTCCGAATGATAGCTGATGAACTGAATTTAGGAAAGTCAACAGTGTACCGTATTTTAAACGAGTATTTGGGTTTTAAAAAAATGTGTGAAAAAATCGTGTCCAAGCTTCATTGATTTTTCGCCAGTTTCTGGCAAAAAATTCAATCAACATACTTGATCATCCTCCTTATTTGCCAGATCTCGCCCCCTAGTGACTTTTTACTATTCCCAACATAAAAAAATGTGATGAGGGGATACCACTGGGATGATGTAATAAATAGAGCTAAAAACGATGATGTAAAAAGACAATAAAGCAAGAAAGGATGGGAAACTAAAAAAAACCAACTGCCGAGGACTTCCAAGGGTGCTTTAAACAGTAAAAAAGATGGAATATGTGCATAGCATCGAATGGAGAGTACTTAGAAGGGGACATAATCAGCGTAGACTAAATTTTGCCAAATAAAGTTTTTAATGTCTTCAGTTCGCGTATTTATCGGACAGATCTCGTAAGTAGCTTCTTTCATGTTGAATAACTTTGATTTTTTTCCGAGTCCATTATCGAAATATGCACAAATGCAATGATTCTGAATGCATGGCTGATGATCTAACACCCCCTTTCACATGTCCTCGGGGCGGCTTGTGAGGTATTATGTAGATGTATGTGACAATTGTATCAAAAGAAATTCTTTTTATCAAAGAAGCTCGAAGAGCTCTTCAAAAAACACCTTTTTACCGTCATATTTACTCGTTTACGTCTCCCTCTAGGGTCCATTAGGTCCTCTAATCCTTCTTGGAAAAAATATTTCGAGGACTTAGTTCCCAGTGCCTTCCTCGACATTTTTTTTGCGTGACACAATCGCTTTTAACGACCTCCTCCCTCTTTTAGATCACCCTCAGGTAATTGCATCCAGAGTTTAAATCACTGCGAGGATTGGGTTTCGTCAGGCTCTTATAGTATAACCTTCAATCCAGCTGGCATGGGGTGAACTCCACCCTTCCCCCAACCACGGAAAAAATAGCATTGTTCCCACGTCAGATCAATTCTAGGGGTCAGTGGAATGTGATATAGGTCCCTCCACCACATCGCAGTCGTAATTACATGAGAAAATTCATGGTTGTATAAAAAGTATCGGGAAAGGTTTCGGAAAAATGGACGTATTTCTGATTTTTTTCTACGATGCCTCAAAATTCCTCAAAGTACATCCCTTGAGCGTCGACACACTTTTGTCAGCGGCTTTTCCACGACCTTTAAGGTTCCCTAGTGTGTGGATTCCGCGACACGTGCAAGCTTCTTTGATGGCAGTTACGGTCCAATGGTGGTGTCCTTTGAGGGAAGATTTCACTTTTGGGAATAAGGAAATAGTCTACTGATACTGAATTCGGGACTCTAACGGGGTTGGGGAATCGTCGCGATGACGTTGCTGAAGGTCTTCGCAAGCAGACACTCGACTCTGCTTTTGATCGTCCGTTAAGACCTTTGGAACGAGTTAAGCACAGACCTTTTGCATCGCCAAATACTCAGTGATAATGGTGTGCATTGGCATCTTATCAATGCCGTTACGATCTGCGACCATGCGTACCCTTAACCGACAGTCTGAATTCAGCGCATGGGGATCGTGATGGTGCTGAATCGGGATCGTGATGGCTTTCCACACAGAGGCCCGGCTTCGAATCCCGGAGGCGGCAGATATTTTTCAGTGGCATCCCGATGCTTACTCGAGGTGCTTGAGAGTACTTTGAGTAAGTACGCCGTCCGTCGGATGGGACGTTAAGCTGCGGACTCCTTGGCGCCTTTCGTTTAGAGTAGGCTAATGTCGACGCCGGGTTTTTCTCCACCCTTCATTCTGTTCTGTCTATCCCTAATGGCGCAAATGACTTCATGATGTCGGCCGCCTCCCCTATGTACAACCGTTGAAATTGCACTTGCATATTTGCATGTTGCATATTGCACATGCCCCATTCGTTGCACTTCAGGCATACGTCAGGGACAAATTTTTACCAATACTTTTTATCCAAACTTTATACATCCTGAGTGATTAATATTACGCTAAATGAGCAAAGAATCATAGAATAATTAATTATATTGTTACATTGAACGATCAAAAGATTTTAGGAAGGAAATGAACGGAAGAGTAAAATCTTCGGGTTTTTGGATTTTTCGTCGGAGTCACGTTAAATGCCATAATCTGAAACCCTTGCGGTTCCATCAATTAGGGCAAGACAAGAATTTTATAAAGATTCGCAGTCGTCTTTACTCCCTCTCGTCAATCTTAGTGTTTTGGCGAAACGCGAGAATTGAGACTTCTTTCTGGGGAAAAAGTTTTACTGTTAAGAAGAAAGGTACCAAGAAAACGTTTACAGCCACTCCTACGCATATGGCAGAATAGACAAGGAGTTTTCTTACTTCCTCCTTAAAGTTTTCATTTTACTTTCTGTAACGACTTCCTTGAACGACCACATCCCAGAAGTATACTTGTTCGTATATTAATGAAAAAAGTATAGCTATAATTATTATGCTAGTTCTACCAGTAAATGTTGATGGAGATCATAGGGAGTGGTTGAAAATTCCACTATTTATTCCAGTCTTTCTACAACTTTCCTAACTCCCTCCTCCCCCCAATTTATTGCGTCCAACACGGCAAACTTCTTCTCCAGCCTCTACTTCGCTTGCTAAACATTATCCCCTCCATATCGATCTTCTTCACTAACATCTGCATAAATACCCCCTGCGACTCATCAAAAAGGAGTGTGGCAGAGGGTGCAAGAACTAGGTGAGAAGGGATAAGGGAGGATAAGGAAGAGGAAAGGAAAATGGAAAAATTGTTCCTGCCATAAGTGTGCATGTTAAAATGCATACGCGCGAAGAATTTAGTTCAAAACATGTGACAATTTCACCCAGTAAGATAGTTAGTTCTATGTTATACGAAAAAGAAGGCAATAAAAAATGAGCCAAAACCATTTAAAAGACAGACTTCCACCATACCAAGACATCATGGAGAACTGGAACAAGCATTAAATCATACAAATCTTCAGCATTCTCTGCATACATTTCCCTACCTTCTCTGCATAAATTATCCCTCGACAATGAGATTACGGAGCGCTCCCTCCTTAGCTTCCATTTTCGCGCTTCATATTTTTACCCTCTCCTCTTCATGATTTCATATCGAAAATCGCTAATGCCACGTTTGTTGTCTTGCCTCATCGACCAAGTTTCCGAGCCATGCAATGCTTAGCTTCATGTTAAAGATGAATTAAAATTGGCAATTTTCCACAAAATAAATTTTTTATTAATACGACCGGTTTCGATGTAACTACATCATCTTCTGGTAACAGTCATTTCTCATTGTCTACTACATTTGCTGAAAAGCGAGTAAGGGGAGGGTAATGGAAAATGGGGGAAAGAGGGAGGGGAGGTGCAAAGCTGCCTGGGTGGCATATGAGTGGGGGAGGAGAAAAAGGTGCGGGGGAGGAGAAAGGGGTGAGGAAGACAAAACAGTCAGGAGAAAACCTCGTGGCTGGATGGAGAGGGGGTCTCGTTGAGGGTGATCCCTCGGTGCGGCGCTATGCTCCTTGGGCCGTGGAGAAAGGGGATGAGATCGGGGTTTAACCTCCCCTCACTTGCTTGTCAGCATAAATACTAGACACTGAGTTATGACTGTTACCAGAAGATGATGTAGTTAGATCGAAACCGGCCGTATTAATAAATTTTATTTTGTGGAAAATTGCCAATTTTAATTAATCATGATATTCCTCCATGTCCCTCCCATGGACTACAACCTTGTCGTGGTGGAAGGGCTTGTGTGTTCCGATGACCCCTAGAGCTGTGCTGGCGGGAGTAATAATAATTACTCCTGGAAGGGTCACCCATGCCAGATAGGTCGAAGGTTAGGAGCCAGACGAAAGGTAGTCCACGCAGCGTCTGTTCCTCAGTGAGGCGGCTGCAATGGCGTCTGACCCCAGTGGGGCGGCCATTAAGTGATGGTGTCACGTTAAAAACACTATTGAGGAAGGCAACGGGAAACCACCTCAATTATGATTCCCAAGAATATAATGATGGGCACTATAGATAATATGAGTCCTGGCAACTACGGGACCCGGCCCAAGAGGCCGAGTGTCGTGCCCGGCAGCGGGAGAGGCAAGGCTTCCGCGGTCGTCATCCCACGAAACCCTTGCAGGGAAGAAATAACTTCAGCAGGACAGAAGACTCAGAAGAAGGCGAAAGTAGTTAGAATAGGAACCTGGAACGTCAGGACAATGTTGAGGAGAGGCAAATTAGAAAATATCAAGCGAGAGATGGAAAGAGGTAACATAGATGTTTTAGGCCTCTGCGAGGTGAGATGGAAGGATAGCGGGGATTACTGGAGTGACAATTATAGAGTAATATACAGCGGCGGGGACGAGAGCCAACGAGGGGTTGCCGTAATTTTAAATAAAGGGGTAGGAAGAAGCGTAGTCAACATAGAGCAAGCGACAGATAGAATTTTACTCGTAGAGATTAAAGCAGAGCCGACGAACTTGGTCATTATTCAGGTATACATGCCACCGAGCAACCACAAGGAGGAAGAAGTCGATAGGATGTACGATGAGTTAGAGGATATCATCGCGAGTGTTCCTGCAGGGAAACATTTGATAGTGATGGGGGATTGGAATGCAACGGTAGGCGAAGGAAGAGATGGTGGTGAGGTGGGGGACTATGGGTTAGGCACGAGGAATGAACGCGGGGAGAAAGCAATTGAATTCTGCAGGAGACAGGGGTTAGTCATCACTAACACATGGTTTAGACACCACAAAAGGCGTAGGTATACATGGAAAATGCCAGGTGACTCAGAAAGGTATCAGTTAGATTATATTATGGTTAGGCACAGGTTTAGGAACAGTGTGATAAATTCGCACAGTTTCCCAGGAGCGGATGCGGACTCTGACCACAATTTAGTTGTTATGAAATGTAATGTTCGTTTCAAGAAGATAAGGCAAGGGCGGCGGGTTAAAAAATGGAATTTAGAAGCAGTAAATGAATTAACGAGGAAGGAGTATCAGGAGGCTGTAGAGAAAATGATGGATGACGGTAAAGAACTGAGTGCTATCGAAGAAAAATGGGAATGTATCAAGAAAGGGATATTGGAAGCCGCTAAAGACACTATAGGAACCGTTAACGGGAAAAGGATAAGGAAACCATGGGTAACGGATGAGATGATTGCAAAGATGGATGAGAGAAGAAGATGGAAAAATGTAAACACAGATTTAGGCAAAATGAAGTACAAAGAGTTAAACAATAAACTGAGAAGGGCCACAAATAAAGCAAAAGAAGAATGGTGGAAAACGCAATGCGAGGATATGGAAAGTTTACAGAAGAAGGGTGAAATTGGTGCTCTATACAGCAAGGTTAAGTTATTATCGGGAAGTAAGAAGGCAAGATCTGTGCTAACAGTTAAAGATAAATGGGGTAAGATAATAGTTGAACCAGGAAAAATCCAAGAGAGATGGAAGGAATATATAGAAACACTGTATGGTAAAGAACTTAGGCCGACAAGGTTAGACATAGAAAAGGAACATGACGTAGAAGAAGATAGCTTAGGTCCAGGCATACTCGACGATGAAATAGAAAGGGCATTAAAGGAGATGAAAGCAAATAAGGCTGTGGGGGTGGACAATATTCCTGTAGAAATGTTGAAATGGTTAGGGAAAGGTGGGAAGAAGGCCATATATGGGCTGATTCGTAGTATCTATGAGGAAGGAATCTGGCCGGAAGATTTTGTGAGATCGGTGTTAGTTCCTATTCCAAAAAAGGCAAAGGCTTCGTCATGTGAGGATTACAGAACAATAAGTTTGATATCCCACGCAGCTAAAGTTATTCTCAGGATCATCAACAAAAGGATAGAGAGTAAGGCGAATGATTACTTAGGGGATGATCAATTTGGGTTCAGGAAAGGAAGAGGTACGCGTGATGCCATTGCAGTAATGAGATCACTAGTCGAGAGGAATATAGAATACAATCAGGACGTTTTTGCCTGTTTTGTAGATTTCGAAAAAGCGTTTGATAGAGTGAATTGGGAAAAATTAATGCGTGTATTGCAGAAAATAGGAATGGATTGGAGGGACAGGAGACTGATCCGCAACCTGTACATGTCTCAGACTGCTCAGGTGCGAGTGGGGAACGGAGAGTCCGGATGGGCAGTGTTAGGAAGAGGTGTAAGGCAGGGTTGCCCATTGTCACCGGTACTGTTCAACGTATATGTAGAGGAAATGATTAAAGAGGCATGGGAAGAACTGGAGGTAGGAATGAAAGTCGGAGGGGAATTCGTAAAATCGGTCAGGTTTGCTGATGACCAAGCATTAGTTGCTCAGTCAGCCAAGGGGTTGCAAGCATTGTTGAGTGAATTGGAGGTTCAGTGCGATAAATATGGGATGAGAATCAATATTAGTAAAACAAAGGTTATGCGATTTTCCAGAAAGAAAAAGGCTAAGCTAAATATTAAAATAGGCGGGGAAAAAATAGAGCAGGTAGAACAGTTTACATATCTCGGAAGTGTTTTGGACCAACACGGTCAAAGTGGTAGGGACGTAAGGAGAAGAATTGCGCTAGGCAAGGAGGCTTTCTCAAGGAGGAGGGAGTTGATGACGGGGACGTTGAGTAGGGATGTTAAGACAAGACTCGTAAAAACTCTGATATGGAGCGTATTTCCAGTACGGCGCGGAAACGTGGTCGCTGAAGCAGGAGGATAGACGTAGATTGGAGGCTTTTGAAATGTGGGTGTGGAGAAGAATGGAGAAGGTGAAATGGACAGAAAGGAAAACAAATGAGGAAGTACTAGAAATGGTGGGGAGGAGAGGGGTTTGTTGAGGGAAATCCTATGGAGGCAGGAAAAATGGATGAAAGGCGTATTGAGCGGTAGTGGAATGTTGAAGAGAGTAATAGAGGGGAGAATGTTGGGCAAGCGAGGTAAGGGCAGGAACAGGATAGGGATGTTGGACGGGATGAAGGGAGGAAGGAAGTACACCGAGATGAAGAGGGACCTGATATAGATTAGTTTGCTAGGTGGGGAGTCACAGAATGTTTACTTGATAGTTGTGTCCATCCAAAAACCTACCTTAACCGGTAGATTACCTAATAATAATTCCTCCATGTCACGCCTGATACGTCTCTTTTTATTCATATTTAAGATTTTGCTAGCTTATTTATTTATTTGCTTATAGCTTCTGTCATTAACTCCATCTCCTTAGTGAAAGATTCTTTGTACCAAGAGTTTCTTCTTTAAATTTCTTTAAGATGCATACCCATTTCCGTCTTAAGAATTTCTGAAATGAGTGAAATGTTTTATTCAAAGTGCACATGCTATAATTCTCAAAAGAAGTTGAACCAAAAATGTACGTTCGCTCTTTGCTATTAGCTGTTTTTCTGATCGTCCTGAATTCACATCACACCTAAACGTCAGTCGACGATGATGACATCGAAAAGTAATACCAAATAGGAGGTGAGGAGTGAAGGAATGCTAATGAATTCACCAGGCGGGGTATGCATAAAATCACAGGTCATACCAGAGAATTGAGAAGTTGAATTGTCTTATTGCGGAGAATTACTTGAACGCAAATCTCGTCTGTTTAAATGACATTCAAATCGTTAGGAATCCAGTAAATAAAATCTCCTTGTCCAGGAATATTTTCCGTGCCTGGACTGGCGCACGGGTCAAAGCCCATTTGGTAAATTTAAATGTGTTTTTTTACGACCTATTTCTTCCGCGAAAATACTTGCGCGAGATGAGATACTGTCAAAGAAGAGATGGGAGAATGATAGGAGGTATGGGGTGAAGGGAAGATCAAAGATATGCGGTAAGATGAGAATTCTAGCACCATAAAAAGGACGTTCGAAAAAAGACACGAAAGGAAGTTTTCTTCGACAAAATAGCCGAACGGAAGAAACACGATAACTTGACAGGTGACATTCTTACTGGTCTATAGTCACCAGTGGGGTCATTTAAAACTAGCTATGAAAGCAGTTGGGTGCTAGCATTGCTACTAGGCGTAATAGTGCCTCATGAATCGTAAGCTACCAATCACCTATTTTCTTGGAACCACAGTGGGGTTATGGAAAAAATCACATATCTAAGAGTATTTTGAAATTATATTGTATAACAGCGAGGTATCTATCACACCGATAAAAATATAGTTTTTTTTAGTCTAAGATTTTCATATATCGCACTGGGATATAGCATGTATGGATACAACCGTAACAGTGATACATTTCCTTGCCTCTCCTTGCCACAAGCCTCTCTTCAATGCTGCATGTTTCCTTCAAATTGTCCGAAATGCTTATCCTATCTCTTCCCCTTCCTCGCTTGCCTAACCTTCTCCCTTCTATCACAGTCTTCAGTATCCCATTCCCAATCGTAATTCTCTCCATCCACCTTTCCTGCCAACTTCGGATTTCTCCCAACAATCCTCTCCTCTCTTCCCCATTTTACCATACCTAGCACTTCCTCGTTTGTTTCCCTTTCCGTCCATTTTACCTTTTCCTTTCTCCTCACCCACATATTCAAATGTCTCCATTCTATCCCAGTAATCATGCTTCAAATGACCATTTTTCCACATCGTACAAAATCATGCCCCATGTAAAAGTTTTGACGAGCTGTTTCTTAACACGCTTATTAGTAAGCCGGAAGAGGCGGACGAATTGTTCTTCGCCTGAAGAAATCGACTGGAGCATCGGCGAAACGGTCGTGTCTTCATAAACACTAAACGTGGAAGTGCTTCAGTAAATAAATACATTTACAATTGCGAACTATCGCACGCAACGTACTTCAAATGCTAAAGCGTAACATTCAGGCAAAATTTTGAGGTTATCTTGATGAAAATTTTACGCGAAAAACGAATTGGGAGAGTCGTAAAAGGTGGATGCCCGAAACGGAGAAGGAAACGAAATTCGACGCGAATGCGAGAGTACTGTTGTTAAGTATTCGTGCTTTTTTTAATATAATTTCAGGATCCGCGATCACCATGGAGACAGAAGATTAAAACGCTTCGCCATGCGTGATGATTCATTCCTATCCAATCGTCGTATTTTCCTCTTTATATTTTCGCGAATTTTTTTTACCACGGAATGAATCACGTGTAACCAACTCCCTTTGAGAATTTCCATGATGAAGGACAGGGCAAGGAGGGCGAAAGTTACGCCCTGGTTGGCGAACGTGACTTTATGTATGTGTGTATACCTGCACGCACAGAGAAAGAGAGGGGGAGAGTAAGGGAGAGGGAGTGAAATGGGGTAGGAGAGGCTTTCCTGTACCTGGAAAGGCAGGGCGAAAGGGGTGGGGGAAGATTTCGGGGAAAGGAATATGCAATGGCCCAGGGGAAGAATAAGATATGTAGATGATGACGACGGGGTGAGTGGGGTAGAAAGGGGATATGGAGAGAGAGTGAGTGGAGGGTGGGATAGAAAGGGAGGAACGGTTAAAGTAGGAGAAATGGGAAAAGAGATTACGTGCGGTTGTCGGGGCTCAAAAGGCTTCTTCGTTTTTTTTTTTGAAGGAAGGTGAAGGGATGGTACACAAAAGATATAAAGGGGAAACGAGGGTGGTTGTGGGAAGGAGGGGGGGTTAAGCGGGAGATATTTTTTCGAGATGGGAATGACGAAGGTGTCAGGAGACGGGAGGAGTCACTAGGCAACGGAGGAATAAAGAGTTGTCACGGGAGAAACGTCCCGAGGATTCATTTTCGGGTGTTGGGAGGGTGGTGGGGTGGGGCTTACATCTTCAAGAAGGTGAACTGGCAGACAGCAAAGCGTCGTGTTGCATGGGACCAGAGAGTCGTGGAGTTTTCGCCTGGATCTGTAGAAACACCAGATTTACTCCGACAAATAGTCAATTGACTCATATTTAAAACTTTTGAATATCTTAGGTAAGCCTTAGAGGAATTACTCCGACGAAATCAGGTAGAGAAGTTAGATTTGTGAAATTTTAATATAACAAACTTGGGATAATCAAAATGTAGGCTGAGTGGTTAAAAAAAATACTGGGTACACAGTCGATGATTACATGAATGAAGAGACGCGAAGTTTAATAATGGTTTATGAAGCATATACGATAATCCTAACAACTTCGTTTAGTTGTTATAGCTATCGCTATAGTTGTTAATATATAGTTGATTTTCTTGTATGCTGCCATAGTTTACAGTTAGTTTTTTACTGTAGCAACGAGTTGCATTTAAAATTGTTGATTGTAACTCTATAAAAACGCAGGTTAGTTGGCCTCGTTCTGTTGCAATATTTATGCCTCCATTATCACTCACCAAAGGCTTTCCAATAATATTGTGACGCCTTCTAATTTGCTCAGAACGATTGTTCACGAAACGGAACGTTTTTTTTTCTATCCCGCTCAATTTCGAAGTTAAGCCTTTAATCTATATTTAAAACATAGACCATTTTTATTTGCCATTTTTTTTATTTAGCATACATCCTTGTTCTCTTTATGTTTATGCTTTATTGAGTCAAAATATTATGGTTTAAAGTGACATTATAATTGCTATGCGTAGCATTCTTGTAAACATATGGGGAATTAAGTTTTAATGTCGTTAATCAATCTATCCATAGATCAATATTATCATATCCTGTACGTGTTGCAGAATTGTTTCATTGGACTTAAATGTTGTTATTCCATTTAATTCGTTTGCAGTGTTGAAAGTAACGCATTTAAAATTCCTCTCGTCCTGTGTCATAATGTCGAATAGCCACAAAACTATGTATGAGGCTGGGAATATTTGAAATACAAACGTAGGGGAATACAAACATACTTGTATATAACAGATCATGTTTGGATAATAAAGTAGGACATTTTATTCCTTAAATGAGGATGTTTTTCACGTATGCAAGCAAATGTTCGAACTTCGTGGGTGGTCTGAAAAGTTTCCGACCTCAGAAAATTTCAGAAAAAATGTCTTGTATCTCTGTTAGGTCGGAAATTTTCAGACCACCCTTGTATTTATAATTGCACGCATTCAAAAAAATGTTGTTTAAAATGATTGGAAAATTCCCGACAACGACCCAAAACCCTCCAAAAGAGGGTTTACTAAAGCTACCGTCGGGATATCCTACTCAGAAGCAGCCTCCGAATTCCAAGATCCTTTGCGTTAAGCCTCTTTTAGGGTTCAGACAGGTTTCTGGATGCCTGAAAATTAAAAAAGTACGTAATCCTTAGAAAGGGATTACAGTTCGTCTAACTCACTGAGATAGAATCTCTTTGCTTGGGAACAATACTCTACCTTCATCTTCGTCCACGACATATATGCACGATATATCGTACTTAACGAGCTGAAAGGCGACGAGGAATTTTAGAACGCAAGTCTTTTATGCATTTTTGAGTTCTGGAGCGTAAAGCATTTGGAAAATCGGCATCAGATGACAATAACAGATCAACACTCAACATAAGGAAGCTCCTGAGTAATTGTCATTAATTGTATAAGTAATTGAATCATCTTAAATTTATTCAATGTCAGATTTTTGACGAGTGATTGATTAAACTAATTTCATATGATGAATCATTGATCACAACACAAATTTATGATAAGTGTGGAATGAGAATCGATGTAAATGAAAATGTTAATACCGCTCTCGACTAATGTGGAAGTTTTATTAAAAATAGAGAGAATAAGCCGGTGTAAAGTAGAGCAGTCAAACAGTATTCATAGAAAATAGGTGCAGTTGGTTCAAGTGTGAAATAGGGTCACTTGGAGAAAAGTGCGTCCCAGGAATTTCACACTTACGTCTATTGATCTATCTAGCTATATCCTAGTTCGGTTGAACAAACGTTATTTTATTTATTCTTCTACTGTAGTACGATGGGGTTATTAATATATTTTCAAAACCATCTATAGAGACATTCTTCCATTTTATGCAAGAGATTTAATCTGTGATTTAACCTCTCCTCTGTGAGTAATTCCCCACCCGGCTTCTCTAAAAATCTTGATACACTACTCAGTTCGTCATGACAATGTTTTACAAATGTAGCTACTCCAGGAGAAAAATTATGTCTTTGCTTTCTACAGAATAGACTTTATTCGTCGACTAGTTTCGTTTACACTGTAACATCATCAGGACTTAACATCTGTACATCAGGACTGTAACATCATTTACAGTGTAAACGAAACTAGTCGACGAATAAAGTCTATTCTGTAGAAAGCAAAGATATAATTTTTCTCCTAAGTTAATAATGGAATTCTACAAAGTTAAGGCCTCAACCATTCAGTGTAGCTACTCCACACTGCACGCCGTTCCAATTCGTCAAAAAATCCCATTTCACGAAGATCCCATTTGGATTAAGCACTCGGCCGGAAATTGAAGGGGTTTAGCTTCGATTCCCGATCGAGGCGAATGATTTTGGTGCACTTGATCGGCCGTACACTGTCACAGTACGTCCCGCAGTTTCATGAAGTTATCAAAAATATGTCGCGAGGTTATTTTCATTAATTCATGAAACAAACTTCTAATGAAGGATTAAGCTTCTGCAAAGAGGCAGGAGTTGATTTTATGAACGTTGAATAAGGATAATGAATGATAGATGGTAGCACTTTACCACTTGATATCAAGTGGTAAAGTGCTACCATCTATTATTCATTATGTTCGACTTCCACCACATCACGCCTGAAGCTACTCAATTCGTTGAATAAGGATGTTAAGAAAAATACGTGAAAATTTCGATGTTGAGCGTGGTTTTGAAACTTGGTTTTTGAAGCCTTAAATTGGAGGCTTTTGAGATGTGTGTATGGGAAATGATAGAGAAGGTAAAATGGGTAGGAAGAAAGACGAATTAAGAAGAACTAGAGAGAGTTGATACGATTATGGTGAAAACTTCAGCGACTCGTAGTTCTTCATTTTTCTTGCGGCAGTTTTCCGTCAATTAGGTCGTTTGGGTCACAACAGTGTCGCCCCTGCTCCTTCAGGTGAAAATGATTCGAAACCTACCTTACTCTTTTGTCTACCATTAGCAAATAAAATATTAATACAGCGATTAATTATTTTCTTTTGGAAGTTGATACCATGAAACATAATCGTTGGGGCAATATTGGTTGGAAGCTTTTGAAACTTTGGGTGAGAAGATAGGTGGATAAAAATAAAATGGACGGAAAGAAAAACCAACTAAGTACTATGGCAAGGCAGGAGAATGTTTTCTGAAGAATTTCGAAGAATGCAGGAAAGGTGTTCATGCAGAGCAATAATACTGAGTGAAAATTGAATGTAACACAAAGGGGTGAATGTTGTGTAAACGAGGTAGATGAAGAAAAACATTTGGCAGGATGGAAAGAGGGAATTCATTAAAGTATTTTTGAGAAAAAATGCCATATTTGTATGTATGGTGTAGGACTACTGGCCGTAGGTTCGGGTTCGATTTCCGGGCACTCCTCTGGGGACCCTCGGCTTCACACAAGCTGTGTGATTTTCGGGCACTACAACTTACCGAGAAACCATAGAGGGCATTGGGAAAGGATCTAGCCCCCATATCCTGATGTATAAATTTCGTTGGACTTAGTAGTGTTTGAACTCTGTCATCACCTATTGGTACTGGTCGTGTATCATTGGAGGGAAGAAGGAACACTTTTAATCTGTTGTCTTCGGCGGTGCCTGTCTTATTTTATCCCGGTGGTCGAATCTACTAGTATACAGGGTTCGTCCGGAAAATAAGTGTCTTGACAAATAAGTCTTTTTTGACAAAAGGGGAGTCGTCCACTACGAATTTGTACCTGAACGACAAACTGTAAATGCTGCATTTTACGTCCAAGTGCTCGACAGGCTTCGAAAACGAGTCGCCCGCGTCCGGCCAGCGATCAAAAACATCTGGCGGCTGCATCACGGCAATGCGCCGTCTCACACCGCACTTGTCGTGTCGGACTTCTTGGCCAAGCACGGCGTGGCAACGCTACCGCACCCGCCCTACAGCCCGGACTTGGCACCACCGGACTTCTTTCTGTTCCCGAAGATAAAGAGGAGTTTGAAAGGAACGCGATACGGGACTTTGGACGCCGTCAAAGAGGCCGTGACGACGTGTCTTCAAGAGGTTCCCGATGATGCCTTCGCGGGAGCGTTCCAGGAATGGTCCTATTTTGAGGAATATTAGCTTAGGATATGTAAAAGTGTAATACATTTTTTTTCCTGAGCTCAGTACACTAATTTTCCGGACGAACCCTGTACATTGGGATCATAATAATTGCTTTGTGTAAGAGGGAAACTTAGGTATCCAATATGTTTATAAAATTATTAGCAGTGGAGGGGACCGACGGCTGAGGTCATTTGCGCCATTGGTGAGAGGTTGCTAACGTGGTAGTGGCAAGGTATTCAGCTAAGTGAGGAAGTATAGAGAGAATCCTGGAATTTCGGATACTGTAATAAAAAAAATGGCAGATACCATATGGTCGAAAAACGTCCCATCCGACCGTTCCCCTTTCGTAGTAATTTTTTTAATTAAAACATATTACTTTATTACGATTAAAAATATGCCAACGAGAACACTTTCTAAGAATTCATATTCAAATTGTACTCTTATCATTGACGAAGTCTTATTTCTTTCATTTCATCTTGGTTCCGTATCAATGGCGTGGGGTCCCAAGTTAATCCCCTCGGTGTCAGAAGTGACGTGCACATTCACAGTCTGCAATCTGTCTTCATCTGCTCGTGACTATGAGGACTCTCAACCTAGTGGTTCCTAATGAACCCGTGACTCTCGCTTCCTTCTCGCTATTAACTTTTATCTGGCGAATCTTCTTTGAATTTCAATCTAATTCCATAATTACCGTTTTCACCGATGAGTCCGAAGCACGCTTCTAAACTCGCTCTGACTAATTGGAATGACACGCCTCCTCGACTTTTTTTATTCAGTTAACGAAAACTGCATATCATCGTGAGTCCCGAATAGAGATCTCGTGCATCATCCTGTGTTGTGATCCAGTATAAACCTTGTGGAGAGATAGAATTCCTATCAAGGATGTTTGTCGTAGTATGCTTTTAAATTGGTGAAATACAAGGAATATGCAGTTACGATTAAAGTGTTATCAGTTCAAGCTTATTGTGTTTGTGAAATAACAAAGTCGTATGATTTCTCAGTAAAGCGAGTACATTAGGTTACGCTTGGGACCATTGCCCTCTTCTTAATCGTGCATAAAGTGATAATAAATATCACATCATGAAGTGAAAATTAATAATATACTGAAATATAAATATTTGGAATACAATTGAAGTGGAGAATAAGGTTTAAAAATTAAGTTGTCTTCATCACAGTGAAATTATTTTTATTTATTTCCGAATATTATTTAAGGCACCATAAGTTGAAAGATCAAGCTTTGTGGGAATTTTTATTGCATTGTAAAAGTTAGATTTAAAATGATTTGGCGCTAAATTATTGACATTGTTATTTAGGTAGTCCACCGTCTCACGTATTACGATGGACACCGACCACTGAACAAAGGAAAACTTCTCTTTCTGCCTCTTAAAAACGAAACACAACGGGACACCACACTAAAATAAACCCTGCTTCAATTCCGCATACGTACTTCACTCCTTCCTCCATTCTGTCCAACTTTGCTTTTATTTTACTAATCCAAACTTACTCGCCTACAAACAAACATTCTCCCCTCTATCACTGTCATCAAAACCCCATTGCCCCACTTATTATTTTCTTTCTATCCATTCCACTTTTACCTTCTATCTCCACGTCCATATTTCAAAAGCCTCCCCTCTTACGTCTACCACAGTGATTCAACGGCCATCTTTCCACGTCGTACATAATTAAGTCCTGTTTATCATAATAACATATTACATTGAATTTAGCGCCTTTCATATCCATAAAACAAAAAGAAGATGTTTTAAATATTAAAATCGGAGGGGAAAAAATTGAGCAGGTGAAACAGTTTATGTATCTCGGAATTGTTTTGGACCAATACGGTCAAAGTAGTAGGGACGTAAGGAGAAGAATTGCACTAGGCAAGGAGGCTTTCTCAAGGAGAAGGGAGTTGATGACGGGGACGTTGTGTAGGGAGGTTAAGAAAAGACTCGTAAAAACTTTGATATGGAGCGTAGCTATGTACGGCGCGGAAACGTGATCACTGAAGCAGGAGGATAGACGTAGATTGGAGGCTTTTGAAATGTGGGTGTGGAGAAGAATGGAGAAGGTGAAATGGACCGAAAGGAAAACAAATGAGGAAGTACTGGAGATGGTGGGTGAGGAGAGGGGTTTGTTGAGAGAATTCCTATGGAGGCAGGAAAAATGGATGAAAGGCGTATTCAGCGGTAGTGGAATATTGAAGAGGGTAATAGAGGGGAGAATGTTGGGCAAGCGAGGAAAGGGCAGGAACAGGATAGGGATGTTGGACGGGATGAAGGGAGGAAAGATGTACACAGAGATGAAGAGGGACCTGATGTAGATTTGGTTGCTGGATTGTGTTTTATTAAGAGTCACAAAATATATATTTGGTAGTTGTGTCCATCCAAAAACCTACCTTAACCGGTGGATTACCTTATAATAATAACAGGCACATATGCGTGTGTGGGCACGACTGCTTTTATAATTGGACTTATGTATATTGCATTGCATTTATGAACTTATATATTAGTGTATGTGTGACGTTGGTCCTAACACACCCTGCCGCACACCCAAGGGTATATGGCTCGGGGTATTAGCCCCCTTGCAGGGCACCCTTTTTATCACCCTTTGCAGATTATTGTTGGATGTTGAACTCATTCAAGCCCATCCGGAAGCTTCATTCTACCGTGAACTTGATGGACGGTGTAGATCGTAAAAGATTGGTCAATCAAGAGTACGGCAGTAACTAATTTGGAAATAATAGGAGGAGAATGTAGAGCCTCACAGCCTCTTTTGTCCACTCATAATCTCGTGAAGCCGTTGAATTGGTGGAAAGGTCCATTACGCTCATGCTTTACACCTGGTGTAAAGGGCATAAAACTCGCGGACAAGTTTTTTACATCAATTTATTGTAGCAAGTGCTCGGTGGAGCAATTTATTTCGTAGGAATCCATCTAAATAAACCCCTCTCGTATTCGCGACGAAAATGAGCGCCACCTGTTGGCGGTCTCTTTTGCATTCGGAAGGTTGGTGATGGGAAAAAAATGAATGCCTACGCGCGCCATGCATTAGGGAGGAGGAGGTGAAAGGAGGAACAATGCTGGATTGAATCGTTGAAATTTTCCTCCCTTAATTGGCCGCGGTTCGACTCGTCTAGGTGGTGCACTGCAATTTCACGTCAATCATGCCCAATGCGTGCTTGCCCAATAAGCAGAGCAAGAGACGCGTGAAAGTTTTTTTTTACCGCAGTTCAATTATCATTATGGAAGCCAATTCCTTTTTTTTTATTTCCCGTTCAAAAAATTGTTCCGGGCAATTGTTGACCAATGGGTCCTTTGTTCCAGGGAAATTTATTAAAGGTTTTAGTGATTGCGTCATCATCATTCAGTGTAGTACTTATCTTGGGAGGAATATTGCTCATCCCTGCTATTTAACACAGTTAAGTCGTTTTATCTGACATCGATTGTGTTTTGTCTGCCTTAAAGTATGAATAAAATTATAGATTGGCGACAGTTAATTTGCGAATGCAAAGTCAAAAATGGAACTTAATTATTTAAATATAATTGAGATAAAGGCATTGATGATTTGTCTGGAAAGTAATGCAGTTATAATTGTGAAAATGTTTTTATAAATTTAATGATAATCAAATTAAAATAACTTTGTTAACCATAATTACACTATGCGTAATGCGCATTTAACAGATGACTCCGTTAAAAGTTACCGTTACGGAATCTCCAGCAGTTTCTTGGAATTTAATCATCCCTTTATTTTTGGGTTATCTTTTATCTATAATGTACACAGAGATGAATAGGGTCCTGATGTAGTAGTGTAGGTTTTCTTCGGAGTCACAAAATATTTATTTGATAGTTATGTCCATCCGAAAACCTACTTTAACCGGTGGATTACCTAATATATATATATATATATATATATATATATATATATATATATATATATATATTCACTGATAGTCATAACATACACAGAAACCTGTTATGACTATCAGTGAATTTACATTGCACGTTTGTGGGTTTTCCAAAAAAGTGTATATATATATATATATATATATATATTAGATATATTACAATTAAATTTTACCATAATCCCGTCTCAAGAGGAGTGAAGAGTGGCGATATGTCGTGTAAAATTTTAGATTAATTAGTTAAAATTCGTTTTCAGAATTCTTAGATGTTTTTATTTATTTTTTATAAGTCCGAAAACGGCACTCTGACCATTAGATCAGACTATGAACATTGATGTAAACATTTGACAGTTATATACACCCAAACCCTAGATGGAGGAAAAACCACGAAGGCGGGAATTGAACCCGCGACCTCTGGGTAAGCAGAAGAGGACGTTACCCCACCTCCACCGGTGCCGACAATTTTTTATGTCAACCACCCAAAACTCTTCCACCACATACCAGTTGATTCAGAATGATTTTTGACCACCTTTTGAGTGGCGGAAATATAGTTTGGCACCTTCCATACAGAAATTCTAATTAGTTAATCCGCATATACATAAATTATCTGATAAATAAAAAAGTTGAGCGCACGCACACATGCATTTGTATATGACTCGTGAAACAGTCGGTATATGTGACTAAATCATTAATGTTTCTATCGAAATAAGTGTGTACTATACGTATTTGATTATCTGGCTTTGAGTGCTATATGATTGCCTATACTTCGAGGGAGAAACAAGTACTTGTATCCATCTGTGACGGTTTCCATTTATCTTGCTTATTCTAATTGGTCGTTTGTACCATTATAAATTGGAGCCATAATGATTACTTCTGTGTCTCAATAAAACTTCGGTATCCTGTTCGTTTTTTAAAGTCTTACGTGTTACTTGCTGTCTTCGTGAATAAGGGACTTCCAACCTTATTCTTTCAACTTACTCGTCACGTTTAATTTCAGCTAATAGCAATTATGAAGAAACCTAGACGTTTGTCTTTTAACTAATCTATTTCTTCATAATCTACATGTTCTCACATGGACTGCATGTGCTTGTTTATCATTCTAAATCCGGCCTGATTAATTTATAGTAAACCCTCTGATAATTATTAATTATAATTTTCTACGACACGTCAAATGGAACCTAGTAGATACATTGTATTGTATACACCCGCGTAATCTTATGATATCTGTGCACCCCTTGAAAGTTTGGTGCCAGTGGAACACCCAACTATTTGATCAACTCTAAAATACTTACCTCGATTCCATCTTTTTTAATAATAACATCATCTATTTCATAATTTAGTTAACAGTTATTCGATCATATTCATGAGTTTCGGCTTCTATGGGACGAGAAATCGTTTAGAACCTTTAAATGTTGCATCATATCTTAAAACACAATTGATAACTTTATAGTCTTATGTAACATCACAACGTTTGACCTCTGGCACACACGTATTTTTAATCAGTTCGGCGCAGCGTGAGTGAACTCCACGTCACACGTACTAAAATGTTTGTAGATGTACTTAGTTTACCTTTGACCTCAAACTGCAAAAAAAATCTAGTAACTACCAGGGTTACGAAGAAAAAAAACTTACCGGATGCTTCGGAATCATGTTCTGGAGGCTAAACTTCTCCAAAAAAGTTCATAATCGGTCTCATCGAATAGTTACGGAGGGCCTTACATTTTGTCCTGTCTCTAAATTCCGACCTTCTGTTGTGTCGTCTCGATCTGGATGGTTTCGAGAGTATTACCAATGGAGCAAAACTACAATTTTCAGTCCGGAACAATGAAAGCTAAGAGACGTTTTTCCCTCACGGGCCAAGGCTGGATGATTGCTCAGGGTCCGACAGGGTAATTTGGACTGTTTTTTCACATTGATGTTCCTATAGACAATACGCCCCGATTCTCGCTTCAAGCGCCCGTAAGCACCGGCGCATCACATTTACCGTTCAGTCTCTGCGTCCTCCGTGGCTTATGGATCGAGCGAGTTCTTGATGCGATTGATAGTGTTCCTTGTCCGCGTCAGGAGGTCTTTCAGAAGCGCTGACGCGATAACCGAAGCGGCAACAAACCTCGTTTACGGGAACAAGAGTCGGAGCGCTCCCCATTGTATACTCGTACATTGTGAATTGTTATGTCTGAATTCAGAGATTAACAAAGTGTTGGTATTCCACTGTTTAAGGTAGGTGTTGGAGGGACATAACAACTGAACAAAGATAAATAATTTTTCTGTCTACTAATTTTTACACAAACTGATTTCAGCCGCTACATTTAGCCCTTTTTCAATTCTGTATATTTATTTTCTCCCTTCATTTCGCCCAACATATCTATCCTACTCTCCCTCGTTTGCCTAACATTCTCCCCTATATCACAGTCTTTAACATCCCATTCCCAATCAAAATACTTCATCTACCTTAACTTCCTCCTTTGGATTTCTCCCAACATTCCTCTGCCCTCTCCCACCATGCCCGGCACCATTCGTTTGTCTTCATTTTCATTCATTTAACTTTTTCTAACTTCCTCCTCAACCACCTCCGAAAAGCCTTCATTCTACGCCTACTGTCTCGCCACATTGACAATGTTACTGCGCCGTACAAAATCACGCTCCATATAATTTTTTTAGCTAATCTTTTGTTAACATCCTTACTCAACATTTCTGCGGCTTGTTTCCTTCTTCTGGCTATGTGTGTCACGAAACGGACTGTTCCTATCCTTTGTGACAATATATGATTTCTTTCCCTACTATCCTTTACTCTTGTGTCGTCGTCCATTTATTTCATCACCTGGCCAAAGGATCGGGGCACTTGGTTGCAGGGATTTCAACGTAATTTCTTTCTTTAGATTTCCTACGATATACAAGTAAAATTTAAAAGTGATTTTTTAAGCGGAGACGATCACATACTTATTGATGTGATTTGAATTGAAATAACTTTCACATCATTAAATTTTTTTAATTTAGTGAATAAATACGGTGAATAAATGTATGGAGCGATTGAATACCTTCTTCTCGTATTGATGTCCGGAGTTTTTTTTATTAAATTTTCTATAAATGTAATATGATGGTATTTTAAAGACGCATATTCATATCACGAACCTTATCGATCGATAATTAAATGAATACGGGGGTAAACCAAGTGAAAACATTCAAAGTTTGCAAAATATGTGAAGTTTTACGTCACCACCATGTTCGTTCGCACGGTTTGAAGTGTATACACCGACAGTTGGCAGCACGATGCAAGAGCGCAACAATAGATTGCAACAGTTGTGTAAGCATGGCGGTTCCTCTTGAAACATTCGCCAGAGAGGAAAATCAAACTTTCATTCGTTTTTTTGAAGGATTGAAGAGGTGAAATCTATATGCATTTGCCGAAGAATGAATGTCAGAATTGTAATTCACAATTGTCACGCCAGAAAGCGTGCGTGTGAATAAGGAAGTTCCCAACGCCGTTACTTCTGTCACAGTTATATTCATTGGCACATATTTTTTTATTAGGTAATGTACCGGTTAAGGTAGGTTTTTGGATGGACACAACTATCACATTAATATTTTGTGACTCCAAGCAAAACCCAATCCAGCAACCTACTCTACATCAGGTCCCTCTTCATCTCTGTGTACTTCCTTCCTCCCTTCATCCTGTCCAACATCCCTATCCTGTTCCCGCTCTTTCCTCGTTTGACTAAAATTCTCCCCTTTATTACCTTCTTCAACATTCCACTACCGCTCAATACGCCTTTCATCCATTTTTCCTGCCTCCATAGAATTTCTCTCAACAAACCCCTCTCCTCACCCACCATTTCTAGTACTTCCTCATTTGTTTTCCTTTCGGTCCATTTCACCTTCTCTATTCTTCTCCACACCCACATTTCAAAAGCCTCCAATCTACGTCTATCCTCCTGCTTCAGCGACCACGTTTCCGCGCCGTACTGGAAATACGCTCCATATCAGAGTTTTTACGAGTCTTGTCTTAAGATCCTTACTCAACGGCCCCGTCATCAACTCCCTCCTCCTTGAGAAAGCCTCCTTGCCTAGCGCAATTCTTCTTACGTCCCAACTAATTTGATCGTGTTGTTCCAAAACACTTCCAAGATATGTAAACTGTTCTACCTGCTCTATTTTCCCCTTCTAATTAGCACATATACAACAATTAGTGACCCTCGAGGTCAATTAACTAGTTGAAATATGGTCTTTTTTAATTTATCCATGTACCGACGCAGTTCTGAATTGCGTCTATTTTTTGCGTTCCCTGTAAACTATACAGAAAAAAATAAAATAAGAATGCGCCTTTTCTTTCCTTAAATGACGGGGTCGAAAATGCTTAAAACGCTGTTCAATCGACTCTCTCTTGTAAACACAAAAAAAAATAATATTTTGAATGCATGACAAAAATCAATTGAAAAATCAACAGAAAATATAAAATTAATCATGGTACGGGTAACAATTCAACTGGATTGAAGAAAAAGTCATTATGATTATTTCCAAGAACGTTTCCAGGGAATTAGAGAAAAATATTCGACGGATGAAAAAGATTTCAATAGCTGATCTAATTACTGCTGGAATTATAGGCCCTCGTTTTTGGGCAGATATGATAATTAAAATTGCCTTATTTTTCAAAATTTTTATCTTAAATCCAGGAGAAAATGTTCACCTTTAGGAAATAGATCCTGAAAGTACCACCAATCATTCATGTACAGTCAAACTCTCTAAATTGTTGAGGTTACCACTTTTCCTCTCGCCTTGTGTTGTGAACATGGGTGTTATGGGGAAGGGGGGAGGAGGAGAGGGTGATTGGAGGGGGTGAAATATGAAAAGGGAAAAGCGTGAGGTAATATCCATATATGGTTGAAGTCTTCTGGGAACATTCGTAAGGAACACCTGTGCTTCTCGAATTAACCTTCGACTGTGGAAAGATGAAAACAAAGAAGGCCGGGAAGTATGTTTCTTCGCGAGAGAAAAATGTACCGGCTATCATCCCAAAAGAAGCATCTCCCTCGTGTTTGGAATTAAGGCTCGTTGTATGTTTAAGGAAGGGAATTGGGGCAGTTACGCAGGAGGGGGGATTTCGGTAGCGATACGGTGAATGGCGAACGAAATTTGATCCCCAAATAAGATGCTTGGGGAACATGGGAAGTTCTTCCGAAAAAACCGGTCCCCGGGTAGTGTACTTATATGGCGCGGCAAAGGGCCTTCGCCGGCGACAAGCAATCTCCCATTCGCGGGCCCATCTGATACAGGCGTGAGTGAAAACGCGGCGGTTTAAGTGGGAGCATTTATACGGGAAAGCGTTCTATTCTCGATCTTGGCAAAGGGGAGAGGTTACAGGTAATTATTGACATTGCTGGTAGTCAACCGATTTAGTTAGGTTTTGGATGGACATAGCAATGGGATCAACATGGAATCACTTCTATGCCGCCTCCTTCATTCCTTCCTTCATTCCGCCCAACTATCCTCTCCTATTCCTAAAGCTTTCCTCCCTTCATCTACATCTACATAAATACCCTGCGAGCCACCAAAAAGGTGTGTGGCAGGAGGTGTAGCACCATGAGGGAAGGGTAAGGGTGGAGGGGGTTGGGGGTTAGGTGAGGAAAGGTAGGGGGAACCTGTAAGAAAAAAAATATATAAATATATATAACTTTTGGACGGCACAATAGAACACAGAATAAAACAGATAACACGTAAAAGGACACTCACACTGTAGATGACAAATCATCTACAGTGTGAGTGTCCTTTTACGTGTTATCTGTTTTATTCTGTGTTCTATTGTGCCGTTCAAAAGTTATATTGCTCTCGTGAGTACTTCCGCATCATCGATATATATATATATATATATATATATATATATATATATATATATATATATGTATATATGTGTGTGTGTGTGTATATATATATTCAAACTTGAAAATCCCGCCATACGGCGAACAAATATTATTTTCGCACATAGAAATAGACATATAAGGAAAGGGGATAGGAAAACACATAAAAGACCAACACAGGAAAGGTGGTGAAGGCGGTTTTTGAGTAGATCACAAATGTAAAATTATAATATATATATATACACATGCATACACACACATACGTATACATATCCTCGCGCAGTCCCTAACCTGTATGTTAATACTTATTGTAATGAACTAAGTCCTTACCTAAGCCCTTACCTAACGTTCCCACCTCTATCACAGTAATCAGAATTTCATCGACAGTCAAGATGCTCAGCATCTATATTTCCTACCTCTTTTGGAGTACTCCCAATAAAATCCCCTCTCCTATCCCACCATACAAATCAACTTCTTGTTTGAACTGAAATGAAATACTTTACTTTGTAATTCCACACACCTTATTTAAAACACACGACCCAGGTTTCGACTTTGAACGTCATCATCAACGTCGAAACCTGGGTCGTGTTTTTTTTTTAAATAAAGTGTGTGCAATTACAAAGTAAATTATTTCATTTCATTTCAATGCGTTATGCAAATTCCATAAAGTTACGCCTGAAACAACATAAGAGTTTCTTGTATGTTTTCCTTTCAATCCATTTCGCCAGTTCCTTACTTCTTCGCATCCACATCTCAAAAGCCTTCAAACTACGCCTTTCATCTTGCTTCAATGACCATGTTTCCGAAATGTACAAAACACCCTCCATATCGAAATTTGGGCGATATTTTTCTTCACATTCTACATGCAGTGAACTTGCAAGGTACCAAAAAAATACAATTACAAAAAAAACAAATACTCAAAAGTCCCTGTCATAAATCTCTCCGCTCCTCGTGAAAGGTACTTCACTTATCGTTATTCTTCTTCTTATCTTATTTTCGCCCCCACTACTTTGGACATCTTGCAGATGAGACGGAGATGTAAGTTTCTCCAAAGAGTAAGGTGGTGTCATTTTGGCAGACTCCCGACGGCTGGGATGATTTGCGTTAACCAGCATGTGGTAATCGCCGAGTGGGTGAAAGAAGAAGGGAGAGGTACTCGTTCGTACCGGGAAACCATTCTTCAGCGTTGCTATGATAGAAGACATTCCAATTGCGGCCCTTTAGCGATGATGTTGAAAATGTATTATTAGCCCCCTCGTGTTACAGTAGAAGAGATCAATAAAATAAACTTAGAAAGATCAACTCTAGAGTTGACTGATTTCAGATGCCATTTTTCCCGATAATCATGATCAGAGTAGCTACTTAGCGACCGCGCTGTGGGAAAAAAAATTCACCCTTAAATTCTAAGTAGCCTGGAATATTATCATCTTTGTATCTAACCCTTACTTAATTTCAATAGATAACATCCCCGCGTAACTGCTTAAGGGTTTAGGAAATCGTGGAAGAAAATCTTTTATCGACTAAATACTAAAGTAGCATTCATGAGGGAGAAATTTGTCCAGAAGATTTCGTCTGATCCGTTTTAGTTCTCATCTTGAAAAAAGGGCGTGGCAGTCGTGTTTGAGGGCTATAGAACAAAAGTTTACTTTCACGAGCAGCTATAGTGTTACTTTAGATAATGAATAACAGGTTGAGGTTTGAGAATACTAGAGAAAATAAAATGGACGGAGAGGAAAAGAAACGACGAAGTTCTAGGCATTGAAGGGGACCTAGAAGATGGTTGCGAAGTGAAATTCGAAGGTAGGCCATGTGGGTACAGGAGATACTGAGGGAGGCAAGGGAGGCTGAAGACGGTAATAGAGGGGTTATTTCTGGGCTATTGAGGTTGGGGGAGGCAAAGAATAAGGGTTTTGGCAAAATTTAAGGGTGGCAGAAAATATAAAGGCCTAAAGAATGAGTTATTGTTGTATGGGGTTAAAAGATATTTTGCTTCTTGCTAGTTAGGACTTAGGAGTGCAATGCAAGTGGTGCAGTGTGTGTAGTGTCAAGGTCATCAAAAACCTCCCCTAACCTGTTAGAATAGTGCTATTAATAATAATTGTACACTCCACGAGGTCACCACTATATTATAGGTATTAGGGAAGATGAGGTATCCTTAGAATTTCGGTTATTACTATTTTTGTTAAAATTTACAAATCGACTCTGTATCACGCATCCCGGCCATTGTAGTCTTCTTAGTACCCGTCTTTAAACAAGTAAATTTTCTTTTTACTTTTAGGTTTCTTATTTCGGAACTAATGTTGCGAAAAGTTAGCATTTTCTGCTCTGCGGTCACTGAATTCTTTTTCATTTCTATAGTTAAGAATTTGTCTGGTATGTTCATCGGCAACAAATCAAGAATATTATCGCCCCTAGAATGGTGAAGTGAAAAGTTAATGCGAATTCAACGTAAAATAATTCAATAGCGACTTGCAGGTATCTTTGTCTTCACACACCCCCCCCCCCGTTTGAAAACTACATGTGCTCCAATCATTTGATGGGACATTGAAATCACCACCGATTATATTGAAATTGCAATTTTTTTCATTACAATAAATTCATTAGCACAATTGAAATTTTAAGTCCACCTAATGTTTTCATCGTACGACCCAGGTTTTGTCATATAGTACCGTCTTCAGATGATACTATTGTATTGAAACCTGGGTCGTAATATTAAAACAATGCGTAAGTGGAAAAAACAAAGTTGCAATTTTTTCTTTACGTAATTACGTAAGATCCACGGAGCCTAGTCTGAAATTACCGTAATAATAACATTAATAATATTAAATGTCTTGTTATCGCCTTTTTTTATTTAAAAATTGAGTTTTTTAACCACACCGTTGTCATAATAGGAAAAAATCTCCAACTACAACCTAATTAACTCAGGCGAATAAACGCACGAATAAGTTGAATTTGTTTTAATTTTTTTGCAAAGTACGCCAGTGTACTATTTTCTCTCTCTTCCTCTCCTTTGGTAGTCGAATGAGAGAGCAGAAATCTTGTGTCTACCAAGTTTTCCGTCAAAAGTGTTTCACTTGAGATTTTTTTTTTAGGAGACCGTTGAAAATCACATTTCACTTTTTACTCACAAAAGGATACGACAACAGCGTCGTATTTCGCTTGACATCACATTTCACGAGTCGTGTTAAAATCTTATATTTTTGTTTTAATTCCCTTTGTTCATCTCCTTCTCTTGAAAACCATAGAAATATCTTATTTTGGCGTCATCTACGGCAGATTTTATTATTATGTCGCTCCGAAAAAAATGTGAGTATTCATAAAAAACAACAAATGGATGAGACTTCGTTTAAAACAAGGCATTTGAAGGTGTCCGTGTCTTCATGGACGCACACGGTAGAACAAATATGTGAATATTTCAATATCATGCGAACATAACTTTCAAATTGAGAATTTCAAGGAAGAATCATTGTAATGAGTTAAGATAACATTCTGTAATATAGGAATTAACTGTCATTTTACAACGTAATCAGCTGTATATCATATACTAGTCTATAATATATGTTATGACGATAGAACCCTTGTCTCATAAAGTCATTTGAAGTCATGGTTTTCCCTCTGGAAATTCGTCCATGGATTAGGAATAAACGAGATAGATCGTTAATCATTCAAGTTAACTTCATGTAATGTTTATTTCAATTAGGTACAAACGATCGAATCAAATCCCATTAATTAAACCGTGCGAAAGTTTTATAATTAAAATAGTGCTTCGATAGAAAAACAAGGTTGGAGAGTGTTTGGTTATGCTTTGTTAGGCTAGCATTAAAATGCATCGTTGTACCGTTTTATAAGCTGTGTACATTTAAAACCTACTTTAACCGGTAGAGTGCAAATAATGATAAATATGAATATCAATGCAAATTAATATAATTCTTCGTTCATATATCATTATCCTGTTGTAAAATTACAGTCATATATATGTGTATGTATGTAGCTGGGGATATGCGCAATCACCGGGACTCCTGAGAACTTTCAACTTAGATGGATATCACACCCAACACTCAAATATATATAAATGTATTGATTTATGAATTTTATTAGTGGGATTCTACTTCTTTAGGGTAGGTTATTGATGGGCCCAAAACTAGGCATTACCTTAATGCTTAGTCCTGTTTCAGATGGCACAAAATATCCTCGAACACCGTATCATAAAAACGGGTTTATGGTTTTTCTATAGTAACAACCTACCAACCACACTAATCTACCCTAAATTTGGCTTGATAGGTGAGAGTAGAACTGAACTAGAAATAAGTGTGTGAAATTCATACATAAGGTTGGATCCTTTTCCTTTTTTGGCCTGTGTTTCCCCAGGCTGATATGGTATCTAAATATATGACATATCTTACGTGATGCGGAGTACTATTCACTTCAAAATCCCATTCCGCGCAGGGGCTTCTCCAGGAATCAAACCCGTGCCCTTCGATCAGTAGTGCAACGCTATCCTTCCTACGCAACCATGTTCCTAAGGTAACATTTAGCAGAAAATTGAATAAAAATGCATTCGTAAAAAAAACATGGTTACCATTTTTTTGAGATGAGAAGTACTTGTATAGTGCAGGCTATTAACTATTTCAATGTGAACTCATTCATGTTTAGATGCGTACTCTCATATCATTAGTAATGTCAGTCACAAGTGCCGAAATTTGGGTCTGTTACATGAGTATTTTTCCTGGGGCGATAAAAAAATATTTTCACTTCGAATCTGATTAACAAGTTTGACGAAGTGATGCCTTAGATGAAAATAAATATTGTATCTTTCAGCTAATAATTTTTGCAATAACTAAAAACACGTTTGGACACTTGAAATTTTATCTTCCATTACAACATTACTATATCATTGCCTCCTAGTTGTCCTTTTATATAATCACTATACCTAGCCACTTGTCCTGTCTTCCTCGAATTTCTCCCGACAACATTCTCCTATCTTCCCTTACCATGCCGTGAAATTCGTTTTTTTTCGTTAATTTAATTTTTTCAATTTCTCTCAACACCCACATCTTAAGGGCACCAATATACGATATTCCTATAATTATATATAATTATAAGCATTTAATGTAATGCATAATTAATAATATCGCATTCGCAGAAGCATATTTACTCGGAGCGGATCGCTAGGTACAGAGAACAGATTTGAAAATTTTAAAATTTTCCTTGAAGGTTTTTCCCCACCCAAAACTTTCCTTAATGCCCCATAGTTTCATTTTGTCTTACGCATATTTTCTTTCGAAACGTGACGGGTGTGTTGGCAGTGGAGAAGGAGAGAAAGGTGGGAGTTGGGAGGGTTTAGAGAAGAACGAGAGATAGCTAGTCACAAGAGCCATAAGCGCATCGGGCATGGAAAAGGGGTCTCTGGGTGGGGGAAAGGGTTTGGGAGCTGATGGGGGAGGGATTGGCGAGATGGGTGGGTGTGGGGGTCGAGGGAAGGGTAGAACGAAAGAGGGGGTTGGTTCGGTTTTTTTCTTTTCAAGACACAATCCCGCGCGAGAGGCGGATGAAAGGCAAGATTGAGATAAGATTAAGGAAGGGTGGGGGGAAACATCAAATAAGGTAAAGGAGAAGGGATGAGATGAGCAAATACGGAGAAAAATGAAAGGCGCGGACTCGTGAGGCGAATGGCAAAACAGGAGCTGGGATCCTCTCCTCACGCCTTTCCCCTTAACCATCTTCCCACCCCCGACACACCGCCCTCTCCCTCCCGGCAACATCACCATCCCCGACCGCCCGCCTTCCATCTCCCCTCCTTCGATGGGGGTGGGCAGGGAGTGCGGGGACGCCGTGGGGGTTAGAGGCGTGGGGGAGGAAAAGGAGGGGGTTGGTTGTTACGGGCCGCTCCGGCTCAACCGGCTCATCGCCCCCCGCTTGAGATAAATCAGTGCGAGACGAATGGTTAAAATGGAGTGGTGGCGGGCGTAACACAGGACGAGGTGAAATGGAAATTAGGGGTGTTTATTTTATCACTTTCAGGGCGCACTGGAATCAAGAGCTTTTTGGCCTGGGGAGTCCGGCATACTTGGTGACCTTCGCCACATTCACTACCCAACCGCAGGCTGAATAGGCCATGTCCAACTTACAAAATTGAGGTTTCGAGACATTTTGTCATTGGCACATTTGTTATCACATAGCGTTAGTAGAAGTAATTAGGAGAGATGGCAGCTGAATTCATTTTCGTAATTAGCGGTGGTTTGGGTTATTTTGTTAGGGGTAGGATTTTGGGGGAATGGTAGATGGGGGGCGAAGAGAAGCCGGGCGTCAGCATCTCATAACGAAGGACGCTTCATCTACATCTACATCTACTCAATACCCCGCAAGCCGCCGCAAGGGCGTGTGGCGGGGGGTGTTAGGGCACCACCCGTAAATTAGGGAAAAAAAACCGCATGCAGAAGCCACAAATTTAGAGCTCACAAACCAAACATGGTAAACATTCATGCACGAACCCTTTCGCCCCAACCCTTTCACACACATGCAAACCCAAAAACTACCAACAAACATACACATGCAACATCTTTGAATTTTTAATTTTGTACCGACGTGTAGCTTAAATGTTTTTAATATTTCTAAATGGACTTCGGATTCTTACAAATATGATTTATGATTGTTCTGGGGAAGAATGAGTATTTGACGCTTACAGATCTAGAGTTTAAATCGGTCTCATTGGAATGACGAAGTATGTCACTTGAAATGCTCCTAGTATCAGTTAATTTTCAGTTCTTGATTTTACAAATCGGCAAATAAAAATTCAACCATTGAATACCAACAACTGTGCATTTTCGAAGTTGGCAAGTTTGTTTTGTCTAGTTACAGCAAGAAACTGATATGGAATCATTAAAAATGGTTTAGAATACCACAGAATTAAGAGTTTCGACACAGGTCATTCCCTTTCGACATGTACAAGCGTGCCCTTTCCCGTTAGGTTACTGCAAAAGTTAATAGTACTGCAAGAACAAACAGTCTTAATCTTGTTTGAAGGATTTCGCAAAGACGGAAAGAAGCTTGTGGAAAAAATGCAGTGCGGAAAAGCAGAGGAAGAGACGATGGAAAGAGTAAGAAAATATTTTTTTTTTAAATTACGACTGAGGAAATTTTGTTCAATTAACGAAAACAAATAAAGGAGGGTTAATTTTCTGAAGGAAAGCATCAAAAAGCTTCTGTGTTGGGATATTCCCGAGGGAAATGGATAGAGTGGGGTGGAGATACCACGCACCACTTCTCGCGAGGGGGGTGGGGGTAGTAAGTCCAAGGGCCGAACGAAACTTCAGCCAAAGTGGCTGGGTGGGGGGAGGGAAAAGAGGAGTGAGTGGAAGGAAGGGATCTTGAAGGGATAATGGATGAAAATTACGAAGGAAGCATGTCTTTGTATGAGAGCGTCGTGCTTTCAAGTGCGCCTCTCAGGAGTCGAGCTTTCTTATTCGGTCCCGTATTAAATCCCCCCCTTTATCGTTTCTTTCTTTTTTGTGTGTGTGTTGATATCTCGTGGTCTTTTAAGAACAGACCATTTTTAGTGACATTACTCTTTCAATGGCTTATTAAATTACCGTTACGGCGCAACGGGGGTTAGTTCCTAGGGTAGGGGGTTATGGAAGGGAAAAGAGGAAATATCAAAAAGACGCCGAGGAAGAGGAGGGAGAGAGAGTAAAAGATCTAAGAGAGAGGTTAGCGCTAAGGGAAGGGGATATTGTGGGTGGGGTTGAGGAAGGGAGCGAGGGCTAGGAGGGTCAGGGGAAGTGGCGGGGTAGGGATACAAAGGGAAGAGGGATCTACTGCGTGTGCGTTTGTGTGTGGAGAAGGGAGGGGGGTAGGAAAAAGGAGACGGTGAAATTGAAATTTATTAATGCGCGTCCTGACTCCGTGAACCCCTTCGCTCCAGCACCACAATGCGGCCCCGGAGCTTATAAAAGTCTAAGTGGAGACAATTAGAAGTTGCGGATGGGGTGAGAGGATGGGAGGGAATGGAAGATTCTCGTACGGGCAATGGTAACGCGGAGAGAAAGAGAGGTTTTCACCGTGTTGGGGGTGGGAACGGAGAGAATGAGAGGGAGGGAAAGAGAGGGAGAGAAAGAGAGATGACGATGAAAAAAAAAACAAAAGGGAACCGGTTTTCCGTAGCGACAATAAAACTTTTCGTTTGGAATTCGTCCGTTTCCATTTTCATTGTGAAAATTCCCGTCGCGCGCGCACTTGAGGTGGGGGGGGGGAGATAAAACCGCAATCTCGGCATCTCCTGCAGCGAGTGTGCTTCCTTCTCTCTTGCCCAAACCAACCAACATCCGACTCCCTCTCCCTATTCTCTCCCTTCCTTCTCACACACCATAAAACCCACTCCCTTCCTCCACCACCCAAAAGAAAAGTCCTTTAAGAGAAATGTGACGTGTGTGTATGTATTTATGTATGTGTGTGTGTCTTATAGGGATGTGTGCGTTGAAGGGGACGAAAACATTTCCTCCAAAGTTGTGTGGGGGAAAATAATTTTATTTTTGAGCGAGTATAGAGCGTTCCTTTTGTTGCACGCTTGTTTCTAAAGTAATGCGTGTTCCGCGGCGAGCGTGCGTGCGTGCCCTGGGAAAATATACTGTCGACCTCCGGCGATAGCGATGGCGATGACTAATTTCAAATGCTCACTTGTTTTGTCTCTCGTTTTGAGTGTGCGGGTGCGTGCTGGTCTGAATACAAACTTCGGAGAATTACGACATTTTGCGGTTTTTGGGGTTGATGAAATGCGTATAGGTCTCTTGTTCACGTTGAAACTAACAGAAAGATTTATTTATAAAAAAAAACAATTTGCGACCCCCTATTTTATGTGACCCAACTCCCAAGGGGTAAACTGTGGGAAGCATCGGTTTTGGAAATTTTTCCTCGATCGTGGTATGCCCTTCTTAAGGCAGGAAGATTTCCGAGCATCGTCGGCAAGTCTACGTCTACCTCTTCACAGCATCCCACGTGCCACGCACGAGGGCGTGTGGTGGTGGGTGCTACGGCATCTCGCATTCATTTGTGAGCGTGAGTTCCTGCACAAATGTGAATATGTATTTGCTCATATACGACCCTCCAAAAGCTCTTTAACAAATATATGTGGAAACATATTTATATTGCCTCCATTTAAGTAATGATCGTTTTCAAATCTGAATTTTATATATTCTATTGATTACATTTATAATATTATACAATTACCACTATACTCACGTAGATGCATATATGTACATCATGCAATGGTGGGTGTGTGTTTGGATATATAATTGAATAATAGAATGCAATCAGGACGCATTTGCCTGTTTCGTAGATTTCGAAAAAGCGTTTGATAGAGTGAATTGGGAAAAATGAATGCGTGTATTGCAGAAAATAGGAATGGATTGGGGGGACAGGAGACTGATCCGCAACCTGTACATGTCTCAGACTGCTCAGGTGCGAGTGGGGAACGGAGAGTCCGGATGGGCAGTGTTAGGAAGAGCGGTAAGGCAGAGTTGCCCATTGTCACCAGTGCTGTTCAACGTATATGTGGAGGAAATGATTAAAGAGGCATGGGGAGAACTGGAGGTAGGAATGAAAGTCGGAGGGGAATTCGTAAGATCGGTTAGGTTTGCTGATGACCAAATATTAGTTGCTCAGTCAGCCAAGGGGTTGCAAGCATTGTTGAATTGAATTGGAGGTTCAGTGCGATAAATATGGGATGAGAATAAATATTAATAAAACGAAGGTTATGCGATTTTCCAGAAAGAAAAAGGCTAAGCTAAATATTAAAATAGGCGGGGAAAAAATAGAGCAGGTAGAATAGTTTACATATCTTGGAAGTGTTTTGGACCAACACGGTCAAAGTAGTAGGGAGGTAAGGAGAAGAATTGCACTAGGGAAGGAGGTTTTCTCAAGGAGGAGGGAGTTGATGACAGGGACGTTGTGTAGGGAGGTTAAGACAAGGCTCGTAAAAACTCTGATATGGAGTGTAGCTATGTACGGTGCGGAAACGTGGTCACTGAAGCAGGAGGATAGACGTAGATTGGAGGCTTTTGAAATACTTGAACCTGTCTGTATTTTATCCCGTAGGTCGAATCTGCCAATATTATTTTGAGAGCTTAAATAATTCTGTCGGTATTCATTTGTCTGGATAATTAATGCGTAAATGGTGATCCTCTGTGTAACCTCCGTAGATACTTTCGTGATATCTGTAAAAAATAAAACCTCAGATAGAAAATTAACTTGAAGGTCACTACACTTAGAACAAAGAATACGGCTGTACATGAATTCTTCATTTAATACGTATGAGTTATCATACTCGTATGTAGTTTTCCCATTTAAGATTCCCTTGAACAGTCAAGAAAACAATTTTTCTAACTTGAAAATTGTGAACTACTGAAAGTTCACTCCCATTCAAGCTTTTTGATTAAGCTGCATTATTTCATTTTGCAGTTCTTTACAGCTGAGTAATAATTCTTCACCGAAAAAGTGCCGATGAATTCGACCTTAGACATGTATACGTACTTACCTGGGTGCCGTATGGAAACAAAGGTGTCCAGTATCTTTCTAAAAGTAGTATTGTCAGTTGCTAAGGGGCGGAGACCCATCGATGAGGTAATTTTCTCCACCAGGGATAAGTTGGTTAATTTTGTAGAGGTACAATATTTAAGGAATCGAGGGATGTTGGAAAGAAACTTAAGCTATTCTTATGATAAAATACGCCAAAGGATTCACAGTTTAACGTCTCATCCGAGTATTTGATTTTACATATATATCTACATAATACCCCGCAAGCCGTCGAAAGGGCGTGTGGCGGGGGGTGTTAGATCACCACCCAAAAAAAGGAATGAAGAAAAACCGCATTAAAAACTAACACATGCATGCAAACCCAAATCCACAGTAGTGCATACATTCATAGAAACATCCTATCATTTTACACGCATGCAAATACACATCTACCTCCCTTCACTCCACAAGCATGCAAGTACATATACTTAATTATAACAAATGATTGTACCTTAGGATGCAGCAAGAAATTTATCCAAGAACGTGCAAGCTAGATTTTAGTAGCAAGGCGAAATACCACCACCACAAGAACGTGCAACATAAAACGCTCTCCTACCCATGGTGAGGAATTTGGCGCAGCGCTGCAGGTAGGAGGAGGGCTCCCCCACGGAGAGGGACAAGGGATGGAAGGGGAAATTTAGGGTACCAAAAGCAGAGCAAACAATACTGTAAACTGCACTACACTACAGAATGGCATTCCAATGCGGTCATGCGGGAAGGTTTTTGACTTAAAGAGTGCTCTCCGCATAGTATCCCAAGTACGGATCGGGATGCCACTGAAAAAATCCTGCCGCCTACCGGGATTCGAATCTGAATACTTTGGCGTGGAAAGGCACTGATATAGCACCGCACCCCCAAAAAACCCCCTCTTTCTAAAATTCCTCCCTCTTCATGATTAAAAATGTTCCCAACCTAATTCATCCAGCATACCCGTCACTTCTCTCTCAACTTTCTTCTCCTGGAAAAACTCTCTCTCGTGGAGCAAATCTACAGTTTTACTCAAAACATTTTCCAATTTAATTAATTTAGAGTTTCCTCTATGGATCTCAAACATTTACCCCATATTTTGTGTAACCAAAGGGAAGTATCACCTTCCTTTTATCTTTTACCGTAACATTTCCCCACAACCCTTCCTTCAAACCTAACTTCTTTAATGTATTTCAAAGCAGCTATTAATTGTGAAAAAATGATTCTACTGTTTTGCGGAGTACGTACTCTTTCATTCACAATTATGGCGTTTTTCAAAGAGTGATTTAAAAACAGGCATGCCACATAGAAAAAGAGAAGAAAAGATGAAAAATTTAATTAAGTAATTGCAGGAGAAAATCATGGATGAAATACGTTGATCGAGCATTGG
Source organism: Hetaerina titia (assembly GCA_037158775.1). Lineage (NCBI taxonomy): Eukaryota > Metazoa > Arthropoda > Insecta > Odonata > Calopterygidae > Hetaerina > Hetaerina titia. The sequence continues at coordinate 81,107,785 of CM073774.1, read as the reverse complement.
AAAACCTGAATGCCGAGACTACATGTATGTGGAAATGAGACAGTCAATAGAATAACTTCAAGTATTGCACAAATCCAGTTCTATGACTGCCTATCCATATGAATGCCAGTTTTTCTATTCCCAAACGGAATCATTCAAGTTTGACCAAAAAAATGGAGGGTTAATATTTGCTGCAAACATTTATTTTCTTTGCGAATGCGTTCAAACGGCTAAGTTATCAATCGCATTATGGATTCCGAAGTTTTAACAAGCAAGAAAAAGCGAATCCTAAGGAATAGTTGATGAGCGGTTTCCTTTGACCAGTCATGAAAATTCAAACAACCAATTATCTTCTGCACTGCAGTGCCCTCCTGTTCGTTTCTTAGGTCTTTCCTGTTTGTTATCTCTCATTACACATTTTTTTTGCTTTCTAAGAAGACTGCTTTCAGGGACGATGATTGTGGTGGTTGGAAGAGAACATTCGAGGGTAATCCCAAAAGTAAAGATTTTAATATTTTAGAAATAGGAATAAACCTTTATTTTCATTGATGTATACAGTATTGTTTGCTCTGCTTCTGGTACCCTAAATTTCCCCTTCCATCCCATGTCCCTCTTCGTGGGTGTGCCCTCCTCCCACCTTCAGCGTTCGGCCAGATTCCTCACCTTGGGTAGGAGAGAGTTTTATGTTGCACGTTCTTGTGGCGGTGGTATTTCGCCTTGCTACTTGCTACTAAAAACTAGCTTGCACGTTCCTGATAAATTTCTTGCTGCATTCTAGGGTAAAATTATTTTTGTAGTTAAGTGTATGTACGTTGCATGCTTGTGGAGTGAAGGGAGGTAGATGTGTGTTTGCATGCTCGTGGAATGATGGGATGTTTCTATGAATGTGTGCACTACTGTGGATTGGGGTTTGCATGTGTGTGTTGGTTTTGAATGCGGTATTTCTTCATTCCTTTTTTGGGTGGTGACCTAACACCCCCCGCCAGACGCCCTTGCGGAGGCTTGCGGGGTATTATGTAGATGTAGATGTATACAAGGGTGGTCTGAGAAGTTTCCGACCTAACAAAGATACAAGACATTGATGATTTTTTATTGGCGCTGAGACAGTTTTTGCTTGCCCATGTACTCTACCCGTGCGCGCACATATGACATCAGAAGTCGTTTCCGCTTTTCTATTTATTCTTGACTAGCACCAACTCTTCTTCAGTCTCATTTTTTATTTCCACCATAAAATTAAAGAATATATGCTCTCCTTAACTCATTTAATTGACTCCTCGCGTCATTCCCGTGGTTATCCCGTCACTCTAGGGTTTCATTTGATTTCATCCCTCTTATCCCATTTGGTAACCCCAACTCATTATTAATTGGAGGGGTATGTCCCAATCCTATTAAAGCTTTGAAAGAATCTTCATCGGTCGTTTTTCAACCGGTTTTTTTGAGTTAACTGTCGAATTAACGCAATTCAATTCCGGTTCTTTTTTTGAAAAAGAAACTTGGGTAAAACTAAAGACTAAGTGGAAGATAGTAAGAAAAGGGGAGTCCACCGTTTAAAGTGACACCTTTTGAAATTTTTTTTGCACAGAAAAGACGGATAGAAGTTTTGATGTTAAGGGATGGAAAAAGTATTCAAGACAAGTAGGGCCAGGTGTATTTTCATCACTTTCAGTGACTTATTCAAGACAGATGCATCTCACTCCACAACATTTGTTTCCTAAATCTTTCATTATGTATCTATTAATCGAAGTTGTGAAACATTTGGAAATCTTAAAGCAGAATTAGACAAGGAAAATATGAAGTGACTTGACTTTTGTCTATCTCCCCATCTTTGCGCGCTAACATTTCATGCGTTCTTTAGCAACAATCGTTGCGCAATGTTGACATCCCTATCCACATCATCTCCACCAATCCCTTTAAATCTCTACCTTAACTCATCCATACCTACCCTCCCAAATTTCGCAGTGAAATATACCCTACTCTGGACTTGGCTTAAGCTTGTGCATGAGGGTGATGCATAAGCGTCGAAACGGGTGGCACAAATTAAATATCTGTTGGAAGCATACAGTTTTATTATGTTGAACGATCTGGCCTCCCTAATAGGGCTTAGTACGTGGTGACCTACATTTTCTTCCTTCATATCAAACTTCGGGTTGATTACTGCGGTTAAATGGTAAATTTAACTGTGTGAAAAAAATGAGCTGTTCTAATAATTAATGTGAAAGTTTTCCCCGTTGAATAATTTAATTCATTCATTGTATCATATGAATAAATTTTAAAAATTGATATCAGTGGACAGGAATAATGCACCCATTAATGTGTAAATAAGTTGAAATTGACGAACGGTCACGGTCAAATTCTAATGGCCCCCTGAGGTCATTAGAATTTGACATTAAGCACCACAAGGCATCTAATCTCCGGCTAAAACCATACTTATTTCCCTGACACCCTTTATGCATAAACTATACTTATGACTTGAAATTTGTCTTGCCTTGATTCATTCCATCTGCATTTATATGGTACCCAACCCTTAAGGTGTGTGGCAAGGAACGGTCAACACCATCCTTATGCATAAAAATTAAGTTTTTATAAATTTTCAACGTAAACAAAAAAATACCGGGACCGTAAACTTGAATGGCACCAAATAATAATAAAAAAATAATAAAAAATAAAAATAAATAAATGGAATAATAATAATAAATTTAAATAAATAAATAAATAAATAATAATAATTAAATTTATAATTTAAAAAATTAAATTAAATTAAAAAACACCACACACACACACAAACAAATTTGAAACAAATAATTAAAGAAATAAAATAATAATAAATTTATTTTGTTATTATTATTTTATTTCTTTAATTATTTTTTTCGAATTTGTGTGTGTGTGTGTGTGTGGTGTTTTTTAATTTAATTTAATTTTTTAAATATAAATTTAATTATTATTATTTATTTATTTAAATTTATTATTGTTTTTTATTATTATTCCATTTATTTATTTTTATTTATTATTATTATTTACTATTATTTGGTGCCATTCAAGTTTACGGTCCCGGTATTTTTTGTTTACATTGATTCACGACCGTAGCTACGTTCCTTGTATATTTAAATTATAAATTTTCAGTCAACAGTAAATATGTTAAATAATGCAAGTAATAGTGATGATGGCGCATCACCTTAAATACATGTAGCTCACGTTCAAAAAATTGCTTGAGATAAAAATTTCACTTACCTATAAGTCTTCTACGCAACTTTTTGATCGTGAGTTACATGTTATTTGAGGTGATGCGCCATCTATTGATTCAACTCCCAATTACACTTTATGCGTGCACTTAATATACTTGGTATACTTTAAATACTTCATCTTCTTTAATATCCTCTCAATTAATCTGTAAACATTCATTCGTGAGACGGGGGTTTAGTCTGTTTGTTTGTTTTGTTTGAGTAAACTTGAGGCTGATTGACACAAAATATTTTATGAATTAAGCCAGCGCGAAGTGGAAGTGGAGCATAGGAGTAAAATAGGACCAGAATTGACCGATTTCGGGCGATCCCTCGGAAAATCGACGATCCTCGATATCTCGAGAACCGCCCAACGGGTTCTCCTGAAATTTTGCATGGTGTTGGGGGGGAATATTTTTCCATCTCGCTAAAAAGAAAAGTTTTCCGTACGATCGATTTTTGTCTTCAATTACGGCTGTCATACGGACTCTCGTTCGACCCTCAGGAATGGCCCAATTTTGGTCATTTTTTTGACCGTAGCGGGAAAATACGGAACGTCTGGGCCATACCGACCCCGGGATCGGTTTCGGGAACCAAAAATACATGGGGAACCAAGGGTCGGAGCTCGGACACAGAACTTTCATTTTTTTTGTGTGCCTGTGTAATCAAAGCTACTTGCTCTTAGGTGTCCGAGTTTGAAGTACGAGTATTTATATGGACTCATGACGTTTTTTTTCAACCTAATATTTTCCTCATACTTACACATTGCTCACCAAATTGGAGGTTTATCCAGAGGAAACCCATCATGTTCGTTAAAAAAAATGCTACCATAAGTAAGTCCGTGTGACGTTTATTTTGGCGGAATTAGGATAGAAACTACTTGAATCTCGTGGAGATGCAAGCAGGACTTGAGTTTTCTTGCGATACCCAAGAGGAAAGAATTATTGGTCCAAATTATTTTAATCGATACGGTCCACTGAGATACGAGTAAAATAAGAGTGAGACAATAATCCTACTTCCCTCGCACGATACTCTATCGTAACCAAGCCAGACGTAATCCCTACTTTCCAAATTTGAATATTTAATGCTTTACTCGAGTGCACAAATTATTTTTCATGGAGTACATAGGCAATTATGTGTATAATGTACGTTTTTTTGTGCATGTGAAGTACACGTTTTTAAATTATGTACGAGAAAAAATTTATCGATATCGAAGAATGTGCCAGTGCCCGAGCACAACCTGCCATACGTCCTCCAGGCGATTGTTCGAGTTTGTGTGAATTTACTTGCAGTATATGTATCATCCCGACGAAGAAACGAGCTTGCTATCCCCAAAAAAAAATTTCTTTCGACAAGCATTATAAGGTAGCATTTCCGAATTTTTAAGCTCTTAAATGCATGGTATATTTCCCTGCGATTTTATTAAGCTTGAATTTCTTCGTGCTCACGGTTCAAACTAACGCCTGTTTTTCATGCATGAGTACGCATTTTGAGATTCATTTCCTAATTTACCATCTTGCTACGGGTTTTGGTGTCATAATTCTCACTATTTTCCAGCGTTCCTAGTTTTTAACCAGCTACCATGTCTCGAAATGTTCTTCCATTTTGTTTTGAACGATAATGCTTCACCGTCCGCCTAAAACTCCCTAGAAACTTGGTGCTTAGTCAATTGTTTTTTTTTCTATTGAAATATTTCGCATGACACTGTTGGTTTTGGTTTTTGGGCTTCTGCTGCGTTGATCCATCCAATCTTTGGTAGATTACGTTTCTCACCCATTGGAGGATGCATCATCATGGTCTGTCATCCATCTGATGAATTCGTCACGAAACGTAATATTACGAAAATTGGAAGAATCCGGGATGATCCTAAAAAACTAAAAAACACCCACTCCTCTTTTTTTCTTGTGTCTTTAGGTATTCTTTTTATGGCGTACCAAGAAAATACCCGACAGGAAATTTTACTTCCTCTCTAGGAGCGATTTTCGAAATCTCTCATCTGGATAAAAATGCGCTCCAGAATTATTTTTCGGGAAGAGGTTTTCCCAATTGCATTAATGTAACGTGCTCTATTTTACTGTTAAATATGTCTTTTGCTTGAAAAAATTTGTCGTGTTCTCTTGCCCTTTCGTATAATCGATTTAGAGCATTCTGATTGACAATGGGATGTTGAAGACTGGAGATAGTGAAGAGAAAGTGAAGGCCAAGCTAAATATGCAATCATTGCAAAATCGAACCAAGTGCCCGAATACCTTTGCTTGTTGACAAAATTTAATGATTTAGTCAAACCAACATCATTGTAGTATCATGTATACAGGAGTTTACATGTGCACGTTCACGAGTTAGTGTAAGACGTGCTAAAATTCGTGCGTAAATAAATATCCTGTAGTGCGCATGGCTAATGCCCCTACACCTCCTGCCACAGACCCTTACGGCGGCTTTCGTATTACTAAATTTCTATAATCAGGCTGCTTTGCTGATATTGTATGCATATACTTCTGTAAATCTCATCCTTAAAGTACAAATATTCAATGAAATAAATAAGAGTTGATCTATGCACGAGATTGGTATTTATATTAAGTAAAAAAAATAATTATTTGAGATATTGAGTTAAACTTTTGCAAGGTCACTTTCCGAATTTCACTGCCATTGCCGCAATGTAATATTAACGTTACAATTATGACTCTACCGAAAACATTATTGCTACTACTGCTGCCATCTTGCTGTAGTTCTGCTTTTACCGCAAACAATTGCAACAATAGCATTAGGTCAGTGCTCGTGAAACTGGTGGTGAATTTCAGAACCCACTCAAAATCTCACTATCGATAATATTGATCGATACTTCTGATGCATTTTAATAATCGCAATGTATATCGTATATTTAAAATTTGATAACTACCGTTAAAAGTGTTCAATTGTATTTGTTTTAGTCCTTACCACCTGAAAACATGCATTTAACAATGGTCCACGAGTTATAAGTAACTTATTGGAATTTGATTAGCAGCATTTAATAATCAAGGAAAAAATTAGTATCCTACGTAGGTGATATTTTATAAAATGGAAATTTTAAGGAAACATTTGGAGGTTGGCGTGTTCATCAAATTGACCTAAACACGAGTGTGTACGATATCACTGTGTTTTCATTTCAAAATGCACCGTGGGGATAAAAGTATTTCCTCTCTGTTGGAGATTGAAATTATGCTAATTGCATTTAGCTTCTATTGTCAAACTTGTATGCAGTGTCCATGCTTCAATTGCATCCCAACCCACGGTATCCTGTTAGAATGTGGCGTTTCCTGTTCGTTTTTTTTTTGATTTTTCACGAAACGTGCATTACGCACTGTCGAAAAAATCCTGCGTGGAACATTTGGCGTTTTACGTCATTAGGATAAAATGTTTCCTTGTGTGTCAGCGGAAAAATTTCGACTGATCTAAAAACTCCTCCGTGCACCGATAATCTCTCACTGAAAGCTTAACGTCAGATAAGATTTTCCGAAGGCAGCAGTTCACTATCATTTATTTTCTGTTAGTCAAAATGTTTGCGGAAAAAGTTGCCGTTTTAATCATTCACCCTTGCCCCTACGGATGCTGAAGGTCTCCAAAAAGGGGGAAATAAGGATATTTCACATCTTCATGTTATGATTTTGGTTCGCTTTCAATTCCGCTGTATGTCAAAGGAGTCGAGTCTCGTGCCAGAAATCCAAAAATGATTTATGTCATCAATCATGTAAAAAGAGATAAGACAAACCTCGATATCAATTAATCCGTGTCAATCTCGGGATATCAATAAGTCCGTGAAAATTCATCAGAAAAAACGGGACTTGTCAAGAAAGCTTCCGCTATTTGTTTATTCGGTTGTGTTTTGTTAAAAATTTGTTTTCTTGTTTACCTTCATCTCTCAACTGTTGTTCAATTACGTATGGTTTCCATGGCATTGTTTTGGTAAACATTTGTGTTGTAATTTACTTTGATCGTTCACTTTGGTGCCTCAATGACTAGCCATCCACCAAATCCATCGCGTGTCATGGGTTTTTTTATTAAATTAATCAGTGAATTTCCAGATAAGCAACATTCCTTCCGGTTTCCGCAGTGTCAAGGCTTTCTATCACACTCCAAGAATTTGTGATCAAGGGTACGAAATGAATTTGGGACTTAATGATGACGAGAATAAATGTTGATGTCGTAAAAAAAAACCCCTGTCGCACTTCCAGACGTCTATAAAATGGATGTATTTTTTGGAGGTCAGTAAAATTGTTATTTCCCGTACATTTGGTGTTGGCAGTATACTACATTCAAATTCTGCAACGAAGAGTTTGGAATGGGCAGTGCGACGGTAATTGAATGTAAAAATTTTGTCCGAAGAAGTTTGTGAGTGTTCCTTACTGTAGAATAAAAAAAATTAAAGTGCGGAGATGATTTGAACATTAGAAATTGAGGATAGTGTCTCTCCACGATGTGAAGTTGAAATTTTGTGCTATAATCGTAAAAACTGCAGAGAATGTTAACAATCAAAATGGCGTCCGTTTTCTGAACAAGAAACAAAAAGACAATGGTGACCAATTTCAATCCATTATGCCTCTCGATCGAAATCGATGGGCATTAAAAAGTCCCAGCATGACTCTATGGGAGCCCCAGCACGAGTGATAGAGAGTGGGGGACCCGCTTTCTCAGAAGACAGCCGCTTTAAAGTTTTTTCCATCCCTGCCTTCCCACCTCTGCCTTCCACACCTTTTATCCCCGCCTCCTTCCTCCCCATCCTCTCTTCTTGCCTCCTCTTATTCCTCCTCTGCGGTCTGCCCCCCCTCCACAACTTTCTCTCCTTCTACCGCGTCCCGACCCGTCCGAAACCATTCGGTCCGATCTCCCGCTGCCTCCCATCGGCGCAAACTCACGCCCTCGTCCCCCGCCTCGCCTCCCTTCCCCTTTCCGTCACCCCTCATCCCCATCACTCCTTGTCCTTCACCCTTTACCTTACCTTCCTCCTCCCGTCCCTCCGAATCTTCTTTCCGCAGCCCCTTCTCCCCCCCCCCGCTCTATCCTTCCTTCTACAACTCACAAGAAAAACACTACTTTTGCGGGACTCGGGGAAACAGGCGAGAGGGTTTTGATGCTTATTCGTGAAAACTCGTTGTGGAAAGATTGAGAGAAAGCAACGAATGGAGTAGGGAAGGAAGGATAAGGGTCTTGTCGGCGTAACTAGGATGGGAGGCCATCCAAGCCAGAGAGCGTACGAGAAAAAAATGTGTCTGTGTCTGGAAAGAATCGCAGGACATTGTAGCCACACCAACTTTCCTCGATGCGTTGTTAAATGCTAGTGGTATGTGAAAAACTGGCGTACGTAGAAGACTATAAGCGTTTAACAAACTAATAAAGAAAATTGTAATGATCTGCATTCTTTCAATCGATCAATATTCATGCTATTCTCATTAATATAATTGATTATCTTGGTCGGAACTGATAGTTTTGTGTTGAAGTAAATGTATGAGTTGTTATTATGTCTACGGTTGGTCATTGTTGACATTTAATTTTAATTCGTGTTTACTCATTCGTTAACAATTCGTAATTATACATTTTCTCTCGTTTTTAAGTAATGCCTTATGTAATAGTGTGATGTTTTGCAATGCAGTCAAATATTTGCGATTATTAAGTGTCTCGAATTATTAATGATTATGTTGCGAAATAGTTCGCGTCGTGTTTACTCGTTGCTATGGGAGAGTGCGGCGTGAAATATGTGTCAGTATGATTGTTTTAGGTATAGAGCATCGTATTTGGGAAGGAGTGAAGGCTGTGGAAGCATTGCGAGCTTTAATTTCAGCCAAATATCTCAAAAAAATTCTAACCATGGTGGCTATATTAGCTAAATTTATCACATCTTTGTAAAAAAATGAGACTGATTGATGTACCATAACAAATCACTGTTTCGATTTAACGGTTATGTATGACCATTTTAGCCGATGCTTATTTCAGTTACTGAAATCAGTGCTAAAATCAGGATGGTCAATATTGGATGAAAACGGCACCATGACACGGAAGAATCCTTTCATACGATCCAACTCTCCTTTCCACTTTTGCGCATGCGTAAAAGTTTTGTTTTCGTCGGCAACAGTTTTTATGTTCTAATTCAAATAAGGGGGGACAATACCTGAGTTAAGCATTGGACAACAACGTTTATAGATTAGACCTACCTGTTTAAAAAAATTCCTTACTATATACCCTGAACGAGTAAATTTAAATAACCAATAATGTCGCCTGCGTAGAGGAGTGCGTGCAAGGTGGACCAGAATGGACTCCCTAGTTTAAAAGAATCGCTGAAAAGCGCGCAGGTGAATTAACGGAGTGTGAGTAGTGGCGTTAGCTGGGGGAAAAACGCCATATTTAGTAATTCCCATGCAGTAGCCAGGAAAACATCGAGGATTTGTCGTTGAAACGTTCTATAAGAACAATGATAGTGTCGTGGCGACGCAGAGGGCGCTGTGGTCTAGCGATGAAGCGCATTTTCATCTCTCCGGCTCAGTAAATAAGGAAAACTTTCGTTACTGGGCGACTGACAACCCTCGCGAACTTCACCCAAGACCTCTTCATAGCCCCAAAGTGACAGTTTGTTTGTGATTTGTGATTTGATTAAGTGATTTGTGTCCTACATAGGCATTATTGGGCCTTAATTTTTTTAAATCTCGAAGTTCAACTGTTACTGTGAACTCTGTGCGCTATTGTGAGGTGCTGGAGAACTTTTTATTCCCCAAAATGGAATGGCATGGTGTGGAATGTGACACAGAAGCATTTTGGTTTCAACAGGATGGTGGCACGGTTCATTCCGCCGGTCGTTCATGACAAATCCTACAAGAACGATTTCCCGGCCGCCTGATCGCCTTACGAGGGGATATTCCGTGGCCCCATCGCTCCCCGGATTCGATACCATGTGATTATTTTCTTTGGAGATATCTTAAAGGTGAGGTCTGCAAAGTTCGATCAAGGATCTTGGAAATTCTTTAAGGAGGCAATTGCATACGTCCTCGCTGGAATAATTGCAAGATTTGCTGTGAAGAATTTTTTGGAAACTTTTCTGAATGACTCAACATGTGCATCGCTCACCATGGTCATCATCTGGATGAAATTATTTTTAAAACCGAATGATAACATATTGCATCGAATGAGGTTGTCAGAAATGAAAACGTTTTTAAAAATTATCTAGGTTGTTTTTAAAAATTTACTCGTCAAATCAAGGAGTCCATTCTGCTCAACCGTACTAATTGATTAATGTAAGATTTCATGGAAACAATCGATATTATTTCACCCATTTAACATTTCAATATATTATATAATTGAAACAAATAAAACTTCATTTTTAAGCTGCATGCCTGATGTGGAATCCCAACGTAGTCTTGGTATGGAGAATACATAGGAGACGTAAAAGCTAAGTCGGGCCAGGGAAAAATGTGAATACCAATGGCTACGAATATCTTCTTAATCGGCCTTGTCTATACTAATCACACTCGACTTGTCATTGCTAAAAATTACTGTAGTGTCTCCATGTTACTTGTAAACAACGTGACTTATATTACTGAAAGGCTACCTACAAACTACAGGCGAATTACCGTACCAAAAGTGCATGTAGGTTTTAAATGGTCTTCGAGGGATCAAGATGGTTCGATGGATAATGTACTGACTTACCAGCCTGGGGGCACGGGTTCGAATCTCACCGGTGGCAAAATTTTTCAATGGTGTTCCTATCTTTATTTGGGATGCAATGTCGAGAGCACAACAAGTGAAGTACGCCGTCCGTCGGATAGGACGTTGGATTGTGTATGACCCCTGAACACCTATGGTCATTAGATTATGCTAATGACGAAGCCAAGTTCCTCTCCACCCTTCACCCATTCCATACCCCTACCAAATTATCAACCCATCCCTGATGGCACAAAAAACAGCAGCCATTGAGAGCCTAAGCTAATTACGGAAATTTAAGACATTGTATCAATTGCGTGGTCTACGTGAGTTTAAAAGTATTCCCCTCTGATAAAAGCTGACTTCTTCGAGACGTTTTATACCATGGAAAAAAGTCCACATAGATCGCAACTCTCCCTTCTACCTCCTTTTTTTCCCTCTCCTCCGCTTTCATTAAGCGGTCTCGCCCTCGGCGCTGTTGATTCCAAAGTCCTTTCGCACTTCCTTTGTTCCTCCTGGCATCCCACAAAATCTCTCCTCAATCTCTCTCTATCCCTCCCCCTCCACGTGCTACGCCCTCCCCACATTCTCCCTGCGTACATTCCTGTCCAACCCAATCCCCCGCCACAGAACTTCTTCGTGCTGGATTGCAAAGGGGTGTGACGAAGATGCAAATAGTAGCATCAGCCTAGACGTGAAAGGACGGCTAATCATTCAAAACGTTCAGGTACGTTGAGTTTACTCTTTTGTGGCTGTGAGACATGGGCGAAAATATGAAATAATGAGGAGATTGGCACTTCATCTATAGACATACAATATCACGCGAGCCGCCGCGCCGCAAGGGCGTGGCGGGGGTTGATACGACGCCACCCATGCAAGAACCTCACGAAGTTCAAACATAAACGTGGATACACATAAACACATAAAAAAAAAATATATATATATATATATATTACATTCTTGGGAATGATAATTGAGGTGGTTTCCCGTTGTCTTCCTCAATAGGGTTTTTAACGTGACACTATCACTTAATGGCCGCCCCACTGGGGTCAGACGCCATTGCAGCCGCCTCACTGAGGAACAGACGCTGCGTGGACTACCTTTCGTCTGGCTCCTAAACTTCGACCTGTCTGGCATGGGTGACCCTACCAGGAGCAATTATTATTACTCCCGCCAGCACAGCTCAAGGGGTCATCGGAACACTCAAGCCCTTCCACCACGACAAGGTTGTAGTCCATGAGAGGGATGTTAAGACAAGACTCGTAAAAACTCTAATATGGAGCGTAGCTTTGTACGGTGCGGAAACGTGGTCACTGAAGCAGGAGGATAGACGTAGATTGGAGGATTTTGAAATGTGGGTGTGGAGAAGAATGCAGAAGGTGAAATGGATCGAAAGGAAAACAAATGAGGAAGTACTTGGGTTCGGTGAGCGAGGAGAGGGGTTTATTGAGAGAAATCCTATGGAGGCAGGAAAAATGGATGAAAGGCGTATTGAGCGGTAGTGGAATGTTGAAGAAGGTAATAGAGGGGAGAATGTTGGGCAAGCGAAGAAAGGGCAGTAACAGGATAGGGATGTTGGACGGGATGAAGGGAGGAAAGAAGTACACAGAGATGAAGAGGGACCTGATATAGATTAGGTTGCTCGGTTGTGTTTCGTTCGTTTGGAGTCGCAAGGTATTTATGTGATAGTTGTGTCCATCCAAAAACCTACCTTAACCGGTAGATTACCTTATAATAATATATATATATATATATATATATATATATATATACACACACATGTAGAATTTTTAAGACATAGAAACACAACGAATGGACATTCACATTCTTTGTTTCTATGTTTTAAAAATTCCGCATTTGCGAGTAAAAATATTTGTGCGTCGCCTAAGAGCGTTTCATTACAAAGATAGGTTTTTATTTATACTACCTCGATCAAAAAGTTCCCGGAATTTATTCAGAAAATTAAAAATACAAGTTTATTCATCTAAATCTATATTGTCCCCTACAAAGTAATCCCCATCGACTGCAACACACTTATGCCAGCGCTTGATCCAATCCTCGAAACAATTTTTATATTCGGTTTTCGGTATGTCCATCAGTGCTTCCTGCGATTTTTCCATTACTTCCTCTCGGCTGCTAAAACGCGTTCCCCGTAATGGTTTTTTAACTCGATTGAACAGAAAGAAGTCACAGGGAGCCAAATCAGGTGAATTCGGTGGCTGTTGGATGGTATTTGTTGCATTTTTCGTCAAAAAATTACGAATAATGATAGCACTGTGCGACGGTCTCGACGCACTGTGCGACGATTTCTGGTCTCTTTCGGCGAATTGCTTCACGCAAACGTCTCATAACGCCCAAATAATACTCTTTGTTTACTGTCTGGCCTTCTGGCAAAAATTCATGATGCACTGCACCGTTGTAATCCATGAAAACCATCAGCATTGCCTTCTTTTTTGACTGAAAACGACGTGGTTTTTTTGGTCTCGGCTCATTTGGTGAACGCCATTCACTTGCCTGATGTCTGGATTGCGTGTCGTACTCATAAACCCACGTCTCGTCTCCAGTAATGATCCTTTTGATGAATGTGGGATCGGATTCAGCCTCGCAAATCATGCGACGTCAACACGGTCTCTTTTTTGCATGAAATTGAGGTCTTTTGGCATCCTTTGCTGCTACACGACGGAAACCCAAATCATTAACCACAATGTCTTGGGCGGATCCATAGGCAATGTTCAAGTCCTCCGCTATTTCTCTGATGGTTAATTTGCGGTTATTGACCAACATTTCTTTTACTTTATCAATTTTTTCACCGACTTTCGATGTCGATGGTCTGCCACTGCGTTCATCATCTTCGATTGACTCACGACCACTTCTGAACCGCTCGTGCCATTGGTAAACGACTGTTTTTTTTAGAGAATCGTTGCCGAAACACTTTTCCAACATTTCCATCGTCCGTGCGCCACTAAATCCGTTTTTTACGCAAAATTTAATACAAGTTCGTTGTTGCAAATTTAAATCCATTTCTGCAATTGTAAAAAATCGCCAACACACACAGAGATAGATGTACTCTTGGCTACGTAACTTTTGCAAATGTCAAGTTATGACACTAGGATTTAAAGGGAATATCAACAACAGATGTACCAATTTAAGAAAAAAACATAACTCAAATCGGAACGATGGGAGCGCCACACGGTGGTTATTCCGGGAACTTTTTGTTCAAGGTAATATGTCTAAAAATACATACATATGTGTATATATATATATATATATATACACATATAATCTATATACAAACACAAAGAGACACACACACGTATTCCACACATACAATAAAATACATACAATTATATATAATCAGATGTACATATATCTTTGTCTCCTTTATATATAAATCTTTTTATGTATGAATAAATATTTACGTACGTTTTTCGCCAAATAATAGGATGCCAACACTCACGTCTTTCGCGAAAATTTCGTTAAAAGGATTTTTTTTTCTCTCTCTCTTTATTCTCTCCCTTCTCTCGTTCTTTCCCTCCCCCGCCAAAACGGAGGAGGAATATTTCCTCTTCTGCCTCTCTCCGCGTCCGGAACCCTTACCTGTGACGTGGGGAGACCTTGGGAGTCGACTCATTTGCCTGTCTCGCCCATTCCCTCTCTCCCCGCCTCCTGGAGGCGGCGTGGATGGCGGGTTGGGAGCGGGTTTGTCAGGTGGGTGGATGTGGATAGCCTAGGTGGAGGTGGGAGTGGCCGGTGAGGGAGATGGAGAGGGGAGGGGTTTTTCAGTGAGAAGGCTTTCCAACTCTTAAAACGGTTGATTCCTCCAGAGTCATCGGTTTCTTTTTTTTTGCGTCGGAAAATTCACGTGTCGAAATTCCTTGAGGGTGTCTCGAATTTCAAACGGATACCCCAATTTTCAAGTTTTAAACTTTATCCCTTGATTTTGTGGATATAAAGGGTGAGGATATTTCATTTTTGCAAAGAAACTAGACTCCATGATTGCTGGCAAATAGGTTGTATCCATTGCAGAACGATGTATGAATAGTTCAACTCAATGCTATAAGGCTCAACCAATTGGAATCTCTTCTTGAGGAAGTGGAAATTATTTGTAGATTTAACCAACCTTTATTGAGATGCAATCGGTTTCACCACATACTCTTCATCATCATCTTCAAGCGCAGTGCATCTTTAACTGTACTTAAATATGTCACATATGTTGAAATCAGTTGTACCGCAATAAATTTTGGTGAAATCTGCAATGATTTTATGATCCTTCTCGTGGATAACTACACGTCCCACATTACACTTTGAATTTGAGATTTTCAGCGAGGTTAATCATTAATCTGCCATAATTTCCGTGTGTACGAGTATAACTGAAAATTACCATGGCACCATGTTGTGTTGGTAGCTTTGACCACTGAGATAAAATAAGGCAAAGATAGACACCGTCACAGACAGACTCAATTCATCTTTCTCGCCTCGTTTAATACCCAATCAAAACAATATCGAAAAGAAGCACACAAATATATTATATTATTATTAGGTAATCTACCGGTTAAGGTAGCTTTTTGAATGGACACAACTACCTAATAAATAGTTTGTGACTCTTAACAAAACCCAATCAAGCACCCACTCTGCATCAAATCCCTCTTCATCTCTGTGTACTTCTTTCCTCTCTACATCCCGTAAAACATCCCTATCCTATTCCTCCTTTCAGAGGTGGACGGTACTTGAATTCAACATAAGTAAGCCGAAAGCAGTGAGGGTGATATGAAGTCAGGATGGCCGAGCGGTCTAAGGCGCTGCGTTCAGGTCGCAGTCCAGTTCTCTGGGCGTGGGTTCGAATCCCACTTCTGACAAACTTTTTATTTAGGTCCTGTAGAAGTAGACTATAATTGTAGAATCCATCATTGAATCCATAATATGTCACCTTTTGTGGGGCGGCTGAGAGGTTAGCGATAAGGAAGGACGAATCTTATGGTGCTTTAAATTTAGCAAGGTCAAAACCCCATGTTTAAATGAATGTGTTACAAGCATTTATCTTGTTTTAATTCTTCATTTATCCAATGTGGTTCATTTCCTTCTTGCAGCTATTCAGGCATTTTTAAATGGCACTATATGTACTCATTCCTTACGATTGATTTCTCTGACATTCTTTCCACTTTTGTATTCGTCCTTTTTTCTGTTTGTGGGTGAAACAGCCTCCGAGCGTCATTAGGGCAATTGATTACGTAATCCCCCCAATTTTGGGGGCAGTCGCTGCTTCCGCATGAGTTGCTGTCGTACGTGTTCATTGCTTTTTTTTGCAATGTCTCTCAAGATAACTCGAACAAGAGAGATGCTTCCATTGCGACGATTGCTTTTGTTTTTGCACCCCGGCACACCTTCAGCATTTATTTCCGGTGTTCAGAAAACAATGCTGGCGGTGTCCAGCAGGTCCTGTGCTGAATCTGTTATATATATGTGTATAAATATATATAGTCATATCCAGGGTGTGAGCCAGGAGGTGAATACACACCCGTACATGACCCTACCGTGGTCGAATAATGTTATTATGATCCCCTACCGTTCGTGGAAAAAATGGCATCTTGAATCTGTTCTACACTTGATCTCTCTGATTTTATAAGTACGACGGGTCTAATAATACATTTTCTACATCACTGCTTAAGAGATGTCCTTCCAATATCAGGATTCCAATATCCTGTATGCAAGTGATTTAATCTGTAATTTAACTTTCACCCCTTTAAATGCACTCTTGAAGTAATAGTTGTACATGCATGGCTGATTTACTACTACCAAATCTCCATCATTCGAACTTGTGTCGATTTTGGTTTTCGGGGTATAGCGTAGATTCATCTACGTCTGCGCAATAACCCTCAAGTCCCATATACTACAAAACAGTTCATTATCGCCGTAAATCTCCGGTCAAAACAATTGTAATGCTTTTAAACTTATTACATAATAAAGTATAAGTTCAAGACGTGATATTTGAAGTTGAATACAGTTTTTTCCCAGTCGATAAAAAAACTTTCTCCCGAACGGGGGATCGAACCACGGCCTTTACGTGTGTCTGCGTCTGTACGAACCACTACTAGAATACGGAATCAAATCCATTTCCGATGAACTTTGGGCAGTTAGATAGCTCAGAGTGGACACTAAGGTTTCTTAGGACCCTAAGGTAAATCCCTTGAGCCTTTCGAGGGTGTGTCCTCCCGAATAATAAGGGATCAGCTTCCACCAGAATTTAAAGCCGCATAAGTGATCAGCACTGATACTAATCTCTAAGTGGTTATGCTGTTTAAAGACCAACCCTGTATATCACCTCCTTAAGGCGGTCAAATTATGACTAGAGCATTGATATTTACCATAATTTCCTCAAACAAAATTCTTGAGGTCTTATTTTGTAGTTCTGTGGAGTTAATTATATTGCTGCAAGTTATCTTGGTTGGCATTGTATGTTATTCTCCACCCTGTCTACTCATTTAATATTGATTTCAACTTCGTACAGGGACAAAAAATTATCCCGCCGTTTGCTAAAGAAATCACTTTTTGCTATTATACAATTACACTTTAAGGGAATCAGTGGATACTCTCTTGCCATTTGCTGAAAACATGGTATACTACCTTGATCAAAAAGTTCCCGGAATAACCACCGTGTGGCGCTCCCATCGTTCCGATTTGAGTTCTGTTTTTTTCTTAAATTGGTACATCTGTTGTTGATATTCCCTTTAAATCTTAGTGTCATAACTTGACATTTGCAAAAGTTACGTAGCCAAGAGTACATCTATCTCTGTGTGTGTTGGCAGTTTTTTACAATTGCAGAAATGGATTTAAATTTGCAACAACGAACTTGTATTAAATTTTGCGTAAAAAACGGATTTAGTGGCGCACGGACGTTGGAAATGTTGGAAAAGTGTTTCGGCAACGATTCTCTAAAAAAAACGGTCGTTTACCAGTGGCACGAGCGGTTCACAAGTGGTCGTGAGTCAATCGAAGATGATGAACGCAGTGGCAGACCATCGACATCGAAAGTCGGTGAAAAAATTGATAAAGTAAAAGAAATGTTGGTCAATAACCGCAAATTAACCATCAGAGAAATAGCGGAGGACTTGAACATTGTCTATGGATCCGCCCAAGACATTGTGGTTAATGATTTGGGTTTCCGTCGTGTAGCAGCAAAGTTGGTGCCAAAAGACCTCAATTTCATGCAAAAAAGAGACCGTGTTGACGTCGCATGATTTGCGAGGCTGAATCCGATCCCACATTCATCAAAAGGATCATTACTGGAGACGAGACGTGGGTTTATGAGTACGACACGCTATCCAGACATCAGGCAAGTGAATGGCGTTCACCAAATGAGCCGAGACTAAAAAAACCACGTCGTTTTCAGTCAAAAAAGAAGGTAATGCTGACGGTTTTCATGGATTACAACGGTGCAGTGCATCATGAATTTTTGCCAGAAGGCCAGACAGTAAACAAAGAGTATTATTTGGGCGTTATGAGACGTTTGCGTGAAGCAATTTGCCGAAAGAGACCAGAAATCGTCGCACAGTGCGTCGAGACCGTCGCACAGTGCTATCATTATTCGTAATTTTTTGACGAAAAATGCAACAAATACCATCCAACAGCCACCGAATTCACCTGATTTGGCTCCCTGTGACTTCTTTCTGTTCAATCGAGTTAAAAAACCATTACGGGGAACGCGTTTTAGCAGCCGAGAGGAAGTAATGGAAAAATCGCAGGAAGCACTGATGGACATACCGAAAACCGAATATAAAAAATGTTTCGAGGATTGGATCAAGCGCTGGCATAAGTGTGTTGCAGTCGATGGGGATTACTTTGAAGGGGACAATATAGATTTAGATGAATAAACTTGTATTTTTAATTTTCTGAATAAAGTCCGGGAACGTTTTGATCAAGGTAGTATTTTCGTTAAATTTGCTGTACGCTTTTTCAACAGTGTTATTACCAGTATCCTATCATTTGGGATTGGCCTTTCGTGGGCCCTGTACCATTGTGATACTAACCCCTTCATTAATATGACGCATTTGGAAGCTTAAATTTTCTTCTAATTATTATAATATCTAATTCTTAATTTCTGCACTCTTTATCACTCTCTATTCTATCCATAATGCATCTCCCTGTTGTCGTTGTCATTGGTATCCTACTGGTTAAAGCTGGTTATAGATGGATAGAATAATTATACAACAAAGATGCATGTACTTGCCTCTCTATCGAAACAGTATCTAAGATCCAACCCTGTAATAAGTCCCTCTTCAACTCCGCATATTTTTTTCCTTACTTCATTCCATCCAACATCCCTCTCCTATTCCTGCCCCTTCCCGCATCCCTAACCCTCTCACCTCTATCTCAATCTTCATCATTCCATCGCATATCAGAAGGCTCTACATCCGTCTTTCCTGCATTCTTTCTATTTCTCCCGACAATCCTCTTTCCTTTCCCACACTGCCCAGAATTTCCTTGCTTGTTTTCCATTCCGTCCATTTCATCTTTTCCATCCATCTACGTATCCACATTTTAAAAACTTCTAGTCTACGCCCACCATCTTGCTTTTAAGACAATGATTCTTCCCCATTTGAATGATGCGTGAAAAACTTCACAGTAATTTTTTTTTTAACTCCATCTTAGCGACATCAGTAATCAGAAAATAATGAAATCACTTTTTCTTTGGGAACTTGTTTTACTCGTATATAAGATTATTAAGAAAAAGAAACCAATATGCCTGAGTAATAATCGATTACTTGTTTAAGTTTCTCCTGGGGTTTTCCATTGAAATGCGCACTTACCACTTCTTAATGGCAGTTGGAGATTGGATTTAAATCCCTAAAAAGTTTTAAAAAATGGGGCTAAGATGACTAAAATAACGGAGAATCACACCGAAGAGTTATGTTACAGATGTGTTCAAAAAAGTAAGGCGACTTTACATTTTCGTGAACAAATATTTATTTATTCTTCAAAATCCAAGTTGTCCCCTTCAAAGTAATCTCCTCCAGATATATTACACTTGTGCCAACACGACAAAACAAAAAAATCGAAAGTCGAATGTATGTTGCCCGCGAAATTTGAAAAGTCGCCTTACTTTTTTTAACACACTTCGTCCTTGCATTCCTTGAAGTAAGGTCTCAATCTGGTAGCAATCAATACGGTGCGATTATTGAAGTAAGATCGATTATTTTTGATTTTTCTATTTCTAACATTTCCTAGACTCCACCGAATAGAAAGTCACTTTTTTCACGTTATACAATGACTGGTAGGCAATGGGGGTAACATCGATAGCAAAATGACTTTTATGCCCATATCGATTTTCCATTTCTAATTACGCTTTTTCTCGCCCAGGACATTGTTATCTCACGGGGCACAGTATATTTATGCCCGTTTTTTAAATCACGCGTGAAAATGGTCAAATTTAACTTTATAATTTTTATAAAATCAAGGAAAAGTTAACTTTTTTAATGACAAGCTAACGCCGCGAGGGCGTGTGGTGGGTGGTGTTAGGAGAAAAGTCATGCATGCATAAATAACGAACTTATACACAAATACTTGATGTACTACATACTTCTTGTACGTATGTTCATTGCTACACATGCATGCGTACATGTATTTAATCATGAAATCACTTTTTGCGTACATGTATGTTTCAATAATGGGTGTTATTGTTAAACACACTCATGAAAAATTGGTTCAATTTTGTTGTAATTATGTTTAATGCGAGGAATGGAAGAGTACTTGGGCCTACCATGGACGATGTCTGTCTCTTTTTTGTGCGTTCTTGTGGTCATGTTTGACAACACACTTTGCGATTTGGGGTCATAATAATCCCCTCTTTGCCAAGAGTAAACTCGGGTGTCCTGTACAATTCTAAAAATCTCCTGTTCTTTTCGTAAACCAAGGTGCGCACATCCTAATTCCTGCAGCATTTTCGTCACGCCTAGTCTCCTTTCGTTCTAATGTTTAGTCAGTAAACCTGAGAGGGTAATATTGGAATACATAAATCGATGTTTTATTGATTCAATATACATGTATATCCAGTTCTATATTGTACCCTGCAAACCACCACTAGAGCGTGTGGAATGAGGATTACGCCACACCAAAAATGCAGCAACAAGTTGAGTCCTGTTCAATTGTTCAACAATCGGCCGTTGTCGACTGGTGGCCATCATATTGTTCGACAGAGCATTCGATCCTCGAATAGGTCCCAAGTGCAGATGGGTTGGCAGCTCTACCGAGGAGATAGGAATTAGTGGGAAAATGTGGCGGGTGTGGATGACGCAGGGAGGAAGGAAGCTCGAGAAGGTGGAGGAATCCTCTGGAGACGAGGAGGCGGGCCTTAAGAGGGAGTGGGGGCGGTTGAAGGGACGGTGGGCGGGAGAGAGAGAACAACCCCGTCTGGTACGTCCCCTTCGCGATGAAAAATGTGCAAATCCCGGCAACACACTTTCCGAAACATTAATAGGCTCACGAGAGAATTATTAATGGGAATAATTGCATTCCCCTACGTAATGAACAAGAATTATGTGACAGGCGAAAAATTAAAAGGAAAATCCCACAAATTGCCAATTAGAAGTGGCCTTGACCGACTGTTAATGTTCTATGAATGGATGAATAGCTTTGGGAATGCAAAAAAAATTTTCTCAGAGAATTTTACGTAAATCATATATAACGTTAGCCGATTCTCTAAAGTGACAGGGGAACTATGGACGTGTGGAGAACCATTTTTGTTAAGTGTTCATGTAAGGCAATGGAAGGTTGAAAACGATTTGCTTTTAAAACTGTGGGATTAATATATTAGGTATATTTTGAATTGAGTGTGTTTTCACAGATATGTTAACTATGATTTCTCCCAAATTTTTACCTGATTTTAATTTTTCCTGAGCACCTCGTGCTAAATGCCTGATATAAATATATAAAAAACCTTTGTGCCCATATTTTTAAGGGTTGACGAAAAGTGAAATAAGCCTCTTTTTAAGATAGTATGTAGTCATATGTTGTTTTTGTTTGGGACCTTTCGCAGAAGAACTTAATTACAGATTTAAACAGAATAAAAAGAAAAAAAATACCGTCAATCAAAAATTTTTATGAGCGGACAGAAAGCGTCTAATGGTTCATTGGTACAAATACCTACATTTATATTCGTGCTTACATATATTTACATTTGCACAATACTCTGCAAGCCGCCGAAAGGGCATGAAGGTTCTTAGATCATCAGACATACATGTAGATATACGGGTTCATACATGAATTTACATCAGCTGATATACAAACACATTCACACAGACACACATAATAATAATAATTAGGTAATCTACCGGTTAAGGTAGGTTTTTGGATGGACACAGCTATCAAATAAACATTTTGTGACTCCCCACCTAGCAAACTAATCTGTATCAGGTCCCTCTTCATCTCGGTGTACTTCTTTCCTCCCTACATCCCGTCCAACATCCCTATCCTGTTCCTACCCTTACCTCGCTTGCCCAACATTTTCCCCTCTATTACCCTCTTCAACATTCCACTACCGCTCAATACGCCTTTCATCCATTTTCCCTGCCTCCATAGGATTTCTCTCAACAAACCCCTCTCCTCACCCACCATATCTAGTACTTCCTCATTTGTTTTCCTTTCGGTCCATTTCACCTTCTCCATTCTTCTCTGCACCCACATTTCAAAAGCCTCCAATTTACGTCTATCCTCCTGCTTCAGCGACCACGTTTCCGCGCCGTACATAGCTACGCTCCATATCAGAGTTTTTACGAGTCTTGTCTTAACATCCCTACTCAACGTCCCCGTCATCAACTCCCTCCTCCTTGAGAAAGCCTCCTTGCCTAGCGCAATTCTTCTCCTTACGTCCCTACCACTTTGACCGTATTGGTCCAAAACACTTCCGAGATATGTAAACTGTTCTACCTGCTCTATTTTTTCCCCGCCTATTTTAATATTTAGCTTAGCCTTTTTCTTTCTGGAAAATCGCATAATCTTTGTTTTATTAATATTTATTCTCATCCCATATTTATCGCACTGAACCTCCAATTCACTCAACAATGCTTGCAACCCCTTGGCTGACTGAGCAACTAATGCTTGGTCATCAGCAAACCTAACCGATTTTACGAATTCCCCTCCGACTTTCATTCCTACCTCCAGTTCTTCCCATGCCTCTTTAATCATTTCCTCTACACATACGTTGAACAGTACCGGTGACAATGGGCAACCCTGCCTTACACCTCTTCCTAACACTGCCCATCCGGACTCTCCGTTCCCCACTCGCACCTGAGCAGTCTGAGACATGTACAGGTTGCGGATCAGTCTCCTGTCCGTCCAATCCATTCCTATTTTCTGCAATACACGCATTAATTTTTCCCAATTCACTCTATCAAACGCTTTTTCGAAATCTAAAAAACAGGCAAAAACGTCCTGGTTGTATTCTATATTCCTCTCGACTAGTGATCTCATTACTGCAATGGCATCACGCGTACCTCTTCCCTTCCTGAACCCAAACTGATCCTCCCCTAAGTAATCATTTGCCTTACTCTCTATCCTTTTGTTGATGATCCTGAGAATAACTTTAGCTGCGTGAGATATCAAACTTATCGTTCTGTAATCCTCACATGACGAAGCCTTTGCCTTTTTTGGAATAGGAACTATCACCGATCTCACAAAATCTTCCGGCCAGATTCCTTCCTCATAGATACTACGAATCAGTCCATATATGGCCTTCTTCCCACCTTTCCCTGACCATTTCAACATTTCTACAGGAATATTGTCCACCCCCACTGCCTTATTTGCTTTCATCTCCTTTAATGCCCTTTCTATTTCATCGTCGAGTATGCCTGGACCTAAGCTATCTTCTTCTACGTCATGTTCCTTTTCTATGTCTAACCTTGTCGGCCTAAGTTCTTTACCATACAGTGTTTCTATATATTCCTTCCATCTCTCTTGGATTTTTTCTGGTTCAACTATTATCTTACCCCATTTATCTTTAACACACATATCTAATTATATTTATAATGCAATTATAGCATGACTTTTTCATAAAAGTTTTCTGAAGGGAAAAAATAAGGAAAAATTAACACTTTTACACACTTTTTTAATGTTCTATGACCTTGGTTTCGATGCTGCGCATCATCATCAGGTGATGGACGGAAGTCTGAAACTGCTAACTTTATAAAAGTTTTCTCTTTATGTAAACGCATTCTGGAGATAGCGTTCGATTTGGTTATGATTGGGTTTCATGCGAGGGAAAAACGCTATCTATCCCTCTCTTATTTTATCCTAGTGGTACGTATGTACCTATCTGCCATGTCATTTGATGCCCGTATAACCCACGTGTCCTGTACATCACTAAAAGACTGAATGGTTACCTGGTCTCTTCGTGAATCATTTGGCTCCCAGCCTAATTCCTCCAACAAACGTGTCATACACGGGCTTAGGCTAAATTGGTTTTCTTTCTATCTCGTGTGGATGCGAAAGGGACCTTCTATTAAAACTAACTTCTAATGGTTGTTTCTAAGGTGTCATAATTTTTAACTAACGCGACTGATCATATATATACTCATACAAGTGTCTGTGTGAATATGTATGCATGTGTATATATATACAGGGTTCGTCCGGAAAATAAGTGTCTTGACAAATAAGTCTTTTTTGACAAAAGGGGAGTCGTCCACTACGAATTTGTACCTGAACGATAAACTGTAAATGTTGCGTCCAATGTTTCTGTAATTTTACGTCCAAGTGCTCGACAGGCTTCGAAAACGAGTCGCCCGCGTCCGGCCAGCGATCAAAAACATCTGGCGGCTGCTTCACGACAATGCGCCGTCTCACACCGCGCTTGTCGTGTCGGACTTCTTGGCCAAGCACGGCGTGGCAACGCTGCCGCACCCGCCCTACAGCCCGGACTTGGCACCACCGGAATTCTTTCTGTTCCCGAAGATAAAGAGGAGTTTGAAAGGAACGCGATACGGGGCTTTGGACGCCGTCAAAGAGGCCGTGACGACGTGTCTTCGAGAGGTTCCCGATGATGCCTTCGCGGGAGCGTTCCAGGAATGGGAACGCCGCTGGAACAAGTGTATCGACTCACAAGGGTCCTATTTTGAGAAATATTAGCTTAAGATATGTAAAAGTGTAATAAATTTTTTTTCCTGAGCTCAGTACACTTATTTTCCGGACGAACCCTGTACATATATATACACACACATATGCTACTGCACATGGAACCTGCTAGATACCGCTAGAAGGTGCGGCAGGGGGTGATTAAACATTGACTACTTTTAAATAAAATTACTTTTCCCCTCTCACTCGGTCAGATAATTTTATTCCGATCCGTTATCGCTCGTTGGAAAACAATATTAAATCAATCTCTTCTACACTTAATCTTTCTGACTTTATTAACATGATCTCATTGATTTCTCATATAATAATCTTTCATCATTACTGTCTCTATTTCTCTAATTTTATTTACATGATCTCTCCTACCGCATTAAAATGGGGCTAATAATACATTTCCAACATCATCGCTATACAGACATCCTTCTATTTTATCCAAGAGAGTTAAACTGTTATTTAACCTTCCCTCTGTGAGTGATTCCTAGCCTAGCTCATCCAATAGCTTTGAAACGATACTTTGTTTGCCACGACAACGTTTTACTAATCTTGCTCCTTTTCTCTCCGCTCCATCTGATTCGACAATCAATCCAACTTCATGAGGAATCCATAACATTGCTTTTTTAACCTTGTTGACACATTCACCCACTCATCTTGTAACAAATCCTAATTTGTTGATATCCTGTTCACATAGTCATTGTGTATGTTTCACCCAGGAGTGGTATATCTCTTATATAATTGAACAAATGACATAAGTTTTTGTGAGAACGACAAGTGTATAGACGTGGGAGGTCTGAAAAGTTTCAGACTCAGAAAATTTCAGAAAAAATGTCTTGCATCTTAGTTAGGTCGAAAACTTTCAAGACCACTCTTGCGTGCATCATCAAACAAGAATGTTGTGAGTCCACCTCTGCCTGAAGAACAATGTAGGAAATATTAATTTTTTTTCGGTTTGTTTCTTTAAAAATTCACGGGGAAGATCCCCTTTTGTGATCTGCATTTGATAGAACGCACTTAGCACTGCAAATAGAAGAAAATGTATCGAAATGACACATATCTTGACGTATCTTGGCGGCCTTCTTAAATTTCAAGTGAAAATCGAGATCCTTACGTTATGTACTTGTACGCACGTGGTTCCCGCTCACGTGACCTCCACATCCCCTCTTCCCTCATGAGGAAGTATGCAAAAACTTTTCCAACGCTCGACGTTCCTCCTTCCCTCCACTGTGTCAGGTTCACGACCGAAAGGGCACGAAGTGGCGGGAACAATCAAAGTCTCACAAAAGTTTGTGTGGGTGTGAGAGGGGAGTAGGTTGGATGGGGGAGGGGGTGTGGAGGTGAATTTGGAGGGGAGAAAAAAATCACTTAGGCGCCTCCATAACGGCACGTTTCGTGAAGAAAAATAGTTTTTTTTTGGAGGGAAAGAATAGAGAGAGGGCATTGAATTGGAGTGCGTGGCGCGCCCGGTGGCAAAACCCAGCTCCAGCGGTGGGGTTTTTCTTCTATCATTTCCACCCCATCCTTTCCCCCCGCCTCGCTCTAAGGCTCCTTGTCGGTCCTCGGCAGCGGGGAGTCGAGGGAATTTTCTCCGGGGTCTTCCTCGATCATCCACCGTCGTGATTCACCTCACCTAGCGTTCGCGGATCACATGACCCCCTTATATATCTTTCAGGAAGAATCAAGGACTCTCCACCCGGGGACTCTCTTGGTGGTGGGTGGAGGTGGAGTGAGGTAGGGTAGGGGTTGGAAGAACTGATTTTTTTAAAAATCTTTACGATTTAGACTAGATAGGATATGAATTGAATTTGGCGCCATTATAATCACCTCGGTGTCGCAAAAAAGTTTAGGTGTCCTGTACCTTTATGAAATTCTTCTGAAGTTTTGAATGATATCTTCATGAGGCAAGGGACTCGCAACCTAATTCCTCCAACATACCCTTACGTACTGTCTTCTCGTAGCAAAGTTAAAAGAAAAAATATTTTCCGGATTTTCTTTAGAAACTTTTCCAATTTTTTTAATTAGGGTTTTATTTTCATGGATCCTAGATAATAAGCGCGTATTCCAAATACGACCTAACTGAGTCATATTAACATTTCCCTCTTAAATTTTAATCCAGTTTTCCTACAGTTTGTCCAAGGAACCCTAGCCTCCTCAAGGCTGACTAGCGATTATCTCCTCTCTTCAATTCTCTACTCATTCTTTCCCAGAACAATCAGAAATCATAACAGTAAGAAACCGAAGTCCCTTAGAAATATTGAAAACATTTAATTTACAAGTCGGAATAATCTAACAGTTTTAGGCTTAACTTTGTGGAATTCTTAACCAGTGGAATTTTTTACCCTCACCAAGTCGGAACAAAATTAAAAATTGCAAAGATATTAAGTTTAAATGTAGGTGCATGTGTATGTTTGTTGGTGGTTTGTGTGTTTGCATGTGTGTGGGGTGAAAGGGTTTTATCATGAATGTATATCATGTTTTGCTTGTGGATTGTATAAATATGTGGCTTTTACATGCGGATTTTTCTTAGTTACGGGTGGTGTCCTAACACCCCCCGCCACACGCCCTTGCGGCGGCTTGCGGGGAATTAAGTAGATGTAGATGAATACATATTGTATGCTTCTGATCTGTTTACCTCATACCTTCTGACCCTTTGGAACGCTGACCGTTCTTAAAACACTTGGTTCCCCCACGACCAAGGACGTGACCGAGCACGAAATCTAAGGCAGGCGACGAAAATTGACGTACCCGGAATACGTGCTAGCCCGGCCCTCCTGGGGCATTTCGCCCGGGGTGCGAGGAGGGACAGGGAGGATCAACCCAAATACGGACAAAACTCGGTGACAAAAGAATGGATCACGCAGAGGCGGAAAGAAGCAAGAGGGAGACCCATTCGCCATTGTCATTTGTCACGCGATCGCATTTAACCCGAATTGGCCTGTCACGAGTTCTCTGAGGGGGGATGAAAATAATAAAGGGGGTGGTGGGTCGAGAGAAGCACGTTTTTCGTATCGTGCTTGTCTCCGAGTATTCGCATGACGTGGGGCCAGGCTGTGTTGGCTACGAAGGTAATGAATAATGATTGCGGAAGGCGATCGACGGCTGGGTCGCCATTTGCGCCATCGGAGCTGGGTTACTAATTGGGTCGCGAGGGTAAAACGGGGAACTCTCTCCAGTTGAGCTTCCAAGAAATGCACCATATGGATCTAAATCTACAACTTACGCCTCCGGGGTCATGTAGGAGGAAGTGCTAGGTATCCAGCTTTTAACTATTTCCAAAAAATATAGACCAGATGTCGGAGTTGTGTGAAGAGTGGAGATAAAACTATGATATCGGAACATATACGTAGTCTGTACAATAAATACGCGTACTAGTGCAATATGGCGACTATGAAGCGGACTATAACCCCGCCCACTAGCGGCGCTAGCTGCCTGGGACCCAATGAGCCGTCTTTGCTTTTCGGATCGTCGAGCGGCTCGTATGGTGCCAAGTATGTTAGTTTCTGTTGTCCTTGTTTTTACTGTTTGTCGGAAATGGAAATTGACGAAATCCATCCATCAACATCCCCATTCCTTGCACCAAGCCGATATTATGTCTGTGTCTAGAGAGTAGCTCAGAATCTAATGGGCCCCTTATTTCCCTGTATACCTACGTGTCGCCAGCAAATAATCTGACATTGCTACTAATGTGTGAGCTTATGTCATTAATATATATCAAGAATAGAAGCGGCCCTATTACACTTCCCTGTGGGACGCTCGAAGTTAACTTTATCCGTTGAGCACAACCCAACGATGCCTACTATTTACTTGCGATTTGACAAGAAGTCTCTAATCCAATTCATTATGCGGGACTTTATCGAAAGCAGATATACTGCATCAACTTTTGTGTTGTTTTCCCCCGATCTAAGTATTTCGTGGGTGAAAATACCCAATTGTGTTTCGAAAGATCTGCTCTTCCTAAATCTGTGCTGATGTGGGCTTAGTATCTTCTTACTGTCAAAAAATCTCAATGCTACTGACAATAATGAGTTCCAATATTTTTAAAGAAATCGACGTTAAAGAATTTCCACTTGTGTATTCCCTTCTTGGATTTAAGGCTAAAATGGATGAAAGGCCTAGCTGTATTTCTTCGCCTTTTATGGTTTTCCTAGTTCTCCTAAGATGAGACTATTTTAGTGTCGAGAAATTTCATAATATTCCCAATGCACAGGTGGATATCATCTCCTTGATGAAACTGCTGACATGTCGTCACTAGCGTGGAAAATCAGGCAGCATATTCATTATTAATTCAAATGTTTCTTTAATTTCAGAAATTGGTTACTGGCTCTTAGCAACTCGTATTATGGACTTTTCCGCAGCTGACCATAGTGCCTTCTGACCCGTGCATATGACCTCAGTTGGAACAAAGGTATGTCTGTGCCCTGCTTTATAAATTGGAAGGCGTTTCCGCGTATTATGGTATAAACTTCCCAATTTACATTTGAGATATCCTCTACTCATCTTTGACAGGCAAATTATCTCTTATGTGTTCTTTTAAAATGTGCATACAATTGATTTCATTAAATACTGAGGTTTCTTTTGAATTTAGAGAAATCGTGAAAATAATTATCTTACCCCAACTGAGATATTTTGAAAATTAAATCAACTACCTCTCCGTGGCTTTTTTCTTGTTGAACTCTTACGAGAACCGAATCTCGTATATTCGAAATCGACGCCAGTGTCCAATTGTAATATTTTTCGTGGAGCTAATTTCATCCGCAATGGGGGGGAGTTGATGACAGGGAAGTTCAGCGAGAATATTAGGAATGGATTTGATAAAACTTTGAATTGGAGCATGTTTTTGTACGGTGTGGGCATATGGTCATTGAAGCAAGATGATGGGCGTAGTAATGGAAAATATTTAAATGCGGTTTTGTGGATAAGGATGGAAAAGGTGAAATGGAAGGGAAAGGAAACAAACGAGGACGTGCATGGTGGGGAAGACTTTTGGGAGAACTCCTCAGGAGACAGGAGAAAGGTGGATATTCAGAGCATCCTGATTGGCAATAGAATGTTGCAGACTGTGACAAAGGTAAGGATAGAGTGGATAGGCATGTTGTATCGAATGAAGTATGCAGAATTGAAGAGTAGCTCATTGCAGGTTCTGATGTATTTAGTATCCGCCAAGCTACCGTTAGGGTGTGTGGCAGGGGGTGAATACACACCAGACTAATTTCGACCCAAATATTTTGATTCCTACTGAGGTCAGACAACGTCATTATTATCCCTTATCGTTCGTGGAAAAAGTGGCATTTTGAATTTATCAATTTCAAACTTTGTCTCTCTGATTTTATTTTGTGGTTGTGTTTTGAACAGTTGATTAAGTTTGTTAAAAGCAACGTTTCACTATATGTGTGTGTGAGAATTTTGTCATTCAATTTGTAACAAAAATTTCCCGAGCCCAATGACTCATAACCTTCCGTTAGTCACCCCAAGAAACTATATTACACTGAACCTCTCATTTCACTTCCACCTCATTGTTCGCCTTCTTCTGTTTCGAAGTAATTTCTGTGCTTCACGCTCGTGGTCTGCTCTGAATGTTAAATCCAGGCATGCATCATCCACCTTGAAACCGCAATGTCGTGCCTCGTGTCTCAATAGAATGGATTTGATGTATCCCTTCAAAAATGCCGCTATTCACCTACTTGCGGCAGAACCCAATCGGGATTAAATTTGTTATCGTGATGATTCAGTGTTCAACTTTTCCTCTAGTAGCAGTTCTTCCTAATGAATTACGTTCTTCAAATATTCCACCTTACGACTGCTATCCTCGCATTGGGATCGCTTTTCAATCATCCCGTTACCAGTCAACAAATCTGTTGGACCAATTTTGACAGAGTATTTCACAATGTGAGCCTTGAGACTAACTATTTATTGGGAAGAATCAGATTGTGGGTACTGTAGAATTACAAAACCGTACAATACATTAACTTTTCGAGGTTAACATCGAAATCTTTTGAAGACTGTTACATAGAGGGGAGGAAATTAAGGCAAATGAGGAGGGGGTAGAAATGGATTAGTCAATGGACGGAATGAAGGGATTTAGGAAGTAGTATGGGGAATCGAAGAGGGGCCTATTGTAGTGTTGGGGTCCCTGGTTCTCTTCCTGTTAGGAGACGCTTAGAAATTTTGAATTGTTTACTCTGAGTCAATCCTTAGCCTACCTTAAACAGTAGACTACAAAATAAACTTCTAATCCTGCAAGCCGCTTTATGATTTGTAAGTAAGATTGCGAATACTCGTGATAAATATGACAAACGATTTCCCCGAACAAATTATCGAATTTCATTCAGATGCAAACATATATTTAATTGTACGTGATATGGCGAATACAATAATTAATCTTATTTCGTGGTCACAAAGAACTAACTCTATGGAATGCAAATCTGTGAAGTGAAGGGATATCTACGATATGAAACTGTGTAAACGGAAGAAGATGAAAATTCAATTAAACCCTAGGGACGCTTTACTCATCGTGCTGGTCACTATGACCTCGTTTGCTGAGTCTCTTCGGCGAGGTGACGGTACTTAAATTCAAATTAGCCGAGAGTAGTATCATTAACGTCAAGTCAGGATGGCCGAGCGGTCTAAGGCGCTGCGTTCAGGTCGCAGTCCAGTTCTCTGGGCGTGGGTTCGAATCCCACTTCTGACAAACTTTTTATTTACGTCTGTAGCAGTAGCCTATATTTCCAGTATCCGTAATTATATTGTCTAAAGGGCATTTAATATAATATAGCATAGTGACTGTAGGACTTTTAAGAGAATCTTCTTTTGTGGGTTGGCTGGGAGGTTAGCGATAAGGAAGGACGAACCTTATAGTATTTTAAATTTAGCCAGCTTAAAACCCCGTCTTTAAATGAATGCATTACAAGCATTTGTCGTGTTTTAATTCTTCATTTATCCAATGTGGTTCATTTCCTTCTTGCAGCTATGTAGGCATTTTAAAATGGCACTATATGTACTTATTTTTTTGATTGATTTCTCTGACATTCTTTCCCTGCACACCTTCAGCATATATAGTATCTCCAGTTATCACGGTGGTCAGAAAATCAGGATCAGTGCTGGCTGGGTCCAGAAGGTCCTGTGCTGAATCTGTTACCTATTATAAAAACACAGTAATCAACCCGAAGGTCGGTTTAGTAGGTGATGGTAGAGCTTACCCATGTACTAAGCCCGATGGCGTGTGAATATTCACGCATCAGTGTAGGGGGCCAGTTCCTTTCCCTGTGCCGGTTATGGTTTCCCACGGAGGTCTGGTACCCGAAAAATTAAGTAGTTTTGGTGGAGCTGCAGGTGCCCAGGGTGCCTTGCCCGGGAATCGAACCCGGGACCTCCCCATCAGTGGTCAACTGCTCTACCCCCTGGACTACCGCGGCCTTTTACATTATATATATATATTTGTACAATTCTATTTTATTAATTTTAAAATTTTAATTGTATTTATTTATATATAAGCTGCAGTCCACAACCAGGGGGTGAATACACACCAAAATAATTTTACGCGAACATGACCCTACCGCGGTGGATCAGTGTTATTATGATCCCTTATCGTTCGTGGAATAAATGGCATCTTAAATCTAACTTATCTATACTTTATCTCACTAATTTTATAAGCATGATCTCTCCTATCGTAGTACGATGGGGGTAATAGTAGATTTTCAACATCAATGCCAAAGAGACCTCCGTCCAATTTATACAAGAGATTCAATCTAATTACTCGGTTTCTACTTGTCACCATTTTTAAATATTGGTCATACGTTAGCCGTTTTCCAATCTGAGGACCTTGGGATCTTCTAGCGTCTTCTTAAATATTATATCTAGATGCAGCGCAATTTCCGAATCTAGATCCTTAAATATACGAGCGGGTATTTCATTAAAATATATAATAGAAACATATGTATATATTTCATCGATAATTATATATATACATACATATATATACACACACACACACATATATATATATATATATATATACCATTTTCCTCAGCCATATCTTCCGAAGAAGACGGAGTTCAAGTCCATCGAAGAAGATATTATTGTGAGTGTTCTTTTCATGTGTTCTCGTGCTGTGTATTACTGTCTAAGTATTTTATTCAACACCTCCGTGTTACTTCGAAGAAATATATATATATATATATATATATATATATATATATATATATATATATATATATACTACCTTGATCAAAAAGTTCCCGGAATTTATTCAGAAAATTAAAAATACAAGTTTATTCATCTAAATCTATATTGTCCCCTTCAAAGTAATCCCCATCGACTGCAACACACTTATGCCAGCGCTTGATCCAATCCTCGAAACATTTTTTATATTCGGTTTTCGGTATGTCCATCAGTGCTTCCTGCGATTTTTCCATTACTTCCTCTCGGCTGCTAAAACGCGTTCCCCGTAATGGTTTTTTAACTCGATTGAACAGAAAGAAGTCACAGGGAGCCAAATCAGGTGAATTCGGTGGCTGTTGGATGGTATTTGTTGCATTTTTCGTCAAAAAATTACGAATAATAATAGCACTGTGCTACGATTTCTGGTCTCTTTCGGCGAATTTCTTCACGCAAACGTCTCATAACGCCCAAATAATACTCTTTGTTTACTGTCTGGCCTTCTGGTAAAAATTCATGATGCACTACACCGTTGTAATCCATGAAAACCGTCAGCATTGCCTTCTTTTTTGACTGAAAACGACGTGGTTTTTTTGGTCTCGGCTCATTTGGTGAACGCCATTCACTTGCCTGATGTCTGGATTGCGTGTCGTACTCATAAACCCACGTCTCGTCACCAGTAATGATCCTTTTGATGAATGTGGGATCGGATTCAGCCTCGCAAATCATGTCTTTTGCGACGTCAACACGGTCTCTTTTTTGCATGAAATTGAGGTCTTTTGGCACCAACTTTGCTGCTACACGACGGAAACCCAAATCATTAACCACAATGTCTTGGGCGGATCCATAGGCAATGTTCAAGTCCTCCGCTGTTTCTCTGATGGTTAATTTGCGGTTATTGACCAACATTTCTTTTACTTTATCAATTTTTTCACCGACTTTCGATGTCGATGATCTGCCACTGCGTTCATCATCTTCGATTGACTCACGACCACTTGTGAACCGCTCGTGCCACTGGTAAACGACCGTTTTTTTTAGAGAATCGTTGCCGAAACACTTTTCCAACATTTCCAACGTCCGTGCGCCACTAAATCCGTTTTTTACGCAAAATTTAATACAAGTTCGTTGTTGCAAATTTAAATCCATTTCTGCAATTGTAAAAAATCGCCAACACACACAGAGATAGGTGTACTCTTGGCTACGTAACTTTTGCAAATGTCAAGTTATGACACTAGGATTTAAAGGGAATATCAACAACAGATGTACCAATTTAACAAAAAAAACAGAACTCAAATCGGAACGATGGGAGCGCCACACGGTGGTTATTCCGGGAACTTTTTGTTCCAGGTAGTATATATATATATATATATCTATATATATACACACAGGGAAAGGAACTGGCCCCCTTACCCTGATGTGTGAATATTCACACGCCGTCGGGCTCAGTACATGGGTGAGCTCTACTAAACTGACTTAACCGACCTTCGGGTTGATTACTGTGTTTATGGTTATATATATATATATATATATATATATATATATATATATATATATATATATCATACTCAATAACAGCAACACACAATATGAGAACACATAAAAGGAACACTCACACGTTATTGCTTGGTAATTTCGACGGAATTGAGCTCCGTCTTCCTCAGAAGATTCATTCAGTCGAAATTATCAAGAAATAACGTG
The DNA here is from genome assembly GCA_037158775.1 of Hetaerina titia. Lineage (NCBI taxonomy): Eukaryota > Metazoa > Arthropoda > Insecta > Odonata > Calopterygidae > Hetaerina > Hetaerina titia. Next base: position 81,072,965 of record CM073774.1, on the reverse strand, counting down.
TGAGTGTTCCTTTTATAAATCATATAATATGTGTGTGTGTGTGTGTGCGTAACTGTGCATTGTTGGTAGACATGATTATGGATGAACGACAGAATGACAAAACCTGTTGATACAATTGTTAGGAAACTGAACCTTGATTTTATTGTGACAACCAAGCTTTGTGGGATGATCGATTAAATTACGCGTAACCTCTAGATAGTCGAACAGTCATCCATGTGTATGAGTGCCCTTTTTGAGATTCTAACCAGATCTAAATGCACGGAATTATGCGTCGTATTAAATAAATCCTAATTTTTAAAAAAGTGTAACATCATCCTTTCTTCGCCATATGATATCTTCTCAGAAAAAAAGAAGAATTAAACCTACTGGACACATCTTGAAGCGCAATGGTCCAATGAAGATCATAATTAATGGACACGTAATTGAAGGAAATATGACAAATAACATTGGAAGTTTAAGGTTGAATTACTCAAGAAGCAAGCAATTGGAAGACGCCAGTTGAAGGAACTGTGAAGAAATGAAAATAAGAATGGCAGGGTACATAACACTGATTGGTGGACCTCTACAAGCCAATACTCGAATTAATAACCCTTGATGACGTCTAATCGCGGGCTTCTAACAATTCCTTGAGTATTTGGAGTAGGCCGAAAATCCCTATACCTCTTTCGGGGGTCGTTATATCGCCTGCATCGAAGGAATTATTAGCTCATTATTTGAAACGGAGGGTATTATTAGAAACCCACATTCTATCGTCAAATCAGACCACCCTGATGAAACAAAAACCAAGATGTTCCCAGACCAACTGGTTTACGAACACACGTTCTCCAATCGAGAACAATAATATCACAAAACAAAACTGAAGAGCGAACGCCCCAAGAATGACTAATGGAATTTTGCGTTAGGTAATAACAATGGGTAATAGGAAAACCACGTCTGCCATTAATATTTTCCTCCGATTCACCTTAAACGGCATTTTACACATCTCAGTTACTGAACTCAACAACATCTGATGAAAACTCGTTGCTGAGTCTTGGTTGAATCCTTTACACTCGGTGTAACTCACCTTTTGAATTTCCATTATCTGGCTTGCGCTCACGCTTTGGTTTTGTTTCTGTTGACGGTAATGTGCTAACGCTCGAATTTCAACAATTACTTAGTAGGCACCATTCTAGATTCTATTCATAATTATGATGAAGAAATGGCTGTCGTATTATGGGATAATATGATAAATTACAATCGCGAATACGAGCGAATGAAATTTGGAAGAAGACCAGGATTTTTCTGTTGAGATAGAGGAAAAAATGATTCCTACAAAAATAATATCGATTCCAGCGTAACAACGTAACGTTGAGAGATACCATTGTCGAAAGTATTGTTAATGTTGGCTGGAAGATAATATATAGTAATTATCAATATCATATTGGTATAGAACTTTAAGAAAGTTTTATGTTGATTAGCCATAATCATTTTCCTTGTGGTAAAATAATATTTTCTTATTTGCAAATACTAAGTATTGCCTAAATTTAAGTTATTTTCAATGCTGATAACTTAAAGAACTGGATAAATTTGTGATTCAGGGAGAAACATGTTTTAATGACAAATTAAATGTTTTTTGTCGTTTTTTGCAGTGAATACTTTTTTGCATTAACCAGTTTTTACTAAATCTCGACATAAGCAAAGGATTAAAAAAAAAATTGTACATGTGGACCCCCGGATCAAGTCTAAAATAACCCCTATTCACGAACACAAGTCTAATCATACATTAACACCATGCTTACTTCTTCCGTAAAATCGGGCGGCGTTTTTAATGACTAGGAATAAAATTAACATATGATCAATATTCAATATCAGTTTATTTGTGTTCATAAGTTATTTTTTTTATCATAATCAAGCCAGATATGAGACAGAACTAAGATATTGCCACTTGGTAATAATAACTAAACTTAAAAGAGTACTTTGTCGTAATTTTTTGGAAAAATATCAATTCCCTCCTGAAAGCTTATTATTGCATCGGGAACGCCAAAATGGAATGTGTAGATTCAATTAAATGATCAGGGGTTGCCCTCATTCATGACTTCTCTTAGTTGAAACACAAACGGGGAATATTTGGACATGCTAACAAAGAACTAGGGTTTATTAGGAGAATACTGGGTAAATGTGATGAAATGTTCGAAGAGAATGCTTTCTTTCGATGGTTAGGTCTCATTTAGAATATGCTGCAAGCATATGGGATCCTCACGAAGTTGGATTGATTGCCGAATTGGATCACATGCAGCATCGAGGAGCTATATTTGTAGAATGTTATGATAAACTTAGTAAGGTATCCAAAATATTAGAGCAGCTAGGCTGGGAATCACTCACGGAGCGAAGTTTAAATTACAGATGTGAAGCTCTCGCATTAATTGGAAGGACGTCTCTTAAGCAGTAATGTAGAAAATGTATTATTACAACGGTAGGTGAGATCATGCATTACAATTACAGAGATTAAGGGTAGAAAACATAAATCTAAGATGTCATTATTTATACGAACATCAAGGAATGAAATTAACATTGTTGGACCGCGGTAGGGTCATATTCAGGTTAAAATAATCTCGTGCGTATTCACTCCCCTGCCACGCACCCTAGTGGTGGTTTGTAGGGTACATAAATAAATAAAATAAAAAAATACTTATATTTATTTTTTTAATAAAACAAAGGTTATGCGATTTTCCAGAATGAAAAAGGCTAAGCTAAATATTAAAATAGGCGGGGAAAAAATAGAGCAGGTAGAAGAGTTTACATATCTCGGAAGTGTTTTGGACCAATACGGTCAAAGCGGTAGGGACGTAAGGAGAAGAATTGCGCTAGGCAAGGAGGCTTTCTCAAGGAGGAGGGAGTTGATGACGGGGAAGTTGAGTAGGGATGTTAAGACAAGACTCGTAAAAACTCTGATATGGAGCGTATTTCCAGTACGGCGCGGAAACGTGGTCGCTGAAGCAGGAGGATAGACGTAAATTGGAGGCTTTTGAAATGTGGGTGTGGAGAAGAATGGAGAAGGTGAAATGGACCGAAAGGAAAACAAATGAGGAAGTACTAGATATGGTGGGTGAGGAGAGGGGTTTGTTGAGAGAAATCCTATGGAGGCAGGAAAAATGGATGAAAGGTGTATTGAGCGGTAGTGGAATTTTGAAGAAGGTAATAGAGGGGAGAATGTTAGGCAAACAAGGAATGGGCCGGAACAGGACAGGGATGTTGGACGGGATGAAGGGAGGAAAGAAGTACACAGAGATGAAGAGGGACCTGATGTAGATTAGGTTGCTGGATTGGGTTTTTGTTTGGAGTTACAAAATGTTTATTTGATAGTTGTGTCCATCCAAAAACCTACCTTAACCGGTAGATTATCTAATAATGTACACATATATAAATATATATATATATATATATATATATATATATATATATATATATATATATATATATATATATATTTATGGAATCCATAATTCAACCATTATTATAAATAATCGAGCTCAAACTTCACCGTTTAGCTTTTCAAATAAGTGCGTGACTATTAACTATTAAATTTGTGTATCCAAGCTCGATGTATGTTAATGTGATAATCAATAGCAACAAAGGAGAATTTGTTATTGAAACGGAAAATAGTCAAGCGCGATATTCAGCTGCGTTGCCAAGTTGATCGCAGTATGTAATAACATAGTAAGATGGGGGTTGTAAAAAACGTCGGCGGATAACTCGCACTTATATTTCTGCAAAACATAAAGCACGAATCACTCTTTATTTTTCAACTTTTATATGATCTCGTTATTGCGGAAAACTACATTTTTTCGCTATCCAAGTTTTCAGGTTTTCTCTACATGATATGACAATGTACGAATGCATGTTATCTAACGAAGATAGCGTTATTCTATATATGATATCACAATTTAAGAATATATTATATGTTATTTTACTAAATATCGTGACATCCGAAGTCGTATTTGAACATTTTTGGCCCTTACTTCATCCAGGATCATTCCGAAAAAAGGTTTGATCCTTTAAGGGTTAAAGGGGAAGAGGAGAATCCAACAGGTTGCTGGGGGATCTAAACGAGAGGACCTTCGAGCGATATAAAAAAAAGCATCCGTCTTAAGGACCAATTTTCGTGCGACATTTCGACCTATAAAACGTCCGATTAAAGTCTTTGTGGGTGACTTTTCTCCTTTATAAAACGAGTGACATTCCCTGCCGTCCGTCTTTGTGAATATAGAATTTCCTTGGGGCCTTTATTTCATCTACTTATTCATAATATTTGCGTTGGTAGTGTCGGCCATTGCAATATTATGTACAGCTACGCGTCGCGCCACTGCACTCTTTTGTCAATCCAAACAATCGCTCACTTACGCCATGCTCGCTTCTCTTTGTTAGGAAAAGACAATAAAATAAATAAAGTGATGTATCATACCATATATATTGTCATGTAGAGGTCAATCTCATGTAGTGCATAAGTCGACCTCCTAATTTTAACTTAAAATTTCCGTTTTTGTTACATATCGAGTGCCGTGTATAAACCGACCCAATTTTTTTCGTCATTATAAAATGCTAACTACGTCATTTCAGTGAATTCATTTCAATTGAATTCAGCTAATTTTTGTGAAATTCATTTCTTCAAGTGAAAAGAACTACAAGAAATACAAATTAACACTTTTAACGGTGATTATCAAACTTTGAACAATGGATGTTTCAATTATTTAAAATAATCAACCGTTAAAATCGATGGTGATATTTCGATGAGGGGATTCCGATATACACCGTGCCATTGTCGCGAGTACTGTTCAAGTTGCATTGCTACAATTGAATTCTTTTTATCGTTGTAATGCAACAAGACAGCGGCAATGGTGGGATTATTTTTTATGGTGAGAAGAGTAATCAATATGATGTTTTAATACAAGTCGGTATTGGCAGTGAATCTCGGAATACGATCATGTATAAGTTAAAATCACATCTGAAACAAAATCTTTTTTAGCTTACTATTCATGAGACTTAAGTGCGTAGGAAGGCACTTGAATCTTTTATTGAAATTTTATATTTATGCATATGTAGACGTATATACGAGGTGTGTTCAAAAATTATCGGGAATTTTTTCATTTTGCGGGCTTGGAGAGTCCGACTGCCAAAATTTTTTTTATCATGTTGGTATACATGCCCCTTAAGTGTGATAAAACTTTCAGCTGTTTTCATTGTGGACTTGGCCTGTGACAGCCACTAAGGTTAGACGTGTTTTATGAGCTCGGCGATTTTCGTTTATTAAAAGAAATGGATCAAAGAATTTGTATCAAATTTTACGTAAAAAATGAAAGAAAGTGTAAAAAAGTGAGAAAAATGTTAACAAAGGCCTGTGGTGAGTCTGCTATGAGTAAATCAAGAGTTTACGAGGGGTATAAGCGTTTCCAAGAAGGCCGTGAAGACCTTGAAGATGACGAACGCCCTGGACGCCCCAGCACATCAACAATTGATGAAAACGTGGAAAAAGTGAAAGAAATGGTCATGAACGATCGCCGAATCACAATTAGAGAGGTCGCTGGTGATGTTGGCATATCGATTGGATCATGTCATGACATTTTTTCCAATTTTTTGGGTATGAAACGCGTGGCAGCAAAATTCGTTCCAAAATGGCTTTTGCACCATGATAATGCACCAGCTCACACATCATTGCTTCACACTTCATAACTTAATGCATAATGTAGTTAAAGTTTCATACTGGACTGTTTAATGCTTGATCAAATATCAATGAAACTTTATACAGCATAAACATTTCACATTGGGCGGGCAATATGACATAAAAATAAATGCAGCCAAGCAAATTATGCGCTTAAAAAAGTAGTAATCGTTCGTTACTCAACAGTCCTTGTGTACCCAAAAAAGTTGGTACCGAAAGGCATGGTACTTCGTCACAATTATTATTTTTGGACAAAGTCATCCAATTCCACTTTAGCAAATCATTTTCTGAAAACTTTCTACAGAACGCTGTAATTATCATGTTGTATTCGTATCCATAAGAGGGGTAAGGCAGGGTTGCCAATTGTCACCGGTGCTGTTCAACGTATATGTGGAGGAAATGATTAAAGAGGCATGGGAAGAACTGGAGGTAGAAATGAAAGTCGGAGGGGAATTCGTAAAATCGGTTAGGTTTGCTGATGACCAAGCATTAGTTGCTCAGTCAGCCAAGGGGTTGCAAGCATTGCTGAGTCAATTGGAGGTTCAGTGCGATAAATATGGGATGAGAATCAATATTAATAAAACAAAGGTTATGCGATATTCCAGAAAGAAAAAGGCTAAGCTAAATATTAAAATAGGCGGGGAAAGAATAGAGCAGGTAGAGCAGTTTACATATCTCGGAAGTGTTTTGGACCAATACGGTCAAAGTGGTAGGGACGTAAGGAGAAGAATTGCGCTAGGCAAAGAGGCTTTCTCAAGGAGGAGGGAGTTGATGACGGGGACGTTGAGTAGGGATGTTAAGACAAGACTCGTAAAAACTCTGATATGGAGCGTAGCTATGTACGGCGCGGAAACGTGGTCGCTGAAGCAGGAGGATAGACGTAGATTGGAGGCTTTTGAAATGTGGGTGTGGAGAAGAATGGAGAAGGTGAAATGGACCGAAAGGAAAACAAATGAGGAAGTACTAGAGATGGTGGCTGAGGAGAGGGGTTTGTTGAGAGAAATCCTATGGAGGCAGGAAAAATGGATGAAAGGCATATTGAGCGGTAGTGGAATGTCGAAGAAGGAAATAGAGGGGAGAATGTTGGGCAAGCGAGGAAAGGGCAGTAACAGGATAGGGATGTTGGACGGGATGAAGGGAGGAAAGAAGTACACCGAGATGAAGAGGGACCTGATATAGATTAGTGTGCTAGGTGGGGAGTCACAAAATGTTTATTTGATAGTTGTGTCCATCCAAAAACCTACCTTGCACGGTAGATTACCTAATAATAATTCGTATCCTTGCTCAAGAAAGTAGCCAGAAGATCAAATCGGTCGAAATTGGTCAAATTATAAGGTTTGCCAAAGTACAAGCCTCGTACCATGTCTGTTACTTCGAAAAATTGTCTTCTTTTAAATGTTTCTCGTTCAACCTGACGATTTTAATATATATATCTCTAGTTACCTTGGGAGACGACCCATGGCCAAGGTCATTTGCACCATGTATATATTGATGAGAAATCTGAGGAAGTTATGGTGTTCAAGGAATGAGGAAAGAAGCTATCAATCCCTGTAATATTATTCTTATACAATGTAAATCATGATTTGGTATTGGAGCCTAGGAATCGATAACTAAGTGCCTACGATTCATGCCCTTCTAGTGCTATCCAGTATCCTACCCTTAATACCTATACCTGAAACTATTTTCAGTGTCAATAAATAGCAAAGTTTGGTACCGGGTGTAGAAATTCAGTAATGCCTAGGATTCGTACCCTGGAACCTTGTATTTCAGTTCAAGGTACCAAGCCCTGAAGCATATTTAATGTAGATAATTCGCAGAAGTTTGGTACCAGTATTTCAGTACCCCACAATACCTAGGATTCTTGCTCTAGTTCTGGTAGCTATGCAGCGATATCTATTATTCCTGTCCCAGGTACTAATCCCGGATATTTTATATGCCAAAAAAACAGATGCTTGTATCCGTACCTAGGAAGCGAGACACACCTGGTACCCTAGGGTATTTATCTCCCAGTAAGTACATGTAGGTTTTTATTTCTGCCCTAGATATTAAACCATGAAGCATCACGTATGATAAAGAAATAGCAGGGGATGGTACGTGTGTCTAGGTGCCGTGGAATACTTTGGATGGCTTTCCTTGGTAGTTAATGGTTTCCAGGGCAATATTCCTAATTACTGCTACCGAGATATTGGTGATTAGTTTTCTTGCACTATGGACGGACCACTGATTAAGATTGATTGAAGCAGATATGTTTTAATATTGGAAAAATGATTGATGCGTGCAAAAAGTCCCAAAATCATCAATTCATCGCGCGAAAACAAAAAAGACAAGGTACGGAGTCTGTCCTCAAAAACTCTTACCCGTACAAGTTATGGCGCGATTCCTCTTTAAGATTTCCATAAAAGTCCACGTGTTGCGAGGGGAGTCATTATTTTGGTGGGGGTTGTACGGAAACTTGGATGAGGCGTGTGACGCGGCCTTTTAAGAGAGGTTCGACGGGAAGGTGAGGAGGGAGAAGAGGAGAAGGGGGAGGGAAGGGGATGGAGAGAAATGGGGGATATTGTGATGGGGGGGGGAAGAAGGAGGTTTTCTCTCTCTCTCTCCCAGAGGAGTCGAGAGGAGGAGATAATGGACGCCAAAGGTGATTGACGATTGGGAGGGATGGGTTTGGGGCAGGGGTGAGCGAAGGAATGAAGTTGGCCTAGAGAGTCGAGTCTGTCAGGTGCGGCCTTCCAAAAAAACTAATATATATATAATATATATATATAATATATTATTTATATATATATATATATATATATATATATATATATTCTCCTCGATGTCCTAGCGCACAAAAATGTTCAGGTTTGTTTGACGCTCCGCCTATATCACCCTCACAAGCCGAGGGAGGGCTATGGAACGAAAAAAAGAGTGAAAAACACATTTACAGACACACACAATAGCGGCGATCGAGAGTTCGATACGAAACAGGTACGCGTGAGCCAGATGTTCAAAATGTCCAATCGCTCACCGAAAATCGCCCTGGCAATTAAGGCGGTTTGAACTACACCTTTTCCCCAGCTCCATTTCGGATGAAACCAACTTGGTTTCTGGAAATATCAACTGGATTTCAAATTCTTTTCCTCTCTTATCAATCCATCGCAATTGTTTTGCGACAGTCCTTTGTATTCGCCTCTGCATTCTGCCCGTCCTTTTGGGCTCTTAGAAGCGACTACCTCCCACATCTCCCATCATGTCTTTCGCGTACTCCGAATCAGGGTCGACCACTCTACGGTTTTCGCCTTCTCTCATCAGTTCCAGTAGGTGCGTCGCCCGTTTACCCCCATTGCTGCAGCACATGACCTAACGACATGTCACACCTTATTGGAATCGCCATCCACAAGGTCCGCATACTCTTCACATACTATTCGCAACGGATCTTCATTCGTTAATCGCTTTACCCAGCTTATCTGGGGCATCGCAATTCAGAGAGATTTCAGGTTCAGTAATTTAGATATCAGGAATTGCCAATTGTCTTTATGATTAGAAAATTCACTTGGACAGGTATGACTTGTGAATCGACAGCAAGAGTAAGAATATGAGGTAATGAGGTTATTTACTTATGGGAAGGTTTTGACAAAAAATAAGGTTGGGGGACTTAAGCTAGAATATTTAGAACAGATCGCCTATGAGGTATTTAGGAAATGTTTTCCAATAAAGTGGGAAAAGTAGTAGCTCGCTAACACAAGGAATGCATTACTTGGAGAAGATTTTACACCGAGTGTAGAGAGTGCGTCACTATGAGAGATCGTCGCAAGGGAGAGTGTGTCCCTATGAGAAAGCGTCGTTAGGGAGAGTGGTCGATATGAGAGAGTGCCGCTAGGGAGAGTGCGTCGTTATGATATAGTGTCGCTAGAGAGAGTGCGTCACTAGGGAGAGTGCGTCGCTATGAGACAGTGTCGCTAGAGAGAGAGCGTCGCTAGGGAGAGTACGTCGCTATGAGACAGTGTCGCTAGAGAGTGTCGCTAGGGAGAGTGCGTCGCTATGAGATAGTGCCGCTAGAGAGAGAGCGTCGCTAGGGAGAGTACGTCGCTATGGGACAGTGTCGCTAGAGAGAGAGCGTCGCTAGGGAGAGTGCGTCGCTATGAGATAGAGTCGCTACAGAGTGAGCGTCGCTAGGGAGAGTACGTCGCTATGAGAGAGAGGATTGTGATCGATTAGACACACACTTGGTGTGAACATAGTATCGGTTCTTCTTCGTAAATGTGTTCTTAGCTTGGGTTATTCCTCGCTTGGTGTCAGTCGAACTTCTTTCATCCCATGTTATGCTGCTGCCCAGGTAGATGAAGGATTCCACTTTCTCTTGTTTCACCCCTCGCATTGTGATATCTGCATTCAGCTTCTCTCTTCCACACACAAAGGTCTTAGTTTTCTTCTTGTTGATGTTTATATTCTATTCCCCCAGTACTTGATCCATAGCACTTAGAGTTACTTGCAGGTCCTCTCGCGTTGCCGCCACTACTGCGATGTCATCTGCAAACTGGAGCATGTTGATTTCCTCTCCATATCCCCTTGGCTCCTTTGATACCCAGATCTGGTGTTTATTGTCTCTTCCAGGTATACGTTGAATATTGCTGGAGAGGGGTTCCGTCCTTGTCTTACTCCTATGTTTATTTTGGCTTATATTTTTCTTCCATTTTTCGCTTCCATTGTTGTAACCTGATTCTTGTAGGGGTAATGGATAATTCTTCTGTCGTTGTAGTCCAATCCAAGCGCTTCTAGTATCTTGAACATCTTGTTCCATTCGAGGTTGTCGAAGGCCTTCTCCAAGTTCACGAATGCCACATATAAAGACTTAGTTACGTGTCTCATTTTTCGGCCGGAACTCTCAAGCTGAAAATAGCCTCTCTCTTGCTCCTCGGTTTTTCCTGAATCCGAATTGGTTTTCCGAGAGGTTTTCTTCTTTCCTTCCTTCTATTCATTCGGCTAATTACATTAGTAAGGATTTTCCATGCTTGAGTCACATTGGCTCAATGCTCTGTGTTCTTCGCATTCATCTGTTTTCGGTTTCTTCGGTATTGCAATCATTATACTTTTCTCGAAATCTTCTGGTGTCTTTCCGCTGTCGTAGATATCTTTGGTTATTCCATCGAGGGCATCCTTCGCTTTGACCCCGAGTCCCTTGATTATTTCTCCCTTTATTTTGTCAACTACTGGTTCCTTGTTGTTTCTCAGGTCTGCCACTGCTCTCTGGAATTCGCTTCTTAATATCTGAGGACCCCGATCGACTTAATCTATCATGCTTTGACCATTAATTAAGCCATCTTCTAGTGGTTTGGGAGCTTGATTGAGTACTTCAATGTATTATTTTCATCTATTACCAATTTTCTCATAATCTATTCATATTTTTCCATTAGTGGCTCGGATGTTTTGCGATTTTGTTTTTTCTTTCTCCGAATTGCCTTTTCAATAGTTCATAAGCCATCTCGACATTTCCCTTTTTCATGTTGTCAGTAATTTCCTTACAACATTTTTCTATCCATTCTTCCTGTGCTTTCTTGCACTCTCGTATAACCTGGTTCAGCAACTGTTTATAAAGGTCTTTTTCACTCTCATTTCTTGGTTTCATGTATTTCCTTCTTTCGTCTATGAGACTTATTATTTGAGCTGTCATCCATGTTAGATGTATTCCCTCTTAGATGCTTGCCTTACTCACTGGAAGCTCATCTGCAGATTTGGTAATTATATTTTTCATTTCTTTTCATCGAACGTCAGTCCCAGTATTTTTTCATCTTTTCCTTTTATTTCCCTTTCGACGGCAATGGTAAACTTTTCTCTTATGCTCTTTTCTTCCAGTATCTTTGTGTTCAATCTGGCTTGTTGTGTATCTTTCTTCATCTTCTTGTATCGCAGTCTGCTGTCCATGATCACCTGTTTGTGATCGATATTTATATCTTCACCGAGCTGTTTCAATTCTTAACTTGGTTCTTGTATCTCTTCCCGATAAGCATGTAGTCGATTTGGTGGCGTGCGTCGTCTATAAGCATCTTTCATGTGTATCTTCTTCTCAGCTGTTGATCGAAGATGGTATTTACCACTGCCATGTTTTCCTCCTTACAGAATTCTATCAGTTTCTCTCTCACAACGATTTGTTTTCCCAATCCATAGTATCCCACGTTACTTCCCTCTCGCACCTCGCCGACCACGGCGTTCCAAACTCCTATGAGATTTCTGGCTGACTGATGATCCCCTCCCAATACTCCCACCCGGAGATCCGATTGGGGGACTTTTTTACACCTCCGGAACATTTTACCGGTAGGATAGCCATCAGGTCACATTTGAATGAAAGGGATGAATGCAGGGGAATATTATTATTAGGTAATCTACCGGTTAAGGTAGGTTTTTGGATGGACACAACTATCAAATAAACATTTTGTGACTCCCCACCTAGCAAACTAATCTATATCAGGTCCCTCTTCATCTCGGTGTACTTCTTTCCTCCCTTCATCCCGTCCAACATCCCTATCCTGTTCCTACCCTTACCTCGCTTGCCCAACATTCTCCCCTCTATTACCCTCTTCAACATTCCACTACCGCTCAATACGCCTTTCATCCATTTTTCCTGCCTCCATAGGATTTCTCTCAACAAACCCCTCTCCTCACCCACCATTTCCAGTACTTCCTCATTTGTTTTCCTTTCGGTCCATTTCACCTTCTCCATTCTTCTCCACACCCACATTTCAAAAGCCTCCAATCTACGTCTATCCTCCTGCTTCAGCGACCACGTTTCCGCGCCGTACATAGCTACGCTCCATATCAGAGTTTTTACGAGTCTTGTCTTAACATCCCTACTCAACGTCCCCGTCATCAACTCCCTCCTCCTTGAGAAAGCCTCCTTGCCTAGCGCAATTCTTCTCCTTACGTCCCTACCACTTTGACCGTATTGGTCCAAAACTCTTCCGAGATATGTAAACTGCTCTACCTGCTCTATTCTTTCCCCGCCTATTTTAATATTTAGCTTAGCCTTTTTCTTTCTGGAAAATCGCATAACCTTTGTTTTATTAATATTGATTCTCATCCCATATTTATCGCACTGAACCTCCAATTCACTCAACAATGCTTGCAACCCCTTGGCTGACTGAGCAACTAATGCTTGGTCATCAGCAAACCTAACCGATTTTACGAGTTCCCCTCCGACTTTCATTCCTACCTCCAGTTCTTCCCATGCCTCTTTAATCATTTCCTCTACATATACGTTGAACAGTACCGGTGACAATGGGCAACCCTGCCTTACACCTCTTCCTAACACTGCCCATCCAGACTCTCCGTTCCCCACTCGCACCTGAGCAGTCTGAGACATGTACAGGTTGCGGATCAGTCTCCTGTCCCTCCAATCCATTCCTATTTTCTGCAATACACGCATTAATTTTTCCCAATTCACTCTATCAAACGCTTTTTCGAAATCTACAAAACAGGCAAAAACGTCCTGATTGTATTCTATATTCCTCTCGACTAGTGATCTCATTACTGCAATGGCATCACGCGTACCTCTTCCTTTCCTGAACCCAAACTGATCATCCCCTAAGTAATCATTTGCCTTACTCTCTATCCTTTTGTTGATGATCCTGAGAATAACTTTAGCTGCGTGGGATATCAAACTTATTGTTCTGTAATCCTCACATGACGAAGCCTTTGCCTTTTTTGGAATAGGAACTAACACCGATCTCACAAAATCTTCCGGCCAGATTCCTTCCTCATAGATACTACGAATCAGTCCATATATGGCCTTTTTCCCACCTTTCCCTAACCAATTCAACATTTCTACAGGAATATTGTCCACCCCCACAGCCTTATTTGCTTTCATCTCCTTTAATGCCCTTTCTATTTCATCGTCGAGTATGCCTGGACCTAAGCTATCTTCTTCTACGTCATGTTCCTTTTCTATGTCTAACCTTGTCGGCCTAAGTTCTTTACCATACAGTGTTTCTATATATTCCTTCCATCTCTCTTGGATTTTTCCTGGTTCAACTATTATCTTACCCCATTTATCTTTAACTGTTAGCACAGCTCTTGCCTTCTTACTTCCCGATAATAACTTAACCTTGCTGTATAGAGTACCAATTTCACCCTTCTTCTGTAAACTTTCCATATCCTCGCATTGCGTTTTCCACCATTCTTCTTTTGCTTTATTTGTGGCCCTTCTCAATTTATTGTTTAACTCTTTGTACTTCATTTTGCCTAACTCTGTGTTTACATTTTTCCATCTTCTTCTCTCATCCATCTTCGCAATCATCTCATCCGTTACCCATGGTTTCCTTATCCTTTTCCCGTTAACGGTTCCTATAGTGTCTTTAGCGGCTTCCAATATCCCTTTCTTGATACATTCCCATTTTTCTTCGATAGCACTCAGTTCTTTACCGTCATCCATCATTTTCTCTACAGCCTCCTGATACTCCTTCCTCGTTAATTCATTTACTGCTTCTAAATTCCATTTTTTAACCCGCCGCCCTTGCCTTATCTTCTTGAAACGAACATTACATTTCATAACAACTAAATTGTGGTCAGAGTCCGCATCCGCACCTGGGAAACTGTGGGAATTTATCACACTGTTCCTAAACCTGTGCCTAACCATAATATAATCTAACTGATACCTTTCTGAGTCACCTGGCATTTTCCATGTATACCTACGCCTTTTGTGGTGTCTAAACCATGTGTTAGTGATGACTAACCCCTGTCTCCTGCAGAATTCAATTGCTTTCTCCCCGCGTTCATTCCTCGTGCCTAACCCATAGTCCCCCACCTCACCACCATCTCTTCCTTCGCCTACCGTCGCATTCCAATCCCCCATCACTATCAAATGTTTCCCTGCAGGAACACTCGCGATGATATCCTCTAACTCATCATACATCCTATCGACTTCTTCCTCCTTGTGGTTGCTCGGTGGCATGTATACCTGAATAATGACCAAGTTCGTCGGCTCTGCTTTAATCTCTACGAGTAAAATTCTATCTGTCGCTTGCTCTATGTTGACTACGCTTCTTCCTACCCCTTTATTTAAAATTGCGGCAACCCCTCGTTGGCTCTCATCCCCGCCGCTGTATATTACTCTATAATTGTCACTCCAGTAATCCCCGCTATCCTTCCATCTCACCTCGCAGAGGCCTAAAACATCTATGTTACCTCTTTCCATCTCTCGCTTAATATTTTCTAATTTGCCTCTCCTCAACATTGTGCAGGGGAATATATATATATATATATATATATATATATATATATGCCTCCATAGGATTTCTCTCAACAAACCCCTCTCCTCCCCCACCATTTCTAGTACTTCCTCATTTGTTTTCCTTTCGGTCCATTTCACCTTCTCCATTCTTCTCCACACCCACATTTCAAAAGCCTCCAGACGTAGATTGGAGGCTTTTGAAATGTGGGTGTGGAGAAGAATGGAGAAGGTGAAATGGACCGAAAGGAAAACAAATGAGGAAGTACTAGAAATGGTGGGGGAGGAGAGGGGTTTGTTGAGAGAAATCCTATGGAGGCAGGAAAAATGGATGAAAGGCGTATTGAGCGGTAGTGGAATGTTGAAGAGGGTAATAGAGGGGAGAATGTTGGGCAAGCGAGGTAAGGGTAGGAACAGGATAGGGATGTTGGACGGGATGAAGGGAGGAAAGAAGTACACCGAGATGAAGAGGGACCTGATATAGATTAGTTTGCTAGGTGGGGAGTCACAAAATGTTTATTTGATAGTTGTGTCCATCCAAAAACCTACCTTAACCGGTAGATTACCTAATAATAAAATAATATAAAATATCTATTTATATATAAGGTAATCTACCGGTTAAGGTAGGTTTTTGGATAGACACAACTATCAAATAAATATTTTGTAACTCCAAACAAAACCCAATCCAGCTACATATTCTACATCAGGTCTCTCTTCATCTCTGTGTACATCTTTCCTCCCTTCATCTCGTCAAACACCCCTATCCTATTCCTGACCTTTCCTCGTTTGCCCAACATTCTCCCCTCTATTACCTTCTTCAACATTCCATTACCGCTCAATACACCTTTCATCCATTTTTCCTGCCTCCATAGGATTTCTCTCAACAAACCCCTCTTCTCACCCACCATCTCTAGTACTTCCTCATTTGTTTTCATTTCTGTCCATTTCACCTTCTCCACACCCACATTTCAAAAGCCTCCAATCTACGTCTATCCTCCTGCTTCAGTGACCACGTTGCCGCGTCGTACGCGTAGCGATAGCTACGCTCCATATCAGAGTTTTTACGAGTCTTGTCTTAACATCTCTACTCAACGTCTCCGTCATCAACACACCCTTTCCTAGCGTAATATCTCTTTTCTATGTATATATATATACATAGGAAATATATATGCGGGTCGCGGTGGTCTAGTGGGTAGAGCGTTGGACTACTGACCGGAGGGTCCGGGTTCGATTCCCGGGCAAGGCACTTTGGGCACCTGCAGCTCCACCCAAGCTAGTTGATTTTTCGGGTACCAGATCTTCCTGGGAAACCATAATCGGCACAGGAAAGGAACTGGCCCCCCCTACCCTGATGTGTAAATATTCACACGCCGTCGGGCTTGGTACATGGGTGAGCTCTACCATCACCTACTAAACCGACCTTCGGGTTGATTACTGTGTTTATGGTTTATATATATATATGTATAATTGTGTGTGTGAGTATATAAATGTGTGTTTGTGCGTGCGTGCGTGTATGTGAGGCTAAGAACATATCGCAGTGCAAATGTTTTTTGTGAAATTGAAGTGAAATACCGCGACTTTGCTGAGTTAAGGTCGTGGAAAAGAAAGAAATGCTGCATTCTTTGTTTAGGGAAGTGAAGGGTAATTGTGTCTTAAGCCAGTGGACACATTCGATCACCGATTGGGAAGGTATGGGGGTAGTACAAAGGGGGTGGGTATGGAAGTCAAGACGTGAGACAATATTGAAGACCCGCAGGCTGAGAAAGTAGCGAAACGCGCTGTTCGACTTGGGTCGTGAGAAAGAAATACGACAATTAGAAAACTTCTCTGCGTACTTGAGATCCAACAAACCGCATAAGACCGATGAAAAAAATTTCTAATCGACAGGGCATAACGAGAGGATAAGCGCACTACGTGAAAAAAAGGGAATGTTGGGAGAGAGGATTTATCGGTTGGAATTGAATGGGGAAATTGTTGGTTTGTCAGACAATTGTTATTGCCTCCACGGTGAAATTTAAAATGTCGCCGATTATTTCCAGCATATGTGGCACAAATACACGTGTCAAATGCCTACCTATTTTAAGCCCTCAATTTGACTGTTTTCGTTTCCATTTGCAATGCAGAAAGTAGCGATGGAATGGAAGATCAAGACGCGAGGTATAAAATGGAGTAGGTCAAAGAGGGCCCCTCAGAAGGGGCCAAAAAGACGAAAAATAAATGGATAGTGTGCCTTTGAAGCCCGTAACACTTATTTATGCTATTATTTTCCCAGTTGATGCAATAAGCAGCTTTCTAAGTCACTTGTTCATAACCGATCCCTCTTTACCCATCTTTTTTGTCCAGCTACACCTCAAATGAAAAACCCATTAATCATTATCAGAGGATCATTTTTTACCTTTAGTGCCTTTTTCATCCTATCGTTAAACTTCATGTACCATTGATTGCGTTAAAGTTTATTTTGCTATCATTATCGTGCATTGAAATTCTTAGTTAAATTACCACACTTAGTAAATTGAATGGGAGATGGAGAGGTATACGAGGAAGTTATTTAGTAATTATCAAGGAAAATATGAAAGGCGTATTGAGCGGTAGTGGAATGTTGAAGAAGGTAATAGAGGGGAAAATGTTGGGCAAGCGAGGAAAGGGCAGGAAAAGGATAGGGATGTTGGATGGAATGAAGGTTGATGGAGGGAAGATGGAAGGAAGAAGTACACGGAGATGAAGAGGGTCCTGATGTAGAGTAGGTTGCTGGATTGGGTTTTGTTTGGAGTTACAAAATGTTTATTTGATAGTTGTGTCCATCCAAAAACCTACCTTAACCGGTAGTTTACCTAATATTAATATATATATCGATGATGGGGAAGTACTCACGAGAGCAATATAACATTTGTACAGCAAAATAGAACACAGAATAAAATAGATAACACGTAAAAGAACACTCACATTGTAGATTGTTAAAGCTTTCGGCCTACTCCGAGGCCGAAAGCTTTAAGTCCGATAAAGACAGATGAAGTGGGTTGTGGAAATATTGAAATGTATTAAGATGCTAGGAAAATAGGCGGGGAAAAATAGAGCAGGTAGAGCAGTTTACATATCTCGGAAGTGTTTTGGACCGATACGGTCAAAGTGGTCGGGACGTAAGGAGAAGAATTGCGCTAGGCAAGGAGGCTTTCTCAAGGAGGAGGGAGTTGATGACGGGGACGTTGAGTAGGGATGTGAAGACAAGACTCGTAAAAACTCTGATATGGAGCGTAGCGTAGCTATGTATGGTGCGGAAACGTGGTCACTGAAGCAGGAGGATAGACGTAGACTGGAGTATTTGAAATGTGGGTGTGGAGAAGAATGGAGAAGGTGAAATGGACCGAAAGGAAAACAAATGAGGAAGTACTGGAGATGGTGGGTGAGGAGAGGGGTTTGTTGAGAGAAATCCTATGGAGGCAGGAGAAATGGATGAAGGCATATTGAGCGGTCGCGGAATGTTGAAGAAGGTAATAGAGGGGAGAATGTTAGGCAAAAGAGGAAAGGGTAGGAACAGGATAGGGATGTTGGACGGGATGAAGGGAGGAAAGAAGTTCACCGAGATGAAGAGGGACCTGATATACGAGATCGTAGATTAGTTTGCTAGGTGGGGAGTCACAAAATGTTTGTTTGATAGTTGTGTCCATCCAAAAACCTACCTTAACCGGTAGATTACCTAATAATAATGATATATATATATATATATATATATATATATATATATATATATATATATATATATATACATGTATAACGATGTAATGACAAACGTAGGTAGCGTCTCAAAATTATTAATATTTGACCTTGGTTGGTAGTCACTCACTGAGAAAAAATTAAATTACACATTCAATCTCTTCCATACATTACGCATCTGTAGTGTGTGTTATTAGCCACATCGTAACACGGTAGGGGAGATCACATCAATAAAATCTGAGATATGAAGTGTTGAATAAATCCGTAGATCTAAGATGTCATTTTCCCGACGAAAGATAAGGGATCAGAATAGCGTTGTCGAACGGAGCTATGAGAGTATTTTGGTTCATAAGTAGTCTAAATTAAAAACTAAATCTGTGTTCACCTCCAGTCTCACACTATAATGGTGTGACTTGCAGGGTACTATGCATACAAAACAAGAAAATATGTGACGAACCCAGAGCTTGCTTGTCAAATATAACATGGAAATTTTTCTTATTTTTTGCTAATATCTCAAAATGAATGCAAAAATGTTCTCGATGAAATGCCAGATATCACATTTCTTTTGTTGATAGTTGCTTGGTAATTACATCGAAAATCACGCTAGAAAGTAACGCCCCGATACGATTCGTACGTTGACCGTTTTTTCTGTAATAATGCCAAAAATGAAGTTATAAGTAACCCTGGATACCATTGCTATGTTGAGAGCTGTTTTATCATTCTGGGAAAAATGACTTTTCGAAGTAACGCCGGTTGGCATTCTTACGTTGATATTTACTCGATAATTAGGGCTTAAATGGGGTTAAAAATAAACGTTATAAACTAGAAAATTGCTTCGTTAGAAATTGGAACTGTATGAAAGATACCGTTTCGTAAATTTTGTTGTTCCTTGACAATCATGACGAAAACAAAGCTGTAAACAAGAGCCTTAATACTCAATCTCATATTAACAGTCCCTTGAGTTGTAAAGGGAAATAAATTTCTAATTGAAATCATCATCTGTCTGATGACATTGTTTTTAGCGATATAGGCTCCAGAAAACCGACTGCTTTTCGGCCGGCAAGGTCGACTCTAAGAGGGAGTTATTTTTTTTTAATGAATCGGAGATTAATAGCTTCTCTGCGGGCAGACTAATCATCATAGTTTTTTTTATAATTGGGTTGTCTGAGGAGAGAAAGAGAGCCGTTGGAAGCCATCGTTAAGGCACGGGGCTGTTTCTAAGTGTTACATTTAATTAAAACGTTCTGAAGTTTTATCTTAAAGCATTTTTATGGCATAGACGAGGTAGAATTCGAACCAGCGAGACCTTATTGTTTTTTTCCGTCAGCATGCGAGATGATTAAAAAATTTCACGAACAGTTCTAGAGAATGGACGTCTAGACAGGTGATGAAGATGCAGTGAATTCCGCCTGTGCAGAGAGCTTTGTCCAGTCAGGTCTCCCGTCTTAACTATACTAAGCCATCTAGAGTTCAGTTCTTTAATGTGTCGATTTTGAATAATACCTATATTTTTTCTTGTCGAGCTCGAAATATTTTAATTCCTTATTGGGTTAATTACCGGCAAGCTGCTGCAACGGTGTGTGGCAGGGGATGTTAGGGCACAAGCCACTCCATATATAAATATGAGCTCACCCACAAGTGTGTGTGCGTGCATGTATTATTAGCTCATATACATCAACACGCAGGTAAACTAAAATACATTCTTATTTACATTGGCAATTGATTGGCGTGTTTGTTCATCATTGAAGCGAAATCATCAAATATTATTTAAAAATTTATTGAAAAATATTATTATTATATATTTATTTTTGTGATTGGGTTTTACTATTATATGTATTTGTCTCTTTAATTTTATATATATATGTATATATATACATACATACATATACATATATATGAATACACGTATGTGTGTATGTTTGTGTGTGTATATTTTTTCAATTTCTGAAAATCGCATAGCATTTGTTTTACTTATTTGATTCTCATCATACATATGGATATATGCGGGTCGCGGTGGTCTAGCGGGTAGAGCGTTGGACTGCTGACCAGAGGGTCCCGGGTTCGATTCCCGGGCAAGGCACTTTGGGCACCTGCAGCTCCACCCAAGCTAGTTGATTTTTCGGGTACCAGATCTTCCTTCTGTCGTCGGGCTTGGTACATGGGTGAGCTCTACCATCACCTACTACCATTACCTGATTACTGTGTTTATGGTTTTTATATGCTCAGGGTGTATTAGTTAGGGTAGTA
The DNA here is from genome assembly GCA_037158775.1 of Hetaerina titia. NCBI lineage: Eukaryota > Metazoa > Arthropoda > Insecta > Odonata > Calopterygidae > Hetaerina > Hetaerina titia. The sequence goes on along the minus strand of CM073774.1, from coordinate 81,052,110 downwards.
CAGGGTTTGTATTCACTCAGCAGTGCTTGCAACCCCTTGGCTGACTGACACACTAGAGCTTGGTCATCAGCAAACTTACCTGATTTTACGAATTCTCCTCCCGAATTTCATTTCTACCTCCATTCTATAATAATCTAGTATTTATATTATTTTATTGTCTACCTTATTTAAAATAAATTTAGGATGTACATAAACTCATATTTCCTTTAAAAACACGCAACTTCCAACTTGGCAATAAGCCCCTCTTTCGATTTCACATACTCCTTTCCTCAAATCATTCCGTCCGACATGACTGTCCTGACTCTTACTCGCCTGCCTTACTTTCTCCCCTCTATATCACAATTTTCATGTTATTATTATTAAGAACAAAATAACTGTCAGGGTAAATCTTCGATGCTCCTAGTACTTCATATCCACCTTTCTCACCCCTTTCCTTTTTTACCCTACACCCTATCCTTTGACTTGTGGCGTTTGCCAACTAATCTCAATTGTACCCTGTTTTGAAAAGGTAAACTTTTTACGGCTATTGGAGTTTTTTCAATTATTCAATACTAATAGCAGTAAGAGCTCAATTCATTCATTACTCCTAGTGCTAGTCTATGCTAAATTTCTAAGCCCCATTTAGCTTAATAGTAAATGGGTATGATGCGCCTAATAATCTCCCATTTACTGAAACCCCACTCTTCAGCTCCACGTCCTCAATACTCATGGCTTCTACTGGATGAAACATACGGGGAATATGTGGACAATCTAACAAAAAATTTGGGTTGATTAGAAGAGTATTTGAGGAATATGATGAAAAGGTTGAAGAGAATTTTCTTTTCAGTTGTGATTCCTCTATTAATTTTCTCAGGTAATTATAATGGCCGCTATAAATTACTTTCGTAGGTTACTTTCATAATTTTTTATTAATTTTTAATAATTTTATGAACAAAACTCAATTCCACAGGAAATTTTACCATTGTCGAATGCGTTTTTACACAAATAGACGGCGACACTTACTCCACGCTGGTACGCCTGTCATATCTAAAGTTATGACAAGCATGGAACACCTGTCTCGGCAACAAAATTGAGACCGCGGTCTCGTTTCCTAACGATTTAAATCACTTCGTACGTCACAAGATCACCACAAAAAGTAGACTTTCGAGCGAAAAAAGTGGATAAATCAGGAAGAGGAGGCAACAGTATATAAAAAGGACTGTCGCGCTTTTTTTTATGACGGATGCGACAACGGAAAGGACAGGGGAAGGCGGAGGTAGTGGCAAAGGGAAGCGGTGATCCATCCGACCTCCTCCCGCTCTCTTCTATTCCCACACCACGGCCTGGGTTTGGGAAATCGGTAGCAGGGGAAGGGAGATAGATCGCGGATAGAGGGAGTCATCCCTGAGACCTGAAGGGGAGGCAGGGGTAGGGCTGAAGCGAGTCGGGGATGGTGGGAGAGATAGAATGGTCTAAGCGGGAAATGTAGGCGAACGGTGAGAGAGACGAAAGGGGAGGTGAGGCTGCAGGAGACAAGAGGGCGGTGCGGCGGAAGACCACGGTTCGCGGGGGAGGGACTGAGGAGGTCGCCGGGGGGGGGGGGCGGGTTCGGACGGCGCCGAATGGAGCGAGTGAGATAAAGAGAGAGACCCGAGGGGAGAGGAGAGAGGGGTTGGCGGGCAGGCAGGTAGGTAGGTAGTCAAGAGAGAGTGGGGGAGGAGAGGTGTAGCTGCGTAGTGCCGAGGAATTCTGTCATTTCCGCTGCCGTGACCCGAGTCACAATGGAAGCTCCCCATCCCAAACCCCCCTCTTGTCACCCGGCCAACAATAGGCGCAGGATGCGAGGGTAGAAGGGGATGAGGAAGAAACGTGCGCGCTGCGTATGGTGAATATATGATAGCCGATGTGCGTGTGGAAAAATTTTTCCTCTCCCAAAGTTCGGAATCGTAGTGAGAGAGGGCGCGTGGAGGTGGAAATGGATGAGGTGAGGGATGGGGATGATGGGCGGGTTGGTAAGAGTGGGAGTGAGGGGGGGGAGTAGATGATGACGATGATGATAGACCGTTCTTTCACCCCCTCCATCTCTCCCTCTTTCCTTTCCTTACCTTTCCTCGCACCCTCTCTCCGTCCCCTCCTCTCTGACTCGTCTGCCTAAAACTCTCCTCTCTCTCTTCCAGTACATCCATCCCCTTTGCTCATTCAGGTATCATTCCTTTGCCTGGCCTGCCCACAGGGTTAAGAGCTCATCTCCATTCTCGGGTCATCCACTCCCCTGCCGTCACCCACCCACCAGCACACGAGATGGGGGTGGGGAGGAGGAAAATGTATTCTTTCTTCCTCCTACTCCAACCCGCTTTCTCTCCCGCCCCTTCAAAAGAGTCCTCCCTCCCCCTCTATCTCTTCCCTCTCTCTCTCTCTCTCGGTGTTCTTACTTACGCTTCGCCGCACGTATTTTCCTCTTCTCTGCCCTCTCTCTGTCGCCCTCTCCTCTGCCGCCGTCCCTCCCCACATCCTTAACTCCTCCCCCACATCCATCCCCCCCGTTCCACACCGGTCGACCCGGCAACTTTTCCTCCCAACCACCACAGCCAACAACAGCACCACTCCGCCTCTCCTCCTCCCTCTTCTCTTCCTCCCCCCACCGTAACCTCCCTGCCTAACCTTTACCCTTTCTCCATCCTTTCCCCCCGCCCCCCACTTCTTATTTTTTTCCACGCATTTTTTCCCGTTCTCCAGCTTATATCTCTCTTTCTCTTTCCCTCTATGCTTCTTCCCTCCTTCTATCTCGCCTGCGCGACCTTGAAAAGCAAAGCCAAAGCTCATCGGTTCGGGGGAGTAGGGAACGAAAATTGTGGAAAAAAAATAAATGGGAGAAGAACGTTCATTGGTGGAAAAATAATATGTAACTATACATTTAAATTTATTCCATCTTTTCGTGCTGTTCCTACATATAGTACAAACATGAGGGATTTTTGCATTCTCCGAGTGTAACAAATTGAATAAATAAATATATATAAAAATATATGTACATACATATGTGAAAATGTATATATATGTACATATATATGGGTATATATATATATATATGTAATTTTGCTTTCGCGTTAAAAGATATTCTGATTCATCCTAGTAGTTTTCATTCCCTACTGGATTCGTTGTACCTGTTCTCATACAGTTTGAGTCCGTGAATTAAAATCAGTTAAGAATAAGATGCCATCGATAGAATTATTCTGAGTGTAGCTTAGGTCAATGTCACCGCCTGCAGCATGAAACTATCATTTATAAAACAAGTGATAATAAGAACCTAAGCCATTATATGAGTGAGTCAAAAATTAAGGGCCAATTTCGGGAGCTTCAACATTTTAAAAATATATATTGAAACAAAGAAATGTATTGATTTCATGGAGTCGAATCAGTGGCCCTTAATTAAGGTGTCAAAGTTAATAGTACTTATTAATCTTTACAGTATATGTGAACATGCCAATATATTGACCGTATCGCATACGTGACCTGTCATAACCCCAAGCATTACTCTTGTTTGAGTGCTTTCCTGAATTTCTTATCATTCTGTTGTCTCCCTGAAATATTTTTCGGCGCGTGTGACACAAAAAAAACATACTAGTTCACGCATGCGTAGTTCCACTCATAAACATAAGGTTCACTGTAATACCTTTCATTTTCTTAACGTTGGAATAAATCTAGATGTTTTACGAACGGAACTTACGGTGCGTTATTGTAAATTTAAAATTCAATCAATATACGTCATGCTAAGAATTCTATATAGTTCAGTATAAAAATAAGCTGCGTAACGTTCTTGTAATGAGCGAGGGGGGAAGTCTTCAGAATTTATGGATAGTGAATGCGTAAGCTGATCTTTTTCTCCAACTTTGCCGTCACCAGACTGCTCGGAATCCGCAACCACGGAAACGACGAAGATTCTTTTCTGTTTCGCGTCTACTTATGAACATTGCGTACCCCGCAAGTCGCTGAAAGGATGTAAGGAGTAGGGTGTTAAGTCACCAGCCCTGCAGGATAAGTGTGCATGGATATTTATTGACGTGAGCCTAGCTCTGGGAAGCCAGTTTTATTATTATTAATGAAATAACTACAAGTCTGATATTGACTTAAATATATGTGACGAACAGGATTTCGGGTACATTTATAATTGTGTGAAATAGTTAGTTGGGGACATTCACATCTTCGTTAAATCCTGCGACGCGGAACGACGGTGTTTTGTTTTGCAGGTGGTGTGACGACCAAGCGTTTATTGTTACGAGGGTGCTCCCAGAAGTACACCGTCTGACCTAGAGATGGCGGTAATTGTTTGAAATATATCACTGTATTAGAAATTATGCAATCTTTAACGCATATGTTTCAAGTTTGAAGACCCTTCGTTGTTTAGTATTTGTTTGCCAGCCACCAATATTGAGCGTTTTCAGTGAATTTGTGAAAATGGAGAAAATCATCGTTATGTGATAGAATACTTTTATTTGAAAGACTTCAACCAAACCAATATAAAATCTGAACAAGATGCTACTCTGGGTGGGTCTGTTCCTTCGTTTAAAACAGTAAAATATTTAGTAGCGGAGTTTAAACGAGGGCATACGAGCTGTCAAGACGAGCATCGCATTTTTCTACCAATCGAGCTGACGACTCCAGAAACGGTGGAGAAAATCCACAAAGTGATACTGGATGATCGTCGACTGAAAGTGGGCGAGCTAGCAGATTTAAGCAAAAACCGTAAATTTAACTAAGTGATCACTACAGTGATTTAACCTATGTAAAAATTATTAGCACAAAATGTTTTTGGGAACGATTAATTCACACTTTATTAAACTATTTTTATTGTGATCACAAGCACTTGTATTCGTAATTATGCAATCGGCAATATTAATCAAATGCAGTGCCCTCATCTTAGGGAAATAATTTACTCTTATTCTCCTCTAACTACGTACATATATACATTAATCTAACTCTGTATTATAAAGATTTACAAACTAATCAAATCAGCGTGCTACATAGCGTCTTGTATGTTATACGTCCTACGTCGCTTATGCGTGCGTACAATATTTATCTTTTTCGTTCGATTCTTCCGTCCACTTTAATTTCCCAGGTGTATATCCCTTAGAATTTATCTTTGGGAAAGTGTTCAAAAGGTCCGCTAGTATTTCAATCGAGTCTCGGCAGTTCACGAGTTTTTTTTATATCGTGGCCTCCCACCCCTCCTCCCTCCCTCCCTCCTTCTTTCTCCCTCCCACCTCTCCGATTCCATCGTATTTTCGTTTCTTTCGTGGCGAACGGTTTCAAAAAAAAAGAAGAAAAAAGCGGAATGTTGTTGGCGATTTCTCGTTTCATGTTGATTTGTTTATGTTTTTTTTCACGAATCCGTGATCCACCCGTTCGTATTTCTCTGCTCCTCCCCGGAAATTTTTTCCCCGAGGTCTCTCCAAATTCCTCCCTCGGCAGTATCGTCCTCTGGCGGCGATTGTTACAAGGTCCTCGGGTCTATTAAAGAATTCTTGTTGATTTCAGTGAATATTTGACGGATTTGTTCCCAAATCATTTGAAGCGTGGGTACAAAAAAGTATGTAAGTGTATGTTAGTAGGAGTATGTAAGTATGTAAGAGTATGTAAGTATGAAAGGATGCAAAAGTATGTGTGCGATCAAGTTAGATTGTTTTTGCAGGTTTTAGTACATATTTTTTTCAATTTTAAACTTCGTAGCATTATGGAACAAGTAATATTCCCACTTTATTTAAAGTATTTTGCTGTTAGATTTTCACATACATGTTTATTAGAAGAAGGGTGTTGGGGAAATGTGACGAAAAGGAGCAATGTTATCTTTCGCTTGCTAGACTTTATTTGGAATATGATGCTTGTAAATCGAATCCTCATGAAGTTGGATTGATTTCCCAATTAGTTTTCGTGCAGCGTAGAGGAGCTAGATTTTTAAAACGTTTTTCCGATAAACTTAGTAGCGTATCCAAAATATTATAGGAGCTAGGCTAGGAATCACTCACGGAGCAAAGTTTAATTACAGATTTAATCTCTTGCATAAAATGGAAGGCTTTAGGAATGATGTTGAAAATTTATTATTAGGTTCATCTTACTACTTTTGGAGAGATCGTGTCAATGAAATTAGAAATTTGACTTGTAGAACAAATTTAAGATGTCATTTCTACCACGAACGCCAAGAGATCTGAATAACGTTGTCCGCCAGCGCTGGAAGGGATGAGTATATTGGGGGCAAAAGTAGTCTGGTATGTAATGATCCTCTGCCACACACCCTAGCAGTGGCTTGCAGGGTACTATGTAAATAAAATAAAAATAAGGCGCTACGAAAGGGTAACGTAGAAGGTGCTAGATCACTAGTCATTCAAGTAAATATTCATTTGCAGGTATGCATCGTAAATTGTGGACAATTCTGAGGTGGTCTGGAACTATTACCTATTAACCTGAGGTGATCTGGAACTATTATCCTTATTAAATAAAACACTTTCTGGCGCAACTTGGTGTAAAATCTTCATATTGACGTTTTTTAAAAATAAAACCACTTTTCTTTTCCACATAATTTTTTTTTATTCTCACGACCTAGGTTTCGAAAAAGTATAACATCATCAACGAAACCCGGGTCGTGAGAATAAAAAAAAAAATATGTCGAAAAGCAAAGTGGTTTATTTAAAAAAAAACGTCAATTATCCTTATTCCTTGTTATATGAACCCTTATATCGGCCGTTCTTCAGACATTTTTTTTTAACTTGCATACCATTGTCGTTCCTCTTATCAATTTTATTATGCACCGCTAAAATTATTCCTTCTGTGTCAGCTTTAAACTAAAGTGATTTGTTCTTTGATAGAAGTTTAAGTCGCGGATGCAATCTTGGGAGTTTCCTATCTCTCCCAAACAAGGACTCGCAAAACCAATGAGAAGATTTTTGTTCTTTGATAAAGAGCCTTCATAAAGCGGATATCTTTTCTTTGTATCATATTTAATAACGAGAGCAAGTCTCTCTGGAAACAGTCCCAAATAACGAACGTGTACTGAAGACGATATACAGGGGATATCGTCTTCAGTATAGCCAACGTGAATGAAAACCTCCCCAACGTTTCATTAGATTATCTACCAAATATTCGTTTCACCGGCCCTATTTTCTCTAATACTTCTTCGCGGATGTTCCCAATGTTCTTTTCCCCTGCTTCCCAATTAGAAATTAAAGGAATACGCATGGTAGTTAGCCATGCAGAAGCTAGATTTCACTGAATGGGTCGTCGGAAAAATGTGATGGAAAGTTAAGAGAGGTGTGTTATTGCACTTAAGTTTGGCTTCATTTGGAATACTCGACATGTTTCTTGGAACCATGGGAGAAAATATTTAACGATCAAATAGGGTTCAGTGGAAATGTGTCAGATTTGTCCAAAAAAAATGGCAACCAGTAGCGAGTTTATGTGATAGAAATGCTGAAGGAATTAGCCTGGAAACCCAATGATTCAGGAAAGTACCAGGCAAGACATAGTCTTTTATTATGATGCATGGTAACTGTTCTTACAATACTGAAGGAACTATTCTGGTACATAATTATATATTGGTAGATTCAGACAATTTAGGATAATATTAGAGAGAGATTTAAAACACCCACTCTTCACTCGCACGATGTGCATGCATAACAAAATCGAACCCAAACGTCAGACGAAATGAAATAAACTACAATGCTAGAATTTTGTGAATCGAGGAAGAGCAAAAAATACCGTATGAATGTAGGCATTTATACATCAGAGAGTTTTTTGCGTTAGAGCTAACGTACATTCAATTTAATATGTCAACTAATAATTTTGCGTGTATGGCTGGCTCCCTAACACCACCCACACGTCCTTGCACCGGTTTTCAAAGTATTGCGTTGGCATAGATGAAGTGTACTACTAGGTCCACAAAACATAACGTATTTCTACCCCTCCTAGTGTCTAGGTATAAAGATGTAAAATATTTCTTTCCCAGAATTTCATTACAGCACATTCTCTCAGATTTTTAATAAGAGACCCCACTTCTGACACTAAGCACATATTAGTTAACTGGAAATATTCTCACGGTCTTGATGTTAGTTACATCGCGACAGGTAAGATGAAGGCAAAGCATACGAATAGCGAATGCCTGCTGCATATTGTGAGAATCATATTTTCCCCTGCCTCCCGCAAACCATACATGTCTCGAAACTTTTTCAGTAATGAGACTTATTTCCCGAATATATGTATTCTTAGCTCACCTAGTATTGAAAATGGTGTTTGTCTACTCAGCGGTATTGTTAAGTATTTACGCCAGAGGGAGCCCAACGCCCAACGCATTTTCCCGACGGCAGAAAGGTTCAGCAATTAGATCACTGGGCTACCAACCGAAGGATCCTGGGTTCAATTACTGGGTGGATATCGTAATAAATAAGTAATATTAAAAAAAAAATAAGCGAAGAAGTACTAGGCATGATGGGGGCAGAGAGGGGATTTTTATGGAGAAATCCAACGAAGGTAGGGAAGATGGTTACAGGGCGTTTTGATTGGAAGAAATTGGAATTGAATAGAACTTTTAACAAGAGAATAAGGAGTAGGAAAAGGATAGGCGTGTTGGATGTAATGAAAAGAGAAAGGAAGAATGAGGAATTGAAGAAGGGTTAATTGTCGATTAAAGTGTCTTACTGTTTTCTCGTTTACAGAGGCAGTGAAACATATCGCTGTTGGTTATTAATAAATCGTTATAATTATTATAAACATTTTAATATGTGCATACCAGAATTCCATGGGAAACAATATATTACCCAAGCGAAAGGAATTGGTACTCGCTCCGACAGCATGAATTTAACACTGCGTGTCCATATTCAACGTAGGGCGTTGGAGAGGAGTTCTAACGAGGCATATCAAAATTGACCTTTAGGCAGGTTACCTTGGTGTAGTACAAACTTTTCAGCTGTCAAAATGGACACTTTTCTTTCGCACGTGTCACCGAAAATGAATTTTCAATAGATTTCCCAAAATATCTCACGTATCCAACGAGTCAAAACCGAACAAGTCGAAAGAAATATAGTCTCAACATCTCATAATTCACCTGCAGGAAAGATTGTATTTATTTTCTTGCTTGTTTATAAGAGTTGGAAAGAAATATAGGTACTCTCATTTTAGCATCGTTTGTGAGAAGAGAAATCTTTTCAGCGAACAGAAATCAATGATCTGCGATTCCGCTGACAACCAATTTAATTTCTATTTTTAAGAGGAAACGATCGGTTCGAACCGCCAAGAATTTTTTTTTTAATAAGGCCGGAGATAATCTTCCAAAAGTCTTGCAAAATCGGCACACGCGTCGTCGTTTTATGCGGTGGACCAAAATTATTAATCGGGGAGGGGGGAGGAGGATGATGTTCTTGCTATAAATCCTCGAAAATCGTTGGTATTTGAAATTGGCGCTGGACAGGTCAAGAGTTAACTACGGCTCCAGCGCCGAAGAAACTCGTTAAGTGGCCCTCCATCGCTTCCATTAAAAGGAAGATAGCACCGCTAAAACTGCTAAAGAATCTCTCACAGATGTATGCGAAGTTGAATGCGGGTCCACACGTGAAAGATCGCTGTGGCGAAATTGGTGATTTTTTTTTTTTAGACCAGCATTAAAATTTCTCTTTTTAAATTGCCGAATGGAGAATTTGGGTGTAAGACTACAATATGACGAAGGAACTCAGTTATCAACCCGAAGGTCCGTTAAATAGGTGTTGGTGGAGCTCATCTAGTACTTACTGAGCTAAAGGGTGTGTGAACTTTACAAATCAGAGTAATAACTCTGCCGCCTACGGTTTCCTAGGCAATTCTGACACCTGCAATGTCACACAGCTTGGGTGAAGCTGAGGGTGCCCAGAGGCGTCTTCTAGAATCAAACCCGGGCTCTTCGGTCCGTAACACAAGGCACAGAAGTTCACAGAAAGGCAATTCAACTACATCATCAGGGTATGCTGAAGTAAGCGAAACGTAGGTCGCAATGAACATTCAAATTATGGAATTGCTCTTTTTGTGATCCTTTGTGATATTCCGCTTCTCCGCAATATCGTATCACCTGAATCTTCAGAATTTGTTATTATCCCAGTTACGTACGGGCTCGTTAATAGCGAAGTATATAGTGAACTGCGGCATCCCGAAAAATCGACAAAAATCGATATAACTCTCATATCGACATGAATAATATCAAGGAATCGTTTTATCAGGCGTCAATACTATCATCGTCCAACTGGCAACATGGAAGATATTGTCGACTTGATTGATGTCGTGGGTGTGGATGATTTTTGTCTACTTAGTGATATGGATAATTTAAGGGTATAGGGTGTACACTCGATTTGGGAAGTATTTTCAGCATGAATGACAGTGTTTATACTGGAATATGGATCATATTACCCCTACGACACATACAGATGCGGATGATATATACGGTATGGACGTTATTTTCGACTTGGCCGATACTATCGAAGTGACCATGTGGAAGATATTGCTAATATAGATTATATTTTCAAGACAAATGTTATGGTCGATATTCAGTCAAATTGAGCTATATGGATGATATTTTCGACATGAACGATGAATCTGATCTGGCGATAAGGTTCTTATAGTATCTATGATTGATATATCGATATTTTTGTTAAACGATATTGTCGATATTACTCGATTTACTCAAAAATTATTATTATTTCACTAAAGTTAATTTCAGTCCTATAAAACACCTCGAAAATTGCCGAAAGACCTTGTAGTTGGAGGTTTTAACGCACAAACCAAGCATGCATACTTAAACATAACACAGGCCAACAGTGGTTTTGGTGCCGGAGCTTTTAATGCTGATTTAAAGAACAATTGGGGTGCTGAATCCAATTATGACACTAGATTTTACCTATGAGTTATAGTTTTCAAGATATAGATATGTTGTTACTTACGTAAAAAAATCTTCTACATTATGATATGGGAATATTATATTAATAACACAGGCCAACAGTGGTTTTGGTGCCGGAGCTTTTAATGCTGATTTAAAGAACAATTGGGGTGTGAATCCAATTATGACACTAGTTTTTTCCTACCAGCTATAGTTTTCAAGATATAGATATGTTGTTACTTACGTAAAAAAATCTTCTACATTATGATATGGGAATATTATATTAATAACACAGGCCAACAGTGGTTTTGGTGCCGGAGCTTTTAATGCTGATTTAAAGAACAATTGGGCTGCTGAATCCAATTATGACACTAGTTTTTTCCTATCAGCTATAGTTTTCAAGATATAGATATGTTGTTACTTGCGTAAAAAAATCTTCTACGTGATGATATGGGAATATTATATTAATAATTATCTCATTGGCCTACAATATAGAAATATACATAAAACTTATTGACAGTTTATTGAAAATAAAAGGAACACCGCAGAGTGGTTATAGATTAGTATACTTATAGATTTATTTAACTTTGAAAATTATTTTCCGGAATATATCAAATATTAAAACAACTAATCGTAAGATGTGCCATGTCTAAAAAAGTAGAGCTGTTAAATAAAAACAGATTTCATATTTGGATTCAGCTCGACAAATATAGTTAAAATCATCACAAAGATTCCCGGCACCAAAAAAAAAATTTTTTTGTAGGCCTGTGTAATCATTGCCATAATTGGTACTTAAGTACTAAGATTTGATATCCAATTCTTGTTCTCCTTTTATTGCCTCTTCTAGATATATAGTACGTTGAAAGTTACTGACGAGATTTTGTACCATTTTCTTTCTTCTTTGTTTATTTTGGATCCTTTCCGGGTTGTGAATGGCTGTTAAATGATTTTTGTAGATGTGATGGACTATTTTCTGTCGTTGTGATTCATTCCAACCGCCTATAATATTGAACTACTTGCTCCATGGTCGTAGGTCTTTTCCAGGTCCATGAATGCGACATATATGGATAGCTTGTTTGCATGCGTCGTATTTTTTGCCTGTATCCTCAATACCTTCAAGTTGTACATTGCGTCTATTATTTCGTGATGTTTTCGGAATCCAATTTGATTTTCCATAAGTCTTTCTTCTATTCTTGGGCTAATTATTCGAGTATTTTCGGTACATCAGGCTCAATGTGCTGCGTTCTATACATTTTGCTGTCATACAATCATTGCTGCCTGTATTGTAGTTTTCCGCTATCATTACTAATTTTCATTTTCCCAAAGAAAATATCTTTTGCTTTGACCCTAAGTGCCTTGATTATTTCTAATGCATAATATCAACATGAATGAGTGTGTATGTACATGTATATATAAACACATATATACATATGTAGATATAACTTATGTGAAAGTCTCACGGATTTGAATAATAATGTTTTTTAAGATAGCACTAACGAACAAAAACACATAAAATTGAAACAAGAGTTCCTTCTTTCCTTTGAGAAAGATGGGAGCGCCACCGGAAATTCAGATAAGAAATACATACATACATATATATATATATATATATATATATATATATATATATATATATATATATATATATAACTTTTGGACGGAACAATAGAACACAGAATAAAACAGATAACACGTAAAAGGACACTCACACTGTAGATGATTTAAGCTTTCGGCCTACTCCGAGGCCTCGGAGTAGGCCGAAAGCTTAAATCATATACAGTGTGAGTGTCCTTTTACGTGTTATCTGTTTTATTCTGTGCTCTATATATATATATATATATATATATATATATATATATATATATATATATATATATATACAGAAATAGGTATAAGGAAAGGGGATAGGAAAACGCATAAAAGGCGAACACAGGACATGTGGGGAAGGCGGTTTTTGAGCAGATCACGAAAGTAAAAATATTTCCTTATCCATATTTTTACTTAAAATACGCATAAGGAAATATTTTTACTTTCGTGATCTGCTCAAAAACCGCCTTCCCCACATGTCCTGTGTTCGCCTTTTATGTGTTTTCCTATCCCCTTTCCTTATACCTATTTCTGTTTGAATGAATATTTGTGCGCCGTATGGCGGGATTTTGAAGTTTGAATATATATATATATATATATATATATATATATATATATATATATATATACACACATATACATTCATTGATTAAGACATTTAAACACAGAAGCACAAAGAAAGGACACTCACATACGTATGTAGTTTTGACGGCACATCAGATATATATATGTGTGTGTGTGTACACATAAGCACAAACACATTACAAACAATCAAGGTATGTCCACAAATGTATATATTATTTTTATATTTATTTATTTATATTTTTTATTACTGATTTTGTGTGTGCACAAACACATAAAAACTTAAATCCGTATAGGAACGCTTACATGTTTCGTCGCCACCTTGGTATTTTATTTAAGACGACGGTCGATGTTGGAAAATGAGTATTGCACAGCCTTGGAGGCAGAGAGGGGGAGGGGTGAGGCCTTAAAAAACTAAATTCAGCCCGCAGGGCGTATTCATCGCTGGGAACGGATCTTGCTGCATCGAAAACTGATCAACCTTTGCATTTTCGCAGTGTCGCAAGTCACGTGAGCGGGTGTCATCAACAATTCACCTTCCGCCTCGATTTGCGAAATCAACCGCGTGGGAACGAATCTTCTTCGTCTTGGATTTTTTTTTCCCTACGTTTTTCATCTCCTTCCCACCCCCCTCCTCTCCTCTTACCATCTCACTCCCTCCCCATAATCCCTCCATATCCGAAACCCCACACTTTCCTTCTCCGTGCCCTCGCTTATTTCTCTTATTTCCGCCAACACTCTTTTTTGTTTTTTTATTTTGAAGAAGAAGAAGAATTTTCCCCCTCATTTAAATCGACCGGGGTTAATTCGCGCGACGCCTCGCTGTTTTCTTTTGTCTCGACCCCTTCGACGGCCGAGCCCGCGGCGGGAATCGGGGTCACGTCGCTCTCTGTTGTTGTTTATTCCCCCCCCTCTCCTCCAATTTCCCCCCTCCTCCCGTGGGATTCCTTCTCCCCCTCCCTCCCTCCCTCTCTCTTTCTCGATGAGCGGGATTATTCGTAATTTCAGCAGCGTGGAGAGGAATCAGTCGCTCGGATGCTTATCTTAACTATCGAACCAAACTGGGTGCCCAAATGTGTGATTTTGTCTTCTTCCCCTCCCCCTCAAGACGTTTATCTCCTTAAAACGGTATAAAAAAAACATCCCCGGGAGACGTTTTCGGGAAGATAGGTGATGCCTCCAAACGTTTCTACATTTGGTTTCCAATACGCGGGGCATTTAACACCTCCATTCGATCATCGTCGTTGTTGTGTGATCTTTGTGTGTGCGTATCTCTCTCTATCTCTCTCTCTCTCCCTCTCCCCCTCCTCGTCGGCAACGTCCAAATGAAAGAACGAAAATCCCTCGCAGAGACCGGGGTTGCTATGGTGTCGCCTTGGAAACCGGTTTCCGGGCATTTATCTCGGCAGGAGGAAAAAAATAAATATTTTCAGCCATATTTCTTCCGTGTGCCGCATGTGGTAAGTGGTTGAGTTCGGAAGATAATTTTTATCGAACTAACTCTGCCAAATATTATTACGGAGACTAACGCTTAAGCGTAAAACGTAAAGGACTTTGGGCGCTGGCGGCCGTAAATCTCTCCCAGTCATGGGAAACGTCATCAACATTAATCTTTCGTGTCAAATTTAGTCGGCCGGGAGGATATGTTTTTGGGGGCCTCGGCTATTTTGGCGAGCGTTATTTGAATTGCCGTTTTAACGCTGGGATGGATGGACGGGCGCTATTTAGTTGGGCTGAAATTTACTACACCAGATCACTTTACCTGCACTTTAGCTGTGCGTTGTGCTTCTTAAACAATTGATCAACTTGAGAACTACACCATGTTTTTTTTAAGCAATTCGAGATTTTAAATCATCCGAGGAAAGCACCCAAGGTTACCAAGGGTTGGTGTTTTTTTTTAAATATAAAATGTCGCGAAAGTATGAGAGAAATGCATCAGAACCTAATTTTTTTTCTCTTCACACGCACATACTACAATCAATATTACTTACTGCATGATACTCTGCCGTCTAGAAGGGTCTCTCATTACTGTCTATGTGTCATCATTACTTGTGGACTACTGTGCCGTGATTTACAGAGCAATAAGGACATAAGAAGATTTCGGGCTTATGGGTTGCGAGGAAGATCGAACGTTGGTGTGTGATGAGGTTAGCCTTGGAAGATTTGGCTTAAAATAAAAGATGAAGAACAAAACTTGAATAATAAAAGAGACCAAATCGAACGAGAAAACTCAGAAGAGGTGAAATACTTGCGTGTTTAACTTAAAACCAAGATTAAGTACACGCATCAAAATAATATGCGGGTCAGCTTTTATGAAACTAGGTTTTGATTTGGCGGGTTGCAGGAAAAGGTAATGAAAAAAATAATAAAAAAATGGGATCACTTCGCTCGTTTTAGTTAGGCCAAATCAAAAAATACACGGGAAGAACTAGGCATCCATGGCAGGAAACATGAATCAATGAATAGGAAACGGTTACGAGAAAAACCGTCAGGATTATTAAAAATGATTGCTACGAGAAGGGAGCAAATATGTCCTTAATTTTCCTAAACATTCCAAAAAATACACGTATGTTGGAAGAATTAGATTGGGAGCCCTTTTATTCTCAAAGATAGCAGGTAAGATTAAGGCTTTAGGAATGATAGTTTTCAAATATCAAGTTTAAAAAAATAAAACGTGCAATTTTGAAAAATGATATGTAAGTCGCTCAGGAGATGATTTGTTAGTCTAGGTTAGCCTTGCTAATAGCAATATTCATCTACACGATACGCCGTAAGGGCGTGTGGCAGGGACTGACAGGGCACCAGGCATATATGTAGAATTATTAGTTTATACATAAACTTTAATACAATGACATATTAACTAAAATGCAACATCCCTGCATCTACATAACAGTTTCAGGCTAAACTTTGTGGAATTCAGTCATGTTGAGGGTAAAAAAATAAACTTTGCACCAGAGCATCATCATCAGATTGGTCTTGGTCGTGTGAATTATTAAATCTCTATGTGGAAGTGCAACCTTTCTTTTTTTTTACCCTCATGATTCCTGCATTTATCTTAATACATCATGATATAATTGTAGTGCTTATACAATATCATCAAAATCTGGTAAAACCAAAATTATCAACCCGAAGGTCTGTGTAATGGGTGAGGGTAGAGCTGAACCCGTGCTGAGTCAAGTGGCTTGTGAAAATCGCACATAAGGGTTATGAGGGAGGCCAGTTCCTTTCCCTTTCTCTCCTTATACCAGGAAGTACCGGTACCCGAACAATCGCACAGCTTGAGTGAAGCTTAGGGTGGCCAGGTAATCTTAAACGTATTCATTTGAACGTAGTCTATGAGAAAATATCGAATGTAAAAAGGCTTTCGTGAGAGTAGGCCAATGGACTACAACACTAATTGGACTACAGCATGCCTGAAATTCCAGTATTCAAGTTAATAAACACTTTTCGGGATCTTTGGTCCAATTGTTTTGTATATTTGTATATACGAAGGGAAAACTATTGATTTTTGACCAGATATTGGAGTGATGTGAAAGGTGGGGGTTAGAATTAATTTACAGAAACAGTGGGATACTGAAGTATTGGAATAGCAAGTAAGATATAAAATAATGAAATACGTGGGTGGTCTGAAAAGTTTCCGACTCAGAAAATTTCAGAAAAAATGTCTTGTATATTTGTTAGCTCTGAAACTTTTCGGACCACCCTTGTAATTAGGATCGACCCAAGCATTCTAAGAGCTAGTCTAATATCCAAACTATTGTCAAGGAATACTTCTCGGAAGAATATGAGTGTTAGCCTGAGATTATTTAGGTTTCGTTAGACGCGTGTTTGGAAAATGCTGTTGAAAATTTTGATAACAGTTTCAAGTACTCGTTCTTTCCTAGAACATAATACATTACCGTTGCAATCACCCGACTATATTTATTTAAATACAAATATTTATTGATTCAGTCAATTATTGCGCGATGAATACCGGAATGCGAGAGCGTATGCGTACATACTTATATGTCTGTGTATGAGCAAATGTATTTTCACCTGCGTGCAAGGACACATAATAGTGGCATGAGTGGGTGGTATCATAACACCCCCCGCCACACACCTTCTCGCACCGTCTCCCCATGTCTCATTCGATTTTTAGAACTGCCGCACTACTCTGCTGGGAATCAATCAATACTAGTTATCAATCCGGGTATTGACTCCAAGATGTCCTCTTCCCAAATCCAAAGAACTGCGGTAAATTCCGCGACAGTTATTTTGCTGGGGTAAGCTCAAAACGAATGATTTAAACGGCGCTGGATTCTTACCTATCCCGTTCTTTGTCCATCTCGGAATTTTCTCATATCTCTTTTCGCTAAGACATTTTTCATCAAGATAGTTTCGATTGATTGTAATTGCACGGTAATTAATTTGTTGGAAAAGAATTATTTACACCCTCACACCTGTCTCTTGCGAAGTGGAAATAACATTTGTGGAAAAAAGTGAATTGATGAAAGAATATTGGGAATTTTATTGTTATTCCGCCATTCCAAAAAAGGCAAAGCCTACGTCATGTGAGGATTACAGAACAATAAGTTTGGTATCCCACGCAGCTAAAGTTATTCTCAGGATCATCAACAAAAGGATAGAGAGTAAGGCAAATGATTACTTAGGGGATGATCAGTTTGGGTTCAGGAAAGGAAGAGGTACGCGTGATGCCATTGCAGTAATGAGATCACTAGTCGAGAGGAATATAGAATACAATCAGGACGTTTTTGCCTGTTTTGTAGATTTCGAAAAAGCGTTTGATAGAGTGAATTGGGAAAAATTAATGCGTGTATTGCAGAAAATAGGAATGGATTGGAGGGACAGGAGACTGATCCGCAACCTGTACATGTCTCAGACTGCTCAGGTGCGAGTGGGGAACAGAGAGTCCGGATGGGCAGTGTTAGGAAGAGGTGTAAGGCAGGGTTGCCCATTGTCACCGGTACTGTTCAACGTATATGTAGAGGAAATGATTAAAGAGGCATGGGAAGAACTGGAGGTAGGAATGAAAGTCGGAGGGGAATTGGTAAAATCGGTTAGGTTTGCTGATGACCAAGCGTTAGTTGCTCAGTCAGCCAAGGGGTTGCAAGCAAAAACTCTGATATGGAGCGTAGCTATGTACGGCGCGGAAACGTGGTCACTGAAGCAGGTGGATAGACGTAGATTGGAGGCTTTTGAAATGTGGGTGTGGAGACGAATGGAGTAGGTGAAATGGACCGAAAGGAAAATAAATGAGGAAGTACTAGGGATGGTGGGTGAGGAGAAGGGTTTATTCTGAGAAATCCTAAGGAGGCAGGAAAAATGGATGAAAGGCGTATTGAGCGGTAGTGGGATGTTGAAGACGGTAATAAAGGGGAGAATATTAGGCAAACGAGGAAAGGGCAGGAACAGGATATTGGACGGGATGAAGGGAGGAAGTAATTACACAGAGATCTTCTTCTCGTTTTGAATTGTTTTGTTAGGGGTCGTAATATATGTATTTGGTAGTTGTGTCCATCCAAAAACCTTCCTAATAAAAGACCTCAGCTGACGATAGTCGAGTGTTTCTGACCCCTCGCAGAGGATTTAATTACCTAATCAAATAGAATATAAATGCTCTCTTCCAAATGCCGTTATGTAATTTGTTTTTCTTCTGTTTTCTTGTGTTTTTCCTACTTATTTCCAACATTTCATAACAAAATACTTGGAATAATATATTTAGCATAGCTTTAAAAAACAACCGTTGTAAAACTTTTATATTTATGCTTGTAAACTTTAAAAACTTATTAATTAATTATTTTTTTAAATAATTTGCCCCATTGTAATGTTAAATTTTGATTTCATAATGTTTCATTTGGTGGTAACTCACGATGATGGCCGTACAACAGATTTCCTTTGCGGTTATATAATGCACCTTTTAGTTTTTCAAGTTCTTCTGGTTTTACTATTATAAACAGGAGCAATAAACTTTGCTTGCCTATTATTTTTCAATCCAACTTTTCCTTTTGTAGTTATTTTCATTAAAATATTAAATTTCTCTCTTCCTTTCGGATTGATTTTTTCTTCATCGTATTGTAATTACATTTCAGAGGCTTCACCCTTAATTCCACTCCCGTAGGCACTTAGCCTTTTTTTATTCCATTACTCTGTCCATCCGTTTTTTTCATAAGTTTTCTACAGCTCCAAATTTCCTTCTCTTACAGTCTTCTTTTTTCCGCTACTTTCCTGGTCAAGGCCCTCTAATTGAGCTAAGTAATATGTGCATAGAAGTTCTAACGAACAGCCTCCCTATTTCTAAGCTACTAGGTAGTTGTTTCGTCTGACAGAAAACCTTCATCTTATGTGCTCTTCATTTTTTTGTACTGCCTTTTTTTATTCCACCGTCCTCGTTTTTAAATTCCGCCAAAAAAATTGAAAAAATTGAGATCTATAGGGAAGCGGATGAGAGATGAGTCCACTCCATCAGAGGGAAATTTAGTGGTGGTTACTCTTTTTGCTTTCCGTCGCTCCATGGCCCGAGAGATGAACTCTTTATCGGCCGGATGCAGTCATTTTTATGGACGCCGTCCCCGGTGAATGAAATATTTCAATCCACAAATCTGGGACGGCCTACAAGGGTCTTGCTTTGCCTTTATTGGCAATGCAGCTAGGGGAAAAAAAACACTGTAATCAACTCGAAGTTTGGTTTGACAGTTGGGGGGTTGGGCTCACCTCGTGAAATTCACACATCGTGGTGTGGGAGCCCTTCTGCCACCATCTGGTACCCGAAAAAAAGTAAAGTTTATTGAACCTCGTGGTGTCCAGGGGGTGTCTCTCGGATCTTTTAACCTTTGCACTCCGACATTTTCCAGTATTCCTTTGTCAACGCCGTTACCTTCAAGCATACCGCTGGAGTGTGGCAGGGGGTGATTACATTCTTATTAAACAAGAGTTGTTAGTGAGGGTTGCTTTAATATAAAGGCTAAAATAATTGCTCGAAATAAGGCAACTTTTTAGAAGGTCTTCTAAATTTGAGTGAGTTTTTTTTGGCGAACCCTGGCATTAGACATTACTGTTGGCCTAAGCCCCGACTACACGTCACGGAAGTGTTATTTAGGGTATCATGCAGAAGCATATATGAACAAAGTTCTAAATTAATGTACTCCCTGAAGTATCTCGTAAGATTTTTAAACAGCAAATAATGAAAACCTTTTCAAACAGCTTAATCAATACTCGAAGTTATCGATATTGCCAATGTAATGGATGGTCGACTTTGGCGATATGATCGATGAACGATATTGTCGAAATAATCGATCAACTATGTTGTCGATATAATTTATACAAGATAGTATTGCTGTAATCTATATCGGAATACAAGAAGTGCAATATTTTCGATAAATCGATACACGTTTTTGTTGGCATGCATTATGTTTTCATATTCGATAAGGAAAATATAGTATTGCTCTTCACATGCATTTTACTAATCGCAAACTCGACTATATTTAAAAAAAAGGTAATTGATATTTGGGAATGAATATCGCACAACCCTAATCATTTGGTCTCCTCACCATTATTTTCATCCGTCTTCCCTTGTGGGGTTTTGATTTCGAGACTTGTCACAGGGGTTGGGCGGAGTTTGTCTGGGGGGTGGTTTAATCGTGTGCTTTCGGTGTGATGGGGGTGGGTGGAGGAGGAAGGGGAGGATGGATTCGACCAAAATAAAACGTTTTTGGAACCCCGCGCCTCGGATAAAGGGGAAAGGGCTTATCCCCATTCCACCTCCCGACCGTTCATTCTCCTCCTCCCTCCGCCACCCCCGCCGCCACAACCCGTCACTTTCAACTTCAGCCGTGCCGGATATTGCTGTCCGGCGCCGTGAAATAAAAAGAAATACCACAAACCTCTCGAGTGCCGTCCCTCCCTCCCTCCCCCCCCCCAAAACCGATCTTCAGAAGGAATCCGTTGTTAATGAAGACTCTTAAAAATTCACCTGTTCAGTTGCTTTGCGGTTCCGCTCTTCAGGGAGGGAAAATTGAAAATAAAGCAAAAAACTGTTGCATTTAAAAATAATTGCTGCCTTCGTCTCTTGGCTCAATGCTTTTTAGGATTTCCTTGAACAATTGAAACGCAGGCGAATTAACTGCCTTAAAGGTACGTACGATAGGTTAGGAATGTTGTTTTAACCAGCGCCCACGGTAATTAATATACGCGAGAGTTGTGCCTGTGTGTGTGTGATTTAAAGATAATACTTTGGTGGCGATTTTTTATGCGAAATCTTGGGAGGGAACAGTTTAATTTACTTGTTTTTTTGTGTTTTTTTAAGGTACTTATTTCCAGTAGGTGTGTTAATGACTGGCTTAGCCAGTTTGAAGAAGGGGAAAGAGGAAAGAATGTTTGGAAAACGATATAGAAGGAAGTAAAAATACACAAAGGGTCTCTTGGGGGATTTAGGCTAGGAGCCCCTTGAAATACGAAGAGAACATGCACGACTTAAGAATTTTAGAAAGATTAATAATCAACCAGTTTAACGATGACACTAAAGGAATTATAATGGCCCCACACTACTTAGGTAGATCAGACCACAAAGATAAAATAAGGGAAATAGATTCCAATACAGATAGATTCAAATACTCATTCTTACCCAGAACGATCAGAAATCATGATAGTAAGAAACCAAAGTCTATAAAGAAATATGAAAAACATTTAAGTTGCAAGTCGGAACAAAATTAAAAATTCAAAGATTGTGCATGTGTGTGTTTGTTGGTAGTTGGTGGGTTTGGATGTGTGTGAAAGGGTTCTTGCATGAATGTTTTCCATGCTTGGTTTGTGGGCTATAAATTTGTGGCTTCTGCATGCGGTTTTTTGTTCTTTCTAAATTACGGGTGGTACCCTAACACCCCCCGCCACACACCCATGCGGCGGCTTGCGGGGTATTGAGTAGATGTAGATGTTTCACGAAGCGAAACTCAGCAATCAAGCCAAAATTTTGTTTTAAACATGCCAACTTTCAAAAATGAAAAATCGGGAGGACATGCCAACTTTCAAAAATGAAAAATCGGGAGATTTTTAGAAGTGTATCACGAAGTAATCACTTTTAATTACCACAATATTTGCATGGCACCTTAATCCCTTTATGACACTTTGCCAATTTTTAATGAATGTCACACTTTATTAACATGTTAAGCTAAGTACACAATTTGAACAGTTCATCAAGAACGTAAGAAGGAAAAATCGGGAGTCTCCCGCTTAAATAGGCGACAGTAGAATCCACTTCGTATTGAGATATTAATTTTCCGCAGATAATCATCAAGACAGTGAAACAGTGTAACTGTTTAGCCTCCATTAGTTCACGATTTTGCAGAACGTAAATATTATGTAGAATATAGAGTGCTTCAAAATGGAGGAGACATTAAAATGTTCAATGTGTTTCTATGGTGCAGGGTAATGTCCAACGAAATATGGAATAGAACCCTGGGAACAATAGCAGAGAGAATATTGACGTATTGGTCTGAGAGCTGGACTTTAAGTGAAGGCCTGAGTATTAAAATACGGTCTGTGGAGATGGATTGGTTAAGGAGAGGGTTCAGGATATTCGAGTTCGAAAGGGGAAAAAATGAAGATGTTAGGCAGGTGAAATTCACTCATCAGCGTATTGTGTGGGCAGTTCGTTTTCTGCCTCTGGGCTACCCAGGAAGATCTTGTGAAGCTTGGGTGAAGATGGGTGAATCCAGGGGCGTCACCCGGAATTGAATCGGGACCCTTCGGTCAGTATCCCAGCTCTCTTCCCACTGGACTACCCCGACGTCTTCATCAAATGAAGTGCCAAGTGTTCTACAATTATTCAGTAATGTGCTAAGCGTCCGTACTTGGTGTACTCCGGTAATACGATTTTGAGGTGGTGTCGAAAAATTGGTATTGCTCTGAAGTATGGTTTTACGGTGTTTTACGTCGCTTTAGGTGGGACTTCAGAAGTGTACCAGCGCTTAGTATATGACTTGAAAGAATGAGCATTTCCTGGGCTAACCAAAATCGGTAATACACTGCTACTGTTAAAACAAACCTCGTTTTATATTTCCGTTCGCGATAAAGACGATATCGAAAGAGAGTTCATTTTTTTTTATTTCCCCCCCCCCTCCCCTAAAAAAATGAACACCCCGTATTAAGAAATAATACGAGAGTCAAGAATCAATTTGGGGAGGGAGTGGCGGTTGGGGGCTTGGGAGATGGGGGGGGGGAGTAGAATGGGAGGTTCCATTCGTGTAGATTTAATTCAATTTTATCGACATCTTTATTTTTCGGGGGATCACGTTCTTCCTCAATCAGGCCCATGAATTATGCCATTAGCCGGCTCGAAAATTGTAGATCGCTCATTCATCCTCCTCGATGGATCTTTAAAATCATCACTAAGCAAAATTGCTCGTCGAGAGACAAGCTACGTAAACATTTACCCAAGAATGTGTTTTGTGTGTGTATATATATATACATAATCGAAAACGATTTATATTCCAGGCAAACATTGACTTGATGACTCGATCGTATTATGTAAATATGCGGTCAATTAATAAGTTTACCGATTTTATTTATTTTTTCGTTTTTATTTTAAAAATTTTTTCCCATTTATCGCCATGGTATAGGGGATAAAAACGGACGTTCTCCCCCCCCCCACCCTTTCTAACTCCCCTCCCATTACTGCCAAACTAGTTTCGGAGATGAAATACCCGTCCGACGGGTTGATTTAACGGGAGCAGGAAATAATCATTCATCCGAAACGGGCCCGGCCAGGGTATGTGAACACAATGCTCTTGAGGGCAACACGATCTCAGGGCGTTCAAAAACTTTTTAAGGCAAGAATTTATTATTATAATTAAATCTATGAGTACGGGCTGTCGCAAACTCATTAAGGTCCTTTTCATTTCAATGGGAGAGATTTTCTAAATTGATGGAGACAAGACAAACATCTCGGAGACGTTGCATTCTTAGGGGCTTCCCCCATTCACTTTTTAGCGAGGGGACATCTTTCCGAGGGATATAAATCGATGTAAGGGGGTAGGGCAGGCTGGGGCTATGGGGGAGGGACATTAGCGGGGAATAAATTAAGTCGTGGGTCGTTCGTTTTGTCTCCCATGGTGGGTAAGCAACGCATTTATAAACCCATCAATTCGTTTAGGAATGGCTCCTCAGTTTGTCATCTTCCACGAAGGTTTATACGGAGCGTAGTTTTTTTTTTGGCTTATTTCCCTTGGACTTGTGAAAAGAACTTTTGCAATGATATTCCATTCTGGTTTTCAAATTCTTCATAAAGTTCGATACATTTCATGATCCATTATGATGAATTGTATTCTTTTTTAAATAAATCTATCACAAATCGAATAACGTAATCCGCATGCAACCATGATGAGTCTGTTTAAAAAGGGGGAGCAAAATTCTACGAGCAAGTTTTGTTCCCCCATCGAGCTTTCAGTAAGGGTGTGTGGCAGGGAGTGTTTGGTACGTTACATCAATGTTTGATTATTAAAGCTGAGGATGATTTTATTTTATTTTTTAAGTGTCGTGCATGATAATTCCTGATACTGCAGTCACGAACTGCGGGGAGGAAAGGACTTCTTTAAATAGATTCGTTCGTGAATGTGCTGGTCAATGTGTCATCTTTGTTCATGTACAAGGTGATGAAAATTAATAAAACCCCAATTCGTGCAGATTTCGTAAACAGATATGATGTGAATATACAGTTTGCAAACACTCTTTTTATTTATTAGGTAATCTACCGGTTAAGGTAGGTTTTTGGATGGACACAACTATCAAATAAACATTTTGTAACTCCCCACCTAGCAAACCAATCTATATCAGGTCCCTCTTCATCTCTGTGTACTTCTTTCCTCCCTTCATCCCGTTCAACATCCCTATCCTGTTCCTGCCCTTACCTCGCTTGCCCAACATTCTCCCCTCTATTACCCTCTTCAACATTCCACTACCGCTCAATACGCCTTTCATCCATTTTTCCTGCCTCCATAGGATTTCTCTCAACAAACCCCTCTCCTCCCCCACCATTTCTAGTACTTCCTCATTTGTTTTCCTTTCGGTCCATTTCACCTTCTCCATTCTTCTCCACACCCACATTTCAAAAGCCTCCAATCTACGTCTATCCTCCTGCTTCAGCGACCACGTTTCCGCGCCGTACATAGCTACGCTCCATATCAGAGTTTTTACGAGTCTTGTCTTAACATCCCTACTCAACGTCCCCGTCATCAACTCCCTCCTCTTTGAGAAAGCCTCCTTGCCTAGTGCAATTCTTCTCCTTACGTCCCTACCACTTTGACCGTGTTGGCAAACACTCTTAAGAGGTTTTAATTAATTTTTTATAATTTACTCACATGTCTGTATGAATCAGGCAATGGTCGACTAGTAAATTGGATATTTTGTTTTTAATTAATTATTTTTGGGTGATAGGGTTTAATTTTGTTATAATCGCGTTTCAAATATCGGAAGAACGGTTACTTGAATCTACTTATTACGGTGTCTCTCTTTATTATACCACCCCGGCGGAAGAAATTAACATTTTAATTTGGTGTCCTAGTAATTCCATCTGTGTTCACAAGAAAACTCAGATGTCCTGAATCTTTTGAGAAGTCTATAAGTCTTGCCTGCTCCCTTCGTAACTCACAGGAATCTCAACATAACTTACATATCACGCCCATTCCAATTTAAAATGGCGGAATTCCTCTGAACCTTTACCAATTCCTGAATTAATCCCTCCTGTAGATCCCTTACACTTGCCGCGTATTCCAAATGTGGCCTAATTAAAGCGCAGTAATACATCTCTCTTACTTTTTCGTTACATTTTGCTGTAACTCCTCCGATGAAACTTTGTTTCTTATGTTCTTAAGACGTGTGTATTCCGTAAATGGTTTTCTGCCGGTGTAAAACCCAAAAGTATTTTGGAATGTGCGGGGTTGTCCATCTATAAATTCACAATACCACGCAAGCCACAGCAAGGGGCATATGGTGAGGGTGTTAGGAAACTACCCTAAAATAGAACTCCAACCTAGGATATTACGTTCGTTCTCATATATTTTGTAGTTTACGCCAAACGTTACCTAAATAAGTATTAATGATACATTACATAGTCTGAATAGCATTAATTCAAATGAGTCACGAAATTTTTTTCAGAGGAAGATTAGTTTTTTTTTTCATCCTTACATCGGTAATATTTGGAATGCCATAATATTTTTTTCACGTGTGGAATGCGGCTTACCTCTCGGACTTGGCACGAAAGAGTGGAACGTAAAGAGTCAAGCCGGGTCCCTCCGTGAATACATTACAGAATCCACGCCCAAGCAACGTCACAGCGGAAATGTCATTACCCTTGTGTCACTATGGTGACAGGACGTCAGTCTGTGGAAGACGCTTCGGTGACGACGGAGTTCTATTTCACGGATGGTGCGTGTGCTTCTGTTTGAGACGCGTGTGGAAGATTAGATCTCTATTTCAAATGGTTTCTCTACGGAAAAACACTCACCAAAAGTCTTGGCCGACTATGTTCTGCAGTTGGTAGGGTTTTAAAATCTGTCGGATCCGCTGATGTCATTTACTTTTCCATATAGAATTACTCTGTCGGTGTAACTCTGTAAAAAATGAATCTCCCCCTACTATGGAACGTGAATTTTATACGTCACTTCCCGTTCGTTTTCATATACTCTAGTCTTTTAGTGAAGATTTCAATATGGTTTTTCATTGGTACATAACGTAGATTCCTTAGCAAGATAAGATACATATGTTCAATGTTCATTTCCCTTCAATTCAGTTCTCTCTCGGGTAGAATACTCTCGTAAGATTAAGATCAAAAAGTATCTACGATGTTTATTATTCCTTTAATCCACAATTAATGAGAGTCGTAGCGGAAATAAAGATGGGAGTTTTATGTGGTAAAAAAAATAAAACGATACCAATATAACACTTTCAGAATGAAAATTATAGTTCTGTTTCCTTTTAATGTCGCAGATGAATTTGTACAATATTAACCACCGATAAATTGATGTTCAAACCACCCTGGTTTCCACGCTTCAGGATCATCATAATGTCCTTCAGAATTCCAATCACGCCAAATGAATCATTTAGATGACTTTTTGGGGTACTTCCTTGAGCTCATTCTAAGCCGGCCAAGGGGACAACGGGAAACTCTCTCCTGCTGCCAAATCGCGGGGTTATAGGTTGTTAATGTATTTTGGTGACATTTATAAGTGATAACTCCCTACTTAATAAATATCGTTTTTCTTCCATTTGGTCTTGGGTGTTTGCCATTGGGTTTGGTGTCTTCGCTGTCGTTTTCATTATAAAAATCCGATATAGTTCCCATTTGGAATAAGTGAATAATGTCAATTGGAATATTGTTACAAGTTTCTACTTCAAGTTATATTTAAAGAAATAAAGATAATAAAACCCTCCCATGGACTACAACCTTGTCGTGGTGGAAGGGCTTGTGCGTTCCGATGACCCCTAGAGCTGTGCTGACGGGAGCAATAATAATTGCTCCTGGTAGGGTCACCCATGCCAGATAGATCGAAGGTTAGGAGCCTGACGAAAGGTAGTCCACGCAGCGTCTGTTCCTCAGTGAGGCGGCTGCAATGGCGTCTGACCCCAGTGGGGCGGCCATTAAGGGATGGTGTCACGTTAAAAACACTATTGAGGAAGGCAATGGGAAACCACCTCAATTATGATTCCCAAGAATATAATGATGGGCACTATAGAAAAATTGAGTCCTGGCAACTGCGGGACTCGGCTGAAGCGGTCGTGTGTCGTGCCCGGCAGCGGGAGAGGCAAGGCTTCCGCGGTCGTCATTCCACGAAATCCTTGCGGGGGAAATATAGGATGCTGGATTGGGTTTTTTTTTGGAGTTACAAAATATTTATTTGATATTGTCCATCCAAAAACCTACCTTAACCGGTAGATTACCTAATTTAAAAAAATAATAAAACAGATTTGGAGAAAATCAACAGATGCCATATAGATTTTATGCACCGTATTTTTAAAGAGGTGTTAGACCAATGGGTGGAGCGCTTGGCTATTGACGGGATCGCCAGGGGTCAGATTCCGGGTGATGCCTCTGGGCACCCTCAGCTTTATCCAAGCGGTGAGATTTTTCCCGGTACCACATCTTCCAAAGTACAATACAGGGAATAAGAAATTGCCCCTCTTAATACCATCATGATGTTTGAGTTTCACATGCCATGGTCTTAGTATAAGGTTAAATAAGTACTTATCTCTGACTGTTAGCACAGTTCTTCCCTTCTCATTTCCCGATGGTGATTTAACCTTACTGCATGGCGCACCAATTTCACCCTTCCTCTGCAAACTTTCTACATCCTTGCACTGCGCCTTCCACCATGCCTCTTTTGCTTTATATACTCTGTATTATTTTTCTTATTCACATAGAAATAGATATAAAGAAAGGGGATAAGATCACATATAAAAGTCGAACACAGGTGAGGTGTGGAAGGCGGAACCGAGCAGATCACAAGTGCTAAAATATTTCCTTGACCGGGACTTGAGCACCGGATCTTTCAATTTGCCGGGCCGACGCTCTAACCACTTGAGCTATTGAGGGAACGTATACACACACACACCTATGTATGGTTGCAAATGCGACATTGAGTTGTTGTGGTCAGGGACCGTCACCATACTTTCTTAAGTATGCATGTATGTATACATATATATATATATATATATATATATTTACATATATTCTTCATATTTTTTAAGTAGACTCGTGGGTGGGACGCAGGTAACATAAGCCCTTCCTTGAACGATTGCGGTAAATGGCATATGCATCTATACAACAACGTAAGTGCCACAGTCGGTGCCTGTAGCAGTGGATGGATCAATGCTAAAAATGAACCCGTTAGTCGAACCTTGGTGTTCAAACATGATTCAGTAAGGGACCCTGCGTAATCGACTTTGAGAAAAAGACCGACGGTTTTTTCTGTGGAAGTAGAGGCAAAGGTGGAAATGCCGGGCGTTCTTAGGCTTCTGCATCGAACTTTGATTCGTTTTAACTGCGATCGAATGAGCCATCCGTCATCCTTCCCTCCTTCATTCGTCACCCCCGTCGAGTGTTTGAATCATCTTAAACCTGAGCTGACTTTTGGCACGGGAGTAATGTAATAGTATGTAACAATAAAAAAAAACTGCCTACGTTTCCGATTCCTGGACATCAACGCGGGCATTCCCAATGAACCGTCACCACACCTCCCACGCCCCCTCCCGCCCAAAAAAAATAAATAAATGGACGAAGTCCCAAGTTTGCGCACGTCTTCGCATTGCTTCGCGTGCCAAATCTTGCTGCCAAGGGGCGTGTGTGGTGTGTGTGTGGGTGTGCCGCGAATGCCCTCGCAACTCCCGAGTGAGGTGGGCGGGCGATCGGTTTTATCGGTCGCGGTGTCGAGGGTCGAGTCAGTCAGTTAGCTGTGGTTGCGTCGGTCTCCCCTCCCTCCCGCTCCTGCTGGCTCTCGCATGCCGGGAGCGTGCTTGCGTGCGTGTGTTCGTGTCAGCCCCTCCCACCCGATCGCGTGAAGGACTCTGGGCCGAAGGCGTGCTTTGCGAAACACTAAAGAGACTCGTGAGGATTCAAGTGGGACATTCACGAGTTTGACGGCTCCGATGATGGGGTTTTTTTAAATCTTTTTTTTTTAACTTGGGAGCCCTTTACGTAGTTACGGTACTCGTGGTTTGGAAGAAGCCGATAAAAGGGAGAAAGAGGGAGAGGTCTGCAATCTTACGCTGCATCCTGCTGGGGTGTTAGGTGTCCAGCAAATAGAGCGAGTGTTCATATCACGATCAATAGCGTTCGGGAAATTAGAAATGGGCGTACCTATTTTTTTCCCACCGCTGTGGGTTCGAATTGTTCGAGAGAAAAATGAATTATTAATATTGTATTTTTACCCCGTGAAATTCCCCTTTGAATTTCTCACTGGTGGTCTGGCTTAGCAATTCAACTTGGTGATATAATTACTTCCTTCCATGTCAGCATTAAACTCAAGTGGTATATATATTTTACTAAATGTATAAAGGTAATGCGTGGGATTTCTTGGTTCACCGCCTCCATTACACAGTGTGTCAGATGGTAATGTGGCTCTTTGTGTTCGTTCATAAAGATATTTCATTAAACATGCAGCTTTTCTGCGTAACCTAAGGAGGTTTGATTGTGACTGTATACGAGTCAACGTATCTGTCTGTATAAATGAAAAATGATGAAAACTCATACATTATCCATTCATGCGCCTTTAGTTTACAGATGTGGTGTGAGTATATTGTATTCAAATCACCCTAAGATGTTATTATTAATATTTGAAAGGACCTTTATAACATAATTTGGACTAGATATGAGGCGAAATGTTTTAACACCATGCGAATTTTGCTGTCTCCCTCTCCCAAATTAATTTTTTATCATTTAAAAAAGGCGGATAGATGCTCTTATGTCAATGCTATCATATCTCGTACATAATTGCGGACGTGATATCAGTTTGTCGTGTTAACGACTTGTATTTCTTAATCATTAATCCAGAACTCTTCGCGTGGTAGTCCTCAACGGTCGTAAGAGCATTTATAAATTATCGATTTTTCGATTTCAATATCAGTGAAAAGTATACTGCGGTAGGAACATATTTTATCGTCGTCATCGCTCTAAGACTAAAGGATGCTCTTAGGCCTTAAATAAATGAGAAGTGATGCTAAAATGACATGTACGTAATATTTAAATGCAACCGTATAAAGTATTAACAAGGTTGCGTACTCCGCAGAGGGGGAGGCACTTTGCGATTATCCGAGGTGAAGCTTAGTAAACACAGAATAAAATCTCTTCTTAACCGTTTACTTTGAACGTTCTTCCACCGGACATTCCTCTTGTGTATTCTTGTTTCCATAATGCAAACGTTCTTAAATTTGCTCTTTCCATCCTAAGCCAAATACTAACTAAAGGATAGGTGTTAATTTTTACTGAACAGGCCACGCTTAGCATACGCGTAAATTATTTGGGACCCGTCCGAATAGGAGTTGGTTTGGGTGAGATGGAACAGGTACAAAGAATGGTCGGTAAGTTTGTGAACAAAAGGCTGTCGACAAGAAAGCGAACGCAACGCGGTTAATAGAGGCATTAGAATGTGATTTCCTTAAGGCTTGACATGAAAAGGCGGGATTAAGATAATTAGAAAGGTGCAAGATACTCGACTAACCTTATGGCAACGGAGAAATCATTAATGCCTCAACTTATGTCG
Source organism: Hetaerina titia (assembly GCA_037158775.1). Classification (NCBI taxonomy): domain Eukaryota; kingdom Metazoa; phylum Arthropoda; class Insecta; order Odonata; family Calopterygidae; genus Hetaerina; species Hetaerina titia. The sequence goes on along the minus strand of CM073774.1, from coordinate 81,020,835 downwards.
GCAAATTAGACCGTTCGGATAAGATAAGCGAGATATCTCATCATCAAAACATTCAGGCACCTTTTTTTACGATTCACGATCGCAACAAAAACAAAGCCAAAAATTGAAAAAAAAACAAGAGCCGATGAACCAAATTACGAAATACTAACCTCAAACACTTGTCCATTCAGTTGCCGAAGGTTGATGATCTAACACCCCCTGCCACACGCCTGCGTGCCCGTGGATTGAATATAGGACGTTAGTGCAAGGCATAGGTATTTCTCTTGGTCCGCTATATTCTTATGTCAACCCCTCCACTGGCGCGTGGGCGGGGAGAAAGGCATAGAGATCGTTCAAAGAAGTGGCAAGGGAAAGGAGGAATGGGTGACCCTGAAACGTGAGACCCAAGTTCAAGATTGCCGTTGAGATCCAAATAAACGGACTCCAAAGGGACTCGTCCCTCTTTTCCTTTCTCGGTAATGATCCATCACGAAGAGTTTTAATCCACAACGGTTCGCTTTGAAAGGCTTCATTCCGACTGCGTTCGGCTGGCTCTTTTCCGTGGGAATCCGTTTTGAGGGCATTTAATTAAAAATCAAGGATGTGCTCAGTATCTGTGTCTTACTTGATTAAAAATAAAATACTATTGATGCTACGCCGGTCCCTGTACGCCTCCCTCATGTAATGAGACAAGTGTACAAGTGTGTGTGTGTATGTATTTATATGTGCGTGTATACATATACGGAAAAGGGATAGGAACACGTATAAAAGACCAACGCAGGAGAGGTGGGGAAGGCGGAATCGAGCATATCACAAGTACATAAATATTTCTTTGACCGGGACTTTAACACCGAATCTTTCGACTATGCTCTAACCACCTGAGCTATCGATGAAACATAATTCACACTGAAATCTGCAGGGGGTTTTATGCAACCGAGTGTCCCAAATTCTTTGACCAATAGGTGGCGTCAGGGAGCTGCTTCACCCACCAAAAGAGAAATAGACGACAAAAGAGGAAAAGATTGTAGGTAAAGCGGACACAACTATCAAATAAATATTTTGTGACTCCTAACAAGACACAACCGAGCAACCTACTCTACATCAGGTCCCTCTTCATCTCTGTGTACTTCTTTCCTCCCTTCATCCCGACCAACATCCCTATTCTGTTCCTGCCCTTTCCTCGTTTGCCTAACATTCTCCCCTCCATTACAGTCTTCAACATCCCACTGCCGCTCAATACGCCCTCCATCCATTTTTCCTTCCTCCATAGGATTTCTCCCAACAGGCCTCTCTCCTCGCCCACCATTCATAGTACTTATTATTAGGTAATCTACCGGTTAAGGTAGGTTTTTCGATGGACACAACTATCAAATAAACATTTTGTGACTCCCCACCTAGCAAACTAATTTATATCAGGTCCCTCTTCATCTCGGTGTACTTCTTTCCTCCCTTCATCTCGTCCAACATTCCTATCCTGTTCTTACCCTTACCTCGCTTGCCCAACATTCTCCCCTCTATTACCCTCTTCAACATTCCACTACCGCTCAATACGCCTTTCATCCATTTTTCCTGCCTCCATAGGATTTCTCTCAACAAACCCCTCTCCTCCCCCACCATTTCTAGGAATTCCTCATTTGTTTTCCTTTCGGTCCATTTCACCTTCTCCATTCTTCTCCACACCCACATTTCAAACGCCTCCAATCTACGTCTATCCTCCTGCTTCAGTGACCACGTTTCCGCGCCGTACATAGCTACGCTCCATATCAGAGTTTTTACGAGTCTTGTCTTAACATCCCTACTCAACGTCTCCGTCATCAACTCCCTCTTCCTTGAGAAAGCCTCCTTGCCTAGCGCAATTCTTCTCCTTACGTCCCTACCACTTTGACCGTATTGGTCCAAAACACTTCCGAGATATGTACACTGTTCTACCTGCTCTATTTTTTCCCCGCCTATTTTAATATTTAGCTTAGCCTTTTTCTTTCTGGAAAATCGCATAACCTTTGTTTTATTAATATTGATTCTTATTCATAGTACTTATCTATGTAATAATAGGTGCGTTAATAATTTCCTTGAGAAATAAATTAGTTTCTGGCGTAACTAAAGTAAAGTGGTTTGATTATTAAAAGTCAGTATTTCCTTGAGAATTATTTGGCTTAAAATTCTCTAAAAACTTCTAAACTTCAATTTCAGCTCCCACACGCATTTTAACTCTAGTCACGTTTGCATACTCATTTATTGCTGGGAGGAAAAAATCATTTTTCACCTTATAGTGCATTCTTTAAAGAGGAATTATTTTAAGAGAATTTTTTAAATATTTTCTTATAGATTAGTCTTAAATGGCTGGCCGTTCCTAAATGCCAGATAGGCTATTACGATCTTTCCTCAAGTTTTATTTGCATAAAATGAACGTTAGTCTGTTTTCCGTCTTCACTAAATTCGACCTTCGTACTGGTCGATCTGTTTACTAATACCAAACTAATCTACCATTCTTTCAGGAGTAACCAAACTCTTGCACCAAAAAAACAAACAGAGTAATTTGAGTCTGTGTGGATTTTCAAACCCGTAATTATTTTTTTGAAAAAGAGAGACGGAGCGATGCGGTATCGCTCAGAACGAATATACCAACAGACTATGAACACCGTACGAAATGAAAAAAAAAAATTTCCTGAGGATGTTAACTCCAGTTCGTGGGTTAATAAACTCATAAATATGCGCGGAGATAGAAAATGTCACCTCGAGCTACAAAAGTTACACCGAATAGTGTTCCGGATCGCGGGGAAGATATATAGAAAAGAATAGGTCCGCCGAACAGAACAATGGTCCGTGACATAATGGGATATTTTGAAGCGACAACGGTCCCAAAGCATTGTCAGCGGGAACGGACATTATTGGGAGGGGGAAGTCACAACAATGGGGAAACTGGATTGGGAGGGACCGGGGGGGGGGAACAATGAGCGTCAAGAAAAGGAAGGACTTGTTGAGAATATTGGGGGAACGAAAAAGAGATACAAATAGTCCTTTCCCGTGTGTGTGACATGGTATTGGGAAGGCCACTTTAGCAGTACGTGAGCGAATGTCACCGGTAGGCATTTGTCAGTTAGATAGGGGAGCCGTGCAGTGATACAAATCAGAGGTCATAAACTCAGACCCTCGATCCGAATCAGGTCCGCGCGAGGTCGATTCGTTTTTGTTCTTGCGCGTTCTTCGTGAGGTTTGTGAATGCCTCCGATCTCCGCCGAGCGCGTGTTATTGCACTGCGTGGTATTAAAGTTTATAAAAAAAATCGGTTCGATGTTGTCCTCAGGATGTCGAAAGCGGATGACAACGAGTGATTAATCACCCGAGTGACGAAACGAAAAAAAAAATAAATTGGAAAAATGGATCATGTTTATGTGTTGTTTTTTTCAAGATGAAGGTGAGAACTTTGATTGGTGTGCATAACTTTTGATTTTCTCAGTTAAGGTGATCATATATGAGTTTATAAAAAACGTGTGATACGTCTTTTATTTTTCGTCGAAATATTATTGAGTGTTATCTACAGGTATTTTCAATTACATTCATACCAAAAGTTAATTGCACTCAGAAATCAGCTTGGCAACGCGGCTGATTATCGCGTTCGTCTGTTTCTCGTTACAGCACCAAAGTTTGCCATAGGTTGTTGATATTTGATACGGTAATGCGAAATATATATATGCATATATATTTCGAAAAAGAACGCTCTTCAGCGACGAATATAAAAATTTGTTCAAAACATTTGCGCACAGAAACACAGGGACTTTCACTGGTTGACGTTTCGAAGATTTTGATCAGAAGATGACGACCGTGCCGTCGAGGAGTCAATTGGTGTATTAATGTTTTAATCAATGTATATATATATATACATGTATATATACATTCGATAAATGTATATCGAATATATACATATATATATTCGGTATATATATATATATATATATATATATATATATATGTCGCGGGTCGCGGTGGTCTAGCGGGTAGAGCGTTGGACTACTGACCGGAGGGTCCCGGGTTCGATTCCCGGGCAAGGCACTGGGCACCTGCAGCTCCACCCAAGCTAGTTGATTTTTCGGGTACCAGGTCTTCCTGGGAAACCATAAGCCGGCACAGGGAAAGGAACTGGCCCCCCTACCCTGATGTGTGAATATTCACACGCCGTTGGGCTTGGTACACGGGTGAGCTCTACCATCACCTACTAAACCGACCTTCGGGTTGATTACTGTGTTTATGGTTTATATATATATATATATTATTAGGTAATCTACCGTTCAAGGTAGGTTTTGGATGGACACAACTATCAAATAAACATTTTGTGACTCCCCACCTAGCAAACTAATCTATATCAGGTCCCTCTTCATCTCGGTGTACTTCTTTCCTCCCTTCATCTCGTCCAACATTCCTATCCTGTTCTTACCCTTACCTCGCTTGCCCAACATTCTCCCCTCTATTACCCTCTTCAACATTCCACTACCGCTCAATACACCTTTCATCCATTTTTCCTGCCTCCATAGGATTTCTCTCAACAAACCCCTCTCCTCACCCACCATCTCCAGTACTTCCTCATTTGTTTTCCTTTCGGTCCATTTCAAGAAAGGTGAAATAGACCGAAAGGTAAACAAATGAGGAAGTACTGGAGATGGTGGGTGAGGAGAGGGGTTTATTGAGAGAAATCCTATGGAGGCAGGAAAAATGGATGAAAGGCGTATTGAGCGGTAGTGGAATGTTGAAGAAGGTAATAGAGGGGAGAATGTTGGGCAAGCAATATATATAATAGCAAAATAGCAATATATATATATATATATATATATATATATATATATATATATATATATATATATATATATATATATATATGCGGGTCGCGGTGGTCTAGCGGGTAGAGCGTTGGACTGCTGACCGGAGGGTCCCGGGTTCGATTCCCGGACAAGGCACTTTGGGCACCTGCAGCTCCACCCAAGCTAGTTGATTTTTCGGGTACCAGATCTTCCTGGGAAACCATAACCGGCACAGGGAAAGGAACTGGCCCCCCTACCCTGATGTGTGAATATTCACACGCCGTATAGGGCTTGGTACATGGGTGAGCTCTACCATCACCTACTAAACCGACCTTCGGGTTGATTACTGTGTTTATGGTTTATATATATATATATATATATATATATATATATATATATATGCTCATTCACATTGAAATAGAGACACATAAATTGATATAAGGAAAGGGGAAAGGAACACAATATATATACTATATATAAACCATAAACACAGTATTCAATCCGAAGGTCGGTTTGGTAGGTGAAGGCACCCAGTACTAAGGAGTTCACCCAGTACTAAGCTCGACGGCGTGTGAATATTCACGCATCAGGGTAGGGGGGCCAGTTCCTTTCCCTGTGCCGGTTATGGTTTCCCAGGAAGATCTGGTACCGGAAAAACACATAGTTTGGGTGGAACTACAGGTGCCGAAAGTGCCTTCCCCGGCAATTGAACCCGGGACCCTCCGGTCAGTAGTCCAACGCTCCACCCCCTGGATTACCGCGATCCAGTTTATATACGTATTTATTAAATTGTATATATATATATATATATATATATATATATATATATATATATATATATATATATACACACACATATATATATATATATATATATATATTTATATAATGTATTGGTATTATTCCTGTGTCTATTTAAAGTTATGTTTTGGGGTGTACCTAGTGACGCGCGAGAATTTCGTCTTACTCCATGTATTGATTTCATTGTTTCCTGATAGGTGTGTCATTTGGTGGGGGTAGGATGTTAAAAGGATGATGAAAGTGTGGAGAAATCGATGATCGGCTTTGGCCCACTATTTTAAAGGAATATCAAGGGATCAAACATTTTTTGCTCAACTTGAAGTACTCTTCTCATATCACCCGGGATGTACTTCTGAAAAATTTTGTCCCCTCTAGGGATACGAACGTGAGCCCTCGGGAAGGGAAGCCTCTACTGTAAACACCCCACTCCCCCCATCCTGATACCCGTAAATCACCAGATTTGGAAGATAACTTCGCAATCTAAAGGATCTGATCTAGATAGTGCCGATCGACATAAATTGGAAGAGGGTCTCTTCAGCGATGATGTTGAAGGTGTATCAATAGCCCCATCAATCTACTGTATGAGATATTTTGATAATAATGTCAGAGAGGTCAAGTGTAGAACAGACAGTTTTAAGATGACATTGGTCTCACGAACGATAAGGGATCTGAATATCTACAAACATAGAGGAAAAATATTTTGATTTATTTGGCTGTCAAACGTTTAAGTTACTGTTTTCGATGGGCAAAGACTGAACAGCGATACATGTATTAGCATCGCCCCAAAATACTTGAAATCCCTCACTGCAACAAACCTTAATCAATTCCACATACTCCTCTCCTTCCTGCATTCCGTCCAACGTGCTTATCCAATTCCTACCCCTTACTCGTTTGCCTACGTTCTCCCTTCTACCAGAGTCTCTATGCATCCTCATAGCTAATCAAAATGTCGGAATTCAACTTTCCTGCGTCCTTAAGATATCTCCCAACAACCCCGTCTCACCCCTCAACCCCCACAATCTGCATTACGTCTACATGAATACCCCGGGATACAGCAAAAAGGTGTATGACAGGGGGTGCAAGCACCAGGCGGTATAAGTGAGGGATAAGGAAGGATATGGGTGAGGTAGGGAAAAGGTAAAAAAATATTCACTAAAAACCCCAAACATCGTGCAAATTTATATACATGCTGGCCGAAGGCTTAATTCACAACAAGTGTTAATATCACCCAATAAAATAGTTCTTTGCTCTGAGAAAGAGCAGGGAATAAAAATGAACCACAACCATTTCACGACAGATCTCCAACATACCAAGACAATTCATATAGAAGTGGAAAAGTGAGCAGGGGATATTATATTACAAGGTATAGTGTTAATAGGTAGATATCCGAGGAGGTTAATAATGATGTTCTATACTTTTTCAACCAGTTTTAAAATCTATATCAAAATTTGATCATGGTCATTGCGAAATAACTAAGACTGCATAGGGAAAAAGCACAAATTCTATTTTAGAATAATAAAAGAATTATCGTGGACATAGTAGTCCAATAGGTGGAGCGCTGGGCTCCTGATCGAGGGAACACGGATTGGATTCCAGGTGACACCTCTAGATGCCTTCAGCTCTACCCAAGCTGTGTTGTTTTTCGGGAAACAGATCTTAATAGAAACCCATAACCGTCACAGGGAAAGGAACTGGCCTCCCTGATGTGTGAATTACACACACACGCAGTCTCACGTTAGCTCTACCCTCCCGTCTATCAAGTAAATCTTGGCGTTGATATCTGTGGTGTTTTTGTGCAAAAAATATTTAAAAAATCCGAATGGTCTCATTACTATGTACAACCACTCCGCCTAACTATAGCTGGTATTAATAAGGGATTAAATGAATGAACCTACTTAAGAAAGGCTATGGCATTTAATATTAATTCCTATGTGCTCACGATTATGAAATCGCTTTCGACTTAGTATTCGCCCTCGTATTGTGAACACCAATTACGCATTTCAATTTCGCCACGCGACGTTTCCGACACACGAAGAGGAACAAAAGTTTTTCTCGAAGTCCATTCATCTACTTAACATGCTTTGAGACAGCTGTCTAAACTGTCATTGTCTTTTCCGGCACCACTGCCAATCGCTCGGCAGTTCTTAGAGCAAAAAAAATAGCGAATGAACAAAATAGTCGAAATACTCATTCGCAAACGGAATATATCGATCGGGTCGATCGACAATCGCGATGAAAATTATTCTAGGAAACCACTCATTCAAATCTAATGCAACTTATCGATTTTGTGGAATTACATTTGGAACTAAGGAAAATATTTTGAGGACTATGTGTTGAGAACGGAAATGCCAAATTAATGAAAAAAAAATGATTCAGTAAAGATCAGATAAATGTTCATGGAGAGGATTATCCCTAATCTAATCAATTTATTCATATTTTTTTACATCCACATGAGTATCTCGCGCTCCACCAAAATGGTGTGTGGCAGGGGTTGCAAGCACCAGGATGTAAGACATTAGAGGATATGGACGGGGAAGGGAAAAATATCCAGAAACAAACTCCAAATAACGTGCAAATTTATTATTGTATTCTATTTATAACACAATTCGGGGTTAATTATAAAAAAATATTATTGAACTCCGGCAAAAACGAGTGTGTGTGTAGCTTCATATAAACGTGGAAGTTCAGCATCGAAAAGTCGTTCATTTCGACAATTGTTGCGCCTACTGTTGTTAGCCACTTGTTTACTTTTCACTCACACACATTGTTAGTGATTCGTCAACATTCTTCCAGGAGTGAATAACTGGAACAAAGCCTAGAAAACAATGCCTATTTCGGTGTTTATAATTTTGTTACTACTGTATAACACATATCCGATGAAAGATGGGTATGGCAAGCCTTGAGTTATTCATTACGAATGTCGATGGATGAATAACTGAAGGGGAGGGGCAACGAAAGGGGCTGAAGGAACAAATAGATGGTGGCCGGGTAAAGAGTAGGCTGTTAGACGGGAGATCTATAAAGACCTACAAGGGAGTTTGACATCAGAAAGAGAAGAAAAAAAGGAAGGACACAGATCAATCAATCATCCCTCGGAATGAAATCTAATGGAGATATCACATTAAACAGTCTCTATGAATGTTCTCATACACATCTACACACTACTCGGGAAGCCGTCAAAAGGGCGTGGATAAATCTGTAATATGTGTCTGGTATATGGGATCCTGGTGAAGTTGGATCGATTGCCAACTTTGATCACGCTCAGCGTAGTAGAGCTAGATTTGTAAAACGATGTTATGATAATCTGAGAGGCGTATGAAGATTATTAAGATGGAGTAGGTTTTGAAACGTTCAAGGAGTAAAGATTAAATTACAGATTAAATCTCTTAGATAAATTGTAAGGTCTTTTTGGCGATGATCTTTAAAGTAGTATTATACCTACGGGAGAAGAGATCATGACGGTAAGATCATAGAGATCGAATGTAAAACAGATATTTTTTAAGATGTCATTTTGGATCAGAATAATTGTATCCGACCGCGTTTGAGAAAAGAAAACATATTTATCTTTTTGAATTCAAAGTAGCCTAATATGTTGTCATTGGTTTTATTAATCTATTCTACAGGTATTATCTATCTTGTTACAAACAGTAAATGACGTAGACGTAGAGATGTAGTATTTAACTTTTGGATCCCGTAGTAGTGCATATACTTACAGATATTTTTTCTATTATTTGAACTGTTTTACATATTTATTGGTAATTGACATTTCTAAAAGAACTTCATTTTAGAATATTGGTTTCATGGTGTTGACGCCATAGGGGTGGCGTCTGGGGAGGTTAGAGGATGTGCCGGTGGCTTGCAAAGTACCATGTGTATGCAGGGTGTATGGCAGGGGATATTAGGGTTATCACCATTTGATTTATAAGTATTCATTTTCACGTAAAAATATATTTCTCATCCCGGTGGAAGAATCTTCCAATATAATTTGGAGCCATAATAATCTCCATTTTGGTGCCGCAGGCTAACCATCGTTTTCCTGTAATTTATTTAACTTTCGGCTCTCATTAATGTGTCGTAAAAGTTTGTCTTGTGGAATAGCGTATGTGGTGGAATGCAATCTTCCAAGTACGTGAACGGGGGGGAGTTTTTCTTCCTCCATACTTGCCCCCAATTCAACTTATCTTCACCGGTGCAAACAGAACCTGGCGAGGACTTTACGAAACCGTTCCTTTTTTTTCCTGGTTCCCGCCCCCCTTTTTCCCTTCGTCGCATTGTTCATTTGAGTCGCATTCACGAATGAGAGGGGTGGGTGGGAGGGGGGGAGGAGTGCAAATTCTCCCGCCGTGACCACCTGTGGGCCACTTTTGCTTCATGGCTCCTTCTTGGTCGTGGCGCGGACATTATCGCCTCCCAAAAGGCTTCCGGCGGGTCTCAATACAGTATATTACGACCCACGTACCCACACCTCTAATCGCACAAAGGATCTACTCGTAAAATTTTAAGTTAGGAAAAAAATTCTGTTCGTTTCATTGTTATACCATCTGCATAGAGAAAAGAGCGGGAAAAACCGCATGTGGAAGTTCGTTTCCACCGACAATCAATAAACCGACACTGGCAATTGTCTTCCACATGAATTGCGTAAAAATCGCATATGATACTTCATTTTAGCCTACCTTCTACTATATTGTCGCAAGTTTTTTAGAGAAATGGCTAAGGGAATTCATAATTCTCAGAGATAATTAGCCAACGACTGAGGAAGCCAGCGGTACGGAGGTGGCTTGCAAATTTCCAGACTTTTATTCATAATGACGTGGCCAAAATTCTTCCCGCAATGTGCATTTTGGGTACATAGGGTCTGCTGGTGAAGGCATGCATGTCTGGCACGGTACTTACAGGGTGTGGGTGTAGATATTTCTTAGAGTCGTGGTGACTAATCGTACGAGAAAATTCTGAATTAATTCGTATAAATGTATAAGGAAAAATTTTTCTCATACTTTGGTTCAAAATTTACTTGTTCTCCCCTTAGGAGAATCATCCTGACGATGATAAAGCTGGACGAAAACCCTGCTAATAAGTTCGAAGGAAGGTTATGATACGAGGCATGTTTTTTAAGTAAGTACCGTTTTGCGATTCTGCCGCCGCAGCGCTACGGTCGGCGTTCCGCGCATGCGCGCTGGTTACCTACATCTCTTTTCTACGCACTGACGTCATTACAGTTTGATTCTTTATTGTATACGTTGTTTACTGAGTGTTTAAGATGCCTCCGACAATCGTGAGTCCCGCTGATTGTGAAGTACGGGCTGTTATACGATTTCTTAGTGCTAAAGGCGTAAAACCGATCGATATTCATCGTGAGATCGTTGAAGTTTACGGAAAAAACATTATGAGTGATGTAATGGTAAGGAAATGGGTGAGAGCATTTAAAGATGGCCGCACAAATTTGCATGATGAAGAACGGAGTGGGCGTCCTTCGGTCGTTAATGAAGATTTGGTGCAGAACGTGGACGAAAAGGTGAGAGAAAACAGACGCTTTACAATTTCAACATTGTCCGACTGCTTTCCTCAATATTCTCGTAGTGTTTTGTATCGCATTGTGACCGAGAACTTGAAATACCGGAAATTGTGTTCACGTTGGGTTTCAAAAATGTTGATGGATTTGCACAAAACCCAACGTTTTGGCCGTGCATTGACTTTTCTTGAGCGGTACCACAATGAAGGTGAAGATTTTTTAGACCAAATTGTTACTGGTGATGAAACATGGGTGGCCTACGTCACACCAGAATCGAAACAACAATCCATGGAATGGCGACATTCATCATCACCCAAAAGAGTGAAGTTTAAGCAAACAATTTCTGTCCGGAAAATCATGCGCACAGTTTTTTGGGACAGAAAAGGTGTATTGCTAGTGGAGTTTCTGCCTCGTAATGGGACAATCAATGTAGCGCCTTATTGTGAGACATTGAAAAATCTGCGTCGTGCAATCTAGAACAAAAGATGTGGCAAGTTGAGTAAGGGTATCGTTTTGCTGCATGACAATACCCGTCCACATGTGGCTAATCAGGCCAAAGATCTCATCAAATCATTTCAATGGGAAACTCTAGATCATCCTCCATACAGCCCTGATCTGGCGCCCAGCGACTACCACTTGTTCCTGTACTTGAAGAAGCACCTGGGTGGTTGGCGTCTTCAAGACGATAACGAAGTCAAAACATTTGTGATGCAGTGGTTAACAAGTCAGGCTGCAGAATTATATCAGGAGGGTATTCAAAAACTGGTACCACGTTACGACAAGTGCCTCATTATTCACGAAAATTATGTAGAAAAGTAGCTTAAGGTACAGGATTTCATGTAAAAATAAAATTATTGCGATATCTTTGTACGTCATTTTTTAATTCCAAAACGGTACTTACTTAAAAAACATTCCTCGTAGTTTATGATTGACCTTAACCAGAACCAAGCAAAAATGCGTTTGAAATTCACTCATCTGCATACATGTACGTGTATGACCTTGCAAATTACCGATAAGGAATGCGGCAGGTGGTATATCCACGCACATGCACGGCACACAAAGAGACAAAGTCACGTACCATGCATAAGGCGCAACTACAGGAAAAAACTTCGACATGCAAGAAATTAGTAACCACTAATCGGACTTAGGAGGAATGTACCCGGAACTCGAGTTCCTTCTCTCCGTTGAGAAAGTTGGTTATCGCCACCGAAAGTTCGGAATACGTGTGAGTTTTGTAATAGTGAGTTTCTGTGTTTTTGCTTTTGTTCGCCAGTGCTATCTTGGTGTACTTTGTTAATATTCATATCCTTGAGACTTTAACATAAGTTTTATGTACATATATATATATAGCCATATATAGAAACACTGTATGGCAAAGAACTTAGGCCGACAAGGCTGGACATAGAAAAGGAACAAGACGTAGAAGAAGATAGTTTAGGTCCAGGCATACTCGACGATGAAATAGAAAGGGCTTTAAAGGAGATGAAAGCAAATAAGACCGTGGGGGTGGACAACATACCTGTAGAACTGTTGAAATGTTTAGGAAAATGCGGGAAGAAGGCACTATATGGGCTGATTCATAGTATCTATGAAGAAGGAATCTGGCCGGAAGATTTTGTGAGATCGGTGTTAGTTCCTATTCCAAAAAAGACAAAGGCTATATCATGTGAGGATTACAGAACAATAAGTTTGATATCCTACGAAGCTAAAGTTATTCTCAGGATCATCAACAAAAGGATAGAGAGTAAGGCAAATGATTACTTAGGGGATGATCAGTTTGGGTTTAGGAAAGGAAGAGGTACGCGTGATGCCATTGCAGTAATGAGATCACTAGTCGAGAGGAATATAGAATACAACCAGGACGTTTTTGCCTGTTTTGTAGATTTCGAAAAAGCGTTTTATAAGAGTGAATTGGGAAAAATTAATGCGTGTATTGCAGAAAATAGGAATGGATTGGAGGGACAGGAGACTGATCCGCAACCTGTACATGTCTCAGACTGCTCAGGTGCGAGTGGGGAACGGAGAGTCCGGATGGGCAGTGTTAGGAAGAGGTGTAAGGCAGGGTTGCCCATTGTCACCGGTACTGTTCAACGTATATGTAGAGGAAATGATTAAAGAGGCATGGGAAGAACTGGAGGTAGGAATGAAAGTCGGAGGGGAATTCGTAAAATCGGTTAGGTTTGCTGATGACCAAGCATTAGTTGCTCAGTCAGCCAAGGGGTTGCAAGCATTGTTGCGTGAATTGGAGGTTCAGTGCGATAAATATGAGATGAGAAACAATATTAATAAAACAAAGGTTATGCGATTTTCCAGAAAGAAAAAGGCTAAGCTAAATATTAAAATAGGCGGGGAAAAAATAGAGCAGGTAGAACAGTTTACATATCTCGGAAGTGTTTTGGACCAATACGGTCAAAGTGGTAGGGACGTAAGGAGAAGAATTGCGCTAGGCAAGGAGGCTTTCTCAAGGAGGGAGTTGATAACGGGGACGTTGAGTAGGGATGTTAAGGCAAGACTCGTAAAAACTCTGATATGGAGCTTAGCCCTGTACGGTGCGGAAACGTGGTCACTGAAGCAGGAGGATAGACGTAGATTGGAGGCTTTTGAAATGTGGGTGTGGAGAAGAATGGAGAAGGTGAAATGGACCGAAAGGAAAACAAATGAAGAAGTACTGGAGATTGTGGGTGAGGAAAGGGGTTTGTTGAGAGAAATCCTATGGAGGCAGGAAAAATGGATGAAAGGCATATTGAGCGGTAGTGGAATGTCGAAGAAGGAAATAGAGGGGAGAATGTTGGGCAAGCGAGGAAAGGGCAGTAACAGGATAGGGATGTTGGACGGGATGAAGGGAGGAAAGAAGTACACAGAGATGAAGAGGGACCTGATGTAGATTAGGTTGCTGGATTGGGTTTTGTTTGGAGTTACAAAATGTTTATTTGATAGTTGTGTCCATCCAAAAACCTACCCTAACCGGTAGATTTCATCCATTTTTCCTGCCTCCATAGGATTTCTCTCAACAAACCCCTCTCCTCACCCACAATCTCCAGTACTTCCTCATTTGTTTTCCTTTCGGTCCATTTCAAAAGCCTCCAATTTACGTCTATCCTCCTGCTTAAGTGACTACGTTTCCGCGCCGTACATAGCTACGCTCCATATCAGAGTTTTTACGAGTTAACGAATTTGTGTTAACCTCCCTACTCAACGTCCCCGTGATCAACTCCCTCCTCCTTGAGAAAGCCTCCTCGCCTAGCGCAATTCTTCTCCATACTCCATACGTCCCTACTGCTTTGACCGTATTGGTCCAAAACACTTCCGAGATACGTAAACTATTCTACCTGCTCTATTTTTTCCCCGCCTATTTTAATGTTTGTACACTAATTATAAACATGTAGTATTTGATCGAAATGTAATCGCATTTGTTTCTCCATTAGTGTATTCTACAAGTATTTTACGTTTGTTGGAAACGACTTTGGTTATATGGTATGTTGAAGACTGTGATTTAGAGAGGAGGACATAAAGCATAAGAGTGTAGGAAAAGGATAAGGCATGTTGGTCGGAATGAAAGGAGGAAGGAAGTGCAAATACGGAATTGAAGCGGGGTTTAATGTAGAGTACGTTGTCATGCTGTACTTTTTGGACAGAGGTAGGAATAGAATGGTTTGAGGTGTCACTTTGTTGAGACGATTCATATCGAAAAAGAAAATACTTTGTTCTTCCACATATATTTTATTATACACGACCTAAGTCGAATCCTAGGTCGTGTATAATAAAATATATGTGGAGGAACAAAGTATTTTCTTTTCCGACAGAGCTAGGAAGTGTAGCGATGAGTCTTATGTCCATCAAAAACGTGCTTTAAAAGGAAAGACTACCAATAATAATAATAAAAATAATTTTAATAAATAAGAACGATATGTAATGTCAGTTTAGCCACTCTAGTCGTTGACAATCAAACGTGAATCGAGTTGAGGGATGCAATGGATTTTAAGGGAGTAAATATTTTCTCCCCACTAGGATATCTATATACGGACCACTCCCGACGGAGCCATTCGCTATGCCCGTTATGGGATACCAGAGGCGAACGCCCCTCGCGATAGGTGTCCTAGCCGCCGCTACTCAGCAATTAACGGAAAGGGAACGAACATTCCGGCGCATGGAGCTTCTATGGAAGACGTACGTAATGCTCTCTTCTCATCCTGGGTGGGCCAGAGGGATTCCATTATCCTTTTGCTCTCTGTGGCCCGGTCATGGTATCTCGGGAGGTTACGGGATTCTTTTTTTTTTGAAGGGTGGGAGGTTTTGAGGGGGGTGGTGGAGGGAGAGGGAGGAGAATGGACGGGGGATTCCTCAAAACATCGTGGAGCTTTGACGTGGCGGTGGACCGCTGAAGGCAATAATCGCCTCCTATCGATCGATTCCTTTGGAGGGATTATCCCGTTTGGTGAGGGTGGAGGGCTTACTCGGTCCCCTGCTAGTCATTTTTAGGGGCAGCAGATTAATTCCCGAAGTGAAATATTATTTCCCCGAGACGTTCTTCAAGAAAAATTTTCCCCTACGTTTTGAAAAGATTCTGGGAGGGAAGAAGGCGAATTCTTTCCCGTCCCATTCTTGCTGGATCATCCTAAGTCTCCCGTGGCAGTTTATCTAGGCACCAACCAGAAAAAATGTTTCTTCTCCTACATACATATTTTATATATAACTTTGACAGCAGCCAACCATATAAGAACACATAAAAAGAACACCCACACGTTATTTCTTGATAATTTCGATGGAATTGAGCTCTGTCTCCGTCGGAATACTATATGCAGTAGGACTCATCTACTGATGAAGACGGAGCTCAATTCAATTGAAATTATCAAGAAATAACGTGTGAGTGTTCCTTTTATTTGTTCGCATATTGTGTGTTGCTGTCAAAGTTTTATATCAAAAATATACATACATATAACCATGACCATAAACACAGTAATCAACCCGAAGGTCGGTTTGGTAGGTGATGGTAGAGATTACCCAGTACTAAACCCAACGGTTATGGTTTCCCAGAATGACCTGGTACCCGAAAAATCACATAGTTTGGGTGGAGCTGCAGGTGCCCAGAGTGCCTTGCCCGGGAATCGAACCCGGGCCCTCCGGTCATTAGTCCAACGGTCTACCCTCTGGACTACCCATATAGTCATATATATATATATATATATATATATATATATATATATATATATATATATATATATATATATATATATATATATATATATAATCTTGAAAATGACGCTCTCCAGCGACGCACAAACACACAAACACTAAGATAATATTTATTACACACACAGAAACATAAAAGAAGGACACTTACACTAGATATTTACGTTTCGACGGCACGGCAATATATATATATATATATATATATATGAACCATGAACACAGTAATCAACCCGAAGGTCGGTTTAGTAGGTGATGGTAGAGCTCACCCATGTACCAAGCCCGACGGCGTGTGAATATTCACACATCAGGGTAGGGGGGCCAGTTCCTTTCCCTGTGCCGGTTATGGTTCCCCAGGAAGATCTGGTACCCGAAAAATCAACTAGCTTGGGTGGAGCTGCAGGTGCCCAAATTGCCTTGCCCGGGAATCGAACCCGGGACCCTCCGGTCAGTAGTCCAACGCTCTACCCACTATACCACCGCGACCCGCATATATATATATATATATATATATATATATATATATATATATATATAAATATTTTTTTTCTATATATATATATATATTATATATACACATACATACAATATAATATTTTTTTTTCATAATCCAGAAGGCTCGAATCCTTCGTCTCCGGGGTCGAGACGTCTCATTCCCGCACCCCGCGGCGCGAAGGAACCGCGCCGTTAGGGTCCCATCACTAATCCCCCTTCTTATACCCTTCCTTTCCTTCGTTTCATCCCCCTCTTCTCTCACTGCCCCCTCCTCTTTCCCGTTTGCGCGGTCCATTCGTTCTCCCTCTTGGCATCCCGCCGTGGGTCGCGAACAACGGGAAGAAATAAACCTCAAGGAATCCTTTTTTTCTCTCATTTTTATATTTTTGCCACCGCCCCGGGGCCGAGACCACTTCTCTCGACCGTCTCCTCCAGCCGTTCCGGCAATCTACCGCGATGAAAGACGAATTTCCTGCCCCCGGAAAAGGGCCTTAGTTAGAGAAAAGGATTTGCCCTAGATCTCAACCATCATTTCCCCCGAGGAATTCCCTTTTATTTCCTTTCGGTCTCTCTCTCTCTCTGTTCAGGGTATTTCGGAGGGGTACCCTAGATAAAGGAGGGAGATCTCCTCATCCCTCGTTGCTTCGTGTATTCGTGTGTGCTTGCGTGCATAGGTATATTTTTTTCATATGTCTCCTCTCCCACTTCCCTTCCCGTGACCCTAGTCCCTCCCCTTCCATTTAAACTTCTTCCCTCACCCCCTCTCCCACCTTTTCTTCGTTCCTTATCCGATCTTCTTTCCCTCTTTATCCCTTCACGAACACAACGGGGGCTTCTCCTACTCCTTCCCAGCCTCACTCCTCCTCTATTCACCACCACCAACTCTCCCCCCCCTCTCCGTTCCAGAAAAAAACTGTCCTTTCACGCACGCACCCTTCCGACACAGCCGTCTCCGAGGAGATGCTCACCGTGGAGGGAGCCGCGGATGAGATGGGGGTGAACTGATTCGTGCCGACCGGGATAGGCGGGGGGGTGAACGAGGGATTTTTCATTAAGGGATTTCTCCTCCCCTCCCCCCAAATCCATTCGAGCGCCGCCCGATTGAGAAAGACGTTTTTTAACGGCGGTGGATGCATCAAGCCCGGTACCCTCGACCTACCACCAGTTTCCCTCTTTTTTTTCATCATCTTCTTCTTCTTCTTCTACCATCAGCCAAACACCCCCTTCTTCTTCCCCACCTTCCTTTTTTTATTTAAAAAAAAGAAGAACCTCCCATCATTCTCCTCGAATCCCCGTCACTGCATTCCGGGTCCAGATCGGGAGCGAGATAATGAGTTTACTGGGACGTATACGTACTCGGTCGGTTTGTGCTAAGCACCATCGTCAGCGGGGGGGAGGAGGAGGGGTTTGGGTGACGCTCTCGGAGTGATTATCCCGTGCCCTCAAGGGGTGGCAAACATTGGACCCGGTGGAAGGAGAGCGCTCGCACGCCGCATATGACCTTTTAAAGCGAAACCAGTGAAGTGCGCACTTCACCCTTCTTTTTTTTCTCTCTCTCTCTTTTCCTCTCTTCCCTGCGGTGAGATCAGTGAGAATGGCGGAGAGGAAGAATTACCCCTATCGGCGTCAGCTGTCGGTCCTCTCCGTGTGGTCGTCGTCTTAAGCCCTCTCCTTCGACTAATCACTTCACTTGTCACTTTAATGCGCCTTCACGCAATTTCTGGTACAATGAAAACTCGCTTTGAGGACATCCCCCAGTAGCAGCTCGCCTTAACGAATTGACCGGCACAGCAAAATCTCTCTTAGCGGACACCGCTTAGCAACAGACGGATCTTAATAGAGCATAATTTATAATTCACCCTTAGCGTAGTGGTCATGTACGGAACTTCATCATCTGGGTACCTGACTTATCAATACGGAAAACGGTCCAGACTCATCACCTCTTTTCTTGATGAAAATATGGAAGCACCTTTCACCACGGAGACCGTCTAAAAATACATCTAAACATGCAGTTTATTACGGAAAGTCCTTAAATATATTCTCCTTATGTTGTTTAAGGCGTAAATTTATGTAAATCTACTCCAATCATATGAAATTGATTAAATATTTAATATAACCATATGTAATAACTTTACGAAAGTGCAAAAAAAAGTAAAATCAATTTAATCCTTATTTTTTTAATCACGAGGAGGAATTTTTGGCAGGGGCATAATTAGCCCTCTAAATAACAGACATCTGCTCATAGGAGACAACTTGTACGTCGCCAAAAGTGTTCTCAATCTGGTATATATACAATATTCATTTAGTCACCCACCATTTTCTTCCAATGGCCTTGTTTTAGGTCAATATAATGGCTGCGTTTCTTCTGAAAAGAAATTTTTTTAAAGTTATATTCTAGAGACTTTCGAGATATTGCCGAAATTCAAAGTTTCGGCTCGTCCAAGAGCGGCACTTAGCAGCCAATCGACCCACACGGCTGCCCTTTTTAAATAATTCTTACAGAACAATATTAGACGCCACAGAAAATCCCTTTTTTAAAATTTATTTTGACAAATTTTCATGTTTGTAAATTTCAGATGCCTTACTCTATTATATTCTGAGTATTATCATGGTACTCGTATATCCTACTATTTTGCAAAAAAATATATACTTATCACTCTCTGAGACTTCTTGCAACAATTATTTTTTTCCCTTTTTCCAACTGAGCCAGAGAAAATATTGAAAGATACGAGGCGTGTTCATAAAGTAAGGCCCGTTTGGTCACAGGAAAAAATATACTCATATGAAACACATTTTATTGGCACTTTTAGTTAGCTACAAACCTACTTCACTTATCTACATAATTGCCGTTCAATTCTAAGCATTTCTCGTACCGCTGCACCCGCTTCTTTAACCCCTCTGCATAGAAACTCGCCGCCTGAGGGTTGAACCAATCGACAACGCCATTCTTGAGTTCCTCTTCGGTTTCGAAACGTTGTCCACCGAACCACTGTTTCAAGTGCAAGAAGAGGAAATAGTCGCTGGATATAAGGTCAGGACTGTACGGTGGGTGGTTTAAAGAGTTCCCAACGACCCAAACACTCTCGTCCACTGGACATTCTTTGCTCTTTGTGGTGGTCGGTGAGCATTTTCGGTACCCACCTTGTACGCAATGTGTGGTATCCGAGGTTTTCCGTAACAATATTGTAGACAGTAGTGCGTCCAATTTGAGGAAATTGTTCAGCCAGGCCATTAATTGTCAATCGACGATCACATCGCAGTTTTTGTTCCACTTGCGAAACAATTTCATCGGTCAGAATACTGGGCCTACCACTTCGCTCTTCGTCATGGACATTTGTTCGTCCATTTTTAAAACCACAGCACCATTGCCTAACCTTTCCTTCACTCATGACTGTAGGTTTATAAACTAGGCATAATTCCCGATGAATTTCAGCAGCCGACAATCCTTTTGCATACAAGAATCGTATGACAGAACGCACTTCACAGCTGGCGGGATCAACGATTGTCGCGGACATTGTTGTTTGCATGCACGGACAAGCAAACGGCTTCTGAAACAAAATAAATGCTGCTATAGCTTCTCAATGAATCAGTATATGGCGCTGCAGGAGCAAAACTGTGTTCTGAAGCGCCAATATTTAAATATAAGCAAACGGTACTTACTTTAAGAATACTTCTCGTATGTGAAGCCCAGTTAGGGGGGTTCATGTTGAGTTATTTTTATTTTTCCGGTAAACGTGGCAATACCCGAAAATGCGTAATACGATTGCATCCTGCCCTAAAACGTTACTTCATGCCGTTCCAGGGAGAGAAAAAAGGAATTGGCATATTGGGAGGGTTAGGTAGTTTCGTCAGAATGAATGGGATAAAATAATATGTAGAGGTGAAGAAATGGTTTACCTCTACCTCTAGATGGGACCCTGCAAGCCACCACTAGGATATGTGTAAGGGGGCTTTTTCCACATCAGGCTCGCAACGTCAGAGTTAACTTCTGCTCCAATGGTATCAAACCAGAAAAATGCATTATTACAAGAAATGAAGATAATATTGACCACAGCCACGTCCAATATAATGTCTAATTGCGAAATACTCCTCCACGCTTGAAAGGGGAGGTGCTCGTATCATGGAGAACATTGAAATAAAGTTAAGACGACATAACTTCTGGACTACATAGAATTTTGTTGAACCAGGAAAAATCCAAGAGAGATGGAAGGAATATATAGAAACACTGTATGGTAAAGAACTTAGGCCGACAAGGTTAGACATAGAAAAGGAACATGACGTAGAAGAAGATAGCTTAGGTCCAGGCATACTCGACGATGAAATAGAAAGGGCATTAAAGGAGATGAAAGCAAATAAGGCTGTGGGGGTGGACAATATTCCTGTAGAAATGTTGAAATGGTTAGGGAAAGGTGGGAAGAAGGCCATATATGGACTGATTCGTAGTATCTATGAGGAAGGAATCTGGCCGGAAGATTTTGTGAGATCGGTGTTAGTTCCTATTCCAAAAAAGGCAAAGGCTTCGTCATGTGAGGATTACAGAACAATAAGTTTGATATCCCACGCAGCTAAAGTTATTCTCAGGATCATCAACAAAAGGATAGAGAGTAAGGCAAATGATTACTTAGGGGATGATCAGTTTGGGTTCAGGAAAGGAAGAGGTACGCGTGATGCCATTGCAGTAATGAGATCACTAGTCGAGAGGAATATAGAATACAATCAGGACGTTTTTGCCTGTTTTGTAGATTTCGAAAAAGCGTTTGATAGAGTGAATTGGGAAAAATTAATGCGTGTATTGCAGAAAATAGGAATGGATTGGAGGGACAGGAGACTGATCCGCAACCTGTACATGTCTCAGACTGCTCAGGTGCGAGTGGGGAACGGAGAGTCCGGATGGGCAGTGTTAGGAAGAGGTGTAAGGCAGGGTTGCCCATTGTCACCGGTACTGTTCAACGTATATGTAGAGGAAATGATTAAAGAGGCATGGGAAGAACTGGAGGTAGGAATGAAAGTCGGAGGGGAATTCGTAAAATCGGTTAGGTTTGCTGATGACCAAGCATTAGTTGCTCAGTCAGCCAAGGGGTTGCAAGCATTGTTGAGTGAATTGGAGGTTCAGTGCGATAAATATGGGATGAGAATAAATATTAATAAAACAAAGGTTATGCGATTTTCCAGAAAGAAAAAGGCTAAGCTAAATATTAAAATAGGCGGGGAAAAAATAGAGCAGGTAGAACAGTTTACATATCTCGGAAGTGTTTTGGACCAATACGGTCAAAGTGATAGGGACGTAAGGAGAAGAATTGCGCTAGGCAAGGAGGCTTTCTCAAGGAGGAGGGAGTTGATGACGGGGACGTTGAGTAGGGATGTTAAGACAAGACTCGTAAAAACTCTGATATGGAGCATAGCTATGTACGGCGCGGAAACGTGGTCGCTGAAGCAGGAGGATAGACGTAGATTGGAGGCTTTTGAAATGTGGGTGTGGAGAAGAATGGAAAAGGTGAAATGGACCGAAAGGAAAACAAATGAGGAAGTACTAGAAATGGTGGGTAAGGAGAGCGGTTTGTTGAGAGAAATCGTAGGAGGCAGCAAAAATGGATGAAAGGCGTATTGAGCGGTAGTGGAGTGTTGAAGAAGGTAATAGAGGGGAGAATGTTGGGCAAGCGAGGTAAGGGTAGGAACAGGATAGGGATGTTGGACGAGATGAAGGGAGGAAAGAAGTACACCGAGATGAAGAGGGACCTGATATAGATTAGTTTGCTAGTTGGGGAGTCACAAAATGTTTATTTGATAGTTGGGTCCATCCAAAAACCTACCTTAACCGGTAGATTACCTAAAAAAAAAATATATATATATATGTGTACATACATATATACGATATATATATATATATATATATATATATATATATATATATATATATATCGTATATATGTAGGTACATACGAGTAGCATATAATAATAATTTTTATCAAACCCCTAAAATGTTGACTGAAAAAACTTTGTTACTTTCTTGGCCCCTTCGTTGCGTTTTATATGATTTGACTCACTTATTCGAGAGTCCAGCATAAAATCTCTACTATCACGGTCATCTACATCTGCAAACTACCCCTCAAGTTGTTGTAAGGGCATGTGGCGGGGGGTGTTAGGTCACTACCCGTAAAAGAGAATAAATATACAATCAACCAGCATACACATGCACGTAGAAATTTAGTAAAAATGTATTCAATAACGTGTATTTTAGAAATGAAAAGCAAGTAGGGGAAACTCTACTATCACATGGACATGCTACTTGCAGCCTCCGCTCTCAAAGACTCAGTTGGGGAGTGTGACGCACCGCAGCAGGCATGCCACGAAGGATAAAATTGAAAACGAACCAAGCAATAAGCAATAATGTAACGAGCACTACATTCTTTAATGGTAGTCTCATGCGGCCATGTGGAAATGGATTTGATAACAGTCTAGCACATTTTCAAATACCTAGTTCTGTCTCCATCCATTCAAGTTTTTCTCCTTTTTTCAAATTTTCCTGAATAATTTTCTCTCGTCTATTTCCAATGCTAACGAGTTTCCTCCATTGTTTTTCTCACTGCGCTTATAATTTTCTTAATCCTTCGCCAAACCGTCTTATTAAATACTTTCAGTATGTCTTCGTCCTCTTCCTTCTAAAGACTAGACTTTAGAATCGCAAAGTGCTTCCCTCCATATCAGTCCTAATTAATCTTTTCTTTATGTGTTTTAATTAAGAGTCCCCGTTCTTAATTAATTCTTTTTCCTCGATATTTCTTTCGCCAACGTACGATTAATCCTCCTTTTGTTGAAGCAGTTCTTCTTTCAATTTCCTCGTTATCTCAGTTTCATTTCCGCCCATAATGTTTGAACTGGTCTACCTGTTCTAGGGTATCTCCCATCATTTTAATATTAGCGTAATCCTTCGCTCTGTTATGAGGAATGTTTTGTTTACGTTTTTGTAATAGAATAATCGCAATCGATTAGTGTTTACAGCACACGCTCACGAGGCATACGTCCGAGTGCTATACGAGTGTGTGTGTGTCAGAGAAGAGTGTAGGACTGCAGTAAACCAAACTTAGGATTTAAATACAGATGATGACAATAAACTTATACAAACTTAAATTCCTCTCTACATCGTGCAGAACTGCGTGTGCAGTGCAGAACCGCGTGTAAATAAAGATTTTATCTTGGTGTTTAAATGAAGTTCTTGTGGTGTAACGGATTAGGAATCCAAATTCTTGCCGCGTATTCCAGATGTAGCGTGAATAACATGAATTAGAGCCTTAAACAGACGCTATATTTCATAACAACTACAACTGATGAACACATAATATAGTAGAGAAAGTGGAAAAGTGTGAATTTATATCAGAAAAAAAGTTTCCTTGACCGGGGCTTGAACTATGGATCTTCGACCTGCAGTGCCAAAACTGACTATAAAAACTATTAAGTAAGACGTATTACCACAGAAATGCGCGGGGTTTTACGTGAGAAACTGTTCCGGTTGGTCCATTGCTCAAGAAATGGCACTCTTGAGGATACTTCACTCATTACCTGAGGAAAGGACGGACACACATTGTCACAAATAGAAGGCATAACATCTCCTTCCACACATTGCTACAATGAGGGAATTCCTTTACTCCGCTTTCTTCTGAAATTGATATCTCACCCCCCCCCCCTCAATCATCTTTCTCAAACTCAATCTAGAGACTTTCATTCTAATCATTGCCCTGCAACTTATGGATGGCCCATGTTTGGACTTACCTACTTCATGTTCCCATGCAAATACTGAGTAATTCCATGTTTAATAAATCATGTTTCTCGTGATGTAAATCATATTTAATTTTTTAATCATTTTATCGTTGTTGTGTATTTTTAATGATTTTTTTATCTCTTACTAATTGATCCGTTGCTTGGTAATCCATTGAAAAGGCCAATTCGACTGTTTTTTTGGTTGATTGTTAAATTAATAAACATCACTGCGGCGGTTTGCGGGATATTGTATCGATGGATAAATGCAGATGATCAAAGTTTCTCCGAGGTCCATGAAATTCCGTTTTATTCCTCCGGTCTTACGAGCGTATAAATTTCAACGAGAGAATCCTCAGCTACCCCACGATTCCTCAATTTCATCAATAATTCCTCCAAGGCACACAAGTGACCTCGTCCCACCTGGTCCTCCCTGCGCGTGACGCCTTTCCTAAATGGTCTTCCGCTTCGGATTCGGGTGCTAAATCGTAATGTAAATAAAGATCTTTCTACCTACAATTCTGCTTAGGAGGGAAATGGTCGATGGCATTAGAGGACCAGAACCTATTATTAATCTCTTAATATGAACCAGAAGACGCCATCGCACACATCGCATGCAATGCAATTGCGAGTAATTACAAACGTGGTAAGAGAGTCTTATTGTAGTTTATCGGGATAGTTCTGTTTTTATATCGGGCAATCAATACGCAGATTCACGTTTGATTTTCGTAGCAGGAATTTGAACAATGGAGAAGGGAATGTAAAACAATATCTTTGTAAGCCTACATTGGGACGAACTATGGATTCAATGGTTGAGATGAGAGCGTTCATTCGTTTCCTGATTGTAGGTTTCTCTCATAAATTCGAAGACAAATGGTTATATGGACAATCATTTTATTAAAAAACCATTTCATCTACACCTACGCAATTCCCCGCAAGCCACCAGGGCACGTGGCAGGGGGTGCTAAGATACCACCCATAAAAATATAATGCAACTACATGCAATATTAGTAAAAAACATGCAATATATTCACTACATGCGTGTGTGTGTATATATATATATATATATATATATATATATTTGTGTGTGTGTGTATGTATATATATATATAAAGTCACTTTCTTAAAAAACCCACAAACGTGCACAATAATTTAAATTGACTAACTAGTCGACACAAACACAGAAATTAAAACACCACTGCTTTCGGGCCCTCCTCTGCCTCAGTTCTGTTCCTAATTCCTCTTGAGAAAGGTGGTTGCACCACCGAAAATTCGAGAACCAGTGAGTCCCTCTTTTGTTTTAGTTTCTGTGTGTGTGTATATATATATACAGAGATGAAGAGGGACCTGATGTAGATTAGGTTGCTGTATTGGGTTTTGTTTGGAGTTAGAAAATGTTAGTTAATTTGATACTAGTGTCCATCCAAAAACCTACCTTAACCGGTAGATTACCTAATAAATAAATATATATATATATATATATATATTTTTTTTTTTTTAATATATATATATGTGTGTGTGTATTTTCTCTAATTGAAATGCATCAAAGACAAATTCCGTCGTTGAACATAGAATCTTGCAATTTATTTTCACAATGTCTCTACGACTGCTGTGTAAAACTGAGCAGGACTTGTTAACAAGCTTCCTTGACGCGATGAAGGTCATAGTAATGATGGCTAAGGGGAATTTTTTTGTTGGTTTCCGCGTCAGCAGCGTGCCCTCGCGGTCAAAGAGGTGCCAGAAAGAAAAACGAGTTTGTTATCAGGGTGATATCCTGAACATTCGTCTTCCCTTAACATACTAATCTCATCATCACTTTACAAACATGGGGTGCGCTCCGCGATCCACACAAGTGGTGTTAAGAGGCCACATGGGGCAATTAGGGCGAGGACAGAGAGGGATGGAATGTTTTTAGGAGGGAGGAACATGAGTTCGTGCCTGGAAGGGTAGGCGTGGACGAAGCACGTCATGGAATTGACTAATGACTGAAACTGTTATCAACTAACTTGCATCATTAACGATTTTTTATTTGATTATCGCATGCATGGCAACCTTATCGTTAGTCCATAAACTAGGACATGAAAACAATTCTGTTCATCTGAGAATATTTTATTGCTTTTTTTAATCTCAGTGTATACGATTAATCCTCCATGGATTTTTCACTTTCGTAGGCATCACTGACTGACACAGTGTCAAGCGTAACATGGTGGAAATCCGTCGTGATTGAAGAAGACACTTCGTTTTTCCGCATAGAATTTTTGTTATTACGACTTAGGTATCGTTACCGCGTTACATCTTCAGGTATTCAGTACCTGAAGATGTTACGCGTAAATAAACCTAGATCGTAATAAAAAAAACAATGTGGAAAAGCAATATGTCTTCTTTCATCATTCTTAGACATCCTCAAAGTTAGCATTTGAAAACGAATAAGTCAACTAACAGGTCTTTAAGACGGACGGGAAAAGAGTGACGGTCTGCCAACTAGAAGGCTCCACATTCGTGCTCCTTGCCTTTAAAAAATGTTTAATTGTAAATTTTTCAAACTTGGTCCGTACCAAATTGTCATCAAATCACTTGTAATAATATGCTGAACTGACGGTTTTAAAGTGAATTAAAGTATACCACTAATGTAAGAATGTACTCGTTATATTTCACGGACAATGGCGGCATGCACTACGTTGACAATACGTGGAAATCTAGATCTTATAAACCTTAGGTCTTAAACAATAAAAAAATGTGAAAACAAAATTGTCTTTAATATACGAAGTGCATTCAACTTCTAAAATCTCCTTTGCGTCATATTACTTACACCCAAAATTTGGAACTTCTGTTGTCTCTCAACATAATGACGTTTTTATAAATCAAACCACTTTGCTTTTCCACATAAACATTTTTTTCTCACGACCCAGGTTTCGTTATAGCATAACATCATCAGGTAAAAATACAAGTCAAGCACAGCATATACTATATGCATATCTCTGGGCGGAGGGGAAGAGGAGAAAGAAAGGCTTGGTTGAGCTAGGAAGCGGGGGGGCTAAAAGTCTATGATTATGATGATAATATGAATATTTTCCACCAGGTTCGCCAGAAACTGTTTTATTTCTTCACATAATCTTCCTGTAGATGTACAAATGTATCACAGCGTCGACGCCATGCTGCAAGGACGCGTTTGCTTGGATCAATTGTGGCCTACAGGAAAAACCGGCTGGTCCGTGGTCCCCAGGCTAAAAGAACCAATATGAAACCAACGCTGTTCCAGAGAGAAATGTTCGTTAAATTTCTAGTTCTTTCGCGGTTAGTTGTTGTTTTTCTTCATATCTATATCTCCTCGATCACGTAATTGATTGGGGCTAGACTAGCCCACAAATTAAATGAATAATGTGGTTAATATCAGCAGAATTCTTTCCGTCGCATTTTATGGTTATTTCGCCGCGCGATAAACCCGCCCTCTTCATGCGCTTGCATCTCGCGTCGTCTCTAATCCATGGGGTTCCGGTCCAGGTGATATCCTTTGGTTGGCTGCCTTGGAGGGTTGCTCAAGCGTCACCATGCATATGAACGGAGAGGGAGAGAGAGGTTTGGAGACCGACCCCGGCTCACGTGTGCGAATCGCGGCGGCAGGGCGGGGGGTTGAGTGGGTGGGATAAAGAAAACGATTTTCTCGACGACATGAGGTCGATGCCCACGTGTTCGCGTAAAAGGAAGAAAAAAAGGTGTTTTTCTTTGCGAAGGTCAGGAAATCCGTCTTGGGTGAAATTTAATCTCGTCTCTTAGATGAAAGCTGCACTGTCCCAATCAAATTCACCCTTTCCGAAGATTTTGAGTTTTTAAAAATAGCTCTTTGGAACTGTTGCTTCTGAATATATTTCAGAAATAGTCTCCGAATCTAAAAATAATATCCTCCTGGCACTTTTTTCTGGATTTTTTAAAAAATCTAAATATATGGTTTTGAGGAAGTACTGGAGATGGTGGGTGAGGAGAGGGGTTTGTTGGGAGAAATCGTATGGAGGCAGGAAAAATGGATGAAAGGCGTATTGGGCGGCAGTGGGATGTTGAAGACTGTAATAGAGGGGAGAGTTTTGGGCAAGCGAGGGAAGGGCAGGAACAGGATAGGGATGTTGGACGGGATGAAGGGATGAAAGAAGCACACAGAGATGAAGAGGGACCTGATGTAGCTTAGGTTGCTGGATTGGGTTTTGTTTGGAGTTACAAAATGTTTATTTGATAGTTGTGTCCATCCAAAAACCTACCTTAACCGGTAGATTACCTAATAATAAGTCTTGAAAATTACCAGTTAAAACGGGAAACCCCGTCTCGTTCCCCTGTCTATGACTAGCCATCCCGACTCTTTTATCTTTGCAGTCTAATTCATGTACAAGATTCCGATAAATTGATTATCCCTCCATTCTGTTATCATATTTTGCATTATTTCCATTTACTCTTCCCTTTCTGCAAGGTCAAATACGTTTTAAAAATCGACGTAGCACACGAAGATATCGTTTTTGCATTCGATGAAGAGCATTATGGAAGTTTACGTATCAATGTAACTCTTTTTAAGAATTTTTTTTGGAAATGATATTCTTCGATAAAAAATGCTACAATGAACATTTAATTAGTGGCGTAGATATGCGATCGCCGCCGAGCGGACACCCAGGAAAGCAACTTGCGAAGTCTGGCTTAAAATCAAAAGTGCACGCCCTTAAAATCCGAGACCTTCATTCAAGTGAAAGGGTAGATAAGGAATTGTGAAAATTTATTCTCGCCACGGAATCATCATTTGCCATTTATCAAAAGAGGTAATTTCTTACATTACGCCATTGTATTAGATTGAATTCCATTGGATACTATTTCTATTGGATACTATTTCTATTAGATGCTATTTCTATTGGATTGGATTGTAACGAATCCAGATATTATAATTAGGTGAAGAAGACCTTCCATTACTAAGAGACTTCAAGTTAAAGAGAATCCCATTTTTTTCTCGAGATTAAGAGCATATGTAAATGTGTCACTTATCTTGAAATACGTGTTCATAATTTGTGAATGCAAAATATAGATGGCTGCATCGTGCAGTGCACATGGTTCGTACGGCTGCCGCTAGAGTGAGAATAGTTTTCAACAATTAAGATAGCGTTGCAATAACAAGAGAGGCGTGAAATCATTCGTGTTCTTCACTTGCGTTGTTTCAACACACGCCGATATTCACGAGTGAGGCGTGGAATGAAGAAGATGTGTATGAAACGTGCGTCTGTGGCTGCAGCAGTTCAAAGAAGACCTTGATCAATGTCATCGTACAACGAACTCAAGAAACCCTAGCCTAAAGTAAAATTGTGCGTTTACAGTAAAATTTCTTGAGAAGACAGAAGTTTCAAATTCAGTGTATTAGTAGTTTCTCAGGAAAAAAATAGGGAACCTGAGAACTTGTGGCAATAACTCAAATTCAACATTAGGATTCCAATTAGAAAAAGACTTGTGCCTGGATGATTTCGAACAGTAGAGGAACGTTTCTTAAAGAACATGTGTAGGGCTCTATGAATGAGACGTCATCCGTCAGCCTCCTCTCACTTCACATCTGGAAACGTCCCTCCCTACCCCCAAGCAACCCTTCGCCCGTCTCTTCCCAACTGATATAATAAATGATCCGGACCCTCCTGCGGCATTCTACACCCCCAACACATCATCTTCACGACCACAATGTTTCTCTGCCTAAAGGCTTCCGATCGTAAAAGACGCTCTATCTCGATAATGCGGTGTTTATGCGCGGTGCTAAGGGTCACACCGCATAAATACTCTCAGAAATTATATTAGTGGGTCTAACGGCTTATTTTTTGTCTTGTTTGAAATTTTGAATGGCCTTCATCTCTCTCCCTTTGAAACAGTTCCAATTCTCCAAAATACCCTGCAAAAATATTAGGGCATCAATCATCTATTCTATATATGTGTGTTTGTGTATCGGATAGGGGGAGGTGGTAGTATGGCGGTGAAGGGCGTTGGACTACTGTCCGGAGGGCCCGGGTTCGCTCAGCAAATCCTCAGCTTCACCCAAGTTGTGTGATTTTTCGTGTATCAGATCTTCCTGGGAATGCACACAGGGATAGGAACTGGCCCCCATTATTTTTCTCATGTGTTAATTTCGGAATCCGGGAAGAAATGTATCGAAGATCAAAGTACAATTTACTAAAATTCTTCAAAATATAACCCATATGTATCGATACGCCGATGATATCTCTGACAGAGACACAGGCGTCTATATCGATATCGACGCCAGTGACTCTGCCAGTCGCGATGCGCTTCCTGGAAGACGTCAACGGAAACCTCGTCACGACATCATGAAGGTTATTCAGCGTTCCAAAATGGTTTTCCTTCCAGCTCATTTTCATTCTTGGGAACAAATGGAAGTCCGTCGGTGCCACATCGAGGTTGTACGTAGGTTACTTCAGCAGGGGTCCAAGAGACCATGCGATATTGTCATACAAGAAGCCTTCTGATCTTCTGACAGCACACGCTTTTCTCATAGCCAAATCTTCGGTAATTACGTGATGTTCCTTGGTTTTCGGCATGTTTCACTCTTCTGCCAACATTCTGATACTCAGCCGTCAATCTTAATCCAGCATGCCTTTAGAATTTTGAACATTTTCTTCGTATTTTGTCGTTGATGGACAGTCAGGGCGTTCCTCGTCGTCAACCTCCTCGTTCCTCCTCATCCTGGAACGCCTTGTGCCAGCGGAAAACCATTATTTAGGACTGCTTCATCTCAGTAAGCAGTCTTAACTTTGGCCATGGTCTCCGAATCAAATTTTTCGAGCTTAACGCAAAATTGTATCGCGTACCGTTGCTCTATGGAACGTGACGTTGTGAGCTCGTGACGCAACCCTCGAACAGGGGGTCCGTCCATTCTAACAGCGATCCGCACACTATATAACGGCCCGCAGTCAACTGACGCGGGTCGCGTAGCTTTTCCAAGACCTCCATCTGCCTTTTCTGCCACAAATGCCCCACTGCAGCCGTCCGCGTCGGGGGGGAAAATCATTTTACTTATATTTTGAGCAGACCCCACTTACGTGTATATGTGGGGTACATTTTTTCATTCACCGACGCACATTTCAACACATGCGCCCCTTGTTTGATTTAGCTTTTTCTTTTTTTTTATTTTAATCAATGGAATTGTAAATGTTTACCGAGTTTCCATTTTTTTATGATCATCCAATATTGTTCGTCAAAACCAAAATTTCAGTATTTTTGGAAAGTTATTGAATATGTTCGAGCGGGGTTCAATTTTGATTTCTGTGAAGAAAATGAAAAAAAATATCCAGGAAATATGAGCAAATTCCTATGATTTTCGTAAAAAATTTCATTTAATCCAATGGTTCTCAAATTTTCCCATTAATTCCACCAATGAGTGCTCTGCTAAAGTCGGCGAAAACAACAGTGATTTTTTCAGGCGTCCACATGTTTATGACTGGTGTCAAAGATAATTTCTCCAATTTTGTATCTTTGGTCATTACTTTAACAAATTAGCGTAGTTCCCTCTCATTAGTATAATTACCACGGTGGTGGTTGCTGGAATATTCTTCGCTACGAAGTCCATTTCAATGTCGCAGAATACACAAGGGTTGTTTTGGCTGGATGAAAAAGTACCCGTGGAATAGCACCCGGAATTCCTTGAGCTGGAACTGGAATTTTTTCCCCCTCGGAAATAATGCCCCCAACTCCCTTTTGCAAATGCTTCGGACTTGAAAGAAGCCTTCAAAATCGTTCTAAAGCAATCTACATTTCGCATGTGGCCTCTCTCACGCGCGCGAATTTAATCGTCTTTATTTCACCCGTTTTTCGGACATTTTTTTCTCGTTTCCAAAAAAGCTTAACCTCAACCTTATTTTCTCCTTTCCCTCTCCCCCTCCTCCCCCCCCCATACCCACCACGTGCGTGCGCGTGACGGAAGGAATTAGGGCACCTGATCGGATTCGCGCATTAATATTCGCCATTAAAAAGTTGACGATCGATAAACGCCGCTTTGCGACGCATGCCAAGCGTGTTTTATTTTTTTCTGTTTTCCTCCGCGTTCCTTCCAATTGGACCCTCCCTTACATCCCGTTCTCTCGTCCCCCCATGGATTTATTTTTGCATGGATGGAAACCCTTGTAGTGCCTGCGAAAAATGAGATTCATGTTTGTCAGAAAAAATCTCTCCAACAACCCCCTATCGTGTAGGTTGCGTGAATCCGGACAACCTGGAATGAAATGGAAAATAATATTTTTTCGATAGAGCTGCGTACCTTAAGTCAACTATAATGAGTACTTAAACTTTTAATGTTTACCTTGTAATTAAGCATTTATATTAAGCAGTAAAATTATATTGACATTGTTTTATGCGTATGT
The DNA here is from genome assembly GCA_037158775.1 of Hetaerina titia. Taxonomy (NCBI): domain Eukaryota; kingdom Metazoa; phylum Arthropoda; class Insecta; order Odonata; family Calopterygidae; genus Hetaerina; species Hetaerina titia. The sequence continues at coordinate 80,987,941 of CM073774.1, read as the reverse complement.
GTGTATGTATATATACATATACACACATGGGAGGGATATATAAACACACACACACATATATATAAAAAATAGATAATTTCTTTGAAGGAACACGGAAGTGTTAAATAAAAAAACTTAGCAACACACAACATGAGAACACATAAAAGGAACACTCACACGTTATATCTTGATAATGTGAGTGTTCCTTTAATGTGTTCTCACGTTGTGTGTTGCTGCCTAAGTTTTATATATATATATATATATATATATATATATATATATATATATATATATATATATATATATACATATACATATTCAAACTTGAAAATCTCGCCATACGGCGCACAAATATTGATTCAAACATAGAAATAGGTATAAGGAAAGGGGATAGGAAAACACATAAAAGGCGAACACAGGACATGTGGGGAAGGCGGTTTTTGAGCAGATCACGAAAGTAAAAATATTTGAAATATTTTTACTTTCGTGATCTGCTCAAAAACCGCCTTCCCCACATGTCCTGTGTTCGCCTTTTATGTGTTTTCCTATCCCCTTTCCTTATACCTATTTCTATGTTTGAATGAATATATATATATATAAACACACACACAAATGGGAGGGATATATATATATATATATGTCGTATGTATAACGTGTGTATATATATATATATATATATATATATATATATATATATATATATATATATATATAAGCACATAAATATACAGTAGTCAACCCAAAGGTCGGTTTGGTAGGTGATGGTAGAGTTCACCCAGTACTAAGCCCTATAAGTGGTGTGAAATTCACACATTAGGGTAGGGGGGCCAGTTCCTGTCCCAGTGTCGGTTATGGTTTCCCAGGAAGAACTGGTACCCTAAAAATCACAAAGCTTGGGTGGAGCTGAAGGTGCTTAGAGAGGCTTGCCCAGGAATTTTAAATGCTGTACTATCAAACCACAATAATAACCAATTGTTTGAGCTATTCAAATCTTTTATACGGTTGTTGATTTACATCCAGGTATCTTATCGTGAGCATAATGTGTTTTGCTCACTTTCTGCGAAAATTAAATCATATGCTCCTCTCTAAAATATCTGTTGAGTGGACTTGTTTGGTTTTAGCGCAAGCAGAAACGCATTCCTCTGCCGATAATCCAATATTCGAAGGAAAGCTGCAACGTTTCGATCGAGCTTCTCCTGCGCGAAAGAGAAAGGTTATATGAGGCATTTTTTTTCATCTTCCAGCTTCTCACGCCTTCCACAAAGATCCTTGCTTTCGTTCCCCGAGGGATTTCATAATGAGCGCCGACTTTATCGAATTCCGATATCATTCGTTCGGATTAAATCGTAGAAAAGTATCGGAAAGGATTTTTCAAAATAAAGTCCCTCAAGGAGATATATGAAAGAATCTACACTTTAATTTCGTCAATTTAATCATCATTATGGATCAATCTAGATAATGACGTTATGAATGCTACGCCGGGTCAGGTGGAAGGTGGGCGGGCGGTGTAACTGACCCAAATTGAAATACATCTACGCGTTACACCCTAACCAGGAGTTAGGGTGTATGAAAGAAGACAAATGCACATTTGCAATAATAATAATATAATGATAATAAGGAAAGGTGGTGAAGGAGTTTCCCCAATCACACCTTCCCCTTTTTTTATTGCAGATGCAAATACAAAAGAAATAGCATGTAAAAAATATATAGCACGATATGTTAAGGGGGTTCCTGCTCACGCTTAATCCCCCTCTATTATTCTGATAAAATTAACATCAATTACACAACATGAGACAGAAATATCAAATAAGATATCTTAGAATTAAATTACAAAAGTGATGCTGGACTCGAATTTGGTACAATTACAGATAAGAAGTTGTATAAGGAATAAATATTATTTTATGATAACACTTCAGTTTACCAAGTCATACAGGAGTTTTTGATCGTACACTAGGAAAAAATATTACATTTGCAATGCAAGATCAAAATCAATTGTAGCCAAAATATTAGTTACCAAATAAGTTATTCATTTACGTTTACGCATTATACCGCTAGCCACCGCGAGGGAGTATGGCGGGGGATCTTAGGGGGCACTATTCATGCTTGTACAAAAATATGAGTCAATAAATGGTTTTTTGGGTCGCGGTAGTCTAGGGGGTAGAGCGGTGGACTACCGCGGTTGACCGGAGGGTCCCGGGTTCGATTCCCGAGCAAGGCACTCTGGGCACCCGCAGCTCCACCCAAGCTAGTAGATTTTTCGTGCACCAGATCATCCTGGGAAACCATGAGTGGCACAGGGAAAGGGACTGGCCCCTTTATGTGTGAATATTCACACGTACCTACCAAACCGACTTTGTTTTTTTTGTACATATTAGTAATGTATATTCACTCGTAAACGCAAGCACTCGAACCCATAAAAACACACACTCATACATGCCTGCATACATTATGCTGTAACGGGGGTGATTGACTAAAAGGTTAGGCCTTAATTAAAATATAAGTGTTGTTACTTGTAAACTTGCATTTGGTTGCTTTCGTTTGATTTTTCGTTAGGATTGTCAATCGTGCGAGAAAAGAACAAATAGATTCCGTCTATGACGTTTGTCTATCCCTGTTATGCTATTCCGGTGTGCGTATTTTTCAATATCATTAGGTGTCATAATAATTCCCTTTGCGTCGCGAGAAATCTTAGGAGTCCTCTACCGTTCCGAAAGCCTTACCTATTCTCTTCTTGAAACCCTCCATCATACGCGATTCTCTTCTTCATGAAGCAATTTATTGGAATTATTTATGATTTTCTCTGTACTTTTGGAATTCTATACGTTCTGATTTATTTTGTTATAAATAGCAAAACTCCACCCGCCACCCACAACGTCTGGGGAATAGTTAGTTCTACTCAATTGCGCTTTCGCTAACCTCGTGTGTTTTGTTGTGAAAATCCGTCCCGCATGACCGTATTTGAATGTTTTTTTTAAGAATGTACTGCTCGTTACAGTATTGCTTACTCTGCCTTGTTTCCTTTTTAAGTTTCCCCTTTCATCCCTCGTCACTCTCTGTGGGGGGGGACCCTCTCGCTGTCTGTAGCATTGGGTCACATTCACTACCTGTGTCCTGTGGAACTACTCCTAGTTTTGTTGCATGTCCATGTGGTAGTGGAATTTCGCCATCTTTCTTTTCATATTCTAGTTTTCACGTTATTGGACAAATGTTTATTACATTCTAAGGTGCATGTGTTTGTTAGTTGATAGTATATGTGTTATCTTACTTGTATGTTAAAAAGGTTTTTGCATGAATATGTTGATTTTGTATGTGATTTTATTGTCTTTTGCGGGTGGTGATCTAATACGCTGCCACCCGCCCTTGCGGCGGCTTGCGAGGTATTATGTGGATGTAGATTTATATATATTTTCTCCCATGAATTCCAAAAACTTGATGAAGAGTCCGAACTGTGTCTTGACTTATGCGTAATAGCATCTCTCTCTCTTACCTTGTCATCAATCTGAAGAAACCTATTTTCTTTCAGCCCTAATCGCATCTTATTTCTATCACTCTGATAGATTACAGACTTTCTGATTTAGATGATCACTTGAAATCCTTCTCTATATGAATCACTGCTCAATTTGAATCATCATCAAGTTAATTTTAATTTAATTACGACCACAGGAATCCACTTTAATCACTTAATAATGTTGTAAGAACTTACTGAATTTCATTTAATGTAAACCTCATTCTCCACGTCCACATGTTCTTCTTTTTTAACTTTCAAAATCATTTTGAGAGAGCATCATTTACTGTCGGTCGTCATTGCCACCAGTTTTAACGAGTAGTAGAGGCTCAGTTCAATATACAACAGTATCCTTCGTGTCTCATTTAAAATGCAGGCTGACTATAAAAGTAATGTGAATTCAGTATTTAAAATTCAATTTGCATCAGTATTGCACATTCTTCCTGGAAACACAATCATCACGAAAAGCAATATTCGGGGAACTTTATCGAAGAAAAGGTTATAATGCTCCCTTCCATATGTTTGCTTTTGAAGTAAGACCGGAATTAAGACCAGGTGGGTGTATTTCCATGACTACGAGCTCTTTATTAAAAGATAACTCTTTTTATTATGCCACATATATGCTGCTTTTGGATGCGAATTAACGCAGGTGGTTTTGGACCATCTGAAATTCACCCAGTGCGCTCCATTTTAAAAATACTTAATATCCTTTAATAGTGGTCATTGAAGCAGGATGATGGATGTAGATCGGAGGCTTTTGTTGGTGTGGAGAAGAATGGAGAAGGTGAACTGGACCGAAAGGAAAACAAATGAGGAAGTACTGGAGATGGTGGGTGAGGAGAGGGGTTTGTTGAGAGAAATTCTAAGGAGGCAGGAAAGATGGATGAAAGGCATATTGAGAGGTAGTGGGGTGTTGAAGACTGTAATAGAGGGGAGAATGTTGGGCAAGCGAGGAAAGAGCAGGAACAGGATAGGGATGTTGGACGGGATGAAGGGAGGAAAGAAGTACACGGAGATGAAGAGGGACCTGTTGTAGATTAGGTTGCTGGATTGGGTTTTGTTTGGAGTTACAAAATATTTATTTGGTAGTTGTGTCCATCCAAAAACCAACCTTAACCGGTAGATTATCTAATAATAATAATAATAAATCGTTAACACTCCATTGTTTTCTAATATGCCAATGGAAAAATTAAATCCTAAATAGCCTAGTATGTTTTCACCATTTTTATATGCCTTTATTTAATCGTTCTACTCACTTAGCAATAATTCTGGCATGTTCCGGAAAAGTATTTCGCAAGTACAAGAGGAATTGAATGCAGCTAGCTGTTGTTGTAAAAATATCTTTCTTTATTTGAATTATTTAAAATTTTTTATATTGGGAACAAACATTAAACGTAATTTTGATGTTGCATGTTAAGGGTTGGGTCATACTTTGCCACACTCCTTAGCCGTGGCTTACTGGGATCACTTTTTATTTTGGTAACCTACCGTTTGTGTTAGGTTTTGGATGGACGCAAAAGTAACACCCGTAATTTCTTAGTCCCGGCCAAGATACAACCTGGCATCTGACTCTACATTAAACCCTTCTTCGATTCCGCAGACTTTCCTTAATACAGTCCAACATGCCTCTCCTATTGCTACCCCTTCCTCGTTTGTATGATGTTCTTCCCTCTTTATATACTGCAGTCTTCAACATTACTTCACCAATCAAAATGCCCTGAATCCAGCTTTCTTGTCTCTTGGTATTGTTGGGATTGCTCCCAACAATCATGTCTCCTCCCCGACCGCACTTCCTCGTTTGTTTCCATTTCTGTCCATTTCACATTTTCTACCCATATCCACACCTACCTGGGAGCAACTGCTTGGATGTAATGAAGGAATTGCGAGCAATAAATACAAATTATCTATTCAATTAAATTTTTAAAAGTATTGTTTTGTGATTAATCGGTTGCTTGCTTATTCGGAATAAGAAATTATTTTTTTATTCAGTTCTTTTATGCATCCCTGGTCGACGTATCCTATTCATCCTGAATTTCTGGAAAATAACTACCTAGCGACCGTTAGGATATGAAGATTTCACACCTTGGCGTAGGTGTGTGTACTGGTCGCGGCGTACGCCAATGGGGGCAAGATGATGGGAAAATCCCCTTAAACTATAATTGTCACGCCCTGAAAGTCTGTCGTTTTTCTGGTAATATTCCTTGGAGAATTTTAGCGGGACTTTTTGTCCGTGGTTTGGAAAAAAAACCTCTTTCTAATTCCCTTCCTTAACTAACCTCATAAGTACTAATAATTACGAAGGGCAGAACAGGGGGGGGGGGCTTTTTTTCAGACTGATGGATCCAAATGGTCGTTTTTTTCGCATCGGGTAAAGGTGAGATGAGTCATTTCATGCTGTTCATTCCGTCGGGCGAGCTCGTGTGAAAATCCTCTCCAGATAAGGAATTGGCGAGTTGTTTTTTGCTGTAATGTGCGGACTTGTGTTCTGGAACATTTTTCCTTCCCGGCGTCTGCACCGTACACTAAGGTGCAAAAGGTTGGTGAGATGAGGTTGCATTTCCCGTGGCAGTTCCCTCATCTCACCTTGGGGAACTGTAAACGGGAAAAGGGAGCGACCACGGTCGGCGATTGCTCAGTGTCGGACTCTTCTGGTGTGAAGCTGAATATACGTACAGGGTTCGTCCGGAAGATAAGTGTACTGATTTTTTCCGGATTTGTGACAAAAGGGGAGTCGTCCACTACGAATTTGTACCTGAACGACAAACTGTAAATGCTGCATTTTACGTTCAAGTGCTCGAAAGGCTTCGAAAACGAGTCGCCCGCGTCCGGCCAGCGATCAAAAACATCTGGCGGCTGCGTCACGGCAATGCGCCGTCTCACACCGCGCTTGTCGTGTCGGACTTCTTGGCCAAGCACGGCGTGGCAACGCTGCCGCACCCGTTCTACAGCCCGGACTTGGCACCACCGGACTTCTTTCTGTTCCCGAAGATAAAGAGGAGTTTGAAAGGAACGCGATACGGGACTTTGGACGCCGTCAAAGAGGCTGTGACGACGTGTCTTCGAGAGGTTCCCGATGATGTCGTAGCGGGAGCGTTCCAGGAATGGGAACGCCGCTGGAACAAGTGTATCGACTCACAAGGGTCCTATTTTGAGGAATATTAGCTTAAGATATGTAAAAGTGTAATAATGTTTTTTCCTGAGCTCAGTACACTTATTTTCCGGACGAACCCTGTATTCTCGTTCTTGTCCCGAGTGGGGATACTTCAATCATCTCCCCTCCATTCTCTACGTTGTGGCCGTTTCGTATTATTGCCCAAATAAGGCATTGGTACATACAACAGAGTTGACTCCCTAGAGTTAGGAGAGGTACAGTGCGCAGTTATTGCCAGGAAGGCGATAAAGTGGTGCCAACACAAACAAAATTACACAGGGATCGAACAAAAAACAGTTCGTTTGTGTTTATATTTTACCTCGAGACATTAATACACAATAGATTAATTAAACTACTAACTGTTGTTAATATTGTTGCGTCAACTACTGTAACAGTGGGTTTCAGCGTACCTACTGCATCCACAATGATGATTATAGATTTCACCTTGTAAACATAATTCGACTGTCAACTAGACCCGTCAGTGTGCATTCAATATCAATAGAAATATCGTTGTCTAACAATCTATCATTTTATAGGAGGGGTTTGGTAAAACTGAAGGAAAGGAAATTGAGTATATGTATCATAGTGTTTATTCGTAGGGTACAAATCTCATTACATTCAAATATGCACATGACTTTGGATATGCTTAATTACGTTACCTAAATTATGATATCAACGAATTCTTTTTACTTCACGAAGGTTTTTTGCCTTAACCTTTTACCGTAGAAGAAAATCTAGTCACTGGTGGTGCCAAAGTTCCAAATCCTAGGTGTGTCTTCGGACCCAGAACTCTTCTCCAGAATGCGAACGTATTTGTTTTTGTTGAAAGTTTCCATATTTTAATACTAGAGCACAACATTCAAACTTGACTAAGGAGGATTAAAAACAAAATAATGTCCAGTATTATTTGCTTAAACAAGCCTCCTTTCCAGCATACTTTTGGGCTCTCATACAGTGAAACAGATATTAATCTAGATGACCCCTTGACGTCACGTATTCTACCTTGTTTCATCGTTCCTCAAGGGCCTTCCACAGTATTAGCATATACTCCCCAGTAGCTGAATCCTGAAAACTCTCCCTGTGATTTACTGTCAAACGCATGAAATTGTGGTCTTTAAGATGAGGAATACCGTTATAGCTTGCCAAACAGATGTTATTATCGTCCCTAGGCAGATACATGTACATTATTCATTAACATTCAATAACGTACCTGCTGTTTAGTCGGACGGTGTTCACATAAAACACTGGCGGGTCCCTCAGCTAATACCTCCGCAAACCCATTGTCCTAAGTGTCATCTGTCTATGTTAGATTTCCGTTGTGAAAAGCCACTTTTGTCAATTTCTATTGATAACACAGGCCAACAGTGCTTTTGGTGCCGGAGCTTTTAATGTTGATTTAAAGAACAATTATGCTGAGTCCAATTGTGACACTAGTTTTTTCCTATCAGCTGTAGTTTTCAAGATATAGATATGTTGTTACTTACGTAAAAAAATCTTCTACATGATGATATGGGAATATTATATTAATAATTATCTCATTGGCCTGCAATATAGAAATATACATAAAACTTATTGACAGTTTATTGAAAATAAAAGGAACACCGCAGAGTGGTTATAAACTAGTATACTTATAGATTTATTTAACTTTGAAAATTATTTTCCGGAATATATCAAATATTAAAACAACTAATCGTAAGATGTGCCATATCTAAAAAAGTAGAGCTGTTAAATAAAAACGGATTTCATATTTGGATTCAGCTCTACAAATATAGTTAAAATCATCACAAAGATTCCCAGCACCAAAAAAAATTTTTTTTGTAGGCCTGTGTAATCCATCTTCGTTTATATATCAGTTGGGTAGGCACAAACTTCTCGAACAAAAGTTTCTCAGTCAAGTACCGTCACACTGCCCATTCCAAACTTTTCGTTTGAGCACTCGAACACAGTATACTGCCCACACCGGCTTCACAGGAAATACGCAAAGGTATCCGAATTACTTTTGTTGAACGGAAACCTGGTATCCTTTCTCAGACGCGCGGAGAGACAAATGGCGATCGCTTTCTGAATAATGCCCGATACCTGTGCCAACTTATGGTTAAGTCAATGCCTCCTTGAATTTAGCGTTTCTAAAAATTACTACAGAATAAAATTTCGTCTGGCAAAACTTGGACACGTCTGGCAAATTCAAGTTATCCGAATTGGACACGCAATGTTTTCTCTAATGCATGTCTTCCACGAAAGATTGAAGATTGTTATGATTCATCCCTCCGCTTTTCTCTTTCGTAAAAGTTCATTGTTCATTATGTTCTTCCAGTTTTATGAAGTATCCCGATGGCATGGCATCACCCCGTGACGTCCCTGAGTACCCCGTAGAGAGAGGGCCGGGATGACGGAGTGGAACCAGTAGACCATCGTTCAAGCCGCAAGACAAGCTGAGCGGAAAGAACAAAGGGATCGGAGCCATTCATGTCCCTATCCGATGGGACACTCTGAATTAAACGTCCTTCACACCGAACGGGCAAGGAACCCACGCCCTTCCAGTGAGGTTCACAGCCGGCGTACGCCCAAAGACGACACTCAAGAAGGACATTTCCGATGATTGCAAGGGGAAGAGGTAAGTCGCAATCAAAAGTATAGCTTTAGAATTAATTAGTTCTAGCTATAGACTGGTTATTCATCTTTATTTCATGCGTATGGACCTGCTGGTATAGTAAATGTGTAAAAGTTGCGATAAAAGTTGAGCTTACAGAAAATTACAAATTTTAAGTTTAACTATCACACAACGGAAGTCCTGACTGTAAAGAAGTAATTGCAGTGAGGAGTTAAGGTAAATTAACCGCCGAACCGATTTCCTTTAAGAATAGTTTTTTTTCCCTACGCATATACGCTAAAATGAAATTTTTCAATTCTGCATACGTGGTACAAGTTTAATTGATTTTACTCCATTATTAAACTCTTTATTATGAAACATGGACGAAACTATACAATATAACGTTAAAGTACTTTCATCACAGTAAATTATGGGAATAAAAAAATGTTCGTTAGCACAAAATTGAAGAGCCCTCGTACATAAATTTCACAAGTTAACGCCTGTAACTGATCATTCTAGACTATTTTCAATATATTTAATGGCATTACAATGCGACAATTAAGAGCGTAAGACTTGTTTCATTATAATGCGCACATTGAGGATGACTGCTTCATTACTGTCGCGGCTTCTCCCGCAGTTTCTTGTAATTGATGTTCACTGACATTATTTGGTCCACCAGTCATTAGCAAGCATGGCGTATTTGTTTAGAGCGACAGAAGAGAGGTGCGGCGCGAGCTGAAAGCAATACGACAATGCGTGACAAAACCAATTGTCGTTAAGTTATTACACTTATTTATTATTGGTAGCCTACCGTTTAAGATATGTTTTGATTGGACATAGTCTGATCATCGCTGAACGTTTTAGCTTCACCTAACAAGACACATCCTGAGACTTAAAAATACATTAAAAACTTATTCAATTGCGTACACTTCCTTCCTCCTTTCAATATTTTCTTCCCCAATGCATTAACCTATCCTTTTCCTTTCGCTACCACGGTTGCCTAACATTCTCCCTTAAATCGAAGTGTTTTACGTTACATCGACAATCAAAATATGTGTTCTACATTCTACAGTTTATTGGCTCATTTATCCTTTTCAATGTAGGAGACACTTACTATTAAATAGAGCGGTTTCTGATAATAAATGTTAGGCGAAAATGCGAGGGAAGCAGAATGTATACGTATTATAGTTCGTCAAAAGAATCCTTTGAATTACAAGAAATTAAGACTAATAAACACCTTTCAGATAGCCATTAGGTAACACTTCTAGAATACTCTTATTTGAAGTTTACTTTTTGACACAGGAAATAGAGAGGGAGCGAATATCATGGGAAAGAAAAATCGTGAAAATGAAATAGTAATGCCAGGTTGTGTGCCATGCTTATATTTGAATATGGCATTGGGATGTAAACTGTGTATCGAAAAATTTCCGAAAAAAATAGTGATTTGAATGGATTAAATTACGTCTGATCGCTTATTACGTTAAATTGCTTGAAAGTAGAATACGAAATTACGTTTCAAAGTCGATCAATCGGTAAATTTAATTATCGAAGAACTGTGACGACATGGCAAATGAAGACGGTCTTCTAATATAAGGTTAGGTTACACCACTGAATATACTAGCAAGAAAAAAGCAACTGCGCATATTCTTAGGAGTAATTGTTTGCTGAACAAACATTAAAGCCATTTAAACTGTATTGATAGGAACAATTGGAGATATTGTGCGATGTTTGAATGTGAATATCGCATGTCGATGTGATATATGTATAAAAAAGTGTCGATATATCGACCTCAAGATGTGAATGCCTTATATCTCATACTATCGCATACTATCTATCACCATATGCTTCATAAATTCGCATGATATCACAATTAGATATTGCATACACTAGTACATATGCTAATGCATACTCTCGTACTCGTATACGTATGTATATGCAATGCACCCACCTTTGGTCGTCGAAAGATCCTGTTTTCAAGACCCGGCCAAGGCCTCGGAGTAGGCCGAAAGCTCAAATAATCTTCAATATGAGTGTTCTTTTACGTGTTATGTGCTTTATTCTGTGTTCTATTGTGCCGTCCAAAAGTTATATAAAAATATATTTATGGATTTATACTTATTTATTTATGCATATATACATATATATACATATATATATATATATATATATATATATATATATATATGTATATATATATATATCGATGATGCGGAAGTACTCACGAGAGCAATATAACTTTTGGACGGCACAATAGAACACAGAATAAAACAGATAACACGTAAAAGGACACTCACACTGTAGATGATTTAAGCTTTCGGCCTACTCCAAGGCCTTCTTCAGGTCAGACTGGCTTCAGGTCAGAAGGGCATTCTCCCTTCTATTACCCTCTTCAACATTCCACTACCGCACAATACGCCTTTCATCCATTTTTCCTGCCTCCATAGGATTTCTCTCAACAAACCCCTCTCCTCCCCCACCATTGCTAGTAATTCCTCATTTGTTTTCCTCTCGGTCGATTTCACCTTCTCCATTCTTCTCCACACCCACATTTCAAAAGCCTCCAATCTACGTCTATCTTCCTGCTTCAGCGACCACGTTTCCGCGCCGTACATAGCTACGCTCCATATCAGATTTTTTACGAGTCTTGTCTTAGCATCCCTACTCAACGTCCCCGTCATCAACTCCCTCCTCCTTGAGCAAGCCTCCTTGCCTAGCGCACTTCTTCTCCTTACGTCCCTACTACTTTGACCGTATTGGTCCAAAACACTTCCTAGATATGTAAACTGTTCTACCTGCTCTATTTTTTCACCGCCTATTTTAATATTTAGCTTAGTTTTTTTTCTTTCTGGAAAATCGCATAACCTTTGTTTTATTAATATCGATTCTCATCCCATATTTATCGCACTGAACCTCCCATTCACTCAACAATGCTTGCAACCCCTTGGCTGACTGAGCAACTAATGCTTGGTCATCAGCAAACCTAACCGATTTTACGAATTCCCCCCCGACTTTCATTCCTACCTCCAGTTCTTCCCATGCCTCTTTAATCATTTCCTCTACATATACGTTGAACAGTACCGGTAACAATGGGCAACCCTGCCTTACACCTCTTCCTAACACTGCCCATCCGGACTCTCCGTTCCCCACTCGCACCTGAGCAGTCTGAGACATGTACAGGTTGCGGATCAGTCTTCTGTCCCTCCAATCCATTCCTATTTTCTGCAACACACGCATTAATTTTTCCCAATTCACTCTATCAAACGCTTTTTCGAAATCTACAAAACAGGCAAAAACGTCCTGATTGTATTCTATATTCCTCTCGACTAGTGATCTCATTACTGCAATGGCATCACGCGTACCTCTTCCTTTCCTGAACCCAAACTGATCATCCCCTAAGTAATCATTTACCTTACTCTCTATCCTTTTGTTGATGATCCTGAGAATAACTTTAGCTGCTTGGGATATCAAACTTATTGTTCCGTAATCCTCACATGACGAAGCCTTTGCCTTTTTTGGAATAGGAACTAACACCGATCTCACAAAATCTTCCGGCCAGATTCCTTCCTCATAGATACTACGAATCAGTCCATATATGGCCTTCTTCCCACCTTTCCCTAACCATTTCAACATTTCTACAGGAATATTGTCCACCCCCACAGCCTTATTTGTTTTCATCTCCTTTAATGCCCTTTCTATTTCATCGTCGAGTATGCCTGGACCTAAGCTATCTTCTTCTACGTCATGTTCCTTTTCTACGTCTAACCTTGTCGGCCTAAGTTCTTTACCATACAGTGTTTCTATATAGTATTCCTTTCATCTCTCTTGGATTTTTCCTGGTTCAACTATTATCTTACGCTATTTATCTTTAACTGTTAGCACAGATCTTGCCTTCTTACTTCCCGATAATAACTTAACCTTGCTGTATAGAGCACCAATTTCACCCTACATATATAATGAATTATATATTATTATTAGGTAATCTACCGGTTAAGGTAGGTTTTTGGATGGACACAACTATCAAATAAACATTTCGTGACTCCCCACCTAGCAAACTAATCTATATCAGGTCCCTCTTCATCTCGGTGTACTTCTTTCCTCCCTTCATCCCGTCCAACATCCCTATCCTGTTCCTACCCTTACCTCGCTTGCCCAACATTCTCCCCTCTATTACTCTCTTCAACATTCCACTACCGCTCAATACGCCTTTCATCCATTTTTCCTGCCTCCATAGAATTTCTCTCAACAAACCCCTCTCCTCACCTACCATTTCCAGTACTTCCTCATTTGTTTTCCTTTCGGTCCATTTCACCTTCTCCATTCTTCTCCACAGCCACATTTCAAAAGCCTCCAATCTACGTCTATCCTCCTGCTTCAGCGACCACGTTTCCGCGCCGTACATAGCTACGCTCCATATCAGAGTTTTTACGAGTCTTTTCTTAACATCCCTACTCAACGTCCCCGTCATCAACTCCCTCCTCCTTGAGAAAGCCTCCTTGCCTAGCGCAATTCTTCTCCTTACGTCCCTACCACTTTGACCGTATTGGTCCAAAACACTTCCGAGATATGTAAACTGCTCTACCTGCTCTATTCTTTCCCTGCCTATTTTAATATTTAGCTTAGCCTTTTTCTTTCTGGAAAATCGCATAACCTTTGTTTTATTAATATTGATTCTCATCCCATATTTATCGCACTGAACCTCCAATTCACTCAACAATGCTTGCAACCCCTTGGCTGACTGAGCAACTAATGCTTGGTCATCAGCAAACCTAACCGATTTTACGAGTTCCCCTCCGACTTTCATTCCTACCTCCAGTTCTTCCCATGCCTCTTTAATCATTTCCTCTACATATACGTTGAACAGTACCGGTGACAATGGGCAACCCTGCCTTACACCTCTTCCTAACACTGCCCATCCAGACTCTCCGTTCCCCACTCGCACCTGAGCAGTCTGAGACATGTACAGGTTGCGGATCAGTCTCCTGTCCCTCCAATCCATTCCTATTTTCTGCAATACACGCATTAATTTTTCCCAATTCACTCTATCAAACGCTTTTTCGAAATCTACAAAACAGGCAAAAACGTCCTGATTGTATTCTATATTCCTCTCGACTAGTGATCTCATTACTGCAATGGCATCACGCGTACCTCTTCCTTTTCTGAACCCAAACTGATCATCCCCTAAGTAATTATTTGCCTTACTCTCTATCCTTTTGCTGATGATCCTGAGAATAACTTTAGCTGCGTGGGATATCAAACTTATTGTTCTGTAATCCTCACATGACGAAGCCTTTGCCTTTTTTGGAATAGGAACTAACACCGATCTCACAAAATCTTCCGGCCAGATTCCTTCCTCATAGATACTACGAATCAGTCCATATATGGCCTTTTTCCCACCTTTCCCTAACCATTTCAACATTTCTACAGGAATATTGTCCACCCCCAAAGCCTTATTTGCTTTCATCTCCTTTAATGCCCTTTCTATTTCATCGTCGAGTATGCCTGGACCTAAGCTATCTTCTTCTACGTCATGTTCCTTTTCTATGTCTAACCTTGTCGGCCTAAGTTCTTTACCATACAGTGTTTCTATATATTCCTTCCATCTCTCTTGGATTTTTCCTGGTTCAACTATTATCTTACCCCATTTATCTTTAACTGTTAGCACAGCTCTTGCCTTCTTACTTCCCGATAATAACTTAACCTTGCTGTATAGAGCACCAATTTCACCCTTCTTCTGTAAACTTTCCATATCCTCGCATTGCGTTTTCCACCATTCTTCTTTTGCTTTATTTGTGGCCCTTCTCAATTTATTGTTTAACTCTTTGTACTTCATTTTGCCTAACTCTGTGTTTACATTTTTCCATCTTCTTCTCTCATCCATCTTCGCAATCATCTCATCCGTTACCCATGGTTTCCTTATCCTTTTCCCGTTAACGGTTCCTATAGTGTCTTTAGCGGCTTCCAATATCCCTTTCTTGATACATTCCCATTTTTCTTCGATAATACTCAGTTCTTTACCGTCATCCATCATTTTCTCTACAGCCTCCTGATACTCCTTCCTCGTTAATTCATTTACTGCTTCTAAATTCCATTTTTTAACCCGCCGCCCTTGCCTTATCTTCTTGAAACGAACATTACATTTCATAACAACTAAATTGTGGTCAGTGTCCGCATCCGCTCCTGGGAAACTGTGCGAATTTATCACACTGTTCCTAAACCTGTGCCTAACCATAATATAATCTAACTGATACCTTTCTGAGTCACCTGGCATTTTCCATGTATACCTACGCCTTTTGTGGTGTCTAAACCATGTGTTAGTGATGACTAACCCCTGTCTCCTGCAGAATTCAATTGCTTTCTCCCCGCGTTCATTCCTCGTGCCTAACCCATAGTCCCCCACCTCACCACCATCTCTTCCTTCGCCTACCGTCGCATTCCAATCCCCCATCACTATCAAATGTTTCCCTGCAGGAACACTCGCGATGATATCCTCTAACTCATCATACATCCTATCGACTTCTTCCTCCTTGTGGTTGCTCGGTGGCATGTATACCTAAATAATGACCAAGTTCGTCGGCTCTGCTTTAATCTCTACGAGTAAAATTCTATCTGTTGCTTGCTCTATGTTGACTACGCTTCTTCCTACCCCTTTATTTAAAATTACGGCAACCCCTCGTTGGCTCTCATCCCCGCCGCTGTATATTACTCTATAATTGTCACTCCAGTAATCCCCGCTATCCTTCCATCTCACCTCGCAGAGGCCTAAAACATCTATGTTACCTCTTTCCATCTCTCGCTTAATATTTTCTAATTTGCCTCTCCTCAACATTGTCCTGACGTTCCAGGTTCCTATTCTAACTACTTTCACCTTCTTCTGAGTCTTCTGTCCTGCTGAAGTTATTTCTTCCCCGCAAGGGTTTCGTGGGATGACGACCGCGGAAGCCTTGCCTCTCCCGCTGCCGGGCACGACACACGGCCTCTTGGGCCGTGTCCCGTAGTTGCCAGGACTCATATTATCTATAGTGCCCATCATAATATTCTTGGGAATCATAATTGAGGTGGTTTCCCGTTGCCTTCCTCAATAGTGTTTTTAACGTGACACCATCACTTAATGGCCGCCCCACTGGGGTCAGACGCCATTGCAGCCGCCTCACTGAGGAACAGACGCTGCGTGGACTACCTTTCGTCTGGCTCCTAACCTTCGACCTATCTGGCATGGGTGACCCTTCCAGGAGTAATTATTATTACTCCCGCCAGCACAGCTCTAGGGGTCATCGGAACACACAAGCCCTTCCACCACGACAAGGTTGTAGTCCATGGGAGGGGAATTATATATATATATATATAAATTAAACAAAATTTCGTGCATCTTAATTGAATTGTCTGTAATTATATGGTGCATCCATAATTACCCGAGTTACCCCTGGACCTTTGAATGGATTCTGCTTGAATGATTAACGCACAAAGGTCCTTTCAGAGTGCCTATTCCATCGTTTGCGAATTCATTATCATTTATTAAATTGCGGCGATTGGCTCATATAAATTGCATTTTTGCATTGAATAATTGAGGGCTTCCGTTTAATATGCCCATTTGCGTCTAAATACTCCAGGTCACCTGGAATAAATACTACTTTTTATCCATATTTTTTTATTAATATACAATGTTTCATAAGGTTAGACATTCAATATCACTATGCTGACCTACTCAGGTCTCAGTTGGGCAGTGTGCGATGGAAGCTTATGATTTTACGGGCTCCGTGCGAGGATTGCTTTATGGCGTAGTAAAAACCTTTCATCTCCACGTTTCATGTTTTTCGACGCCGATGTCCATAAAATATGCCTATATTTATGGAACACGAAAATACGTGAGCAGCACTTGAAATTTCTTTTCCGGATACTTAACGTGGCATATGGCGATCAACGTGCGCGCGATTCGATTATATATGCACAACATGCATAAGGGAACAGGCACTACTAGTCTACTAGTGGGTCAAGGAAGTCCTTTCAATAGTTACCCATTGTAAGTAAGCGGCTTCTGTCTACAGCTCCGAGTACTCTATAAACGGTGAGAACGAAGTGTTATGTAGAAGAAAAGATGTTTTCAACCCAGCCCATATATGGTATAATTATTATTATTAGGTAATCTACCGGTTAAGGTAGGTTTTTGGATGGACACAACTATCAAATAAACATTTTGTAACTCCAAACAAACCCCAATCCAGCAACCTACTCTACGTCACATATATGGTATGCATATATATATATATATATACACACATATATATAATATAGGTCGCGGTAGTCCAGTGGGTAGAGCGTTAAACTACTGACCGGAGGGTCCCGGGTTCGATTCCTGGGCACCTGCAGCTGCACCCAAGCTATATTTTTAGGGTACCAGATCTTCCTGGGAAACCATAACCGGCACAGGGAAAGGAACTGGCTCCCCTATCCTGATGTATGAATATTCACACGCCGTCGGTCTTGGCACATGGGTGAGCTCTACCATCACCTACTAAACCGACCTTCGGGTTGATTACTATGTTTATGGGTTTATATATATATATATATATATGTATGTATATATATATGTATATGTATATATATATATATATATATATATATATATATAAATGGTCTGACCTGAAGAAGGCCTCTGAGTAGGCCGAAAGCTTAAATCATCTACAGTGTGAGTGTCCTTTTACGTGTTATCTGTTTTATTCTGTGTTCTATTGTGCCGTCCAAAAGTTATGTATATAAATATATATACACACACACACACGTGCCTAGCGCAAATAAAGCCTCTTTGCCTAGCGCAATTCTTCTCTTTGGGTCCCTACTCTACTTTGACCGTATTGGTCCAAAACACTTCCGAGATATGTAAACTGTTCTGCCTGCTCTATTTTTCCCCTCCTATTTTAATGTTTAGCTTATTTAATTTCAATATGGGCTTAAAATAGTGCTTAAATATTGCATATTCACAAAATATGTGTTCACGAAATACGCACGAAATGGAGTTATACATAAATTACTTGTCTTCACTGGTCAATAATTCATAAAATAAAATGAAACATTGACTCGTGCAGATAAGATCCATTCCCCTTAAAAAATATTTACATTGCTTGGGGACAGTTTGAATAGTTCTGCAGGTGGACCGTTCCAATCTACGATTGTTTTGTTGATAAATGAAATGCTTTAAATATTAGATATTTGCTCACGACATTTCGCCGTATATGGGTGGTCATTTCCGTCTTTTGAAATTTGATTTTCCCTCGTTCTTCATCCCAGTCCCCCACTTCCCAAAC
The DNA here is from genome assembly GCA_037158775.1 of Hetaerina titia. Taxonomy (NCBI): domain Eukaryota; kingdom Metazoa; phylum Arthropoda; class Insecta; order Odonata; family Calopterygidae; genus Hetaerina; species Hetaerina titia. Next base: position 80,969,417 of record CM073774.1, on the reverse strand, counting down.
TGTGCCTCGCAGAAGTATGTTGAACATTCCTCAGAGTCTATCCTAGTTTTTAATTCGAAGTAACTGCGTGAGATGCATCGATAGTAACTTTTAACGGCGTTTTCAACTAAATGTACATTACAATGCAATAATTTCAGTTTGATCATATTTCACCATGTACATTTAGCGGATTACTCCGTTAAAAGTTACTTTAGAGGCATCTCCCGCAGTTTCTTGGAATTTGTCATAGGTAAAACACCCTTAACGTTTTAAGTTGGCTTTAACCTCGTGGTCTGTGCTCTTTACACAAGACTAAGAATGCCTGTGACATTGTATGTACGGTATTTCGTCAAAACTCCTGTTCCGTTAAAGTCCCCAAAATTTTGGAGTGTAAGAGGATGCCTCGTTGGCTCAATTGGTTCAAGCACTCGACCGGACATCGATGGTACTGGGTTCGGTTATCTGTTAAAGGCGAATGATGTGTACACTCTGAATTATTTGCATACTATTTTTTATGTTCCAAAGACCGTGTTTTTAACATTTTTGTCAAACTCTTCGTCCTCGTATTCTTTCTCAAATACGTATCTCTCCGCCTTCATTTGTAATATATCCTTCTTCAAGCTGTTCCCATACTAGCGACGGGTACCCTAAACCTGTTGAAGGTGGGTAAAATAAATCCTTGGTCCGAGAGAATCACGTGACACACGGGGATTCCGCAGTTATCGGACGAAAAACTGATTCGGCAGAATTCAGTGCACAACATAAAAAAAAACGATCCACCCACCAACCTTAAGATCATTTTTTAAACGTTTTCTTGTTTCGGGAAGAAAACACCGGGAGGGAATCCGTTTGCAATGTCCGACACCCGCGGGCATACCGCCCTCACACAACCCCGGAAAACACGCCCTTGTGATGTGGGCAGGGGGGGATGTTGGGTGTGGGACCCTTTTCAGCAGGAGCGGATCCACACTTCTTTCGCGGTCCACCCACAGGACACGCCGCCGACGAACCTTTTGAAAAAACCCACCAAAAATCTGTTCTCCATAAGGGCGGAAGAAGGAGGTGGCAGCCGTCCTTCCGAGCTGAAACATGCTGGACCCATCCGCTTCGTCCCCAGAGGGTTTCTCCTTCTTCCACCTTTCCACCCCCCACCACGCCCCTTTGAAGGACATTTCTCCCACCCCCCCCTACCTCTCTCTTCTATCCATCCTCTTCCTTCAGACGCTCCCCCCTCCTCAACCTCCCCTGAGAGCTGGTCCCCTCCCTCTCGACCCTACCACCCATCCGTCCTAACCCTAAAAACCCCATTCCCCCCTTGACGTGTCCGACCCTTGGAGAAGAAAATCCCTTCCTCTTCCTCAAACACGCTCGGGGCACACGTGGCGTACCATTCCCTGCTGCACATGGACGGGGGTCGGGTAACAAGCGGAAGTCTTTTGACTCCTCCTCTCTTTAAGAGAAGGAACCTCCTTCGTATAGTAGATCTCCTCATCCCCCCTTCCAAGCATCGTCGCTCCCGCCTTAAAAGTTTTTTTTTTAATTCTCCTCCTTCTTTCTTCGTCTCCTCCCGACTGCTTCCAAATCTCCCTTTCACCAGCAGCTCCCTCTCTTTTCTAAACCAAGTTCCCCCGCCTACGAAGTCCCTCCCACCCGACCCGACCGCTTCCTCAAGCAATACGTGCATGTGTATCACGCTCTTTGAGGTAAGGTTCGATAAAAGGGGTTTTTAATGATGGAATTTATTTCCAATTTGTTTTATTGTAGTTTTTTTTTCTGCTTGGATTTGACGACGCGTCCAAGTTTTTTTTCGCCAACTATCTTTTGTCAGACGATTGAATAGATGGTGGGGGTAAATCTCACGTATTTCTTGTAGTGCGCGTAGTTTACTACGGCGTTTAAGTTTTATATTCATGATTGGAAAACGAGTCGTTCCTTTTTTTCATTGGAATGGGGTTTTCTCCACATTATCAATTGCCTCTCAGCGTTCTTTAATAAGGGTGCAGGGTTAGATAGGAGAGCTGTATTTACGTGCATGTAGGGTCGCGGTTGAAGTTCAATGAATGAGTTTTCATTGTTGGAAGTTGTCCTAATTTTTTTACGAAATCATTCATATATTTTTTTATGTTCACCATAGTCGTCATGCTCGGGACGGTTTGATTTGCTTAGAGTAGAGCTTACCTCCTTCCTACTATTCCTTTTTCTAATTTATAACGACAATAAAATTTCGTTTAATCGTAAAATCATATTTTTTAAATTTACAATTAAAAAAATGTTGATTCACATTTTTTTACATCAAGAGGATAGGTTATAGAGTCGCTGCAAATTTTGTTTATTTTTTTCATTTTGATAACCCTTCATGATGGCATTTTTTTCAAAGTATTTGTAGATTTTTTGTATCATTTAGCAGTTGGACGCTAAAAAGATCGATCTTTTACATTTATGCTTGAATTGCATTCGTAAAAACTCCTTCTTATACCACATGCTTCGTTCATTTATTTAATCTTAAAAAAATTGTTGTTTTTGACATTTATTTTTCTTTCAAATTTTATGTTGGAAAATAACAGCCACAAACCAGTGCTCAATCCTTATAACCCGATGTGAAGACGGTATTAAAAAAATACATTCGCATTTAACATCATTTAAATTTTCAGTCGGAAGCCAAAATTTTATGTTTTTTTTTATTTTTTTCCGTGAGTTACGAAATTTGTCGAAAATTCTACAAAATTTATCTTTCCACCAATAGAAGCAATTGTAGGAATCGCACCAACTGTTATTCATTAATGGGCAAAGATGACTGTTCTCGAGTGTTCCTTCGCATTGGTCCATCTGCTGCGAAAACATTTTCGAATTCATTCCAGCCGGCTTCTTCGGGTCACTGAAGACAGCAGACTTCTGACCTGAAGGATCCGGCTGGAATGCCTTCGAAACTGTATTTCCAAAAGATGGACCAGCTCAGAGGAACACCCAAGAGAGACCATCGGCATAGTCACCATCACGCCGCGAAAATTCACACAATCATTATCACGAATCCTAGTTGACTAATTCCACTTGGAATTTATGAAAAAATAAAGAAGTGGCACGGAGTGAATTTACGGTTGATACAATTTTTTATTAATTCATGCGTTTTTGATTTGGGTTTGGAGGAGAAATCAGAAAATATAATGGACGAATGTAAAACAAATGATGTAGTTCTACAGGGTTCGTCCGGAAAATAAGTGTACTGAGCTCAGGAAAAAAAATTTATTACACTTTTACATATCTTAGCTAATATTCCTCAAAATAGGACCCTTGTGAGTCGATACACTTGTTCCAGCGGCGTTCCCATTCCTGGAACGCTCCCGCGAAGGCATCATCGGGAACCTCTCGAAGACACGTCGTCACGGCCTCTTTGACGGCGTCCAAAGTCCCGTATCGCGTTCTTTCCAAACTCCTCTTTATCTTCGGGAACAGAACGAAGTCCGGTGGTGCCAAGTCCGGGCTGTAGGGCGGGTGCGGCAGCGTTGCCACGCCGTGCTTGGCCAAGAAGTCCGACACGACAAGCGCGGTGTGAGACGGCGCATTGCCGTGATGCAGCCGCCAGATGTTTTTGATTGCTGGCCGGACGCGGGCGACTCGTTTTCGAAGCCTGTCGAGCACTTGGACGTAAAATGCAGCATTTACAGTTTGTCGTTCAGGTACAAATTCGTAGTGGACGACTCCCCTTATGTCAAAAAAGAATAATTTGTCAAGACACTTATTTTCCGGACGAACCCTGTAGGTTTGTTAGGGACAGTGAGAATAATGGCAGATGGGAGGAATTCGAAGAAGGTAGGGCAAGTACTAGTTTCAGGATAAATTAAAAACCTACCCTAATCCAGTATACTATTTCTAATAATAATAAGTTACATGTTTATACATGGAGCAGAATGGACTCCCTAGTTTTAAAAAATCACTGAAGAGCGAGCAGATAAATTGGCGGAGTGAGAGTAATGGTGTTAACTGAGGAAAATAACGCCCTTTTTAGTAATTACCATGCAGTGGTCTGGTAAGCATCAAGGCTTTGTTGTAGAAACGTTCTTTAAGAACATTGATAGTGTCGTGGCGACGCAGAGGGCGCTGTGGTCTAGCGATGAAGCGCATTTTCACCTCTCCGGCTCAGTAAATAAGGAAAACTTTCGTTACTGGGCGACTGACAACCCTAGCGAACTTCACTCAAGACCTCTCTTCATGGCCCCAAAGCGACAGTTTTGTGCGCTGTGTCCCCCATAGACATCATTGGGCCTTAATTTTTTTAATCCCGAAATTCAACTGTTGCTGTGAACTCTGTGCGCTATTATTTTGAGATGCTGGAGAACTTTTTTATTCCCCAAAATGGAAGAGAATGGTGAGAAATATGGCTCAGAAGCCTTTTGGTTTCAAAAGGATGGTGGCACGGCTCATACCGCCCGTCGTCTATGCCAAATACTACAAGAACAATTTCCCGGCCGCCTGATCGCCTTACGAGGGGATGTTCCATGGCCACCTCGCTCCCCGGATTCGACCCCATGTGATTTTTTTCTTGGGAGATATCTTAAAGGTGAGGTCTGCAAAGTTCGATCAAGGACCTTGGAAACTCTTAAGGAGGCAATTACAGATGTCATCGCAGGAATAACGCAAGATATGCTGAGAAGAGTTTTCAAAAACTTTTCTGAACGACTCAACATGTGCTCACCATGGTCGTCATCTGGATGAAATAATTTTCTAAGCCTAATGAAAATAAAATGACATTGGCTGTAATTTTTAGAAATAAAAACATTTTTTTTAATTATCTAGGTTGGTTTTTTACAATTTATCCGTCAAATCAGGGAGTCCATTCTGCTTCACCCTGTATTATCAAGTTTAACTGACTGATCAATGTGGCGAAAGCATTCGGAATATAATGCTATCTATGCGTCCATTGGCTATTTTAAAGTGTTGTTGCAAATCCATTAGTAATTTCCCCCTGTTGAAAATTTAAATTTATAATTATGAAGTACAGAGTCCGTCCCAAAAGATAAGTATATGATTTTTCCTGGAGAAGCGGACGACTAAAGTGGGACGATTTATGGCGAAAAAAATGGCGAGAGGTGTTGGGAAAGCAATGCGACCTGCTACAGTTGTCTGCGGCCCGTTATACGTATTCTGTGGTTCGCTGCTAGACATCCCCTGTTCGAGGGTCGCGTCACAAATTCAGAATGCCACTTTCCACGGAGCGATGCGATAAAATTTTGTGTTAAATTCGTGAAATCTGGTTCGGAGACCATGCCTTTAAGGATGTCAAGGATGCTTATGGTGATGGAGAAGTGTTTCAAAAATTTTCAACTCGAATTGATCATTTTTTCTTATTATTTGGTGGCCAGAAATATTTTTTTACAGCAATAAAGTCGGTGGCATATGCTGAGAAAAGTAGCTAGTGTACCTTACCTGCTGATATAGGTAATATTGATTTCCTATGGGGAAAACACTGTCAGTGATGTATGTTAACTGATGCGTATGTAATCCAGCATGCCTTAAATGGATGCTTCTCTTTATGGTAGGGTTAGAATGATTCCTGGCAATTATCGAACTTTTTTGTGGACTATTAGCACACCCTCTCAACGGAAACTCGCTTACCAGTCATTAACTCGCGTGGAAGTTCTTCATGCATTCCACCATCGTTCATGCCGTCCACACTGTCTCTTCTTTTAAAACCTTCGTCCCCATTTTTTCCCTTGGTCCCCTGCGTCGACATCCCTCTCACTATCCCTCAAGGTCTCCCGCATCCATTTTTTCCGTCGCATTCGAATTTCACCGCGCAACTCCCTCCCTTCCTATGCCGTGCCTAACACTTCCTCGTCTTGCCTCCGTCTCCATCCGTCTCATTTCATTCATTCCTCCTTAGACCACACATTCCAATAGCCTCAGATCTACGCCCATAACTTTTTCTCAAGCAAATGCATTCGTCATCACGTCGTTATCTCGGGTCGTCCAATCCTAAGGTTGGTTTGGCGCAGCCCTGCTCTCATTTGTTCTTCATGCCACATGTCTTCGCGTCTACGTATTTCCTCAACGACTCCATCTGCACAATGCTACGGGAGCCGCCTTAAGAGCACGTGGAGGAGGCATTCGTTAGGGCATCGGGCGTTTATACTTTAATATACATTTGTACAATATTATAAACATGTATTTTTGCAAATATGCATGTGTACATATGTACCCATACACGTCTATAAACATCATGCAGTAATTGGTGTGATCGAGTGAAGCCATACATTTTGGTTTTGGGGTTAAGGATATAGGGTTGGTTACGTTTTATTTTGTTATGACTCTATACGATGCGAGAGAAGAGCGAATACTTGAATCTGGTAGTGCTTGTATCTTATATTTTTTATTCAGTTCCCGTTGTGCAATCTGCCGATGTAATGAGGAGTCATAAAATTTCCCTCGATGTCGCAGTTAAATTTCGGTGCCCTGTACTTTTGTTAAAGTTTTTCTTACTTATTATCTTCATGAATCAAGGGGCTCCAAACATAATTTCTTCAATATACCCGTCACGTTTCATTTCTCCTCGGATCAATTTGCTTTCGGGGTATTGAGTAGACATAAATTTATTACGCGACTCTCATTCGGGCGAAATGTATCTTTGAATTTCTCCCATTCACAGCATATATATATATATATATATATATATATATATATATATATATATACACACACATTCAAACACGAAATCCCGCCATACGGCGAACAAATATTCGTTCACATAGAAATAGAGATAAGGAAATGTTGTGTGTGTATATATATATATTCTTGTGAATAGTGGAACAAAGACACGTGCGACTAAAGTCTATAATAAAAGAATACATATTCTGCAAAGTTGAATAGCCCTCCCTCAACCCATTAGCTCATAACAGGAGGTGAAATCAGCTGTCACATATGGCTAAGATCCAACCGTGGATACCCTAGACGTACGCGGCGCTTTCTGTCGGCCACAGCATCCCCAGCTGGCTCCATTGGCCCGAGTTCTGAGGTAACCAGAACCGATTACCAAGCTAGGTTCCATCAAAATTGCTTAGAATTAATATTTTTTGGTGTTTGGAATATCGTAGCTTTCCTCAATAATGCTTCTAAGGTGGCAACATAAGTTTAAATGTCTTCTGGATTCAGTCTGCGTTTTAACCATCCCACTGAGGAGTAGACGCTGCTCGGACTGCCTTTTAGATGGTTCATATTCTTCGATATATACGGCAGGGGTGGTCCTATTGGTATTTCTCTGTATGGACCACCGGAACACGGAAGCTCTTCCACAACGCCCGGGTTGTCCTCCATGGTGCGCCATGATAACGAAGGCGTATTTCTTAAAACATGACGAGACTCCCCTCGCACACATTTCCTCTCGATATCAGTCCTCGTCGAACGTTCGCGTTGCCTCGGCGCTTGGAGTCGACGGGGAAATGAATAGCGTCAAAGGAGGAGAGATGACAGTTGAAAAAAAAATATAAGGAATCGATTCGCGAAAACGGAAGTCGCTCCTCGTTTGTTTTTTTTTCTTCTCTGGATGGCGTCGCGGAAGCCCCGATCCTTGGTCGACGGGAGACGCGCGAAAATTCGTTGTTTAATTGCGGAAATATTCGTCTTGGAGAGGGGGGGGGTGTTTGCGGGTGGGGAAGAAGGGATGAGATGAAATTCGATAGGTGGGAAGGAATGAGAAAAGAAGGGATTGGTGGATGGGATGGGGGTTCTTCTTTATTCGGTTCCAAAGACGACGAATCGAGGCGTATGGCATCTCAAAGACGCAGGCTCTCTCTCTCTCTCTCGGTGTGTTGAGGGAGGCGGTGGACAAATGAGGAAAATAAAACCATTCAATCCTCCCACGTATATATAATTACGAGCGCATTCGCTTCGCTAATTGCACTTCGCGAATTTCGAGCGTGGGAAGTCATGAATGGGACGGGAGTGCCCCGATAATTTGTACGCGCCTTCGGGAAGTCTTCCTCACGACTCAATTAATTAAGCGCGAAGTTTTATAGAATTCCAAGTTCTTGGGATTGAATTCCGGAGAAATAAATATTGTTGAATCATTAAACAACATCCTGGCGTGTCAGTAGACGGTATATCCCTCTTAAGGGCTGTAATGGGAGAGGGGTATTCTGTCTCTCAGGGTAAGTACTTCAGAAGGGATGCTATCAGGTTTAAGTTAAGCAGGACATTGCTCTTCCTAGATTGGTTTCTCATGTTGTATTCAGGCCATAAATTTGAGCCAAACGCACCAAAAATTGACGATTAGCCATTATCGAGGATAGCTGCAAGTGGTGTGTGTACTTAATCACTGATAATCTTGCATGGTAGGTATTTCCTAACTTTCATTTTTGTTATGTTACAACGAAAAATGTTTTGTGTATTATTGGGAAAAAATAAGGTGGGGTGATTCTGGAGATAAATTGTATTTATTTTGCCGTTTAAGGCAGGTTTTGGATAGGCACAGATTGTAGATCGACCCATTTCCTTACCTATCATAACAAAACCCCACCTATAATGCAACAATTTCAGAGAGTAAAAATCATTCGCCTTGACCGGGATTCGAACCCGGATCCCTCGATATCCGGCCGAGTGCTTTAACAACTTAAGCTACCGAGACGTCCTGTTACACTCTGAAATTTTGGAGGCTTTAAAGGAACAAGATGTTATGACGAAATACCGTACATACAATGTCACAGGCATTCGTAGTCGTGCGCGACGCGCCACAGTCCACGATGTTAATAAAGCCAATTTCAAACACTTAGGCTGTTCATACCTTAGACAAATTTCAAGAAACTGTAACAGTAACTTTAACGGAGTCACCCGCTATGTGTGCATTATAATGCAACAATTTCAGAGAGTAAAAATCATTCGCCTTGACCGGGATTCGAACCCGGATCCCTCGATATCCGGCCGAGTGCTTTAACCACTTAAGCTACCGAGACTGATTTTTACTCTCTTAAATTGTTCCCCACACGGTGATTAGTCCTCCTTCAATTATGTATACTTCCTTCCTCCCTTCATTCCGCCCAATATGCTTATCCTATACCTTCCCCTTCCTCGCTTGCCTAATATTTTCTTCCCTATCAGTCCTCAGCATCCCATTGGCAATTTAAATGCTCTGCATTCATCTTGACTGTCTCCATTGGATTTCTCCCAAAAACCCTCTTTCCGCCCCGCTATACCTGTTATCTATTCGGTTTATTGCAATAAAAATCCTGAAAACCCAACTTCAACTACAGTATATTTTCCATAAATGTTTCTACCGAGGATATTTCGGTTTTATATTATCTAGTCTATTAAGTGCTGTTCATTTTTGTTTGATATTAAAAGCGACATTCGTACAATAGCATCGAGCGTGCGTAATCTTTCGTCCTGGATGTCATTATAAAATGATGTTATCTTCACATTTTTGGTTCCTAATCTCAGCAATATGGACATTGTAGTAATCAACGTGAAATATGCGGAACAGTGTGGGATCCTTCTAAACCCAACTGATTTAGTTTCTTTTGTGAACACTGCATAAAACATTAATGACAACGGAAAAGTGAATGATGAAAACTAATTACTCAAGTCATTAAGCCATCTAGTGGAGCAGAGTTAAATACAGTCTGTACAAAAGCTGATTATTTACAAAGAAAAAAACGGGAGAAAATAAAGTACATGAGTAATTTGAGCGTGCATATTATCGTACATCTTTCGGTAAGAGTGCAGTGTGAGCGTACGCCATGGTATTGGCAGAGAAAACAGGAAGAAATGACTGGGGATAGGAGAGGGTGGGAGAGAGGAGTAGAAAGGAACTGCCAATAACCAATTAAATATTGAACAAACGTACACAACGAAGACATTGCCAACTGCCCTTGCGAAAAATCGTTAAGAATCGTCATACGCTGATGGATGATGAAGGAAAGCGACTTCAAAGCTTCAGGATTGCCCTGAACGAAAGAATTTCTGGGGCAAGACAACAGAATTGCCGCCATAACTGTCCCACCGCCGCCGTTTCTTTACTCTCTCGGCGCAACCCCTCCACCTCCCCCCATTCTCCAATCCCCCCACCCCCCAACAGCAGTCTTGCAGGCGGGCCGATTCCGATGGAAAAGCCAGAGAGCTCTCTTTGAGAGAAAGGGAGGGAAGAAAAAAACATATATATGTGTATACGCCCGCGCGTTTTAATGCAGGCGAGTTATTCTTAGCCTTGAGGATGGAAGGAGAGCAAAAATCCGACAGCGACAGCGGTCTTGATTCATGAAACGCCCATTTTCTAGAAATGCTCCTTCGGACCGTTCAATTTTTTTTTTAAGTCTCTCACACACACACATTCACTGACAAATACGCACGCACACGATTCTCCCACCCCTCCTCCTCCTTTACCTACACATTTATGCCACCCCTTCCCTCTCGTTTTCAACCCCCTTCCAATTTCCATTGTCCCCATTGGTTTTCTTTCATTCCCTCCTCTTCTCTCCGACACCATTTGGTCCGCTTTCTTCCTCTCCAACATCCGCCTTTCCCCCTCCCTCCTCACACGGCGATCTGCATACTTCTTCTCCCTTTTCACGGCTCACTTCTTCCCAGCCTTTTTCCCCTGCACTCCCCATTTCTTTTTCTTCCTTTGTTTATTTATTTATTCTTTTCTTTCTCCCACCCCCTCGCTCTCCCAAGCTTTTTCCCTTTCCCACTCTACCCTCCCGACACTCCGTCGTGGGAGATTTTCTCTTTATTTTATTTTGATTTTTATTTTCGGCGCCAAGACGCTGGTGGAAAATCCTTAGCAAGCTCGCTCCACTTATTCATTCTCCGCGCATTTCGGATATTTGAAGAAATCCCCGTGATATGGAAGGCGTATTTGGGAAGGGGGGGGGTAGAGAGGACGTTTTTCTCCCATGTCCGCGGAACGAGTCCGGCGGGAATTCGTTCCAGGGACCTAACAGACGTGAGATTCCATCTCCGAGGGACTCCCTCTCGCGCGACTGGGCAGGGGGAGGGGGGTGGTGGGGCAAAAGGAAAGGACGGAGGGAGTCCGAAGAAGGCTGGTGGATGGTTCCTGTCTCCTTTCATACTAAGAGGGTTCGCGTCGTCATGGGGACGTCGAGTCGATTTCCGCATCAAGCAGAGCAAGTGGAGCTCTAGTTCGAACTGCTGCCGGCGGCGGCTGTCTCTCGTCTCCTGAAAGAATTAAGATGAAAACGTGTGAGAGCGATTGACGGCGGCATTGGCGATTCCCATCTCGCGCGATTTTGCCCGAGGTAGGCGGGAGTACAGAAGGCGGGTTTTGAATTCGCGTTCACCGAGTCACATTATTTGTTATTACTTGGACTCAATGTCAAAGAAAGAGCAAAAACTTTGCTATAGATAATTTTCAGACAGATGGAAAGATGATAGAAGGGATTTGGATTAAGATTTTTTGTGAAAATGTTAGCGAAAATTGATTTTGAAGCGAAAGTTGGTTGGTTGGATAGGTGTTGATTGGGGGCTCTCCAGATATGACTATGGAGAAGGATGGAAAAATTAAGATGAAATGAAAGAAAACAAAATTTCTAATCATGTTGGGGAAGGAGGGAGAGTTGCTGGAAGAAATCCAAAGGCAATAGGAAAGATGGATGCAGAATATTTGGATTGGCAATGGGATATTGAAGGCGGTGATACAGAAGGGAGAACGTTATACGTACGAGGAAAGTGATAGAAATAGGAATGGTATATTGGACGGAATGAAGGAAGGCAGAAAGTATGAGACATTGAAGATGGGTTTATTGTAGTGTAGGCGGTAATATTTTATCGTGCTAGAAATATAGTGTTGGCTTAGATATACCTAGCATAAAGGATAGACTAACATTAATAGTTATACGTACCGATGCCTGAAGATGATACGAAACATCTAAACGAGTCGTCAAATAAATGGAATATTATTTTGTGGAAAAGCTCTAACATATTATTCAAGTTTTTATTGAAAAATCAAAACACTTACGCCAGAGCGACGTTGAAATCATTAATCTTAGACCTCAATCTTCTTAATGATGTCTTAATTCGCATAACACCCAATATATATCTAGACTTCTGTGGTTTAATCATGATACTTTGCAGGAGGCAGCATATGCCATACTGAAATCAGTGCTTGCCGCATTCGCGCGTAAGTATGGGAGCTTCCGATTCCCTCGCCGAAATCAGGGGCACGTATCATAAGGGAGAAAGGAAGAGGGCGGTAATGGTTGCCATCGCGGTATCCATCTGAGGGAACCATCCCGGCCCCGGGGTTTTCCATGAGGGCCCTTTTGTGCGCTAAGGCCAAACATTTTTCTCTCCCCGTTTAAGTCCAGCTTATTAGAGGAAATGAACGGGAGATGGCCTCACCCGCCTTTATTCCTCGCAAATGCCCCCACATAAATCATCCCCTCACCCTCCCCATTCTATCCGTCCTTTGAATTTCGGGGGCGCCCTTTTATTCCACTACATTTTTCACATATTTTTTTCTAAGCTCCCCTCCCTCCTTCCTCATCTCCTCCTTTCTCATACAGCTCTCAATCCCGACAGATTATTGCTTAATGCTCGGGAAGGAAAATTTTCTGGTCAGATGGTGGTTGGGATGATGGTGGGCGAAGAGTTTAGACTTATCGCCGCCCCCAAAACCGTCTTCGGTAGATTCTCTCTGGACTTGGCCCAAGTATGATTTACTGTCATACCTTATGAGGACTCGAAACTTTTCTTCCAGCTCTTCTATGCAACAAAATTCTGCATTAAAGAGGGACTTTAGTGAGCGATTAATGATATTAATCCGTGATTCTAAAAAGAGAAAGGAAGAAAACCAAATTATTCAAGAATATTATGACGTACATTTGAAACGCTTGCTCGCGACAATTAGTCAGCCTTGCGAGGCGATGTGAATTGATTAATTCCATCATATAAATTGATTTAATTGGCCGAATCCCTTTCACTTATCCTTCGTGTTCAATAGCAATTCTCTATTTACAAGAATATCTGAAAATACTTAGTAATTACGCATTCCATCCTCCTTTGTACCTAATAAAAGCCCAGGTGATGCAAGCTCCTCTCCTCTTTTTTCCGGTAATATGCGAATCACCTTCGAGACCCTTACAAATACACCCATACTCGTTTCCTTGTTACGCTTTCCCCAGCCTCCACCCCATATCTTCCCCACCTACCCCCACCATCTCATCCCTCCTACCTTATACCTTACATTCCCAATAGTTCCCCCACCTCAAAAACTGTATATATAATATAATACTACGGATAATTTTTACTGTCCTCCTGAAGGTGATGCTCAGCAACGAAATTTTGATCTCGCTATAAAGATATTATTGTGGAATTACTAAGGAATGCTCTTGTCTTGAAGAACTTGTCTTGAAGCAAAGTCAGCCCGAAAACCATATCCTATTTCCGTGAATAATTACGGGTTGTCATTTTTCCTTTCTGATAAATTATCAATATTAATTTTCAGTATAAATTATTCCAGCAATTTTATGTGTATCTAGACCGGCATAATGATAATATTGCCAAACATCTGTAGTTAAGCTAAAAATTCTATTTTTTTAATTTCATGTTATGAAGATGCGGTTTTTTTTACAGCGTCGATCATGTCCCGCATCATTCACGCCATCTAACTCTGTCATTAATGTCGTCCTCTTATGATTGTCTGCCGTGCATTGCTTCCTCCATGCCTTGGCATCATGCTCTTTTCCTTCTACCAGTTGGGGGGGAGGGGAGGGTTCCCAGTTCTGTATTTTGAAGGCCCATCGTTTGTTATTCATTCTTCACGGGTACCTGTAACAATTTCACGTGCATATATTAATTCATTGTAATGAGTGCACACATCACTTGAGTCTAGCGTAGCCAAGCTGGAACTATCTTTTCATAGAAGGTTCGAAGGAAATAGGAGTGAGAAAAAGCATTGATTAGAGTCAGTGAAATAGACAACCAGATCCTTTGCTAGTTGTGGAGTACATCTTCAGTATTTCAATCGAAAGATCGGTTTCCTGCAGCTCTCTATTCTTTATCCAGCGTTGCTTCTCAAACTCATGATAGTTTTTATGTTTTACATCCTTCTTAATTTGTCCTATGTACTTGTCTCATGATCGTCCACGTGGGATCTTGCTTTCAATTTACCCGTCTTTCATGTTTCCAACCAATCCATTGAGCCTCAAAGTGTGTTCAATCCATCTCCTTCTTCTTTGCCGTAGAGTTCCCCAATGTGGTCCTTTCGACTCATTTTCTCTCCTCTATAAATATTTCCTCTTTCCTCAGTTTGTCTGCCCATTCAATCTTCAGCATTCTCCTCTAAAACCATGTTTCAAAGGCTTCTATTCTCTGGAGAACATAAGGAATTGGAAATGAGAGTGGAGGAAAGAGAAGAATGGAGGAGAATCGCAACCGCAAACCAATCTCAAGATTGCTAACTTTAAGGGGAGGAGGTGAGAGAAACCTTAGGTCCGCCCATCTCTCACCAAATAACGTCCGACGTCTCCGCGCGGGTCGCTCTCCCCACACTCCCTCCTTCACCCACAAGGAGGACATCCGTGAGGACAAGACGTATGTTCGTGCCTCCGTTCGCCCGAGCGACGGCTGCAGGGCGAGGTGACGGGAAGGAAGGACGAAAGGGCGGCGATCGAGGCGCCGAAAACATTTTCTTCTCGTCCTCGGACCGCTCCCGGAGGCGGGTCAGACCCCGGGGATGAAAGGGCACCGGGTTGGGAGGGGGGAGGAGCTACTATATAAGCGGAGGAATGACTGCTATGCGGGGAGATTTCCTACTGCCCCACACCCTCAACTCGAACCCTCCTCACCTAGGGTGTCGTCTCCGGCTCCGACTCCTTCTTTCATCCGTCAGCAACCGCCTTCCTTCCCGCCACCCTTCCCAATCCCCCCTCCTACCCATAAACCCCCGCAGGAGTATTAGTGATCTCCTCTGCTATGCGGGATTTATAAGCCCGACCCTTCCTTCTCTCTCTCTATTTCTCTTCCCTCCTTAACCACTCACGGTCCTTTAACCCTTCCCCTAACCCCTCCCGCTCAGGTGCAAGGATCTTCCATCTCCCCTACACCACACCCCGTCCCAACCCTTAACCCCCTCCCCCCGCCCAACCGATGTGCATTTGTGCCGCGGGATGGCAGTGAGGGTTGGTATTTTGGAGTCGAAGGGGTGGATTCACATTGTCGGGAGAGGTTTGTTCTCAGGGGCGTTGAAGGAGAGTGAATGACGGCGTGCCGCCCCTCATCCCTTTCCTATCCCTCACCCAATATCACCGCCCCCGTTCCCACCCCTCTCTTCGCCCTTTAACCTTCCCCCATCCCATCGTCTCCAAGCCTCCCTTTTCCCTCGCTAAGGGAAGTCTTTCTCTACCGTCTAGCTTTTATATATTTTTTTTTCGTCCCACATATATTTAAGAACACTACCCCATCTCATCCCCTTTTAGGGAGGAGGTCTGCTCCACCATTGTCCCGACCCTTCTGCCGTGTGCGTGTTTTTATTTCCCTTCGCCCAAATAACCCTTTCCCTCTTTTTCACTAATAAACCTTCCCTCTTCCCCTGCCTATGCCAACGGTGGAAGGAGTGCGCTGACGTCCCGCGCACAGAATGTCGTAAATGCTAACGAGATAGGCATAGGAAATACTTCGAAGGCTGGTATTTTCGTTCATATAGTAATTGTTAATCGCATTCATTATTAGTTATCGTAAACCTTTTATTTCTATCAACATCTCGTTTAATTTCAGGTAATGTTGATATAATCAACGGACCTCCAGCGTTCTAAAAATTCATTCAAATGATCCAACCGCAGCATTAATCAACCCGAATTTTGGTTTGATTTGATACGGACGAATTCACCTCTTGCTAGATATAATTAAGCTCTATACAGTGTGTATTTCTTCACGTATAAATGGGTATAGTTCAAACCCCTGTGCCGGCGGTTTCCAGAAAGATTATTATCATTGATATTCTACCGGTTAAGATAGATTTTGGATGGGAACAGTCTCTACAATTACACAAAAAAAACATTTACTTTCCTCTGGTAGCAAAAAACACAATTAGCCGTCGGACAATACACTAAGTCTATCTTCACTTCCATATGATTCTTTTCTCCCTTATTGCCATCCAACATGCCTATCCTATTCCTCCCTCTTCCTCGCTTGCCTAATGTTCTCCCCTCTCTATCATAGTTTTCAAAAACGCATTACCAATGAAAGCGCCCTGAATTCATCTTTCCTTCTTCCTTGGGATATCTCATAAATATTCCCTCTCTTCACCCTTCTTCGTTTGTTTTCCTTTCTGTCCACTTCATCTTCTCCATCCTTCTTCAAACTCACATTTCAAAAGCCTCTAATTTGCGTCTACGTATCATCCCTGCTTCAAATATCATGTTTCCTCGCAGTACAAATCTGCACTCGATATGAAAAATTTAACGAACCTTTTATTTGCACCCTTACTCATGTTCCTTGTTATCAAATGCCTCCTTAGTGAAAGCTTCTTAGTCTTATGGAATTATTCTCCATATTTCTCCACTATTTTGACCATTTTGGTCCAGAACACTTCCAAAGTAGATAAACTGTTACACCTGCTCTAGTTTATGAGGGATGATTTTATGATTTAAATATACAAGGAACATAGCTACGGTCGTGAATCAATGTAAACAAAAAATACCGGGACCGTAAACTTGAATGTCACTGACATAGGAGGGATCCTTGCAAACCCTGAGTGTGTGTGTGTGTGAATGTTATTCACGAGAGTGAAAGTTATTTCGTAACTCACCCTAGTGATCGAGTGGTTGTAAGTTTGTTTTATTATTTTTTATTTATTTTGTTATTATTATTTTATTTCTTTAATTATTTGTTTCGAATTTGTGTGTGTGTGGTGTTTTTTAATTAAATTTAATTTTTTAATTATAAATTTCATTATTATTATTTATTGATTTACATTTTTTATTATTTATTATTATTACATTTATTTATTTTTTAATATTTATTATTATTATTTGGTGCCATTCAAGTTTACGGTCCCGATATTTTGTGTTCACAATGATTTTATGAGTTTAATACTTATCTTAGCCTTCCTCTGTCTCGAAAACCGCATAAGCTTTGTTTTTTTTACATTTATTCTCATCCCATACCTATCACACTGGCTTTCCGAAAGATACGATACCCTAAAAAAAATATTGCATGTGTGAAGCTGATAGTTTCCTCAATCACCGAACCCTCCAGTCAATATACGGACTCTGGGCTCCTTTCCATTCCCCGAAATTGCATGACACTAAATTTAGCATGGGTTTTTGGGTGTTGGGCAAGGTTAGTGAATGCACGCTTGTACAGTCTCTCCGAAGGTGGCCCACCTAATGAGCAATTAATTAAATTAGGGCTTTCTGGTGCTGATAAGAACATCAGCTACGGAGTGGAAATCCTCGGGTTCGAATTCGGTTGATGATTCAGTGCTCAAATCTCCCAAGGCGTGTGACCATCTGGTTGCCAGAAATTGTTGGGGTCAAAGGTTAGGTTGAACTGATCTTTCAATCCCGAATACATACATTTCCCACCTCCAGATGAGGAGATAAGTTTGAGGAAGAGTTTTATGATCACCTATCGAATCCACTCAGTATGATTTCAGGTATTTTTGTTTCAGAGGAAAATAAGTGTTATTGAGATATACGACGAAAATATTGACTGACTCGCCATGAAATCCTGTAAATTCGAAGTTCCTCCTTCAATGATGATGCAAAAACGGCTTTGACGACAAAATATTTTTTTAAATGTACAAACTCTGATTATGTGAATAAATACACACAATCGAATAATTCATCAAAATTCACACTAGGTGTTCCAAAAACACATTATGTAGGCTTTGGTAGATTTCCTGGGTTCTGATCTCGGAGATGTAGTATATTTTCCGTGAATGTATACTTAAACTGTGCAAATAAGCTTTCCATATCGTTTTTTTACTCAATAACTAACATATGTATGTGCATGTATGCATGTTGGGGTGTGGGTATATATTTGTACATATATTTATAATTTCTTCGTTCTACTGTGGCCCGACTGCCAAAACTGAAAAATATATGCTTACGTATATTATTTGATTTTTATATGTCTTGTAACACGCATATGTGTGTGTATATATATATATATTTAAGAAATAGATATATATATTTATTTAATATATATATATATATATATATATATATATATATATATATATATATATATATATATAGCCACGCAGCTAAAGTTATTCTCAGGATCATCAACAAAAGGATAGAGAGTAAGGCAAATGATTACTTAGGGGATGATCAGTTTGGGTTCAGGAAAGGAAGAGGTACGCGTGATGCCATTGCAGTAATGAGATCACTAGTCGAGAGGAATATAGAATACAACCAGGACGTTTTTGCCTGTTTTGTAGATTTCGAAAAAGCGTTTGATAGAGTGAATTGGGAAAAATTAATGCGTGTATTGCAGAAAATAGGAATGGATTGGAGGGACAGGAGACTGATCTGCAACTTGTACATGTCTCAGACTGCTCAGGTGCGAGTGGGGAACGGAGAGTCCGGATGGGCAGTGTTAGGAAGAGGTGTAAGGCAGGGTTGCCCATTGTTACCGGTACTGTTCAACGTACGAGTATATCTAGAGGAAATGATTAAAGAGGCATGGGAAGAACTGGAGGTAGGAATGAAAGTCGGGGGGGAATTCGTAAAATCGGTTAGGTTTGCTGATGACCAAGCATTAGTTGCTCAGTCAGCCAAGGGGTTGCAAGCATTGTTGAGTGAAGTGGAGGTTCAGTGCGATAAATATGGGATGAGAATCAATATTAATAAAACAAAGGTTATGCGATTTTCCAGAAAGAAAAAGGCTAAGCTAAGTATTAAAATAGGCGGGGAAAAAATAGAGCAGGTAGAGCAGTTTACATATCTCGGAAGTGTTTTGGACCAATACGGTCAAAGTGGTAGGGATGTAAGGAGAAGAATTGCGCTAGGCAAGGAGGCTTTCTCAAGGAGGAGGGAGTTGATGCCGGGGACGTTGAGGAGGGATGTTAAGACAAGACTCGTAAAATCTCTGATATGGAGCGTAGCTATGTACGGCGAGGAAACGTGGTCACTGAAGCAGGAGGATAGACGTAGATTGGAGGCTTTTGAAATGTGGGTGTGGAGAAGAATGGAGAAGGTGAAATGGACCGAAAGGAAAACAAATGAGGAAGTACTAGAAATGGTGGGGGAGAAGAGGGGTTTGTTGAGAGAAATCCTATGGAGACAGGAAAAATGGATGAAAGACGTATTGAGCGGTAGTGGAATGTTGAAGAGGGTAATAGAGGGGAGAATGTTGGGCAAGCAAGGTAAGGGTAGGAACAGGATAGGGATGTTGGACGGGATGAAGGGAGGAAAGAAGTACACCGAGATGAAGAGGGATTTGATATAGATTAGTTTGCTAGGTGGGGAGTCACAAATGTTTATTTGATAGTTGTGTCCATCCAAAAACCTACCTTAACCGGTAGATTACCTAATAATAGATAATATATATATATATATATATATATATATATATATATATATATATATATATATATATATATATATATATATATATATATATAACTTAGACAGTAACACACAGCACGAGAACACATAAAAAGAACCCTCACAATAATATCTTGATAATTTCGACGGACTCGAACTCCGTCTTCTTCGGAAGATAAGGTATGACTCATGAGTCATATCTTATCAAAATATTATCGTCCGAAATTCTATTCGACCCCGTCGAAATTATCAAGATATAATTGTGAGTGTTCTTTTTATGTGTTCTCGAGCTGTGTGTTACTGTCTAAGTTGTTTATTCAACACTTCCGTGTTACTTCGAAGAAATCATCTATATATATATATATATATATATATATATATATATATATATATATATATATACAACGTTATATATATATATATATTCAAACACGGAAATATTTTTACATTTGTGATCTGCTCAAATCCACCTTCCCCATCTTTCCTGTGTTTGTCTTTTATGTGTTTTCCTATCCTCTTTCCTTATATGTCTATTTCTAATTGTGAAAATAATATATATATATATATATATATATATATATATATATATATACGTGTATATATATTATTTTCACACATAGAAATAGACATATAAGGAAAGGGGATAGGAAAACACATAAAAGACAAACACAGGAAAGATGGGGAAGGGGGATATATATATATATATATATACGTGTATATATATTATTTTCACACATTGAAATAGTCATATAAGGAAAGCGGATAGAAAAACACATAAAAGACAAACACAGGAAAAATGGGGAAGGTGGATTTGAGCAGATCACAAAAGTAAAAATATTTCCGTGTTTGAATATATATATATAACGTTTATGTGGAAGATATGGTGAATGAAGTATGGAAGGACTAGAAGTAGAGGTAGGAAGGAAAATCGGAGAAAAATTCATAAATCAGTTAGGTTTTCGGATGATTTAGCTTTAGTTTGCCAATTAGCGAAGGGTTTCCAAGCAAAATTGAAACAAAATAGCCAAAGTAGTAGAAGTGGCAAAGAAATTCGTGCGGTAATTAATTGACCTCTAGTCCTTAAAACGCTATACTCTCCTCTTAATATTGTACTAGTTCTTTGGTGGCTTCGTTTTCTTCCACAGATCCTTTTAATGCCAACAGTTGTTAAGGAAGTTAGAGGGTGGATGATGGGAAAGGGGTAAGAGAGAGGGGGGGGGCTTACTTCAATCTTCGCTTTCAAGAGTCCTGATGGTGTTGCCTGAGAATTTTTTACGCTTTTTTCCTGACTGCGTTGATCTGTACGCACAAAAGAGGTTGAATCTTGGAAATATATATCCGAAGCACTTAATTATAAGAGAAGAAGTAGGTTTTAATTCTTCGTACTGAGTTGATTTTTAATGACTTTATACTTTCGGAGGGATTCCGTACAGGAATGCAGACGCCATAAGAAACCGAGACAGATGGTCTTTTATGAAAGTGTAAAGTATATTAAAGACTAAAAAGTTCTCATTGAGGGAAAAAAATATTAAGTTCTGGTATTCGTGAAGATGGCCATTACTCTCTTTCAGGCGAGAGTTTTCGGTTTTCCTGCCACTCCAAACGTTAGTTACACGGTTTCCGAAATATTCAGTTCTTCTACGCTACGTTATCAACCTCCTCCCGAAGAAGCGCCTCGGTATACTCGTACATAATGATAGTGCGCACCCTGTTACCCTATGCTCTTTCCGGGGGGTAAATTAAAACGGGAGCAAAAGGAAATCCATCGCCTTCCACCCCCGCAACGTTTCCATCTTTTTTCACCCTTTCTTCGATCCCATTTTCCTCCCCGAAACACTGAGAGAGGAGGGGGTTAGAGCGAAAAAAACCTTCATTCCTACCTCTCCCACCATTTTTTTTCACCCTTTAAATTTTCAACACCCTCTCTCTCACCCCCGTTCCAACCCTTATCTTCTCTCCCTTATCCTGGCGCGAAACTGAGTTTTCCGCATATCTATAAATCGCAAGAGGCCGGAGAGGAGAGACCGAGAGAGAGAGAGAGAGGGGAAAAAAGTTAAACATTTTTATCCACTCGCGCCCTTTAATTCCGCGTCCAATTAAATCCCCGACCGGAGATGGTGACGGATTTATTCGGGGGTTGGAGAAAAACACTGGGAGGTAAAAACAAAAATAAAAAAAAATGTGGGCATTAATGAGCGATGATAATGGGACGAGATAACGAGGCGAGGCGATTCAATCGGAATCATGGAAGGGTAGGAAAATATTAATAAATGAAACGAGATCGGAATATTTTTAAAAAATTATTTTTAATACAAATATCGTGAAAATTATTCGTATTTCGCGTCCGCTGTTTGGTCCTACGCATTACCGGGCATCATCCTATGCACGTATATGTCTGCGCGCCGCCGAAATCATTCCAGGCGATGCGCGTCTTTCAGCTTTTGTCTGTTTGCGCGCGCGTTTTTCTGCCTGCCGTGAGTGCGCTTGGTTCGCGTCCGAATGCACAATTCCATGCGCGTTCCCCTCTCGTTATAATATCGCATCGTGCTTTTCCGGGGGGCGGTTGTCGCGGATCGAAATCCTTTGAGCGTCGTAAGGTATAAAATCGGATTCCGCCGCATCGTTTGGCTTCCTATAATGATGAATAATGGCTAAGGATAATGAAGAAGAATAAAATACTTAATGGAAGCCCCTGCGCAGACCATGGTTTAGAATATGTGATTTTACATACATTTATTATATATATATACATTTATTATATATATTTATATTATATTATATATTATTATATATAATATTATTTATTACACGTACTAGGCGATTTAAACATATAATTGGTATAATATTTAAGAAGGAAAACAGGGTTCGCAAACATATAGACGTAAAAAAAGGAGCATTAAATTTCATAATAAAATACTATTTTACCCACTCTTGATCAACTATTTTTGGTCCAGCAATGGCGGCCCGTTTTCAGGAACATAAAAGATTTTTCAAAATTAAAACGACTCTTATTTCAGCAATTCCAGCCTCCTTCATCAGAGTATGTTCATGTTTACTTATATATATACGCAGTATTTATCTACATACGGGTCGACGTGGTCTAGTGGGTAGAGCGTTGGACTACTGACCGGAGGGTCCCGGGTTCGATTCGGGAGGGACACTTTGGGCACCAGCAGCTCCACCCAAACTAGTTGGTTTTTCGGGTACCAGATCTTCCTGGGAAACCATAACCGGCACAGGGAAAGGAACTAGCCCCCCTATCCTGATGTGTGAATATTCACACGCCGTCGGGCTTGGTACATGGGTGAGCTCTACCATCACCTACCAAACCGAAATTCGGGTTGATTAATGTGTTTATGGTTTTTATGTATGTGTATATTTACACATATATGTGTATCTATACATATGTGTGTGTGGGTGTGTATGTATGTAGAGTAGGTTGCTGGATTGTGTTTTGTTAGGAGTCACGAAATATTTATTTGGTATATGTGTACATCCAAAAACCTACGTTAACCGGTAGATGACCGTATAATAATAAATAATGTATATACCCATATATATATATATATCAATATTTATGCTCACACACATATGTACGTATATATATATATATATATATATATATATATATATATATATATATATATATATATATATATTGAATGGGATTAGTGTGGAAAGAAGTACACAGAGATGAAGAGAGACCTGATGTAGAGTAGGTTGCTTGATTTGTTTGGAGTTACAAAATATTTATTTTGATAGTTGTGTCCACCCAAAAGCCTACCTTAACCGGTAGATTACTTAACAACATAATAATAATATATGTTTATTTATACATGTATATATATTCCTATCTTGTTTTTATACTTGTTATCTAGAAATCGATATTCATCCCCACTCAGTGTTTGTCTAATACATTTGTTAATTGTTACATTTTTAAAAGATAAGTTTCTCTACTTAGTTTGTTCAATTATCGATCAATATTTGTCGTGTTTAGTCAATTAATTTTTAAGCTGAAATGCCTGCCTATTGGAATTTGTTCACACTCACGTATGCACTGGCGCTTTCAGGAGTGTGTACAAAGTTACCCATGCTCCTCGCTCGTTATTCGCCGGGAAATTCATCAGGGAGAGCTCAGCACGGTTTGTCGTTCGATATATTGACGCACGAATTCTCCAGGCCTCTCTCCTCTTTCATTTCCCTCTGTTAGCGCCATGTCCCATTGAACTCGTGTGCCGATAAGCTTTCATGCTTTTGCGATCGATGGCAAAGGATATATTGAAAAAAATAATAAAAAAAAAATATATATATATAAATGTATAAATGCACGTGAGTAATTAGTCGGTTTTCGAACTCCGTGGAGGACCAGCGGTAATTTCACTTAACCCTCCCCGTGGTAAAGGGTAAAATTTCAAAATTTCGACTCCCATTCGCCACTCCCTCTCCCGGTCCTTCCGTCCGTGCCTTTCCGTTCATCGAAAACGCTTTAAAATTTCTATTTCCGGCGTTCTTCAGTCGACTTTATCCTTTGGCAATGCGGTGTTAAATATTAATCATCGATAGCTTGAGGAATCAATTGCGAAAGCGATTGTCGCATACGTGCGTATTCAATTAACATTTACTGTTTTTTTTTGGCGCGAAACCTCCCCAAGGATTTGCTATTCACAGGTCGCACGAGAGGTGAACAGAAATGCGTTTATCACTTGTTTGTTTTCATTTATTAGTCCCAATCGGGGTTTTTTATTTTTCGTCAAAGTGACGTGGGCGAGTGCCCTGCCCGCGGCCCCGATTAATGGGTGGCAACCAATTATGTCGGTAATGAACCTCCCGTCTAAATGTTTTGAACCATGTAATGGAATTTCAGTTCTAAATGACTTATTCAATCAATGCAGTTACGACCCGCCAGGGGTGTTAAGAAAACCGTTTTGCTAAAAAATAAATACGAAGCATAGGAGTAAATAGGCATCTCTTAGTTCTTTTGTAATTTGAAAAATAATAAAATAAATATAGTAAATATTGTCTGTGAAAAAATTATATTTGAATATATATATATATATAGGGAAAAGGGTTAGGAACTTATATAAAGTATGAACATAGGGTCTATTTCTTGTGAATGAATATTTGCTCGCCGTATGGCGGTATTTCGTGTTTGAATATATATATATATATATATATATATATATATATATATATATATATATATATATTCATTCAAATTGAAATAGAGATAAGGAAAATGGTAAAGGAACACATATAAAGGACAAACACAACAGAGGTGGGGATGGCGGATGTGAGCAGATCACGAATGTAAAAATATTTTCCTCGACCGGGACTTGAACACCGGATCTCTCCACTTGCCGGGCGGATGCTCTAAACCACCTGAGCTATCGAGGAAGAGTACTTTTACATTGAAATCTGCGATCTTATAAAGTGCCAAAGTGCTCCGAATCATTACCCAGAAGATGGCGTTAGGGAGCTGTTACACCCACCAAAGGAGAAATTGACAAACACAAGAGGAGAATGGACAGTAGGTTAGCAAGCATACAACATCATAAAGGATAGGAACGGTGCGTTTCATGGCACGTATAGCCAGAAGAAGAGACGAGCCACATTGGCCAAATACACATTCAAACACGAAATACCGCAATATGGCGAATAAATATTCATTCAAATTGAAATAGAGATAAGGAAAATGGTAAAGGAACACATATAAAGGACAAACACAACAGAGGTGGGGATGGCGGATGTGAGCAGATCACGAATGTAAAAATATTTTCCTCGACCGGGACTTGAACACCGGATCTCTCCACTTTTGCCGTTTGATTTCCGCGTTCGAAAAGAGAAATAGCATGCTTTTGAAGGGCAGTGTGATCTAGATTAACTCGCAATTCAATCTACCTCACACAAATATGTACCGCCAAGAATGTACACGTTGGACACATTGAAAATGAGGGGCGGGTTTTTCTCAAAAGCTTCGCTCATGGGGGAACGGGAGGTACATACCTCATTCTCCGCAAACCTTAGCTTGCAGGGTCACTAAAAATCCTCCATTCGTAGCACATAACAAACTGATGAGTTAATACAAAAAATTGCGGAAAAAATTTATGATTTTTTAGATATGAGTGATCTAAACGACATGTGCAAGTTTTGGTCTTTTTTGAAAAAAGGTAATCGCTATGGCAACAGCAATTACTAAATCTTTAAAGTTATGCTTGTGTAACAGAAGCAAAAGTACTCCGAGACATAATTTATTGCTGTGTTCACACAAAGATTTAAATTAGAAGGAAATTGCATGAACTAAATGTATACCTGAGTACCTATTGCAAAGGAATATGTTATATGTAGTAACCTGAACAATATTTTTGGATGAATTTTCGTTTGAATAAAGTTAATAAAGGTAGCTTTTGGTTGATCAATTGGCGGTCGAAATTTAAAATTAAGTCCTCATCGAAGTGAATCATGTTTTCGTACATAAAATGCAATCACACCTGTAATTGTGGTAAAAGAACTTACAGCTAAATCCATTCATATGGAAACAAATAATATAGGTATTGTAAAATGGTGATTTCCGAGAACTATTTTCGAATATCACAGAAATATGAAAATAATTATCTCGTAGATAAAAAGAGAATAATGACTCTTTGGAGACAGAGAAATATTTTCGATTTCGACAGGTATTTGAAAATAATTATTCGTGAATTCATAGCAATAATATTAACGAAGGCAACTGGAATTTGGAAATAAATATTTGTGGCTGCATAGAGATGTTTACGAATACATCATATATAAATATATATATATATATCTTGTGTGAAAGTCCCACGGTTGTGAATAATAATAATGTACTCGTATATAAAGTTAGTACCAGGAAACAAAAACAAAAACGATTCGCGAACGTTTGAGTTTCTTTTTTGTGTGTTTCTATGTTATTGTTCGCTGGTGCTAAGTTCATATACATGGTATATATATATATATATATACACGGGCATGTATATATATATATATATATATATATATAAACCATAAACACAGTAATCAACCCGACGGTCGGTTTAGTAGGTGATGGTAGAGCTCACCCATGTACCAAGCCCGACGGCGTGTGAATATTCACACATCAGGGTAGGGGGGCCAGTTCCTTTACCTGTGCCGGTTATGGTTTCCCAGGAAGATCTGGTACCCGAAAAATCAACTAGCTTGGGTGGAGCTGCAGGTGCCCAAAGTGCCCGGGAATCGAACCCGGGACCCTCTGGTCAGCAGTCCAACGCTCTACCAGCTAGACCACCGCGACCCACATATATATATATATATATACATATACATAACATCCGCCACCACCACCTCTCTTATGTTCGTCCTTTATATGTGTTCCTTTCCCATTTATCCCATTTTCCT
Source organism: Hetaerina titia (assembly GCA_037158775.1). Lineage (NCBI taxonomy): Eukaryota > Metazoa > Arthropoda > Insecta > Odonata > Calopterygidae > Hetaerina > Hetaerina titia. The sequence goes on along the minus strand of CM073774.1, from coordinate 80,942,550 downwards.
TATCTCTATTTCAATATATATATATATATATATATATATATATATATATATATACACTTTTTTGGAAAACCCACAAACGTGTAATGTAAATTCACTGATAGTCATAACAAACACAGAAACCAAAACACAAAAGAGGAAAAACTCACTGGTTCTCGAATTTTCGGTGGTCCAACCACCTTTCTCAAGAGGAATTAGGAACAGAACTGAGGCAGAGGAGGGCCCGAAAGCAGTGGTAGGAAGGAGAAGGGGAAATGGGGGAAAAGAGGGGAAAAGAGGGGAAGGCATTCGAGGTGAGGAGTTTGGAGGGGTAGTGTATGGCGCGGGAATTTTAAAAAAGGTGGGGATGATATGGAAGTTGTTGGGGGCGGAGGGGGATGAAATAATATGCATAAAGGGGGCAATTAATGTCTAATATTAATACCTGGGCGATTCCAGGAATCCAAGAGCCAGATGAAAGCTAGCTCTAATGTTTTGAGTTTCAGTGGAGGGTCTGAGTGTGGGAGGGATGCTAAGACGGATACTTTAAAACATTGGTCAAAGGCAGCGTTGTGTTCGGAGGCATGTTTGGGGATTGGGAGCATACCAATAAGGGAGGAATTGTTGCATGAGGCTCTATGATTATTGATTCTAATATTGAGGGGTGTGGTACACTGTCCAATGTAAAAGGCAGGGCAAAGTTGGCACTTGAGTAGGTAGACAACATTGCTGGAGGTACACGATGAGTAGGGAATTGGTGGGAGAGAGTTAAAGAGCGGGTGGGAGAGGGATGGGATTCTGGTTAGGAAAATAGGACATGTTTTGCATCTAGGTTTATTGCAAGGTCTGGGAGTGATTTTGGAACGGGGCGAGGATTTAAGAAGTGGATTGGTAGATTTTAGAATATCTGATAGATTGGCGGGGCGTTTGAAAGTGACAGAGGGGCATTTGGGGAAAAGGTTGGTGGTGGAATTGTGGTTTTTGAGGATAGGATAGAGGTCCTTTAGGATAGAACGCAGAGATTCTAGGCCAGGGAGAAACGTGGTACAAATTGAAAGAGGGTGGTTTTTCGCGGTGGTGGAAGGTCTGGGAGTGTAAGTATGCCTACGGATCCTCTTATTCAGGAGGGATTCAGGATAACCCCGTTTGAGGAGGGAATGGTGTAAATTTATGAGGAAATTGTCTAGGGAGTCAGGGTCATTGCAAATTCTGTGACCCCTGACCCCTTATGGAAAGGGAATACTCTCCTCACCTCGAATGCCTTCCCCTCTTTTCCCCTCTTTTCCCCCATTTCCCCTTCTCCTTCCTACCACTGCTTTCGGGCCCTCCTCTGCCTCAGTTCTGTTCCTAATTCCTCTTGAGAAAGGTGGTTGGACCACCGAAAATTCGAGAACCAGTGAGTTTTTCCTCTTTTGTGTTTTGGTTTCTGTGTTTGTTATGACTATCAGTGAATTTACATTACACGTTTGTGGGTTTTCCAAAAAAGTGTATATATATATATATATATATATATATATATATATATATATTGAAATAGAGATAAGGAAAATGGGATAAATGGGAAAGGAACACATATAAAGGACGAACATAAGAGAGGTGGTGGTGGCGGATGTTATGTATATGTATATATATATATATATATGTGGGTCGCGGTGGTCTAGCTGGTAGAGCGTTGGACTGCTGACCAGAGGGTCCCGGGTTCGATTCCCGGGCACTTTGGGCACCTGCAGCTCCACCCAAGCTAGTTGATTTTTCGGGTACCAGATCTTCCTGGGAAACCATAACCGGCACAGGTAAAGGAACTGGCCCCCCTACCCTGATGTGTGAATATTCACACGCCGTCGGGCTTGGTACATGGGTGAGCTCTACCATCACCTACTAAACCGACCGTCGGGTTGATTACTGTGTTTATGGTTTATATATATATATATATATATATATACATGCCCGTGTGTATATATATATATATATATATATATATATATATATATATATATATATATATATATATATATATATATATACCATGTATATGAACTTAGCACCAGCGAACAATAACATAGAAACACACAAAAAAGAAACTCAAACGTTCGCGAATCGTTTTTGTTTTTGTTTCCTGGTACTAACTTTATATACGAGTACATTATTATTATTCACAACCGTGGGACTTTCACACAAGATATATATATATATATTTATATATGATGTATTCGTAAACATCTCTATGCAGCCACAAATATTTATTTCCAAATTCCAGTTGCCTTCGTTAATATTATTGCTATGAATTCACGAATAATTATTTTCAAATACCTGTCGAAATCGAAAATATTTCTCTGTCTCCAAAGAGTCATTATTCTCTTTTTATCTACGAGATAATTATTTTCATATTTCTGTGATATTCGAAAATAGTTCTCGGAAATCACCATTTTACAATACCTATATTATTTGTTTCCATATGAATGGATTTAGCTGTAAGTTCTTTTACCACAATTACAGGTGTGATTGCATTTTATGTACGAAAACATGATTCACTTCGATGAGGACTTAATTTTAAATTTCGACCGCCAATTGATCAACCAAAAGCTACCTTTATTAACTTTATTCAAACGAAAATTCATCCAAAAATATTGTTCAGGTTACTACATATAACATATTCCTTTGCAATAGGTACTCAGGTATACATTTAGTTCATGCAATTTCCTTCTAATTTAAATCTTTGTGTGAACACAGCAATAAATTATGTCTCGGAGTACTTTTGCTTCTGTTACACAAGCATAACTTTAAAGATTTAGTAATTGCTGTTGCCATAGCGATTACCTTTTTTCAAAAAAGACCAAAACTTGCACATGTCGTTTAGATCACTCATATCTAAAAAATCATAAATTTTTTCCGCAATTTTTTGTATCACAAACCATGATTCTCGGAGTAATTTTTTAATTCTCTGAATCTGTCAAGTAATAGGACTCCATTGATGAGTTTACATTAGGATTTGGGAGATCACTCTATATTGAAGACCGTGAATTTTAAAAAACGCGTGATATAAACTTGTATTTCCGTTCATAAGGCTTATTCTTTCCTTACACTCTACCTTGCTTCCCCTGAATTCTCCCCTAATCACAGTCTTCAGCAACCCATTTTCTCTCTGTTTCTCATCCATCCACTTGTCATGCCTTCAAATTTTATCCCACCAGTCTACACTCTTCCCAATACCATTCCTAGAACTTCCCCAATTGTTTTCGTTCCCTCCATTTAATTCCCCACTTCTTCTTCACTACCACATCTCAAAACCCTTCGACTACGCTTATCTCATTGCCTCAAAGACCAAGTTTCCGAACCATCAATTTATATGTTCCGTACCAAAGCTTCCATTAGACTTTCATATACATCTAACACCTCTACTCCTAATTTGTCTCTCATCAACTCCCTCCTCTTCGTGAAAGCCACTAAAATTAAAGTAATTCTTCTTTTAATACCTCTCCTACTCTTCTTGCCTTGCTCATATAAAACACTTCTTAAGCTGAATGAACTTTTCCCTGTTCTATTTATGTCACTCAACTTTAACGGTTATCTTAGCCTTACTTATTCTTGAAAAAAAATGTTATAGGAAAACTCTATCGGTTAAGGTAGGCTTTGGATGGGCAGATACTATCAAACGGTACAGCGACAATTCTAATATCTCACCTAACAAAGGACAACCCTATATCCTACTCCACTATAAGCACCTTTTTTACTGCACGTATTTCCTTCCTTCTTTCATTCCGTTCGATATCCCTAACCTATTTCTGCACTTTCCTCACTTGCCTAAGATTTTTCCCTGAATCGATGTAACTATAAACTTGAAAATAATACAGATTGTCATAGCAGGTGATAAAATCATTATCTTTGGCTTTGGATGACACCATTTTTAATATCAGTTTCATTTGAAAAACACGTTCTACACATGTTGATCAATAAACACTGCAAAATATGATCCTTTTGTAAATAAATGTGTATCATAGTAGGCAATAGATATAGAAAATAGTGTTAATATTCGCTGCTTCTTATCATGGTATGTTAGCGTTTAGAAACTACAATTCATTTCATTTTTATCATTAATGACTCATGATTTAAAGAGCCCATCAGTGTTACGAATCCGGTGGCTTAAAATACGACGTAGAATTGGACAGGATTGGATGTAACGAAGTAATACTCCTCATCAAAAGTATTAATTCAAAATGTTGGCACAAATAAAGTGAATGAAGTATATTAAAGAATAAATAAAAAATATGAGGATGTGTGAGTGTTAAAAATAAAATATAGGATAAATCCCGTCGTAAGTCAACGAACGCCGAGTTGTGAGCCGTGTACAGAGTCTTTAAAAAAGAAAAAACTCATTTTTTTGTCGATATCCCAAGCTGACTCTGTGCGTCTTAGCAGAAGGAAAAGTACTTGGAAGCAAAACGAAGAAAAATCGACCCGGTAAAGTTTAAGGAGTTTTTTTTTAAAGAAATTGCAGTCACCAAAGATCGGGCATTTTTTATATATTTTTCCAAGGTTTCCCTCCTCTTTGTCAGCTTACCCCCGTCCCAACAAATCTTTGCTACGAGACTAAATTCACTCTCGACTTAAAAAAAATTTCTTCTCATCGTTCGTGGTGTTCGGTTTAAGTGTGTGTGTGTTTGTGGGCATTATTTCCGTGTGGTGCGCCCCTAATTAATAACCCTGCCCACCCAGCGGGTCCCCTCCCTGCCTCGTTCATTCGATTTCCTCCCCCTACTATCTCCACCCTCCCCCAAAGGCCATTTTCCACTCCCCTCCCCGTCAATCTGCTTGCCCCCCCACCCCATACCCACCAACTTTCCCCTTGCCGACGACTAAAAACCTTCCTCCACACCTCCTCATCCCCCGAACCAATGATCCCTCGACCGTTCGCATTTTATTTTTGCCTCTCCCAGCTGGAAGATGGAAATGAATGAGAAGACGGGAAAGAAATTTCATGTAAAGAGGCGATGATGTTGAATGGCGAGCGAGGGAAACTAGGGAGACTGTGGATGACAAGGGAATGGTCATGAAAACTACGACGAATTTTCCCCGAGTTGCTGAAATTTCCTTTAAATTATCCTTAAAAATATGCTCGGGCGTCAGAAATATCTATATGTGAATAATATCTGGGTGTACATTAGGTGTGTGTATATATACATATACAGATACCTGCATATACACACACACATAACCCCTCACGAGGGCAATGTAACACTTGGACGGCAAAATGTATTACAACAATGTGCAGAAAACAAGTAAAAATACCCGGACCGAAAGCTCAAACTTTCTTGAATGTGTAGTATTATATAGTATATATACCAAAAACATGCCTCCCATCACAACACCCCCTCCAACCATTGTTATAATGTTTCCGTTCTAGCATCCCTTCCCCTATCTGATAACCCTATAAAATTAAAAACGATGGAAATGGGATTTATATGGCTTTGCAAACCCTATCAACATCCGGGTCTCAATGTCGTTCACTAATTATAGAGGGTTGAATTGGATAGGTGTGGAATTGTTTCATACGTGATGGTAGGATAGTTTGTTCATCCGCAAATATTGTATTACTCTTGTCCTGGGTTTTGACTTGATGAGTCGTGATGACGACTTTGCAAGTCGACACCTGAGTCGTGGATGTTGTAGTATTTGGTCGTGGATGTTGTAGTATTTGTGGATGAACTAATTGTTTTTTTGTCCGGTTGTGAATTATTTCCACATCCTCCCCCTCACTCCTATACTATCTCCGCTCTAATTTTTTTCTATCTCTTTCGCCGTCATAGTGATATATGGAAGAAATACTATATTATTGGCAAGGCGGGTAGCGCGGCGTACATACCTGGATGTTTGATTATGAGTGTAGTCCTTTTGACTCACTTTCATCAAATTCACGCACGCGCATTCACACGCCAAAAGTGGTCACCTTGACCGACTGGCATCTAAAGAACGGAGTTCTCTCATCTTTTCACCTTGGATAGAGTATCCCATTCTCGAATCTACAATCGTCCTGCCGACGATAACCGCCATCAACACAAGTATGAAGGGAGTATTCGTGTCGGGAAATCCGAATATAAAACATTGGAGGCCAATCCCTGGGTTTATACATCTGAACAATATCCCACAAGGCTCCGCAAGGTCGTAAGGTAGGGGGTGCTAGGACACCGCTGTTAAACATAAGTGCAGCTTCATATAATGCCAACCAAAACTTTGATAATGCACACCCACACAGGCGTTCACATTAGGGCAAATCTTTTTTTGACTGACACACTTGTAAATACGTAGACAATTAACTAGCACACACTCAAGTACGTTAACCTACCGATGTACTAGATGCCTACCTAGCATTTAATCTGATTCTCGATTGTAATAACATTGACTTCGATGTTATCACTATTATGATTAGTGTTTATCCGACGAAAGAACGAATATTTGTTTCTTTCTGGTGTTTTGAAATCCGCGATAGAAGGCAGAGCGTCAGGTAAACTGCGTGTGGCAGAAGAGACAAGAGTAGGGTTTCACGTACGGGATGAAGGCAGGTACGTGCGAAGAACTGTAGAGGGAAATAGTGTAGGAAGACCGAAGGAAGCATACGCGATAGATGATAGATAATAGTTGTCTGTGACCGTCCCAAAACATACCTTTAAGGGATAGATCACCTTTGATTAACTTCTTACCGACATGGCTAAGTCGCCGCCTAACTCTGACAAGGGCAAAGAGTTAAGCTGGGACCGAAAAGACAAAAAAGTCAAGAATCCGCGCTTCCGTCTTACGTGGTACGTATTTCCTTCTACTCACTCACTCGCTTGCTCTCTCCCTCCCGTTTCTTCCTCTCTCCTCTTGCTTCCGTCCTGAAATGGGTGCAATACGCGATTGTTCGGAAGAGAAAAAAAAAGGAAGTAAGAAGATGCGGAGAATGGTGGTGGTCTCGAAAAACTGTGGGAAAAAAATGGATCCGCATCTTTCCATGTTTGGTGTTTTTTTTTTCAAATAAAAACATTCCCCTCCACTTTTCCTTCCTTCTTGAGCATTGTTCCTTTCCCGTCGCTCTGCACCATCTCACCTACCGAGTGTTTTTTTCACGCCGTAATAAGCAGCAGCGGTGCAATTACCACCCCCTCCCTCTCCCCCCCCCCACTGTTCTTCTCTCCCACCTTAAGTCTTAATACCCACACTACACAACCCAAGTGCTTCGGTTTCCTCGAAATGAGATTTTTCCGAAGAACATTTTTTTTTTAATATAAATTTATAAACCAGCCGTGGGAATGACGATTCACGTTTTTTTTCAGTTTTCTTTTGTTTGTTAATTTTTTTGTGTCGCTGTCGTAGTCTCTTGGCTCTACCCCCGGTGACGCATTGCCAGGTTGACGCTCTTCTGTTCGTGGTCTCACGCCGCAATGCGCACGGCCTTTGCCCCGAGACTGTCGCCCGCGAACGCTCAACGTCCCACCCACCTCTCTCCCAAGTCTTGGGGATATCAATCTCTTTAGCCTCACTGGAATCGAATGGACGTCCCGAGACTACTGCCCTGGAAACACGATATTGGTGGAGGATTATGGCGGGCGATCAAACCTGCATTCGCGTTAACTATTGAAACGTTCGCGTAAATAAGGGCTGTGAACCAAACCCATTTTTCAAACTTTCGTTCCACTTGGGGTTGACCCTAAATTAAAAGTAGTTAAGAGCTAAATTCCCTCTAATATAGCTTCAAATAAGCTGAGAATTGAATTTAAAATTCTGATTAAGTTTATTCCAATATTACCAGCATTAATAGTCTACTAATGGAGGATTTTGACCTGACATTACACGCTAATTTACCAGTCTGCTCTGATTAACCAAATATTTAAGGTAGGTTTTTTGTGGGCTGAGCGCATACCACATTTCCCACATTTCATAGTCTCGTCCTCTTAAATTCCGATTAATTCAACTCTGTATAGCTTCACTCTGCTTATCGTCGCAGCAGTTTCCCATTCTCGTCTAAATGGTACCTTTGCAAGTCACCGGCATGGCGCATGGCAGTGGGTGCATCCACAACAAGCATACATGCATTCATAGTACACGATTAGTTGTGATAACGTACCGCACATGAAATACAGGGAGTTACGTGAAACGTCTGCCGTATTTGGCTATGAAGAAATGCCCGTGTATAGATAAATGTCGTTCGTTCAATAAATCTTCACAAAGGGCAAGGAATTATTGGACTGGACTATTTATTTAACGAAAATGTAATTAAAAGCGTTTAAGGAACCTCAGAAATCAGACCGAAAGTTAGTTTTATAGGCAAGGGTGGAATTCCCCTCGCCCTCTGTCTGAATAGAGGATAAAGCTGACACACGAACATTTTGTGTAGGGAGGGGTAGTTCTTTTACCCGGATAGCCTTTACAAGGTGGATGCGGTACCCGAAAAAAATCATGTAGATTTGGATGATGGATGGAGTCTCATCACCCAGATTTTAAACCAAGCCTTTGAGAGCAGTAGCCAGAGATTTTGACTACAGGGTTAACAGTCTTTCATATTGGAAACGTGATCCTTATATGGCTGGATCGAGTTTTGGATGTGCATAGATTTTATTGAAATTCAACTTTATGTGCCGATAGAACGTAGATATGCTTGTGCATAAGGAAATCAAATTACACGTCACCGAGTTAAGTTTATCTATTTTTTGGAGTTTAAAAAATAATTTAAAACGTTATTCTGAGTGCGATTGTTCCGCTTTAATTCCGTTCTTATAATTTGCATTTTCTCTGAAATATGACATAGGTTGCTACAAAATTATAGGGATAATATTTGTTGTAAATCAGTATCCATTTCCAAACGTTATTTTAAATTAAATTGGTTTAAAAAATTTCTATGACATCCATCAAAATTCGCTCTGGTTCAATGGAATAAACAGGGTATTATTGAATGCAGGAGTTCAAAGGATATGTATTCTCAAAGTTTCATAGATCATTAAAATATGGATGTAGTTTATTCCCAAATATTAGCAAATACTCTAGATAAATATGGTTCCCATTTTAACTTGGCGGTAAGGAAAAAATCGAAACACTCATTGATTCACAATCGGCAAACCGTAAAATAATAGGGAAATCGCAAGTGGGAAGGATTTTGGGAATGCTTAAATGGAGAACGTTGGGCGAAATAAGCCGACTGAAGTCTCAATGACAAAAGAGGAAGCCATAGATATCTTAGGGAAAATGAGGACTTTTTGGAGTAAATTCAAAGGAGATTTAATTTATTGGATGAATGAAAAACTGAGATCAAACAAAAGAATTTTTAAGGGTGATGTAAATGATAGGATGACTGAAAATATATCAGATGGAATTAATTAGGCAAATAAAAGAGAGTAATTTCGGACTGGAGTTAGAAAGAAGGTATCAAACCTTAAGAAGGTAATGGAGTGGGGTAGTACGAAATTATTTATGCCCTGTATAAATGCTTTCCATTTAATAGTTGTGTCCATCCAAAAACTTACCTTAACCGGTAGATTACCTATTAACAAATGCTTTCGGCAACGTGAAATAGTTTTTATGGACCGTCGAAAACCTAACTCCACTCAATAATCTACCTTTCAAAAATACCTACCCGTAACGTAGGTATTACATCCGAATTTGAGATATGTTATTATTTGGTATGTTACCGTTTGAAGTTGATTTTGCAAGGTTACAGACTGAACAAAGTTACATTACAATTCATGCATCCAAAATGTCTATTCTTTTCCTATCCCTTCTTCGTTTAGCAAACATCCTCTCATTTATGAAAGCCTTCAGCATCACATATCCAATGAAAATGCTCAACATCCATTTTCCTTATCTCCTTCGGATTTCTTTCAACAATTCTCTCTCCTAGCCCTATCATACCAAGCACTTTCTCGATTGTTTTCCTTTCTTTCCATTCCACCTTTTCCTTCCTTCTTCACGCCAACATTCCCAAAGCCTCCAATCTATGCTTATCAACCTCAATGAACAAGTTTCCGCACCGCATTGACCACTCTCCTTATCAAAATTTCCCCAATTCTCTTCTTAAAACCCTTACTCATCGTCCTTTACCTCAATTTTCGCCTCCTCCTTGTGAGAGCTTTTTTGCCCGATGAATTTTTTCTTCTTACATCCCTACTACTTTGGCCATTTCGGTCCAAAATGGATGCAGCATAGGGAAACTTTTACCTTATTTTGGCTTTTGTCGCGCAATTAAAGCGTTTAACTTAAGAATTCCTCTCTTCCTTCTCTTCTGTCTACATTTATTGTGCCAGAATAAATGGCAACACCTCGATATCAATAAAAATCCTCCTCACCCGTCTTTGCTACTTCTGGGTTTCTTTCAGCAATCCTTCCTCCTCCCCCATCATACTAAGCACTTCTTTGTTTGTTTTCCCGTCTGTCCATTCAAAATAATATATTACTGAGCATATCATCACATTGTATAAATGTATATTGCGAATATGAATTTTGGGAAACTATGAATATCAGTGTTTTACATTCCTCTGTAGAAGATTTGTTTAACTTTTTGCTTACTCCAGGAAGTGTGTACGTGTATATCCGCTGGTTGAGGTCCGCGACTACCCTTCCTATTAAGTAAATCGGGGATGAACCAGTCGCCAATTAAGAGATGTCGGGGTTTGATAGTCTCTCTCGTCCCATGGGGGTTTGGTGATGAGCTTGCTGTTGTAGTTGGAAGATAGCATCGAGGTAAATAAGAGAAGGACCGTTAAGGCCCTACGGATCCTCCACGACTCTCCGGTATCATAAAGCACCCCTCCTCCCCACGGATCTTCCCCACCCCGCACAGGTCCCCCGTAGGATCATCTCCGGGTTCCCGCTAAGGTTACTATCATCTTGCTCTATCGAAGGACAATCTCAACGTTGTCTCGGCAGGATATCACGAAATACAAATTTGAGACGTTGGGATGGTGCGTACCTTGCCATCTCCCGTTCTGGGGAGAAGGGCGGGAGCATTTATTATGGGGGGTACCTAACGCGAATGGTTGTGTAGGAATGAAGCCAATGAGGAGGATGAAAGCTGTGTAATCCATTCTGCATTATAGTTCTTTGTCTCAGTGGACCGACATTGCCAAGTTCTTTCACCCCGAGAATATTCCACGTCACTTATAAGGTTTCTTTCCCTTTTATTATTTCGTCTCCGTCCAAATATATACATTAATTGCGGTACCCGATTTTTTTTAGTGACCACATCCAAAAAACAGCAACGACATAAAAAAATGCCTTCATTTCGAGGTGGAATCCATCAAGGACATTGATGATGAAAGTCATAAATTGAAACGTAAAAGTTGTATTTATTTATGTTTGCACAAGGTCGTAAATTTCATGAATAAAATTTTATTTTCACTCCTGACGCATCCACGTATGGTATGCACAAAATTAAACAAATTTTTTTGTTGATATCCAAGGCCATAAATATTGTTCAGTAAAGCGTGGTAGTTCGCGAAAAAATATATATCTCTTGGAATGTGGAATATTTTGATGCATTCCCATGCACCCGTCAACGAATTTTATTTTTAAAACAAATAAAAAACACTGGAGAATATTCACGGAGTATATATCTCAAAATGACTATTTTTTATATATTTTTGTCGAGCGAACATGTATGTGTGTGCATGTGTTTTATCATCCGTATTTTCAATGTGAATTTAAAATGGTACATTATTCTCAATTATTATTTCTTGAAATTCTTCTGAAAAACAAAATTCACGTAATTTCAATTATTTAAATCCCATGTGAAAGGGAACGGAGCAAGGAGTAGAACTGCATATCTCGCTTTAGGTCACTAACGTGGTTGAACATCTAGTGAATAATTCCTGTGCATTGCACTTAATGCGACGAAGAGTGTTTCGTATAAAGTCTACTTAGGCCATTCGTAGTTTTAAGAAACAGGTACTTAATATGCATTACTTTATTCGAGGGGGATCGGGATGATGCGGAGGCTAATGTACTGGCTTCCCACCGCAAAGACCCGGGTTTAAATCCTGGAGACAACTAATATTTTTCAGTGGTATCCCGATCTCTACTTGAGATGCTTTGTGGAGAGCACTTTGTATGGGCCGTTAAACTACGGACCCCTTGGCGCCTTTCGACAAGACTAGGCTAATGCCGACGCCGGGTTTCCCTCCACCCGTCTTGAGTTCTCCTCTAGATTGAGAATATTCTAAGGAATTTGCATTTTTCAATAAGAGAAAATGATAAATTTGTTCTTATAATCTGCGAAAAGAGTTGAAAATATTTTAAAATGTTATCTATTCGCCCTTATTTAGAGACCACAACGCACTCTGTGATAGATAATTTTATGCTCGGTAGATAGTATGTGCGACATCGGTCCTTTGAAGTCGCGACACTGTATCCGTGCAATATCGACAATAACAAATATGACGAGGCAGCCATCATGTCGATGTCAACATCTGATGTCGTGTCAACATCGAGTGTCGCGTCAGCATCCACTGTCCCGTCGTCACACTTAAATCTCTCTTTCTCTTTTCAATCTTAAATATTAAATCTGCCTGTTAAACCCTTCACACAAGATGAATTCTACTTCGAGCAACTTCGAATTATATACCTGTCGGAACTCATCTTGAAATGATTCCAACATGGCAAGACGGAAATGAGAAGAGTACCCATTAAAACCTCTTACATACCATATTTTTGTATGATTTCCCTTTACCATAAGTAACAGATATTAGGAATAATAATTGACGCACCTGGAATCCCTCGATCATAAGTCGTAATGCATAAAAATTTAGCCAATTTATCTCCAAAACATTAAGAACCCTTTTACTTCTTTCTCGCATTCATGTTAAGTTTCGAGGGAAGTATTTGCCTATGCACATACACGTCGATAACCACACCAATGTCGTCTTCAATATCGGTATCGGACTTCGACGTTGCAATCGACGTTCACATCTATTTCGCCTTCCATTTGTCGACTACAACTTAATTCTGTGTCGACTGGTCGACAACAAAGTTAATTTCGACGCCCATTCGACCTATTCAAGTGTCGTACAACAATCCTAATCCCAGGAAATTCAAACTTAAGTTTCGCGCACATAAGTAATCTTTACTTTGAATTTAACCGGAACCAAATATTTAAACCAAGATGGGGGGAGGGGGAAACTGTCTTCCCACCTCCTTGTATCAGCCCCTACCGTGACAGAGACTTTTACCTCTTTAAACTCCGCCGCGTAAGAGTGGATTCGCGGCCTTTGGTATACCTTTAAGTTTTCCGCAACTGGCTTTTTTCGGTTCGTGACCCCGCCCTTTAAAGCGAGGCAGGCGGTCGGTCCCCCAACAGCACTCATGCAGTTGGTCGTGTGTGCAACGCACGTAGGCTTTGCAAGGGGCGAGTAAGCCTATGAAGCAAGTGCCTGCGACGCATGTCGATATAAAAGGGCGCCACGAACTATGAGCTGGGGAGGGCTCTTGGCTCGAAAAGACCGCAAAAGGCCTTCTGGGTGGGGGGAGAGTGGGGAAAGCATGGGGGGGCGGAATCGGGGGCATTTCAAAGGCGCGCATTCCTCGCCGGGGGCACAACAAGCTTCGCATCGACCTTGGTTGTGGGACGTCTCTCCACCCGAGAGAAAAACCACCACCGGAAGTAAACCAGGGTGAAGCTGGAAAAATAAGAGGGGGCACAGTCAACAAGGGCGAGATGACTATACGCTCGTTCCTGCCAAGCGGCCGATGTGAATGTGAAACAGAAATGAGGCCATAGGAAGTGGACTTTGGCGAATTAGCGATGTCGAATCATTTTCGCAAAATTTTGGATGCGTTCAATGAAAATAAATTACGCTTTTATCAATTTAGCCTAACTGCTATGCCTCACCCTTCTTCATTTACGCACTCGTTTTAAGAAACAGGTGCTTAATGACTCCTTAATTTACTCGAGAATTCTCTTTATCAACTCGTGAGGATTGAGAAATTTCTTAGGAAGTGAATTTTCAACTATGAGTAGAGATAACTGTGATCTTCATTTCTGATTACAAGTAAAGTTATTTGGTGTAATTGCACTAATTTAGACACCGAAATGCACTCTGCAATCGATAATTATATATATAAGGGTGGTCTGAAAAGTATTCGACACATCCAAGACATTTTTTCTGAAATTTTTTAGGTATTTTTTATTAAATTTCAAGAAACTGTAACAGTAACTTTAACGGAGTCACCCGCTATGTGTGCATTATAATGCAACCATTTCAGAGAGTAAAAATCATTCGCCTTGATCGGGATTCGACCCCGGATCCCTCGATATCCGGCCGAGTGCTTTAACCACTTAAGCTACCGAGACGTCCTCTTAGAGTGTAAGAGGTTAAGTGGTTAAAGCACTCGGCCGGATGCATTGCATTGCATTATTTTTTATTATTTGAATTTAAGGTATTAGGTATTATTTATTATTATTTTTATTTTTTATGAAACTCAGAAAATTTCAGAAATTAAAAACAAGGGTGGCCTGAAAAGTTTCCGACCCAACAAAGATGCAAGACATTTTTTTCTGAAAATTGTGAAATTTTTTAGGTTGGAAACCAGACCACCCACATACGTACTCGGTGGGTTGTGAGTATGGCATTTTTTTCTTTGGTGTTTTGAAGCGGCGACGCAATAACAGTGTAATGTCGAGCCTACTTCTTTCTATCGATGTCGATGATATCAAAGAACCTGTCGGGGTTGTTATATTTTCGAGATAGATATAATGTCGACATCTATATTGCGAATGGATCAGTGGTTATTTTAATGAACAAATTCGGTGAGGTTTACACATTTTGAAGTTTTTCAATAAATTTAAAAAATAGTAGCGTATATTGAATGAAAGGAACAGTTATAATTAGTAGTATTGTATTCTATTTTGTCTCTCTCGTATTCAATATAGATATATCTTTGGATTTTTTACTGATTGATGATGACTTTGAGGATAATTTGCCGAGATCTCGACGGATCAAACAAAGTTCTAGAATATTTATCGAAAAATATGAGGAATGCGCTCAATGAAAGGGTACTGGATAAATGTAATGAAAAGGTAAAAGAGAAATGTTATCTTTCGGTGTTTAGGCCTCATTTAGAATATGCTGCTAGTATATCGGATCCAGAAAGAAAAAGGCTAAGCTAAACATTAAAGTAGGAGGGGGAAAATAGAGCAGGTAGAACAGTTTACGTATCTCGGAAGTGTTTTGGACCAACAGGGTCAAAGTAGTGGGGTCGTAAGGAGAAGAATTGCGCTAGGCAAGGAGGCTTTCTCAAGGAGGGAGTTGATGACGGGGACGTTTAATAGGTAGGTTAAGACAAGACTCGTAAAAACTCTGATATGGAGCGTAGCGCGCCTATTTACGGCGCGGAAACGTGGTCGCTGAAGCAGGAGGATAGACGTAGATTGGAGGCTTTTGAAATATGGGTGTGGAGAAGAATGGAGAAGATGAAATGGACCGAAAGGAAAACAAATGAAGAAGTACTGGAAATGGTGGGTGAGGAGAGGGGTTTGTTGAGAGAAATCCTATGGAGGCAGGAAAAATGGATGAAAGGCGTATTGAGCGGTAGTGGGATGTTGAAGAAGGTAATAGAGGGGAGAATTTTAGGCAAATGAGGAAAGGGCAGGAACAGGATAGGGATGTTGGACGGGATGAAGGGAGGAAGGAAGTACACAGATATGAAGAGGGACCTGATGTAGATTAGGTTGCTGGATTGAGTTTTGTTTGGAGTTACAAAATATTTATTTGATAGTTGTGTCCATCCAAAAACATACCTTAACCGGTAGATTACCGAATAATAATATGGGATCCTCACGAAGTTAGATTAATTGTCGAATCAGATCACGTGCATCGTAGAGGAGCTAGATTTGTAAAACGTTTTTATGATAAACCTAGAGGCGTATCAAAATATTAGAGCAGTTAGGCTGGGAATCATTCACGGGGCGAAGATGAAACCTCTTGCATAAATTAGAAGGACACTTTAGCAGTAATGTTGAAAATTTATTATTACCCCCATCGTACTACGGTAGGAGAGATAATGTCGATAAAATTAGAGAGAATAAATATAGAGTAGATAGATGTCATTTTTTCCACGAACGATAAGGGATCAGAATAACATTGTCCGACCCCGCTAGGGTCATATTCGGGTCAAAATTAGTCTGGTGTGTATTCTCCCCCTGCTACACACCCTAGCGGTGGCTAGAAGATGAGAAAAATAAGAAAAAAATAATAATAAGAAAGAAGGTATTCTCTTTTGTCATTTTAGCCTTCGGGACTATATACCTCGCGTTTAACACAAGTTTCCTTTTTGAAGAGTAAATAAATTAATACTTTCTGACGGATCTCTCTAATGTATTTTTCCTCATCATCTCTGCTATTATAGTATGGTGACGCTAGTAAAAAATATTCAACATTATCGTTAAAAAGTCCTGTTTCCATTACTTGCAAGAGATTTAATCTGTAACGTAACCTTCGCACCGTGAGTGATTTCAAATCTATTGTCTCTAATAATCAAGGATATCGGCCAAGTTTATCATGAGAACGTTTAAACATACTCGTGATCTTACTCATCTACACTAGATTTTTAGCCGTCAGTGCAAATGCCTACTAGGGGAGAACGTTCTCAGGTCGCGAAACTCGGCAAAACTGGAAATACTCTGCTATCTGACATCTGAGATTACGATATCAACTGTAAGCATACATACACTGCCTAAGGACGTAACTCGCCTATGAGTCTTTCCTATGTCTATTACTATTGAGTTTTATTTATTCATTCTCCTCTTCATGCTAGTTTGTAGTCCACCTTAGTCCACTTGTACGGACATTATTCCAAATTCACGCATAATCTTTCCCATTGTATGCCATGTAATAACTTTCCTCCGCCTAGTTTAACTTAGTTTCTCAACGAGTCGTTACCTGTCGGCTTCAACCATCATTGTAACCTCTGTTATAGCATAGCTTACACTAGATCTTAAGTTTCTCGTCTGTTACAAACAACACGCACACGGATGAGAGGTTTTTCGGAATGTCACGGTTTTATCTTATATGTTAAATGACCGGTTAGGGTGGGTTTTCGCTCACCTAAACGGTGTATGTGTGCCCCTATGGGCCGACAATGAACGCTGGTGATTCAGTCGGGGCTACCGCCGCCTCATCGACTGTATGGAGCTGGGTAGTGACTAAGAGACACTTGTCCATGTGATAAAATCTTTTCACAACTTTGAACATTATCCCAAATTCTCCGAAGTCTTCAGCCTTGCCTTCGAACGCGCTTTGGAATGAAAGTTCATTTGTAAAACTGGAAAGGTGATTATTCATTTAGTCTTCAGTTGATGAGAAAATGAACATTTGTGGTAAACGCGTAGGATACAACCTCGAAGGTGCATTCAACATGAGTTATGAATAAAATTAAGCCGCGTGAATGACGGTCGACACCGTAAATTTAAAAATACAGGTGCGATCATCAATCATCGCGCTGCAAAAGATGAGGAGAGTGGATTATTCCTAGTGGTGACGGACTATTGAGGATGCAAATATGGATAATGGGAAAGTTCTCTTTCGATTTGGCACCTCTTATATGTTTAGTCAATTTGACGGATTTACTCTTTCATCGATATTTTTCACGACGAGATTAACACACGACGGAGCCTTGTTGATTTACGCTGCTTCCGCGCGAATACTATATGCGCATGAAGATCGTCGTTGGGAAGTTGCTGGACGTAATATAAATTGTTCGTCGTAACAGACTTGGCGCCCGACTACGTTTTTTTCCTCCCGTGGATGATTTTTCCCCGGCAGGTCGTTTACACGTGCTCTCAGACCCGACGAAAGATATCCGCTTTCATCAAACAGCTCACACTCGCATAGGATATATCTCTATCATTTGTCATGGAGAATCATTAAGCACTTTAGTTTATAAGAAAAAAGTAAAATCTTAGTTTCCAAAGATATGAGGAAGTTCTCATTCGTCGTTGAGTAAACTTGCTGAAGTTTGACATAAGAGATGGACGTGTTTACATTCGACTTTGATTGTGGCTTTCGTGGTAATTGCTCAATAGCGGATATCCCAGGCTACCGGAATTAGTTTTGAAACATTTTTTCGCGGGAGTATTCCGCCTTTTGTAGTCGTCGGTAGCTTGGCGATGATAAACATATCACCGAGATACCTGTTTCTTTCCTCCGCCTTACTAATGCCATTTGTCTTTTGCGTGATTTAAAAAAAAAAACTGTTACACCCCCCATTTTTTTTTCTCTTCTCTACCTCTTCCGGCTGTAAATCTTTATTGCGTCAATCCTCCGTTGCATTATGACAAGAATCTCAAGGTTTGATTTTTCCCAAGGCTTGGCACGACATGCTCGTCGAGCCGGGGTACTTTTTATGTGTTTTTCTTTGCTTTGTTTTTTTGTGACCGATTTGAGACTAAAAACGGCGCTAAGGGTTTATTTTCTTCCCCCTTTCCCCTTCTCTCTCTCTCTCTTCCCATCTTCCTTCTTCAATTTGGGCATCGTGGCCAGGGCGGGGGAAGGAAATCTCTCCTTGCATTACCTTCACGATGAGGAGATACACGAATCGTCTCTCAAATGTGTTGTTTACACCGCAGGTTGATTTCACATTGACGACTTCGGACCTCAAAAAACACAAATCCGAAATTATTAGTTCTTGTCGGATGTCCCGAACGGTTCACGCGTCTTTGGGTGGCGACCTAACACCCCCCGCCACACGCCCTTGCGGCGGCTTGCGGGGTATTATGTAGATGTAGATGTATCTACCTATCTCCTCCTAATGGGCAAGTGTGCGAAAAGCAGGAAATAAACTAGTATCTCACCATACTATGGTTCGCGGTAATCCAGGGGTAGAGCGTTGGACTACTGACCGGAGGGTCCCGGGTTCGATTCCCGAGCGAGGTATTCTGGGCACCTGCAGCTCCACCCAAGCTAGTTGATTTTTCGGGTACCAGATCTTCCTAGGAAACCATAACCGGCACGGGGAAAGGAACTGCCCCCCTACTCTGATGTGTGAATTTCAAAGGCCTCGGGGCTTAGTACTGGGTGAACTCTACCATAACCTACCAAACCGATCTTCCAGTTGATTACTGTATTTATGGTTTTTTTTATCCTCTTACTACTCTGGACGCATTGGATCCTCATGCAAAGTTCGGCTTAAACTGATGGCTCTCTTCGTTCCTCCTCCCGTGTAGCGTTCGCGAGTAAACGCAAAGAAAATCTCCAGACGTGGGCGCTATTTAAATAGGCTTCGAGTCGGTCGTACTGTTTTTAGACCCCATCAAGGTTATATTTAATTCCTTATGGATGTCCCATAACCACAAAGTAACGTATGACAAAGTGAGCCTCAGAGACAGGAATAATTGCTTATAAAGACGAAATATGAACTACGAAAAGTATTAAACGGAAAATGTCGGTTCATGGAGCTACGACCGAATTTAAAAATATGAATGAAGAGGTTGCAGTGGTACAGGATTGTTTGGAGGACTTCTACTAATCATTGCTCGGATAGATGACCAGGGATTTTGATGCAAGCGTATGTTCCATTTAATGAAAATTCATGATCCTCTAAAGAAATGCATAAAGATTCGTTCGACGTATTCGATCAATTAAAGATAGGGAGTTTCGGACGCTCCCCTATCAACTATTTATTTCTAATTTTTGTGTTTCTCGTCTTCCTTTGCCCTAAATTATTACTTTCTTTAATTCTTCGTAAACTATGTCTAACTCCATACCGCCAAATAAAGCCTTCTCTCTTCCTTCCTCTACCCCTTTAACCTCTAACATTCTCCCTCCTATCACGTTCGTCAATGGCACACTACCTCTAATTAATCCCTCCACCAGATTTCTGTGCCTTTTTCTGATTTCCCCGTGTAAAATTATCGCTTTGACCATTCTATTTAAAGCTTCAGAGTTTGTCTTCCTCTAAGTTGAACTTATTTTCTCCATTTTCCCTCAAACACACATCACAAAAGCTTCCAATCTATGTTCTTCCTCTTGTCTCCGGTCATAAATACGTTTTTAGCGCACTATACTCTCAATATAAGCCTTCCCCAATTTTTTTCACATCTTTACTAGGAATACTCGTCATCAATTCTCTACTTACGAATGTCTCATTCTCTAAGGTAATTCTTCTCCTAATATCCCAAATTCTTTGCCCCTTTTCCTATATTATTTCTAATTATAAATATATTATAGATTCTAAAACCAAGGTAGGATAAAAATCATCAGAGAAAGCACTTGTTTTAAATTTCTCCTAGACAAAAACTAGATCAAGCAGAACAATTTATGTCTCTTGACCGTGATTTGAACAAAAATAGTCAGAGCGGTAGGAGCATAAGAAGATTAATTGCGTTAGGCAAAGAAGTTTTCACGAGAAGAGAATTGCGTTGGGCAAAGAAGTTTTCACAAGGAGAGAATTGGTGACAGGGACAGGGTAAAAATTCTAACAAAATTCTTGTGAAAACTTTTTGTACTGGTTTTGTACGGCGCGGAAACATGGTCGTTGAAGAAGGATGGTAGGCATAGATAGGTGGATTTTGAAATGTGGGTGTGGAGAAAAAAAGAATGTAAAAGTTGAAGTAAATAGAATGGAAAACGTTGTAAAATTTCGTGGTTGCGAGCCTGGAAAAGCCATAATGGTTGATGAAACGCGCAACGGACGTCCGATCACTGCCACAGACGATAAACATCGCAAACTCGTCGAAGATTTGATTCAAAGTGGTCGGCGAATCACTCTAAAGCGTAGCGCAAACCATATTGGAATATCCAAGGAACGTTTCGGCTTCATTATTGAACGATTAGGATACCGTAAAATCTGTGCACAACGGGTCTCACAGACGAGAACAAATAAAGCCCTCCTTATTCCCCCGATCTTGCAACTTGCGATTTTTATTTTCTTCCTCAACTCAAGAGACATCTCAAAGATAATCACTGCACCTCGGACTATGAAGTGAAGGCAAAAATTCGATAACAGCACGCTATTTAACTCGCGTTGACGTAGCACTAGAACACGTCTCTATACTTCCGCTTCTCAAAATACACTGGATGAATGTAGCGACCTCAAACCTGCGCAAGCGTGTCGAGGGGGAATGTTACTTCCACATGCCACCAGGAGTTCTTCTGAAGGTCATTTTGTTTGTGGTCTACAAGCATGTGTGCATTAGTTTTCAGTCTACCCTCGTAGTTTCAGAGCTATCAAGGAAGTGTCTTGTTAGGCGTAGCTAAAAAATGTGGTGATGTTCGGACTGTGTACATCATAAACGGTAGGTCATTTATTATCAATAGTTACATATTCGTTTCCAGAGTTAAATTGGAGGAAAGACGTTAGTCTTCTCGCTCGCAATAGGGGGCACCTCTAAATAGTGGCCAATTTTTGGCTTCCCCCGCCCCAATACTTCCCATTGTGTCCACTGTTTGGAGGTTTCACCCGATACGAATGCACGTACTCTCCTATTAACGACGGTCCCTCCATCCGAATTCCATACCCCGGGGGCGCGGGAATACCTCAGAGGAGAGTGAGATTCTGGATCGAAAATTGTATTTCCTCCTCTCCCCCCCATCCTCTTCCCCATCCTCGTCCGCACCATCGGCCAGGTGTTCCAGGGGATTGCTTTCACATTCTTCCAGTTCGCAGCGAAAACGAGCGCTGACGAGAGGAGTGATCCCGAAGTCCTAAACAAATATCTCACGCCGTAAGGGAAGAATAACACCGCCGGCGATATGTATGGGTGGTACGTACCTAAGCTAGTAGCTTCACATGAGTAGCCATCCGAGGAGGGCCCCGCTTCCTTCACTCCCGTCTTGTTTGCCTTACTTCCATCCCCTCAGGGGTGGTGTCGAGATCCTCGTTATTGGCTTAGGACTCTGACCACACACATACGCTCTCGCCTGAATCCGCAACGCTTTCCCCACACCCTCAATCCCTCCTCTCCGCCCCCTCCCCCAAAACCCTTACCCCTCCAGCCGACTTATTAGTGAAAGGCGCTTGGATAAATAAACGATCAATCGGCGCGACCTTTCGTCCCACCTACTCCGCACCCCTTCACCCCCTCCAACCCTCAACCTGAAGGGAAAAAAAAAAAATAAAATTCTCTCTCGTTAATCGGAAACGGGAGGAAAAATCCCTCCCTTCTCTTCAAGATCGTTTTCGGGGTTTCATGACTTCAGCGTTTTTCTCGGGACCGTCCGACTATAGTGGACGCTCGCCAACACGACGGCTAGGGAACTGCGATATTCGTTTTCCAATATTTCGACATGATAGAAGCAAGGAGTTGGAACGATATATCAACGTCGTTCGATATATCGTTCCAAAAGGTTACTAAAGATAGGTATATCGATCTACGATATTATCTATGTCGAGAAATATCGAAGATTTGTGGTGCATCAAGCAAAATGAAAAACATGTAGCTATATATTCTAATGTTTCAGGATTCACTTCGTGGAAGAATTTAATATCCAAACTAAAAAGAAAGACTTGTACTTTTCCACTGACTTTAATTATACGGTACAACGCGTTTTACCGACTTGTACCTGATGATGATGCCGCAAGTCGGTGAAACGCGTTGTACCATATAATAAAAATTAGTGGTAAGGTACAAGTCTTTCTTTTTAGAATGGAAAATCTAGCTAAGTTCAACATAAATTAATTTATTCTCAGTGAAACCTGATAAAAAATCTTCAATACGTCCACACAATACCCAGATTAATAATAAAATAATAATTAAAATAAAAAATAAATATAATAAACTATAATAATAATTAATAATAATTTATGTTATTGATGTAATAATATTCTATCGGTTACGGTAGGTTTTGGATATACATAATCTATACGTAAAATACGAGCTAACATCCTCCCCTCTATCACAGTTTACAACATCCCATTACTAGTCAGAACGCTATGCATCCATTTTTCCTGTCACCTTCGTATTTGTCCCAATATTCCTCTCTCATTTTCTTTAGATATTTTAGTGCCCTACAAGCTACCGCTAGAGTGTGTCACAGGAATTGAATACCAACCAGACTAATTTTTACCGGAATATATTTACCCCTGCCACGGTCGGATAATGTTATTATGATCCTTTATAGTGCGTCGGAAAAATGGCATCTTAAATCTATCTGTTCTACACTTAATCTCTCAAATTTTATTGACATGATCTCTCCTATCGTAGTACGAAGGGGCTAATAATACGTTTTCAACATCGCTGCCAAAGTGAGGTCCTTCCAATTTATGCAAGAGATTCAATCTGTAATTTAGCCTTCGCTCCGTGAGTGATTCCCAGCCTAGTTGCTCTAATATTTTGGATATGCTATTAAGTTTGGCATGACAAAGTTTTACAAATCTAGCTCCTCGATGCTGCATGTGATCCAATTCGGCAATCAATCCAACTTCGTGAGGATCACATATAAAAGCAGCATAATCTAAATGAGCCTAACCAGCAAAAGATAACATTTCTCTTTGACCTTTTCATGGCATTTACTCAATTCTCTTCCAATCAATCCTAATTTTTTGTTAGTTTGTACACATATTACCCTTATGTGTTTCACCCAGGAGAGATCATGAGTGAGGGTAACACCTAAGTATTTAATTGAGTCTACACATTTCATTTCGGTGTTCCCGATGCAGATGGCGTTCTGGAGGGAATTGCCATTTTTCCAAAAATTCATCGCTACGCACTTTTTTTAAAGTTTAATTCTAATTACCAAGTGTGGCACCAGCGTTTTATAGCATTACGGTCATCTGATAAAGCTACTGTGTCCTCAGGGTCACGGTAAACCACTACACGACAAATAAACGTATTTGACTAGTAACCACGGGGTAAATATTGTTAACGTAAAGAGGGAATAAAAGAGGTCCGATAACACTTCCCTGGGGGACACCTGAAGTAACTTTTACTGCATTAGATCTAACTCCATCTGTGACTACTCTTTCTATCCGACCATTCAAAAAATCTTCGATCCAACTCAGGATGTTTTTATCTATGCCATATGCTTCTAAACACACCCAGACATCCGATACTACATTAAGCTCCCATTCAATTCCACATACTTCCTCCCGCTATTCCGTTCAACATGCGTATCCTTTTCCTTCCCCTTCCTCATTTGCCTAACGTCCTTCCATCTCTTACAATATTGAGCGTCATTGTGCAAATCAAAATGGTCTGTATCCATCTTTGCTGCCTCTTTTGGATTTGTCCTAACATTCCTCTTTCCTCCTCTCCTTTCACCATGCCTAGCACTTCCTCAATTGTTTTCATTTCGGTTTACTTCACCTTTCATATTCTTCCTCATACCCGTATCTCGAAAGCCTCCATTCTACTCATATCATCTTGCTTCAACGACCATTTGTCTCATCGTACATAGCCAAGTTGAAAAACAAATTTTCAAAAATCTTTTCGTAACATCCTCACTGAAAGTCTCTGTCATCAAATTCGTCCCCCTTTTGTAAGCTACTTTGTCTCACGCAATTCTTATTTTTATTTCCCTGCTACTTTGACCATCTTGGTCCAAGACACCTCCAAGATACGTTAACTCTTTCGCCTACCATAATGGTATACCTCCTATTTCAACGTTAAATTTAGCATTCCTACTAAAAATAGGGTCCAGGATTCTTATTAAACTAGACTACTTTAAGCTTTCTTTCTTTGGACATCTGCTAATGTGATAAATAACTAATTCATTTAGCAATAATTCAGCTGACCGATCATCATAACGTACTTTCGGCCTAAAACTTTTTCGACTTTTGTAAACAAGCAATTTTTTGACCGCCGTGCAAGAATGCCATTGTCACGTGACTGTGAAGGTGTTGCTTTCTATATATTTACCTGGTCTATGAAAAAATTATCGAAATGGCATCTGGCTTCCTCTCACTTTGCTGGGGAGGGAGGGGGCTGTAAGTGTATTCGGCTAAGGGTGGACAGAGACAGAGAGGAGGTAGGGAAGAAAGAAATGTCGCCGCACGAATTTCCGAAAAAGTTTCACCGCTGAGAGCCACGACACTTTGCATGATTTATAAGCTTCCTCGCCCCCCCTTTTAACCCGTAAGATCCCTTATGCAAATACTGGCGGACAAAGGGTTTTTGGGAGTTAAAATCCCAAGTGCACCAAATCCGTCCGAAAGCATTCATCCGTACGCGTGGAATACGTATGTGTCCGGCCTCCCCCCCATTCCATACTGGAAATCCCCTCCTTCCGTCCCTCCCTACACCTGCGGAGGATCACCCCTCGCTCCATCTTTCATCCTCCTTCCCTTCATATATTTTTTCTCTCTCTCTCTCCCTTCCCGAGCAAATAATATCCCCACCATCACCAAGAATTAAAGCCGGGTTTACAATGGGGTTGCGGAGGAATGGGAAATCGTTGGCAAACGGATGCCTTTATAGACGCCCAACGTGGCGTGCCTTTTATACGTTATGAATATATATACGAGTATATATGTACATACGACGTATGTGTGCGTGTGTATATGAATCCAGCGGGACAAGGAGTAGGGAGCCAGGCTATGGGGCGGGTCGTTTTTCGCGCACCCGGCTCTGGTTCTAAGAATGAAGACGGTTTTAAATCTTGAGTTGGAAGAGGCGTAAGAAATCGCGGAGTGTGTCGCATGCCTCTTCTAAAATGAAACGAATTTATATGTGATGTAATGCTCCGTTTCAAATTGCGTTCAGGAGGACAAATTCGAAGGAAACCCTGAGAAGAGCACCTTCAACGTCTTAATCATAGCCCGCTACTTTCCTATTTGAGTCAAATACGGACATTTTATGAGAGGTATTTATCCTAGATTTTAATATCCTAAAATTTATCCAAATTTTATGAGGATCTATATCTACATACTACATGGTACTCCGCAAAGACACCTTTAAGGTATGTGGCTGGAGGTGACAATTTTCGCACCAGGCATGAAAAATTAAGGTTATGCTTGGTTTAATTTTAATTCGTCAATAAAAATGTAATTCAAATAATGAGCATCAAATTTTAAAAATATTTATGGTTGAAAATACGGTTTTTGAAACAGGTTAGCTTGGAGTTCGAGTTTATTGTTATTTGGTGGTCTTGGATATGTTTTGGATGGACACAAGACTGAGCACAGTTACACTTCTCAGCTTCGCCTTCAAAGTTACAGCCTGACAGAGTACTTGCTCTACATTGAACTGTGCTTCAATTCCGCATACTTTCTTATGCACTTCATTCGGTCCAACATGGTTATCCTATTCCTTCCCTTTTCTCGCTGGCCTAACGTTCTGCCCTTTGTGTCACGGTCTTGGACATCCCATTCCCAATCAATGTTCTCTCCACATAGTACTTTATTTTCAGAGTGTAAATTGTGTATTTCCTTTCCTATTGTGTATTATATAAATATATATGTACAAATTTATATATATATATATATATATATATATATATATATATATATACACAGAGATGAAGAGGGGCCTAATGTAGTTTAGGTTGCTGGATTGGGTTTTGTTTGGAGTTACAAAATATTTATTTGATAATTGTGTCCATACAAAAACCTACCTTAACCGATAGATTACCTAATAATATATATATATATATATATATATATATATAAATATTCATTTCCCTCCCATGGACTACAACCTTGTCGTGGTGGAAGGGCTTGTGTGTTCCGATGACCCCTAGAGCTGTGCTGGCGGGAGTAATAATAATTACTCCTGGAAGGGTCACCCATGCCAGATAGGTCGAAGGTTAGGAGCCAGACGAAAGGTAGTCCACGCAGCGTCTGTTCCTCAGTGAGGCGGCTGCAATGGCGTCTGACCCCAGTGGGGCGGCCATTAAGTGATGGTGTCACGTTAAAAACACTATTGAGGAAGGCAACGGGAAACCACCTCAATTATCATTCCCAAGAAAATATGATGGACGCAAAACAGAAATTGAGTCCTGGCAACTGCAGGACTCGGCCCAAGGGGCCGTGTGTCGTGCCCGGAAGCGGGGGAGGCAAGGCTTCCGCGGTCGTCATCCCACGAAATCCTTGCGGGGGAGAAATAACAGCAGCAGGACAGAAGATGCAGAAGAAGACGAAAGTAGTTAGAATAGGAACCTGGAACGTCAGGACAATGTTGAGGAGAGGCAAATTAGAAAATATTAAGCGAGAGATGGAAAGAGGTAACATAGATGTTTTAGGCCTCTGCGAGGTGAGATGGAAGGATAGCGGGGATTACTGGAGTGACAATTATAGAGTAATATACAGCGGCGGGGACGAGAGCCAACGAGGGGTTGCCGTAATTTTAAATAAAGGGGTAGGAAGAAGCGTAGTCAACATAGAGCAAGCGACAGATAGAATTTTACTCGTAGAGATTAAAGCAGAGCCGACGAACTTGGTCATTATTCAGATATACATGCCACCGAGCAACCACAAGGAGGAAGAAGTCGATAGGATGTATGATGAGTTAGAGGATATCATCGCGAGTGTTCCTGCAGGGAAACATTTGATAGTGATGGGGGATTGGAATGCGACGGTAGGCGAAGGAAGAGATGGTGGTGAGGTGGGGGACTATGGGTTAGGCACGAGGAATGAACGCGGGGAGAAAGCAATTGAATTCTGCAGGAGACAGGGGTTAGTTATCACTAACACATGGTTTAGACACCACAAAAGGCGTAGGTATACATGGAAAATGCCAGGTGACTCAGAAAGGTATCAGTTAGATTATATTATGGTTAGGCACAGGTTTAGGAACAGTGTGATAAATTCGCACAGTTTCCCAGGAGCGGATGCGGACTCTGACCACAATTTAGTTGTTATGAAATGTAATGTTCGTTTCAAGAAGGTAAGGCAAGGGCGGCGGGTTAGGAAATGGAATTTAGAAGCAGTAAATGGATTAACGAGGAAGGAGTATCAGCAGGCTGTAGAGAAAATGTTGGATGACGGTAAAGAACTGAGTACTATCGAAGAAAAATGGGAATGTATCAAGAAACGGATATTGGAAGCCGCTAAAGACACTATAGGAACCGTTAATGGGAATAGGATAAGGAAACCATGGGTAACGGAGGAGATGATTGCAAAGATGGATGAGAGAAGAAGATGGAAAAATGTAAACACAGAGTTAGGCAAAATGAAGTACAAAGAGTTAAACAATAAATTGAGAAGGGCCACAAATAAAGCAAAAGAAGAATGGTGGAAAACGCAATGCGAGGATATGGAAAGTTTACAGAAGAAGGGTGAAATTGGTGCTCTATACAGCAAGGTTAAGTTATTATCGGGAAGTAAGAAGGCAAGAGCTGTGCTAACAGTTAAAGATAAATGGGGTAAGATAATAGTTGAACCAGGAAAAATCCAAGAGAGATGGAAGGAATATATAGAAACACTGTATGGTAAAGAACTTAGGCCGACAAGGTTAGACGTAGAAAAGGAACATGACGTCGAAGAAGATAGCTTAGGTCCAGGCATACTCGACGATGAAATAGAAAGGGCATTAAAGGAGATGAAAGCAAATAAGGCAGTGGGGGTGGACAATATTCCTGTAGAAATGTTGAAATGGTCAGGGAAAGGTGGGAAGAAGGGGAAAAAAAAAATATTCATTCACATTGAAATAGAGATAAGGAAAATGGTAAAGGAACACATATAAAGGACGAACACAATATTTTTTAAGGTAATCTACCGGTTAAGGTAGGTTTTTGGATGGACCCAACTATCAAATAAACATTTTGTGACTCCCCACCTAGCAAACTAATCTATATCAGGTCCCTCTTCATCTCTTTGTACTTCTTTCCTTTCTTCATCCCGTCCAACATCCCTATCCTTTTCCTACCCTTACCTCGCTTGCCCAACATTCTTCCCTCTATTACCCTTTTCAACATTCCACTACCGCTCAATACGCCCTTCATCCATTTTTCCTGCCTCCATAGGATTTCTCTCAACAAACCCCTCTCCTCCCCCACCATTTCTAGTACTTCCTCATTTGTTTTCCTTTCGGTCCATTTCACCTTTTCCATTCTTCTCCACACCCACATTTCAAAAGCCTCCAATCTACGTCTATCCTCCTGCTTCAGCGACCACGTTTCCGCGCCGTACATAGCTACGCTCCATATCAGAGTTTTTACGAGTCTTGTCTTAACATCCCTACTCAACGTCCCCGTCATCAACTCCCTCCTCCTTGAGAAAGCCTCCTTGCCTAGCGCAATTCTTCTCCTTACGTCCCTACCACTTTGACCGTGTTGGTCCAAAACACTTCCGAGATATGTAAACTGTTCTACCTGCTCTATTTTTTCCCCGCCTATTTTAATATTTAGCTTAGCCTTTTTCTTTCTGGAAAATCGCATAACCTTTGTTTTATTAATATTGATTCTCATCCCATATTTATCGCACTGAACCTCCAATTCACTCAACAATGCTTGCAACCCCTTGGCTGACTGAGCAACTAATGCTTGGTCATCAGCAAACCTAACCGATTTTACGAATTCCCCCCCGACTTTCATTCCTACCTCCAGTTCTTCCCATGCCTCTTTAATCATTTCTTCTACATATACGTTGAACAGTACCGGTGACAATGGGCAACCCTGCCTTACACCTCTTCCTAACACTGCCCATCCGGACTCTCCGTTCCCCACTCGCACCTGAGCAGTCTGAGACATGTATAGGTTGCGGATCAGTCTCCTGTCCCTCCAATCCATTCCTATTTTCTGCAATACACGCATTAATTTTTCCCAATTCACTCTATCAAACGCTTTTTCAAAATCTACAAAACAGGCAAAAACGTCCTGATTGTATTCTATATTCCTCTCGACTAGTGATCTCATTACTGCAATGGCATCACGCGTACCTCTTCCTTTCCTGAACCCAAACTGATCATCCCCTAAGTAATCATTTGCCTTACTCTCTATCCTTTTGTTGATGATCCTGAGAATAACTTTAGCTGCGTGGGATATCAAACTTATTGTTCTGTAATCCTCACATGACGAAGCCTTTGCCTTTTTTGGAATAGGAACTAACACCGATCTCACAAAATCTTCCGGCCAGATTCCTTCCTCATAGATACTACGAATCAGTCCATATATGGCCTTCTTCCCACCTTTCCCTGACCATTTCAACATTTCTACAGGAATATTGTCCACCCCCACTGCCTTATTTGCTTTCATCTCCTTTAATGCCCTTTCTATTTCATCGTCGAGTATGCCTGGACCTAAGCTATCTTCTTCGACGTCATGTTCCTTTTCTACGTCTAACCTTGTCGGCCTAAGTTCTTTACCATACAGTGTTTCTATATATTCCTTCCATCTCTCTTGGATTTTTCCTGGTTCAACTATTATCTTACCCCATTTATCTTTAACTGTTAGCACAGCTCTTGCCTTCTTACTTCCCGATAATAACTTAACCTTGCTGTATAGAGCACCAATTTCACCCTTCTTCTGTAAACTTTCCATATCCTCGCATTGCGTTTTCCACCATTCTTCTTTTGCTTTATTTGTGGCCCTTCTCAATTTATTGTTTAACTCTTTGTACTTCATTTTGCCTAACTCTGTGTTTACATTTTTCCATCTTCTTCTCTCATCCATCTTTGCAATCACCTCCTCCGTTACCCATGGTTTCCTTATCCTTTTCCCATTAACGGTTCCTATAGTGTCTTTAGCGGCTTCCAATATCCGTTTCTTGATACATTCCCATTTTTCTTCGATAGTACTCAGTTCTTTACCGTCATCCAACATTTTCTCTACAGCCTGCTGATACTCCTTCCTCGTTAATCCATTTACTGCTTCTAAATTCCATTTCCTAACCCGCCGCCCTTGCCTTACCTTCTTGAAACGAACATTACATTTCATAACAACTAAATTGTGTTCAGAGTCCGCATCCGCTCCTGGGAAACTGTGCGAATTTATCACACTGTTCCTAAACCTGTGCCTAACCATAATATAATCTAACTGATACCTTTCTGAGTCACCTGGCATTTTCCATGTATACCTACGCCTTTTGTGGTGTCTAAACCATGTGTTAGTGATGACTAACCCCTGTCTCCTGCAGAATTCAATTGCTTTCTCCCCGCGTTCATTCCTCGTGCCTAACCCATAGTCCCCCACCTCACCACCATCTCTTCCTTCGCCTACCGTCGCATTCCAATCCCCCATCACTATCAAATGTTTCCCTGCAGGAACACTCGCGATGATATCCTCTAACTCATCATACATCCTATCAACTTCTTCCTCCTTGTGGTTGCTCGGTGGCATGTATACCTGAATAATGACCAAGTTCGTCGGCTCTGCTTTAATCTCTACGAGTAAAATTCTATCTGTCGCTTGCTCTATGTTGACTACGCTTCTTCCTACCCCTTTATTTAAAATTACGGCAACCCCTCGTTGGCTCTCGTCCCCGCCGCTGTATATTACTCTATAATTGTCACTCCAGTAATCCCCGCTATCCTTCCATCTCACCTCGCAGAGGCCTAAAACATCTATGTTACCTCTTTCCATCTCTCGCTTAATATTTTCTAATTTTCCTCTCCTCAACATTGTCCTGACGTTCCAGGTTCCTATTCTAACTACTTTCGTCTTCTTCTGCATCTTCTGTCCTGCTGCTGTTATTTCTCCCCCGCAAGGATTTCGTGGGATGACGACCGCGGAAGCCTTGCCTCCCCCGCTGCCGGGCACGACACACGGCCCCTTGGGCCGAGTCCCGCAGTTGCCAGGACTCAATTTCTGTTTTGCGTCCATCATATTTTCTTGGGAATGATAATTGAGGTGGTTTCCCGTTGCCTTCCTCAATAGTGTTTTTAACGTAACACCATCACTTAATGGCCGCCCCACTGGGGTCAGACGCCATTGCAGCCGCCTCACTGAGGAACAGACGCTGCGTGGACTACCTTTCGTCTGGCTCCTAACCTTCGACCTATCTGGCATGGGTGACCCTTCCAGGAGTAATTATTATTACTCCCGCCAGCACAGCTCTAGGGGTCATCGGAACACAATATATATATATATATATATATATATATATATATATATATATATATATATATATATATATATATATATATATATATATCAAGGAGGAAGGAGTTGATGACGGGGACGTTGAGTAGGGATGTTAAGACAAGACTCGTAAAAACTCTGATATGGAGCGTAGCTATGTACGGCGCGGAAACGTGGTCGCTGAAGCAGGAGGATAGACGTAGATTGGAGGCTTTTGAAATGTGGGTGTGGAGAAGAATGGAGAAGGTGAAATGGACCGAAAGGAAAACAAATGAGGAAGTACTAGAAATGGTGGGGGAGGAGAGGGGTTTGTTGAGAGAAATCCTATGGAGGCAGGAAAAATGGATGAAAGGCGTATTGAGCGGTAGTGGAATGTTGAAGAGGGTAATAGAGGGGAGGATGTTGGGCAAGCGAGGAAAGGGCAGGAATAGGATAAGGATGTTGGACGGGATGAAGGGAAGAAGGAGGTACACGGAGATGAAGAGGGACCTGATGTAGATTAGGTTGCTGGATTGGGGTTCGATTGGAGTTACAAATTATTTGATTGTTGTGTCCATGCAAAAACACACCTTAACCGGTAGATTACCTAATAATATAATATATATAGCTTCAGTCTTATTGCAACCCTATGACTGACTGACAAACGAAATTTTTTTCACAAATCTAATTGGTTTGGCGAATTCCTCACCTACTTTATCTCCAGACTGCAATCCTTCCCTTGTGTCTATTATCACAAATATATTGTTTTGATCCGTGATAGTTTGCATCGTTGCCAAGGACTCTACTGTATGAAGTCGCATGCAAGGCAATAAACACTTTCTCCCATTTGCTGGCTTCACACATAAAAGGGCGAGTATTATACATATACGAGATCAGTCCGGAATCTATCCAGCCATGCAATATTTTGAGAAAAATAGGCTGCCTAAATCAATGGGGTCTTAGTCCTCTTCAAAGTACTCCCCTTGGGACCTCACACACACTTATCACAGCGTCTCTTCCACTTTTTAAAACAATCACCAAAGTCCTTTTCCGGGTTCGTTGTCAGCTGCCTCGTCGCATTCTCCTTCATCTCGTCAACCGGCTGTTGGGAATACTAGGCTTTTGTTTCAGAGTCACAAAAGTTGACTCATGACTCGTCTTCTGTTATAGTATTTTATTTAGAAAACCTGGGTCATCGTTTGCGGCTTCCCTGTAAAGAAGTCCCCTGAAAATTCAGCACGAAATTCTTGACGCTGACGAGATAAAAGAAAATGCGACGAGGCAGCTGATGACCATTCCGAAAAAAGACTTTGTCGAATGTTTTGAAAAGTGAAAGGACCGCTGGGATAGGTGTGCGAGACCCCAAGGGGAGTACGTCGATGAGGACTAAGACCCCATTGCTCTAGTTAGGCTATACTATATTTCTCAAAACATTGCATGGGTGGATCCTATCTGGACAGCCCTCTGATATGCTATCCGCGATCTTTTACACATTGTGATAGATGCTGTAGTAGAAAATGTGGACCATGCTACAATTCACGAGGCAATTGAAATATATGTTATTGCGGAGTTGAGACCTATTGTACGTAAATATTTGATGAAACTATGGATATCCTTCGGTAGCATTACATTCACGTTAAGTTTAGGCTGTTGTATTAGCTAGTCTGTTAATATCCGAAAGTAGATTTCTGTTTTATTTGCTGAACCATTAAATTGAATATATATTTAGTTTTGGTTATCAAAGCTCCATGTGCATGTATTTTAACGTATGCATCCAAATCCATTTAAGCCGCGTCTTGGTTGCATTGTAGATAGCGTTCGATCACAAACCGTTCTTAATCTGTTTACCTATTATTATTTTATATTAATATACGTTGGAGAAAAATAAGTTAGAAATGTCTAAGTTTTATACATGGTTGGAGAAGAGAAGAAGTTGCCGGAGGAAATCCTAAAAAGGCCGAGAAGATAGATTGAAGAAATACTGGAAGGTTGCGGAATATTGAGGACCGTGATAGAAGGGAGGATGTTGGTTAGGCTTGAAAGTCGAGGAAGAAAGTGAGTAGGCTTACTAGACAGCGTTGAGGAAGGTAGAACCTACGAAGAAATGAAGAAGGAAATAAGTAGTTCAAATGAGAGGAAGTTCTGGGTGAACATTGGCGTCGTAAGAGTTCCTCTAAAGTCTAACTTTATTAGAACACTAATCGAAAAATAGACTGCTGGAATACTTACCATAGGGTTCAGGTTGGAATCTCGGGGATGCTTATGGGCACCCTCAGCTTCACCCAAATTGTGTGACTTTCCTGAACCAAATCTCCCTGGAAAACCATAGGCGGCACAAGGAAAGGAACTGGCCCACTGATGTGCGAAAGTCTTACCCCTTAATATGGCTTAGTAGTAGATGAGATCTATCGTCACCTTTCAAATTAAGCCCTGGATCAAATTTGCTGTGATATTTGAGACATCGACAATAAACAGAGGCCAGAGCATATTAAAATTCTAATTCCTTCACCTAGTCTTCATCTGGTCTAAGCAACTATTTTGTCAGTGAAACATCAAGCCGACGGGTAAAAACCGTAGAAATTAATTAATATCATTCTCTTCCTCTTTCTCCATATTTTATGTTCTCAGCATTTTTCCAAAATGTTTTATCTTTGCGATTCTGATTTCTAATACCAATAGAATAGAATTTGTCACTGGAAATATTTTGAGTATATAAATATACTCAAGATTTTCTACAGTCCGTGATAAAGCATTGGTCTATCCCCAATATAGAGAGGTATTTTGCCTATCGAAAGCCAGAGGAAGCGGAAGAGCTTTGCCAATTTGGAATCAGAATTGCATTCTGTGTAATTGCAGTTTTGCGTTGGAAAAATTAAGCACATTCCTGCGTCTATTTGGCGCTCACAAAACTTTTTGCACGATAAAAAATCACGAAAGACAGCATGAAGCAATCGAGCACACCTAACCAAGAGCTAGCTACGTAGGAAGTCAACTTCTCCAAGAATTCTAGACGTAAACGGTGGAAATAAAGGGGAAAAGATGATCGGCGACATTGAAAATGTGATGCTGCAGGTGGATGATCAACATAAAACCAATGGAGTGACCAATGGAGGTAATTATTAGAAGGATAGGCTGGTATAGGGCAATTCTGCTGAAAACACCTTGGAGGGAGAAGAAGGGATAAACTGATCGGACAGGATAGTTGTGCGGGAGGATTTGTGAACGGTGAGAGGAGAAGAACACAGCAGGAGGTCGGGGGATGAGTTGGCGCGAAATAAATAATGACAGCCGTGGTAGCGAAGAAGCAATATGGAGTGCTTGCGGGGATCGATCAAAGAGTTAGATCGAACGGATTCTGATGACCGCTGAAAATTATAAGTGGTAGCAGCTCCGATATGATGGGAGGCGACCGAAAACTGAGGTCAATTGTGCCATTGGGAAATATGTGGGTTACTGGTGAAGATGAAGGATTTCAAAGGATATAGGGAAAGAATAAGTAATGAAAAACCCGGCGTCGACATTGTCCTACTGTAAATGAAAGCTGTCAAGGGCCACTCGATCTAACGTCCCATCCGACGGACGGCGTAGTCCACTTGATGTGGTCTTCGCATAGTACCCCAAGAAGGAATCGGGATGACACAAACAAATTCTCAGGGAATGGGTGAAGAAGGATGGTGGGAAATCCGTCGTCGGCATTAGCTTAGAAAGGCGGCTAGGGGCAATAAAATTCGACGGACGGTGTAGTCCACTTGGTTTGTTCTTCAAATGGCATCCAATACGTATCCACATGACACTGAAGAATTTTCTGAGAATGGGTAAGATGGGTGGAAGGAATCTTCCATGCTGGCGTTGGAATTCTATTATGAACTAAAGGCGCCAAGGGGTCACACGATCTAACGTCTTATCTGACGGACGGCGTGCTCTTTATATGGCACCCAAAATAGCACCACCGAAATATTCTGTCACCGCAGGTTAGATTTGAACCGTTGCCCTCAGTTTGGAATCAAGTATTCTAGCAACCGCGACAATCGGATCCCCCTTATGACGGTATAATCCGTAAACATTATTGAGAGAGAGAGCGAGTGCGTTGGATTGTTTTTACAGCACTCTCAGTTTCACGAACGGACCAAAATGTCTTCGGGCGGAAAAATTTCGCACACGTGTGCACTGTCAAATAAATATCCCGCGGGTCGCAAAACTCCTCCTCTCCCCCACCCCTTCTGGAGGCAGGAGCGAATAATATAAATGAAAGCCCGCTCTCGACTTGACTGCCGGTGGAAGAGAGAGAGAGACTCTTCTCTCCAAGCCGGTATCTTCCCTTCGGGATCTAACGGTCAAACCAACAAGAGACCCTCCTTACTTCTCCACCTCGCCTTTGCCCTCTTCAACCTCCGTGCACCTCACTCACCTCGTCCCTCCCGCCAAACCTTCCCTCTTCACCCACCCCCTTCCCTCAGCCTTGCTCAAAGTCCTTCCCCCTCCCCCCACGCATTCTCCGAAGCAGCGGAGGCAGAGCGTCTAACCCCGACCGGCACGACATCCTCGCGGCCTGCCTTCTCAAGATGCCACACATCCGACCCGTCCATAAATTTCAACCTTCCCCCCCTCCGCCAACCTCTCTACCACTTCCCCCCAAGGAGGGTGTTTCGACCCCTCCACCTTACCTACCCACACCACCCCACCCCGCAGACACCGTTTCCCTCTTCATTGCTTGTCAATGTTTTCCTCGCCTCCCTTTAACTGCTCATCTCCTTCCTCTCCTCCACATCTCCGCAAGAAAACCCTACCTCCCCCTCTTCTCGGGAGCGAGCGGAGTGGACGGGTAAGGGCGGCAGGGAGGTGGCGGTGGAGAGGGAAAGGGGGGCGGCGATCCGATGGGGAAGCGACCGAGGGAACCGCCACCAACACTGGGCAGAGGGGAAGTGGGGTGAGGAGAGGCGGCGGGCGAAGACCCGTTCCTCCCCGCGATCCTCGAAGTCGGCCGTCGAGCTCTACGCAGTCCTCCAATGTTGTGTTCGTATCCTCCCTCTCCCCCCTCTCCGCACACGATGAGTTTTGCTGGCGAAATAGAAATTCAAGGGAATTGAAATACTAAAGGGAGGACGGAGGTGAAGTGTAATTAACTCAAAAATTTGGCATATTCCAGTAATATTTTTGCGCAACATTTCTTTATTACTACTAGTGCACCGGCTTAGGATAGGTTTTTGATGGCCCCTGGCACCACACGCTCCTTTTTTCCACAAGCAAATAACACGAAGCAAAATATTCTTGCAAACTCCGTATCACAATAACTTGTTTTTTTTCATCACATTTCATGGACGTGGGGGGAATGTTGTAGTCAAGGGAGTAGGAAGTTGGACTGCTGAATGGAGGGCCCAGGTTCAATTCCCGGGTTTGACTCCAGGCATCCTCAACTTCAACCAAGCTATGTGATTTTTCGGGTGCCAGGTCTTAATGGGAATTCATAGGAGGCACAGGTAAAGGAACTGCCCCACCCCCTTTATTACCCTGCTCATGGGTGAATTTCACTTGCCGTTGGGCTTATTACTGGGTGAGCTCTACACTCCTCCATCAAAACGACCTTCGGGTTGAGAACTGTTCTTTGTCAATATAAACCATAAACGCAGTAATCAACCCGAAGGTCGGTTTAGTAGGTGATGGTAGAGCTCACCCATGTACCAAGCCCGACGGCGTGTGAATATTCACACATCAGGGTAGGGGGGCCAGTTCCTTTCCCTGTGCCGGTTATGGTTTCCCAGGAAGACCTGGTACCCGAAAAATCAACTAGCTTGGGTCAACATATCTAGGGATAAATAATGGAAATTGTTCACTATTTGTCCATCTCAATAGTGTTTTTACGGGACACCATTACATCACTCAGATGGATGCCTCACTGGGATCAGACGCTGCGAGGAATTCCTTCCTACCATTCGACATGTATGGAATGGGTGACCGCAATAGGAGCGATTATTCCGCTATTATAGCCTTATGGTTCAAAGGATCACGCAAGCACTACGTCAAGGTTTTATACACCATGTGGAAGATGTCCGTTTGCAATGAATACCTAATTGTTCATCATTTTTCGCTGGAGAAATAATGCAATAAAAACGAAGGTTTAAAGTTTAGGACGCTGGGGAGAAAGAAGAAGCTAATGTAAAAATTGTAGGGCAGAAACTTGAGCGGGACATTGTACCTATCTTGGCAGCGTTTGGAACCAAGACAGCCAAAGTAGTAGTGGTGACACAAGAGAAAAAATGTCTCATGAAAAGAAGCTTTCGCCAGGATGAGGGAGTTGGTAACAGGATGGTTGAGCAAAGGATGTTGAGAAAAGATTATGGAAAACTTTGATTTGGACCTTGGGTTTGTACGGCGCGGAAACATCGTCTTTAAAGCAAGGTGAAAGGCGTGGAGGCTTTTGAGATGTGGGTGTGGACAAGGATGAAATGATAAAATGGACGAAAGGGAAAACAATCGAGGAAGTGCTAGGGATGGTGGTGGAGG
This sequence comes from Hetaerina titia, assembly GCA_037158775.1. Lineage (NCBI taxonomy): Eukaryota > Metazoa > Arthropoda > Insecta > Odonata > Calopterygidae > Hetaerina > Hetaerina titia. The sequence continues at coordinate 80,904,190 of CM073774.1, read as the reverse complement.
AGAGATAGTTGTTGGTTGAGTCAAGAAAGATTGACTCGAAGAATTTTGATTGGTGATGGTATGTTGAAAAGTTTGATAGATGAGAGAAAGTTAGGCTTGAGAGATGGAAGTCAAAAAAGTATTGGTATATTGAATGGGGTGAAGGCAGTCAGAAGAGTTTATTTCAGTTTATGATGTTCGGTTGTGTCGTGTTTGGCGAGGATTTAAACACTTAGCTAGTCTATGATATTTCGAAACGTATCCTAAAATCAGAATAAATGAAAAAATACTAATCGATACTTTGGGGGTTGAATGTCTAGTTTGAATTGCGAGAAGAAGGTAACGGAAAACACGGGTGCTAGGAGTAATGAGAAAACGAGATATTTCTTATTATTAATGGAAATTGTTACAAGTTGGCAATTTGCCAGGTGGTAACTTACGTTTAAGGTACTTTTATGCGTAACATTTCACACACACTGAGTGTTTTATTGGGAAATGAAAATTGCTTTTTATTATTACTTTGTCCCCGGTATTTCAAATTGAATTTGTTTGGTCATTTCTCCCTATAAAGTTATGATTTTCGGCCTCCTTCCTTAATTCTCCTAAGGTTTTTTCTCTCTTGTTTTTTCCTATATATGGAACTTTTCACTGAGTCGGCTTCTATTTCTCCCTATTTGTAAAGATTCCCAGCCCAGTATTTTAAAATTTTTGTTCCACTCTCCATCCTCCTTTGTTTCCCCAATAAATTTATGCCTTTATTTGCACCTCCTATATTTTTGAAATATTCTCTCCTTCATGTAGGTCCCGTACTTGTGATGAACGCTCTAAAATTAGTTCTATCAGTTTCTTATACACCATTTCCTTAGTTGTTATACTGGTCGAGTTGAAGTTTCTCATCACCTTACGGGCAATGAGCAGATAGGGGGTGTAACTCAGTGGTAGAGTGTCTGCTTCGCATGCTGAAAGTCCTGGGTTCAAATCCCAGCACCTCCATTTTTTTTGGCGGCCTCGGTGACGGAGGGGTAACGTTCTCTGTTACTAACGCAGAGGTCCCATGATCAATTCCCACTTGACTGGATTTTCCTCCACCCAGAGCTTGGGTGTGTGTAATTGTCTCAAATTTTTTAACCTCGTGCAGCGCAGAGGAGCTAGATTTTTAAAGCGTTGTTATGATGCATTTAGTAGGGCATCCAAAATATTATAAGCAGCTAGGCTGGGAATAAATCATTGAACGGAGGTTAAATTAACAGATTAAATCTCTTGCATAAATTGGAAGGACGTCTCTTTATCAGTGATTTCGAAAATGTATCATTATCCCAGTCACACTACGGTAGGAGTGATCATGTCAATAAGATTAGAGATATTAAATGTAGGACAGATAGATTTAAGATATCATTTTTCTGACGAACGATAAGGGATCAGAATAACATTGTCCGACCGCGGTAGGGTCATATTCGGGTCGAAATTATTCTGGTGTGAATTCACCCCTTGCCATGCATCCTGACGGTGGATTGCAGGGTACTAAAATAACTAACATAACTAGCGTAATGTTCTATGGGTTAGGTTGAAGAAGAAGGCCCTATGACTCAATCTCGCTCCGATAAAGTCGTTAACTAAATGAATAAAAAAATAAATGCAAAATTTTGAAAGTTTTCTTGGAAGTAAATTCCACCTTCGTCCCGCACCCTAAATCCTTGCTTAACTAAACACCTAAGTGTTTACAGCTATCACATTTAGAGATGGTATATTCAGAGAATGTGTAGTTCCTATTGATTGCATTTACCTTGTTGCTAAAATTGATTTATATTTACTAACGATAAGTATCCATCCTTTATTAACCATTTAGCCATTTTATTAACATAACTTTGTTGGACTTCACGATCGCTCCCATTCTCAACTTTCCCCAAATACGAGTATAATGTGGTTTTAATCCAATGTCACGTAGACGGAAACCCGAATCTTCCTTGCCTCCAGGGCCGCGTGAAGTTCTTAATCGTCTTACGGCGAGAAGGGTCGTCCGTTGAGCGCAATTAGGCGACGCAAATGGAATGATTTAGGCGGCGTTTTACTTGACCAAGGTGAAGTGGTTGCTCTGGTGGCTTAATGAATGCAGTCTCGCCGCCTCACGTGTCCGGCCGTGTCGTCCTTTCCGTCCCCCCTCCCTCCACACACCCTTTTGACCGTTCCCCACCGTTTTCCGTTCCAGCATTCACTTCTTCAACCCTCCCGACAACCCCCTCCTAAACCCATTGCCCGCTACACATTTCAGGCTCCTATTCCTACATAATACCCGTGTCTCCGCTGGTGAATCTCACATCCTCTCAACCCCTCCCCTTTCTTCTTCCCTTCTCTCCTCATCGACGCCAAGCTTTTCCCGGGCGGGATAAAAACCAGTTAAGGTCGATCGGTTCATATTGAATGTAAGTAAGAACTGAACGCAAGGAGGAGTCAAACTTAAGGAATCTGTGGTTAAGGATATGATTGAAAACGGGACAGTTCATACTAAAACCTCGTTTTCATGCATCATGGCGCTTGGCTTGGCGTCTTAGACAGTGCAACCAATCAGGACGCCTGATGGTCGACCGCAGTAGTTGTGCCCATTTCTCTATTTTTGCGGCATTGAGCGAAAACCGACGCTCTCTGATTGTCATTTGTTCATCTCCCAAAAAAAAACATTTAGAAAAACACGGCGCACGGATCGTCCCCGTCTTCTGTTTCATGCTGTCGCCGCCCCGCGGTTGAAAACGGGGTATGACGGTGACGCATAAACGGAACGTAATGCATGCATGCACGAAAAGGTAGCTTCAAGTCTTTTAAGGCCTACGTAGCGTATTGCGAAATATGGTCTAGGTTAACGTTTTACGCCTTAAGTCGCCATATTACTCAATCAAAATCGGTTAAACGAATAAGTTTGTTCTCCAATCACGTACGATCATGACTGACTCTCTCTAGCACTGAAAACATGCAAGACTGTTGAAACACACTCGGAAATGGAGTCATACCACGTGGAGGCGAAGTTCTGCACCTACATAACACCCCATAAGCCGCTGCAAGGGCATGTGGCAGGGGGTGTTACTTCACCACCCGTAAAACAGAATAAAACCACATGCAAAACTAACAAATTCATGCCACATTATACCCACAGAATCGCGTATATTCATGCAAAAATTATTTTAACTAACACGCGTATAATTACATTTACTATCAACTAACATATACGTGCACCTTGTGTCTACGCAGCGTTTAATGTTGCTCTCTCTTGTTAATCGAATGTCTTTTCTATTTTTATAATTACTTCGATTTTCTACTATTATGATTTCTGATTGACCTAGGAAAGAGCGAATATTGTATCTATCTGTATCGGAATCTATCTCCCTCATTTTATCTCTGTGGTCTAACATACCTAAAAAGTGGGGCCCATAACCATTCCTTTTCTGAAATTGTAAAAACTCGTTTGTCCTGAAACTTGCCCTAAGCCTAAGTCTCGCTTTTTCTCTTCGCATCTCAAGCGTGTTGCAGCCTAATTCCTCTGGTTTTGAATTCGGTTTTTTTCCCTTTTTTTGGGAGGTGACCTAACACAACACCCGCCACACGCCCTTGCGGCGGCTTGCGGGGTATTGTGTAGATATAGAAGGCCTGTCACACTCGTCTTCTTATCGTAACAACTTTTGACGAGTCTGGCGAACTTTATCTAAAAATTGATCTCGTGATGCAAAATTCGTTTATTATCGACAATTTAATTGATTAATTTAATAAACAAGCTTTGTTGGAAATCTCCATCTACTCGTCTACATCTGTGTTTACGCGTAAATTTTCATCATAGTTTTACCAACGTAATAGCAACTTCAAATATTTCCACAGCTGACCTCCGCGAGCCGGTACACATACTTTTGCCATCGGTGATCTTGAGGAAAGATAAACCATGTTTTGAATGGCTATGGCACTTAAATTTGCGATAAACTCACGGATATCTGTGTACGTTTACGACTAAGTTGGATCCCGTAAGTTCTTCGTACCGGCCCTTATACGTATTTGGGACATAGGGGTTGCTTTAAGTTGGAGAAGCGTGAGCCACAGCTGTTCAACACCGGCTGGTTCGAGGTTGCACGTTCAGTTCTAGGCCGTATATGTCGTGTGAAATTCACACACTCAGGGCAAAGAAGGCGGCCAAGCTCCTTTCCAGGTGCTATCATTCAATTTCCCATGAAGGCCTGTAACGTTGAAAACTTTAATGAGGCCGAGGATGACCATAGGGTCGTCTGGGATTTGAACCCGAGCCATCCGGTCAAAAGTACCCAGAATGCAACCCACATGGATAACCACACCCCATGAAAAAGAGGGGTTGTCTCGATATTCGCGTCATTTCTTAAGGCGTCCTGTTATTTCAAATTTGTGAAAATGCCATGAAATTTAAAAATTAGTAACTTTCAAAGATATGTATTTGTACTTTAATGGAAACTTGGTGATCGAAGCAAAATGATAGTCGTAGATGGGAACCTTGTAAAATGTGTGTTTGGGGAAAGATGGAAAAGGCGTAGAGGGCAGAAAGGAAAACAGATGAAAAAGCGCTAAGAATAGTGGGGGAGGAGAGGGGATTGTTGAGAGAAATCCGTTCTGTCTTTTCCGGCCATTCTCCAAGCATTAAGTTAGGTTGTGGTAGGATTATTAATTTTCTACATAACTTGCAACCCATGAAAATAGTATGCAAAATGAAAATCATTTCCCAGTTCAACACTTTCTATGTGGCAATATCTGGGCGATAAATATACTCTAGCTATTCATTTAAAATTACGAATTATAAACTCAAAAGGAGTCAAACTCCGGAATTTTTTTCTTTGCCCTAGTAGCAAAGCTTGTGAACATCCAGAACAGAAAGGTAAATTTCGGCAATGATCATGATGAAATGAAAAGATACCCGTCTGGTGTCAAATCGTTATGAAGGAGCACTATTATCACAAATGGTGTATTTCAAACTTCTGTAAGAACGAATATTACATGCACGGCTAAACTTATTTGACAAGTACAAGTCATTCGAGGTTATTAGTCACCAGAACGTAATGATAATAGTTTCTAGATCCGTATTACATCGATCGGTTAGCTGAGCTATACTCGTAATCCTCTGCCGAGCACTGTCGTAGCGAAATGCAGGGTAATACGTATGTAGACGTGGTCCCTTCGGTACAACACACCAATCCATCCCAAGTGTTTGAGAGCGGAAGAAAGTTCGAAGGGGCTGTGGAGAAACGCGACGGAAAAGAAACGTATACTTAGAGCGCGAAGAAGTCATTAGTCATCTCCTCAAAAAGGTGTCTCACTCGGTGTGGAAAAAAGTGGTCGTAATCAGTTTGTTCCCTACGCCACGGCACGGCGTTTGAGATCATTCGTCCCGTCCTAGGAGGACGATATCAAACGGGCCATGAGGTCAGATTTTTCGAAGGCGGAATCTCTGCATCGGGAGGAAATATGTCCAAGGTACCGAGGAAATAATTCTAACCTCATTTCGTCTTTCGATTGGACCACCGGGATAAAATAAGAGAGAAAAAAAACCACCACTAAAAGATCCAAGCGTTTGCACTTCCCTCGCAAGGTATACGTAGACATAACAAGGTCAGACGTAACCATTCCTGTTTTATTAATTCAGAAAGTTAAAGTTAGAACTTTACTCGAACACATCAACTATTATTAGGAATAATTAACTCTGCAACTGTTTCCACTCGTTTCTTTTTTTAACAGGACCAGTTGGCTACGTTTTTATTCATCAGAAGGTGCCGCTGTGCATTAAAACTGGTCGCGTCAGCAAAAAAAGAGTAGAAATGTAAATATAAGCTTTTTACTCCCACCAATAATTACTTACTAGTATTTCCACATAGGACGCCCATTACTGAATAATGTGGGCAGGTAGTGTGCATGTAATTATTTGAAATAAATGTTTATAGCGGTAGTGGAATGTTGAAGAAGGTAATAGAGGGGAGAATGTTGGGCAAGCGAGGAAAGGGCAGGAACAGGATAAGGATATTGGACGGGATGAATGGAGGAATGAAGTACACAGAGATGAAGAGGGACCTGATGTAGATTAGGTTGCCTGGATTGGGTTTTGTTTGGAGTTACAGAATGTTTATTTGATAGTTGTGTCCATCCAAAAACCTACCTTAACCGGTAGATTACCTAATAATAACTTGTGTACAAGTGAGTATTTATACGCAAAAGGTGTCTGGTATCCTCTTTGGTGTGAAATATCAGAAGCAATGCACCTACCTTGCCCCCGTGCTGATGCATAACAAGGTAGGTTTCTTAATATTTTGAACACCATTTTAAGGTCCCACAAACACTTTTCTTGTGAAATACTTCATTTTCTTCGCTTCGTGTTTGTAAAAGAATTTTAATTCAATAACAAAAAATTGAATTCATTAATGGAAATAGGAAAAATCAAGAAACCTTATTCTAATTTATTTTCGTTAAAACTCCTGTGTGTATACTCACATTCACTAATTTTCTCTTCATTACTGCCCTGTCAGAAATCTATTTCTCACACATCTACCACGCTCATATATTGTTTTTATGCATGCTATCCCGTTCCTCTGAGTTCTAATGTCCATCTAAATATATTCGGAAAAACACTAATGCCCATCACAACCAACATGTTCAGTCTAGTTTTTGTAAAGAAATATTAATCGGATCAAGCTCATTCCAACTCCAGCTGTTTTTTAATCTGATAAAAGGGTGGAAGTTGATCAACCCTTGAAGGGGATTGGACCCACGACCTTACCCGGAGGAGATTAATCCCCCACCGGGCGACAAATGGTCGACGCAAAGAAAGAATTCTCGATCAGAAAGACTTTTGGCTAGTTTTGGACGCTATCTTGTTCAGCTGAGCACTTGAAACGTGTCGGGAGTTAGAGATTTCGGGAAAATTTTCTCACCAGGAGTTCAATTTCTATAGATGAGAATGAAGCGCTTTATATATATACGACGACCACTAGAGCTGTGCTGGCGGATGATAATTTCTCCTGGTAGGGTCACCCATGCCTGATAGATCGAATGTACATGACATGTACACAACACCTACACATCTAAAATTTACATATTTATGAAGTAATAATTAACTTAATCATGAAATACTTACCTTTGACTTTCAGCAGCGTATTCGGCAGCTTGGGTTCGATTTTGTCATGATTGCTTATCGTTCGACCGAAGAATGAGCACTAGAACCTATCTGTGATGGTGTTTATGTCTCGTATTTTAGCCTGGTGGTCGATTATGGCATTAAATTTTGATTCATTAATCATGGGGTTTCTAAAATAACTCCTCCAACATACCTGTCACCATTATTCTCTTCTCGTAGCAAATTTTAAAAATTCTCGTAGATTTTCTCCGCAGAATTACTGGATTAGCGTCTTCTTCACTGGATCCCAAATATCTTCCACGTATTCCAAATGTAGACTGATGATTGTCAAAAAGACATTTTTTGGACATTATTCACGTACCTGTCATTGACTTCTTTATAGTGATAAATTACATTATGCTTCTTAATTTTCCTCACGATGATATATTGCCGTCCGCGGATTAGACGTTTATGCGTCATATTCAAGACAATGGCAAACTCTGAAACCGTGATGGACAAGTTGAAAGCTTGTGTGAAATTACCGAGTATATATCTTTTATTTATAAATATGGAATTCCATCAAGTCGAGCCTGAAACCATAGACTATCGTCTCAATGAGTTTCAATCTGAAAGTCTGAATGTGCTCTTACCTATTATGTCATTATGATTTGCGAGAAACTGTGAACCATCAAATGTGGATGTTTTTAAGTGGATTTTCCTTAAATTTTTGAGACCCAGAAAAGCCCTGCATCATCGCGAAGGAATACATACGTTTTTGTATGGTGGTAACATTTTCAAAGCAGGTGACCACACATATTTGTTGTCCTGGGGTTAAAAACTTATGAATGTTACATTTCACTGCGTGGAGTTATACTGGAAACAATTGAAAATCATCGAAGGACAATGAGTATCGTTCACCGTGACGAAACGGACTGTCGGGAATGGGGAGGGGGTCGTTGGAAAACCCAACTGTGCGGGTCTGTGTGAGGTTATGATGCAATAAAATGCATTAATGATTGGACTCGTTCGTGGTGGAAATCGGGAAAAAAAATAGGAAAGCATAAAGTGTGCATTGCATAATATAACGTCTTTCCACATAGGAATGCTCTCTTTCTCTTGAGTAGAGTGGAACTCCCTCGACTTCGGATGAAAGCTTCTTTATCCGTCTGGTTTGTGTGTTGACAAGAGCAATTTGAGACTGTGAAACACGGAAGGATAAATCTCTTTTCAAGGAACGCCTCTCTTTAAGTCCCTCAATTCTCTCCGTTTTTAACTTTTTGAGTGTTTGGGGAAATCTTACGTTGGTCGTCACGAAGTAGGTGGTGATAGAACTGTCTTTTTTCTTTATTTATTTTTAGAAATTATTCCTCGTGAATATATTTCATGTCATTGTGACTCGTTTTCGATGGATATTGGGATATTGGGATGTTATTCGGGACCGTTAGGTAATAAATGTTGCACCTCTATATCTTTTGGTTTTAAATTCTTCGAAATAAAAGTGTGATGCTGACTGAAAAGGTTTAGAAGAACTGTTGCAGATGCATTAGACTACAAATTATCTATGCGATTTCACTTTCACTAGAGCACTCGGATATGTTCTCAGGAAATGGGAGCAGGGAGAAGTCACGTTTTATTAATTTTGTAGGTAATGAGATAGTAAAATGCTGTGTTTTATATGACTAATAATAATAGTTTTATATGACTAATATAATAATAAATTAGTGCAATCAGAATGTGGAAATAGTTTCATTGATTTATTATTTCTGGGTCATGCATTTGGTTGGAGTTGCACATAATGGTTAGTGAAGTATTTATGGAGTGCAGGGGTGGATCTGAGGGGGCGAGAATATGGCTCTCACCTGGGGCAATATCTTTTGCGTTAATAAATTCAAAATTAACATTAGATTTATTTAAATTGTATACAGTTGCATGTATATTGCCTGCTAAAAATAAAATTATTCACCACATGGTCTTACAATTAGTTAAAATAGAGTCAAATTAAGTATAATTAACAAAAGGTATTAAATTAGGAAGACACATCTAGATTACCATTGACACCAATGCCAAAAGGACAGCAGAATGTGAGAATTCTATGACTGTAAGTTTGATTTCACACGCGGCAAAGGTATTACTTAGGATCATCAACAAACGGATAGAGAAGAGATCATGTGAGTCCTTTGGAGGAGTACGTACAGTTTAGGTTTGAAAAGAGGACAGCTAAGCGCGATGCAATACCACTCATCAAGTCTCTATCAGAATTAACATAGAATACAATCAGTATTCTTCGTAGATTTTGATAAGGCGTTGGACCGAGCAAACTGGGCAAAATTAATGATCTATTTACTGGATATATGAGTAGATCGGAGGGATTGGCGACTTTCCGCAGCGCGTACGTACGTCTCAAATTGCTCAGGTGCGTGTGGTGGATGTAGAGTCGGGATGGACGGCGCCACTAGACAGGGGAATAAGGGCGTGTGGCGGGGGGTTCTAGGGTGCCCCCGTAAAATAGAATACGACAACATGTAAAACAAACAGTATAATGCTAATGCACACCTACAAACGAATACATTAATTTAAAACTTATTTTGAATTACGCTGATCCGAATACATATACAAGCAACTAATATACACGTCCACGTGCACCTACGAATGCACCAGATATCTACGCATCGTTTGATCTTTCCCTCGATTCTAAGATTCGATTTTATACCATTATTATGATGACTTCGATTTTTTACTTTAGGTATACGAGGAGAAAATGTTAAAGAAGGCATGGGTTGCGATGAAAGCTGGAGTAAATATAGATGGTAGACTCATCAAATCAGTCATATTTGCTGATGATCGAACTACTATATAGTTAGTTAGAGAGTCAGCCAAAGGGTTTACAATCATTACTAAGAGCATTGTGATTGGTATGGAGTGAGGATTTATCATAGGAAAACGAATGTTCTCAAGAAATAAAAAGGCCAAGATAAACATTAAGGTTGGAAAGCATAAACTGTAGGGTGGGGGGTTGGGTAGAAAGCAGCATAATGTCAGGACTTCTCCTGAAAATACGTTGCGGTGACATTATGACCTGTTTATGAAACACTAAGGTTTCCGCGGAGACAATGATTTCCAAGTGGGAGTAAAAATAATGACCCCACTTCATCATCACTAGCGGACATCAATTTCAATCCTAGACATAGTTCGAGGACGCTCGCTCTCCGAGCACCGCAGTTCCCCCATCGGGTACCTATCCTTTTTCATGAAATTCATATTTCTTCATTTATACATGCCTTCCACTATCTGCTTGTATGTATCTCGTCTGAGACCCCTCGACGTTTTTCCCCGTACGCTTCACCTTCCCCATTCGTCTCTGAATATACCAGTTGAGATAATCCCTTCTCCTTTTCGGCGCCTCATCAATAGTTTTTTCGTAAGTTGCCAAATCAGTTCCTTTTAATTTTCGTTAGCTTTAACAGTGCCGTATACGTACTTTGTTGAATCTTTAAAATAAAAGGCGTTATTGAAGGAAGACTAACTTTGCTAGTTCAATTCGAATTTTTATTGTTTATGACCATGGTTTCGTCGCAAGGCAACACAACACCATCAGGTCTGATGATAATGCCTTGCATCTCTCTTCCCCCACCCAATCCAGCATTTCCTCATTTCTTTTTCTTTCTGTTTATAAAAATATTTATATATGTATACATATATATGTGTGTATATATATTTAATATGTGTATATATTATTTGGCATATTTATATGTATGGGTGTGTGCGCATATGCCAAACCGGACTTCGGGATGATTACTCTTTTTTATGTAGTACATACTGTTCTTGTTACACATATATTTCTTAATGGAATAATAGTTACCTTTGCTGAATATTTCCTCGTTACGGATACAAATACCTATTCGGAATATTCCACGCTTTTTTGTTATGCTATTACCGGTTTGTGCCTGATAGGTTCCTAATGTCATCATCAAGGCAGTCTCCACTGTCAAAACCTGTAGTAACGTGATAAAAAAGCGTGGAAAATAAATGAGGAGTATTTTCTCCTGCAATCATAGCATTTTTTAAAGAATTGACTGCAAGGCGCAATTAGTCGCCATCTGCCGGTAACTTTTGCCACGACCTTCTCGTATTAATGATTTTTGTTAGAACCGAAGAAATACTCTCTTTGTTTCCGTCTGTGAAATTCAAAGGAACTAGTATTTTGATGCCCGAAAACATGAATGACTATCGATAACGGGTGAATGTTGAGTAGATCAGATTCTCATGAAGCTGACTCTGGTATTTCCCACGAACAAATGACCCTGTACACTTTGTGTACACCATGTGAGCTTTGTATGCACGTAACAGATGCGAAAGAATTATCCTAGAATAAGGGAATCTGGATGAAATTACTAGAAAAAGAGAAAATTTTCCCTGAAATAACTTTTAAATATTTTTGTTAAATTTTTAAAATAGCCTATCTCAAAAAAGGACGACTTGAATAGGGTGTATTGCATGCATTCATTGCGTTTGCCCCAATTATTACTCGTCGGAAATAAAACTACTTCTGAGCCCCAAGCAAATTAATTTACAGACTACTTTCCAGCGGATAATATACATGCGGATTCAGTGCCAGTAAATATACTCTTAACTTAAACTGCCTTAATGTCCTATCGTGTAAAATGTTCATCCAAACGTTTTGAATGGCTTCTTCGAATGTTCTGTTATGAGAGTTGGGAAATGGCCCCGTAAAAATAAAGCCACTAATTCGGTTTTCGTTCGTCTCTTTTTTTTCTCTCTCTCTCTTTTCTTCGGACATCGTTGTACATTCGGAGCGTAAAATTTTTCGACGAAACAACAGGTTTCTCTCGTTCTAGTGGGCTAAGTTTCCCGAGAGTCGTCCCCTGTCCGCCTCCGTATCCAATGACCACGTCCTGTTACCCCCCGAGCGCGGTCCGATGTTAATGTCTCCACGGCCCTGTGATTGTGGACCACCCCCTTTCCTCACCCCGCTCCCCCCCGTATGAAAATGGAGGAGGCGGAAATTCCTTTATATTTTTCGTGCGGCATTTAAAAAAATAAAAATCGAAACGACATACAAGGCACGGCTGGTCCATTCCACCCCCCCCCCCGCCTCCCTACGCCCCCCGTCAGAAAAGATCCGAGGTAAGGTCAAACCGAGGAGGTGACCGCGGCTACTATTTTTTTCAAACTCCCCTCTTTATTTTTAATTTGAAAAGACAGGGTGGTGCATGTCGTGAAATTATTGAACGGGGTTGGTTTGTATGGGTTGGGGACGGGAGAGTAGACCCCGTGTTGCAATGGTCCAAACTTCGCGTTCTTCTCTTTTTTACCACCGTTGATATATGCTTGATGTTTCAAACCGAAAAAAATCTTTTCCTTAAAGAAACATGTATTTTTTTAATCTTTCTCTCATTGGCTCAGGGACTTTTTTTTCCTCGACCACCTCAAAGAGGTGATGGTGGAGGCATCACGACCTGTGTTTCCAGAATGTAAAAGGCTCGCATTAAGTATTCAAATTAGATTATAATTACTGCCTCAGCATATCTGTCCCGTCGAGTTTCGAGCGACCGACGAGTTGGACTCGTTTAAAAATAAAAAAAACAAAACTCGGAGACATCTTCGAGGTGCCAAAAATTGTCCCTGACTTAAAAAATAAATAAATAAAGTCGATCCGTCGCTCTTGGTGTTCTCGTTAAACGTTTCACCCACCTTAACCGAGTCTACTTCGGTATCCAGATCATGAGGCGCCAGATGGAGAATCTCATCATTGTCTCTTCTCTATGCCCTCCTAAGTTGTGAGGTTTGTGATGCCGAGAACAAAATAAGGTTCCTCGCTAATTTTTTTGCACATTTTCAGAACAATATTTTTCCGAAAAAGTACGAAAATATTCTTTAAAAAATTTACGTCCACGCTATTATTCCCTGTGCTCAAACTGTACTGCTTAGAATAGCACCGTTCCCCTACTATTTCGTGGGGAAATGTATAATGTTAATTTCTCATCATCCCTTACATTTCCACTTTGACATTTCTAGTTTGTTTATCTCCCCTTTCCCTCTCGCCTCTTAATGCTCAACTTCGATTCAAATGATAGTATCTTTTTGTTTGCGGGGCGATCTTTATTTAAGGTTCCTTTCGAAAACTCCCTTCTCTTTGAAAATGGTTCTACATCTAACGAAATTCCGATTGCTTTTCCATTTTTGTCTAAATTCACGTTTGTGTCTAAATGCTTCTTTCATTTCATCCAATTTTGAAATACTTGTACGAATACATTCATGGTAATTGGGCATGTTATCAAGCAGTCTCAAATATTAGGTCACCAAAGTTGGTGTATTTTTGAAACCAGACGGCAATTACTTTCAGATGAACTTGGAAATTAACACAGTTTTGCTAGAAAGCAATTTTTTTAACAGGATTGTGTTTTCCCTTTCCCTAACCCCTTTTAAGCACCATTTATTTCTCTCCCTCATTTCTTAACCATCTCAATTGATGTTTGCACCCCCTGCCACAGTTTGAAGAAGCCTAAGATTTAGTGCCTCGAATCTGTTATTAATGTCAATTAGCTTCATCTGAAAATTATACACAGTTGAAGTAATTAGACAGTTAGTGTCGCATTTTTCCCGAGATGAGTTTTAGTTGCAATATTATTAAATGGCTTCTGTCTAAAAAAATAATGACGTAGTCCACTTCAGATTCGCTGTATTTTCGGATTAGACAACCCAGTGTATCAAAACATGATGCTTATTTCCTAAATGAAAAGATAAATCTACTGAGGCGAGGTTTTATAATATTCTTTTAAATAAGGGTTAACTTTAACCTCCGGTAAGGACCAAAACTCAAGTTTTGATGATTGCTAGTTAATTTCAAAACCGAAGGTTAAAGTAATCAATAACTGACAGACGATGCTACCATGATTACCATGTTTACAACAAAATGTTTACATTCGCCAATGAAGTCTTTTCTTTGCGTAGAAAATTGGATTTGATCAGTAATGTCCCCGTCAAAGTTCACACTAACTAACGATTGGATTTAATGACACATTAAAACCTGGACTGATTGCATTGTAAAATTTTGAAGCCGCTCATTAACATTAGTCTGTGTGCAAGTTTTATTGCAACGAAGGTAATAGTTTTACAATATTTGCATGTTATTATTGATTAAATTTGGACGATAGTGAGTTAAATGCATTTTTCTCTATCAAAATCATATTTTTAAAAATAAAACTGCTAATTTAAAAGTTTATTTTGGTAATAAACCTTCAATTTGTCACGGCCTTTGCGTTTACATTTTTCTGCAACACACATATCTACAATCAATTCTAGTTGGGAGATTTCAATCAGAATTATTAAAAAATTCGTACGGCACGAACATTAAGGGATTATTTTGCCTCCCTTTAGCGAATTTTCCTGCTGACATACCTGCAGTCAACAACAGGATTTCATAGTTTCTCCCATCGATTTGCTTTCATCGTTTCCGTTATGGTTGTCACGTGAGTAAAAACCAATATGGATTTGATTACATATTCTCCCTACTGTATCCATGGCAACACTGTCAACTTTCATAGAGTTCCAGGTAAACAAGATGGGGTTTTTATGGTCGCATTTTCCAAACACACACATTACTAAGAGCTCCTGTTGTTTATACTTCCATAATACAGACGCAAAGCACGATCTCGCATTGACTTCCCGAGGTTTGTTTTACTCTTCACCTTGTGGTGAGTTTTTTTGAATACTGATTGCCTCCGAAGACGGACGGGTTCTCCACCCATCCTTAGCTCGCCTCCGGGTGATAGTTTTCCCCTCGAGCTGGCTCGGAGACTACCTACTCCAAGGGCATCCTCAGCTGGGGACCGGACAGTCTTACGTCCGTCTTTTGAATTGAGTGGCCACGTAAAAGGCGCAGTTACACCAGGGTGCTGATGTTAATTCATCATTCGGTCGTCCATGAGATGCCGGAGAAACCAAAAATAAATTTAATCAAGAAACCTTATTATCTGTATGAGTATTTGCCCATTTGTCATTCGTGATCGGTGCGGGTGGTCCATCCTATCACGGATCTCCATGCCGATTTCCGTTCAGAAATCAATTTACCCTTTTCCATAAAAAAGTCTCGCAAATCCCGAATGCGGTGGAAGCCGAAGGTTTCGTGCGACTAAATTCAAGATCCATATCTTGCATATATGCTAACGTGTAAACTGCTACTAAGGTGTGTGGCAGAGGATGATTCAACGCCAGGAATTCAACTTTAAACATTATAGTTTTTGTATGTTTAATTACAACATACGTGTAAAATAATTGAATTATGTAGTCCATGTTAACTACAGGTACATGGATTACGGTATCTAAATGGGATATGCCTCTCTCCGCAAAACGAAGGAGCTGTTAATAACCAGAAGGATAATGAAGTAAGGTTAAATGAGTTAAATGAGAGCATAGTACACTTCTCAAACTCGATCTTTGAGATAGCCTTTAGTTCTTTCAGCGATGCGCTTTTAATGTCATCTACGGCTGTAAAACGACGGCCCTCTTCGATGGAAGGTTCTCTTAATTTTTGAGAAATAGGAAAAAGTCATATCTGGCGAATATGGAGGCTGGGGCATCGTTACAGTACTGTTTTAGGTCAAAAATTCACGAACAAGCAATGAAGTGTGAGCTGGTGCATTATCGTATCGTATCTAAACAGTCAATTCAAAACCTACCTTAACCGGTAGATTACATAATAATAAAAGTAATTACATTCATATACATAAATATGTGTATGTATAATATGCATATTTATATATATATATATATATATAATATTTAAATGCATTTTATAAAGCTCCCGAGTTTCTTGTTAATTTCGTGCTCTAAAGCTTATTCTGGAATAGTTCTGAGGCGTCCACTTTGGGTACTGTCATTCCGGGATTTTTCCCGCGAATATCATCTAAACGGATTTTGGTAGGTGTTTTTCTGTTGAACCTAATACAACAATTATGTGATTGCCGACATGATATCAGTTTTCGTGAGAACAACGTTCATTATTGCACCGTTAATCCACAATTATTCTGGTACCCCACTGACAGAAGAAATTGTGTAAAATATTTCATTTCGATAACGATGTCTACGTAAAATAGATCGGAAAGACCCTGTTCTATGATTGTCAGCAGATAGAGTGGCCACCAATATAGGAAATTAAGTCAAAATGTGGTAAATCTGACGTCTCGCTGCAAGCTTCTTAAATATTTCGTTTCTACGCTTCATCTCTCTGTCTTATTTTCATTATATTTCCTATTGTAGCACGATGTGGCTAAGAGTAGTTTTTCGACATCATCGCTTAATAGGATCATCAAATGGACAAGAGATTCCAATTATCCTTTGAAGTTTGGAAGATCTATGCTTGTCCACTAAATGTTAATTCATCGGGGAAGATATGTTAACGACTGCTTTCTTTGTTCTAGAGCGTAAAATTCTCTGCTTTCGAAGGGCATTTCTTACGCCTTTATTATTACTAAGGAAACTGATGTCTAGTGAATCTAGTTGAAGTAAATTATCTATTTTGTGAGACGAAATGTTATTTTCACTTAAAGATTCGTCCACAAGTCCATTATGCTTTGTAACTATTTTATGGGACATTTATGTTTTCATTTAATTTTAGATGTGCCACGAACGGATTTAAACCGTAATCTCTTTAAATCTAGTTTCCATTTGAGAAGGGCTCGGATTTGATGAGTGCTCTGTCGCTTGCGTATGTTTTAGACAATCCTCTTTTCTGGAAATGTTAAGAAATATTAAGAAACCCAAGCGAATTAGGCAGAAGGGGTGATAAATATAAGATTAAACAGATAAGACTTAGATCGGACAGGTTTTTTAAAACTGCCGTCTTGTTTCCCCGACGATAAGAAACCGGAATATTTGTCTTCGAAATGGCCCAAGGAATAATTCATTGTTTAAACTGGGTTTTTGGTCACTATCGTATTTAACTCAAATATCAGTTATAACCAGTACTGGCAACTGGTATTGCATGCGAACAAGGCTTTTTGAAATCAAATATTTTAGTGTACCCTGAGCGCTTTGCATCGCAGGTAACGTATATAGCTAAGAATACGTAAACATCTCACATAATTTCTATACATTTGATTGAAATAAAACTTGAGTCTACTTCTGTATAACCATGATAAATGGACAATAAAAACAACGAAAATGATATGTTGGAAAATATTGGGTAAAATTTTATTCATAAAACATCTGGTGGTACATATTCAAGTCAAAATGGACGCATATAATAACTTTTGTTACTGTTGCGGTATCTCCCGCAGTTTCTTGAAATGAACAGCCTAAGTGTTTGAAATTGGCTTTAACCTCGTGGACTGTGGCGCCTCGCGCACGACTACGAATGCCTGTGACATTGTATGTACGGTATTTCGTCACAACATCTTGTTCCTATAAAGCCCCAAAAATTTCAGAGTGTAAGAGGACGTCTCGGTAGCTTAATTGGTTAAAGCACTCGGCCGGATATCGAGGGATCCGGGTTCGAATCCCGGTCAAGGCGAATGATTTTTACTCTCTGAAATTGTTACATTATTAACTTAAGAAAAGGATTAGGACAGAAAAAATAAATATTACCATAAACATTTCCGGAAAGAAGAAGGGACAATATTATCAGTCACTTTTGGAGACACGAGAACCTGATGTGAAGATAGCCGTGGAAGGGAAAAGTGTATGGAGGAAGAGACAGGGGAATCTCGGTTGAAATAGGTAGCTGTAAGGAAAGAAGTGATAAAAGTCAGGGAAATCTCTAGATGTGGAAAGTGAGTCCGATAAGAAGAGTTGAGTTTAGAGCCACGTCGCAGCAACAATCTTAGAATTGATGATTGGTGAATGCGGGAAAGTTTTGTAGACTATAATTTTGCATCTATGCGTATATTCTACTTGTAGTCTAAATGCTAAATTATTGATCAAAATTCTAATTGTAGTTCATCTTTCTCCAAAGTTTACCTCCCCAACACGAAATAAACTTAGATTACAAAAATGTGTTTTTTTTTCGCGAAAAAGCTACGCGATAAAAAAAAACTTTTTGCTGTTTTATGCTCGACTATCAGCAAAATATCCAAATGGTATTGTTTGTATATTTTTTCCTCAGCAGTTGATTTATTTGCATTGCTAATATTGCTATTTGAATATCCTCTTAAATCTCAAGTCGATAGCAAATTCCATGTGTTTCTCTAACATTATTATTTCTATATTATTTGAATATCTTACAATCATTCAGTTAATAAAACACTTCTTCGAATTTCCGATAGGTTTCATTGAGTTTCATATATGAAATATAGGTAATACTGTTGATAAAAGCAGAATCGACAATCACGAAAAAAGTGACCGAAATATATTAACCAGAATGACTTGGGACATTCTACTTCTTGGGAATGATCCAACAGCAAATAAATGACTGTTCTTGAAAATTTGAGCAAAAAATACCCAAACGTATGCATACCGCTGTACAGTTTTCACGTATGGACAATGACAGCAGCGGAGAAAGTAAAACTAGAAATATGGTCGAGTGGTAGAATGATGAAGATGAAATGAGCAGAATTACCGATCACGTCTCCCTTTGAGGTAGTGAGGAGGCATCCATTTACGAGGGAAAACATTCACAAGACGATGGAAAAACATTATCCCAGGCGCGAAAGGTTTACCGAGGCCCAGTTTTTCGATCCAGCATTAGGGAATCGGCAACCGGTCCTTAAAACAATCGATTATAGTTGAGAATGAGCTCTATTGCCTTATGCGTCGATTCTCGGTTTGAACGGTGCTTTGTAAGACATCAGACCGACAATTCCATCATCAATTACTCTCGGATTTCGGTGATGGAACTAAAAAAAATGGTCTAATCGAGAAATGATTGACTACTTTCTTTTGTATCTGCCGCGCTTGGGAGTGTTAATGTAAAGAATCCATGGAAGGGCAAAACTACGCAGGAAAAAAGAAAGGCGAAATTTGAGGAATCATCTTTGAATTCAAGACCTGGTTTCTGGAACAAGTTTTAAAATCAACCGCAGTACACCATTGCCGTTAGAAATCAACTGTATCTTATTTCTGTCATTCAATGAAGTTTTAAGGTTCAAGTGTATCCTTCACGAGTTTAACTTAGGCATCTGACTTTACTAAGGGAGGACTCATTAATTGTTTGAAATTCGACAATGCATACATCTGCATATTACCCAGAAAGTCGCTGCAAGGGCTTGTGGTGGGGGGTGTTAGGTCACCAGCCTTGCATGAACAATCACATTTCTTACATCTCTACTAAAATATTAGTTTGATCATGCATTCTCATGAAGTTAATGATAAAGAAGGTACTTACACGCAAGAATATTCAATCATAGGATATATTCAGGTCATGCGGGAACAATGTTAAGAAGATGGGTGTGTGTGTATATATATATATATATATATATATATATATATATATATATATATATATATATATATATATATATATATATATCGTTCGACTACCTATCTCCCTGAATTAACTAATGTGATCTGATCTACCATGATAATTCATGGCCCGTAATATGTCTTTAACATCCTCAGATAAGTGACCTTCCTAATATTATCGCAATAAATTTAACCTGTGTATCATGCTGGGATAACTAGTGACTCCCAGTCTAATTCTTTCAGTTGTGTCGTGCAGTGGAGAAACTTCGGCGTCAAAGGCTGCGTCTAATCTCTAAATGTTACATGCAAAAATGAGGATATGTCATGATTGTGACGTCAAAATATCGCAAGTGCTGCAACCCGGTAATTTTTGACGCGAGAATTATTTTCTCTGAACAGTATTTTCTATCAAA
Source organism: Hetaerina titia (assembly GCA_037158775.1). Classification (NCBI taxonomy): domain Eukaryota; kingdom Metazoa; phylum Arthropoda; class Insecta; order Odonata; family Calopterygidae; genus Hetaerina; species Hetaerina titia. Next base: position 80,884,279 of record CM073774.1, on the reverse strand, counting down.
GTACTTTTTTTGCATACAGACCTCCAAATGATGAAGCTCAGCAACCCACTCAGCTACTATGAATAAATGAAGATATCAGATAATATTATAGAGTCGGCTGGTGGAAACTATCACAATCCTATTCATGGACTTCTTTTTCTTCAACCGTTGATGGTGACTAAAATCTCTCTTTCATGATGGCTTTGGGCTGGATTCTCTTCTATGCTTTAGTGGTCAACTCGAAAATATACGTTAGCCTATCATCTTCCTTCATCATTCTAGGCAGATCTTTCAAACCTAGGGATCGAAATTTGGTCACATTTTTTTTTAAAGGAATTCAAAGTCCGAGGGAAGGTTTTCCAGGTTGGAAAAAGAGAGAAACGGAAGTCATGACGTTGGCTATTCCTTCCACGTTTCCAAAGGCGGGAGGAGAGTGTTCTTCAGGGTCCTCGCAGGTCTTTGATGCCTTGCGTAAAACACTGGTTGGGGGGGGGGGGGGCACGACAACGTTGTAATGGGTGCTCGATGATGCGAGTCGGACCGCGTTGGATTCCCCTCGTTACGTCACACCCGCCTACACTCTCCTTCGAGTAAGAATCACAAACTGGCTTTTCGAACCGGAAGGCGTGCATCATCAAGGGGACGGAGGCTGTGGGACACCCTGGCGTCGATCGGGTCGTCGTCACTTGAGCATATAACCCGTCTCGCGATCGGAGTGGAATGAACCCTTTGTTTCGAGGCGAGGCCTTACGTTGCGAGCGGTGTGATGAGTAAGGGTCCTAAATTCACATGAAATCTAACGATCTAGCATTTAGTGTAAAACATCGCAGTCATTTAAGGGTTCACTTTCATTGACAACCACAAATATATTAGTCGCAAGCCGCCGCAAAGGTAATATATGAAGTAATATATAAAATGTGGCTCGTGTTCGACAATTGTTGGACTCTGACCGTCGATTGAGCATCAAGATGGTTGTCAATTAACTGAACTTCGTTTACTGCTGTGTTTTGCATTTTTAATGAAGCTTTAGCGATGAGGAAAGTTTGCGCCTAGCTCGTGCCCAAGGTGTTGTCTGACGACCTAAGGACCAACCAAGCGGAAATGCCAGGTGAACTTTCGCAACGTATTGAAAATGAACCTGATTATTTGGTTAACGTCATTAGTGGTGATGAACCCTGAACTTTATATATATATATATATATATATATATATATATATATATATATATATATATATATATATATATATATAAATTCATCCAGAAATTCACAATGTCTGTCAAGCTGCCCCAAGGGATTGTGGTGGTAGGTGCTATCTATGGCTGTAGCCACTGATATATTTGTATTCAGCTTTAAATGGATAATAATGTTTGCATACTGTTGAAAATACACACGAAAATGTACATTCTCGGTTAAGATTTTCACCGCTGTGGTAAATGCTAATCTTGTATACGAGTCGATTGAATGCAGTCATTCGCAGAAAGACAGCTAATTTAAAGAATATTTATCTTCGAATAACATTGTTGACACTCTTTAAGTGACTATATGCATCTTTCATTTTTATGGAATACAGTAATATGAAAATGATTAGGGCATTCCAATGAATAATTATTACAATGAAGTTGACGTAACAACCACTTCTACACACCTTCGTACCGGTCTGCAGGATTATTTGTAGGTTTAAATGTAGAGAAGTATTTCGGGGTTTATGTTTCTGGAGTGACCATTGATTCATAAATACGTACACGAGTATGGAAATATATTTCAGCGTACACATAGACAAACGTACGCTTAAATACATGCACGATTGTCTTAAATGTGCAATTTGGCCAGTGCAATTTTGATGTGTTTTTTGTTAATTTTTCATATTTTTTATGAAATAATATTTTAATAGATGATTTTCGCTTCCGCAATGACTGCGTTTACAGTGAGGAAGAGTTAGGCACTTGAATCTGTTAGGGTTAGTGGCTCAATGGATCAATTTAATTTAGTTCCTTTATAATCCCCTCGGTGTCGCGAGTAAACTAAGGTGTTCAGTGATTTTCCATCAGTCTTAATGTTGCCCGCTCTCTTCTTGTATCAAGAGGCACTCAACCAGATTCTTCCAACAAACCTGTCAAAATTAACCTCCTCTCTAAGGCATTGTTAACAGATTTGGTTGATTTTGCATGGACACTTTTCCTCAATTATCCTTTTCTCCCATAATCTTAAATACTTGCCATGTATTCCAAATGCGAATTAACAAAAAAGTGCCTAATATATTTTTTTACTTTAATTGATCGTCGTTTTATCATCTTTGGCAAATCGATCATTGACAAAGTAACATCGTTGGTATTGACAGATAGGAGTATAATACCACTCTTCAGGAAACGAAATTTTCTTCAATCAATGGATGATAAATTTCGTGGGTGTGCTATGAGTTTTCGCTTTACGAGTAATGTTTTTAGTCTCCAAATAAAAACGTTTCATTTTTTTTGTCGTAATTAAACATATTAATATGACAGGTTACATCTGTAAAAGTAATATTATTACAATACCGACTGATGATGTCTTGGTTTTTCTTTGATAATTTTTCAGTTTCGTCTTGAATTTCCGGTAAAATTTTCGAGTTTCATTAAATTAGGTAAATATATTGATGGGAAAAAAATTATGTGTGTGTGTTTGATGTTCATGTTTGTCATTATTTGTGGAATTAATTTGACGGCGTCATTCGGTTTATATTTATTTATTTATGGCGTATGTTTGCGATGTAAAAAAATGTATTTTTACAACGAATTTTAATTTATTATTTTAATTCGTTTTTTTAATAATGCACGTTGAGGAATCAATAAAGTATTTTCTGTGTTTATTGACCAATATTTTTTATCTCAAACAGTCTCACTTTCGGGTCTCATAAATTGTTAATGGAGATAGTTTTTCCGGTATCTATTTTTCATGCTCGTTGTGAATGTTTCTATGTTGTAATTCGTCCTCTGAATCTAGAAATCATTTATCCTAATATCATTATCTATTTTATGTTTATATACCTGTACTCGTAGATTGGAAAGGACCACTAATATCCATCACCTCTTTCCCTTATAATTACGTTCTCCTTCGTTCATAGTCGACTAAATTTGGGGTTATTATCAAAAGGGATGCGATTTTCCGGAAAGAAAAAGGCTAAGCTAAACATTAAAATAGGCGGGGAAAAAATAGAGCAGGTAGAACAGTTTACATATCTCGGAAGTATTTTGGACAAATACGGTCAAAGTAGTAGGGACGTAAGGAGAAGAATTGCGCTAGGCAAGGAGGCTTTCTCAAGGAGGAGGGAGTTGATGACGGGGACGTTGAGTAGGGATGTTAAGACAAGACTCGTAAAAACGCTGATATGGAGCGTAGCTATGTACGCCGCGGAAACGTGGTCGCTGAAGCAGGAGGATAGACGTAGATTGGAGGCTTTTAAAATGTGGGTGTGGAGAAGAATGGAGAAGGTGAAATGGATCGAAAGGAAAACAAATGAGGAAGTGCTGGAGATGGTGGGTGAGGAGAGGGGTTTGTTGAGAGAAATCCTATGGAGGCAGGAAAAATGGATGAAAGGCGTATTGAGCGGTAGTGGAATGTTGAAGAAGGTAATAGAGGAGAGAAACCCACCTTAACCGGTAGATTACCTAATAATAATATCAAAAGGGATTCAGCGGGTAGTTGTGTGGGTATTCAGAGGTGTTGAAAAGGTATTAAATTTCCTCTAACATCATTCAATGTTTATGCATCTATTAACTCAAATTTATGCATGGAATTTTAGTGTTCTGGCACCAAAACCACAAAACCCTCCGGCAGCTTTAGGGGTATTACGTAGATGTAGATGCAAAGTGAAATATAACCTCTCTTTTACATACAGCATTGTTTACACTTCTATCATAGATGGCTGAAACTACTCCAGAATCATGTTTTAAAGGATTCTATTCTTAGTTGGTTGACTTTTCCAACGTCCATCGCCTCTAATTTGTAGAGTGCAATGTTCCAAGCGAACATTTTTTTTGAACTGCTTCCTTAATTGTAACTTCAGATTCTTTTAACATAGTAGTTCAAACGCAAGATGAGGGATAAAGACTAAAGTACTGATAGATATAAATATTAGCTTTTTCCGCAGACAATCAGGAATGATAATAGTAAAAAAAAGTCATAGTAAAACTAGTAACAAAATGGAATTGCTATCGAGGACAAGGTCGAACCTTGCACAGACATCTAGTGTATTCGTACGTTTGTGTGCTTATGTGTATTAGTTGCTTGTATATGCATTACATGCGTGTAAGTTAAACTAAGTTTCGCATGACTTAATTCGTTTGTGTTTGAGTGAATCGGCTTGCTTTTGTTAGTTGTGTGTATAGTTTTATTCTACATAACACTACCCCCCGCCATGCACCTTTGCGACGGCTTGCAGGGTATTATGAAGATGTAATTGCCTATTCTTCACCAACGCCTTCTTCATTCATGTCGCTAGATCTTCTTCCACCACTAGTTACATTGCTCTCCAGGTAAATGAAGGGTCACACTTGCTCTGATTTCACTCTTCTAATTGTATTCACCTACATTTACATAATAATCCGCATGGCGCTTCAAGGGTGTGTGGCGGGGGGTGTTATGTCACCAACCATGCATGCTTAATCCCAATCGTGTCACCCCTGCACAAATATCAGTTTGATCATGCGCTCGAGCAAAGTTAATCCCACGAATGAAGGTATCTACAGGCAGTGAATTCTTCTCGGGATTTCATCCGGGTAATCTCCTCCATCTCCATCGCTGCCGACGTTTCGACGAAATCCTTTTTCATCGGCCCTGATGACGATGAAAAAGGATTTCATCGAAACGTCGGCAGCGATGGAGATGGAGGAGATTACCCGGATGAAATCCCGAGAAGAATTCACTGCCATCATCCGCCGGGAGAAATTGAAGTCCTAAGGTATCTACATTTTAAAAATATCCACCAATATGATACGTATATCTAAATCATGTGGTAGAGCTGTCACGAATTGATATTAGATTATTTTTATGGAAGGGAATTTTCTTTTTCAACATACTTATTGCTTCACAGAAATATTGTATTTAATAGAGCACTGATATTACGTCCTCGCATCACAAACAGACGACACCTCGCTCGGAAATCGTGATGAACCATTCGCAATGAGTATCGATACTGCGACGTATCGAAGTATCGCGCTACACTAATCATGTGCCGAATCATTGAGGATGGCTCAAAGTGTGGTGATCGATGTACAAGAGTACCGTAGGCACTTCCTTCACCCCGGGACGATGCTGGGTGGAAGGGGGTTGGGGTTCAGGAAATGGGGGTGGAAATCGAAGAGGGTGGTCGTTTGGTGGTGGTGAGAGGGAGTACATTTCCGCGCGGGAATCGAAAGGTGTCCCACGGCTTCCCATGGTGCACCCATACCCGGCGATAACACTTTAATTGGTTGAATCTCCGGCCGATGACGCCGTTTTTGCGGTCTCTGCGGTCTGGGCTTCCTACGCTCGGTACGTTAAGAGTACAACTCTCATCTCTCCACCCGCTTTTGCGGTGGTAGGTGACTTTGATTGGCTTGGGATTGCGCAGTGATTGCTCAGCCGGGAGAGGGGAACGACTCTGCCTCCTCTTGGGCACTCCTCGGAATGCGAGTCGTAATTGCAGAGGGTTTACCGCACTGCGGCCCTCATGTCAACAATCCTTTAACAAGTGCAAATGCTTATTCGCTCATTAAGGGTTTTTTATTTCTAGTAGTGGTACAACCGTGGCATCTGATCGGAAGTGAATGTCATGTGTACTCGTGTTCAACTCAAGGAGGCAAGGCATTATCATAACAAACTTTTAAGGGAAAGCGATTTCTTATTTAGGTGTATCAAAATGTGTTAGGGGTTGGATGAAAAGCCGTTATGGGGATGATGCGTGCTATTGGGTACTCTGTGGAAATGAGTGAAATTTCACGGCAGAAAAAACACTCGTCTGGAACAGAAGCAATTCCTCGCTACCTTCTGCACTACATAAATTGACTCAGGTAAAGTTAGTTACTCTTTACGTCGTTTCCAGCAGTTTTGTTGAACTCCGGCGAAGTTTTTTATCTGCATAATACCCGCTGCAATGGTGTGTGGCGCGGGGTGTTAGGTCACCAGCCATGCAGACACAAACCCAATCATGACACCTCTACAAAAATATTCGTTTTATCACGCAAATGAAACAAAGTTAATCACACGAAAGCGGGCACTTACATGCAATACTGTTCAACAACAGAATACGTATATTCAAGGCATGCAGTGGAATTGTTAAAAAGATGGGTCCATAAAATAAAAAATAACATGCGAGATGTCGACACAATAAAAAAAACGCGGTAGTCCAGAGGGTAGAGCGTTGGACTGCTGACCGGAGGGTCCCGGGTTCGATTCCCGGGCAAAGCACTCTGGGCACCCAAGCTAGTTGATTTTTCGGTTACCAGATCTTCCTGGGAAACCATAACCGGCACAGGGAAAGGAACTGGCCCCCCTACCCTGATGTGTGAATCTTAATACACGCCGTCGGGCTTAGTACATGGGTGAGCTACTACACATCACCTACTAAACCGAACTTCGGGTTGGTTACTGTGTTTATAGTTATATACATATATACACACACGCATAATAATATATATACCACACGCATATATATATATATATATATACACTGCTATTTTTAAATATCTCCTACGCAATTGCTGTCATTGCTATTTTGATTCCTAATGGTGCGGGGAAAAAAACGACATTTGAAATCTATCCGTTTTACTATTTCTCTCCCTGATTTTATGTATGACCTACCAGAGTAAGTCGGGACCTGTAATATTTCTTTACCTTCCTCGAATAAATAACCCGCCTCAAATTTACGCAGTAGAATGAACCTGTATTTTAATATGCGGTCCACTAATGGCTCCCATTATAATTCTTTTAAAATTGCCATGACACTGCTACCTTTTTCATAATAACGTTTTTACAATCTACATGATATCCCACAAACCACCAAAAGGATATGTGATGAATAGTGTTAGACCTTCAGTAATTCGTGCCCAAGTATAAATTTACATAACTCATGTGGGGACAACTTCGGAACTTGGATCTGAATTGTCCGAGAAATGTTTCATAGTTGAACTCATGTATTCTGAAACTTGCTAACTAAACATAGATAAAAGTCCTTACACGTATATTTAAAACAAGTCCCAAGTATATTTAAAACAAGTTTTCATCTCGCTCATCTCCCAATGATCACTAAGCAATCTTTTAACTGACAATTGAATTAATGATAGTCTCCCTATCGCATTAGAGATATCCCTGATGTCGTAAACGATAATCAGATTTCCCACGAACTTCGAAATTCAATTCAATCCTCCATCCGTAACTCATTTTATTGAGATTTTATATTTATATGCCTGTCATGATTTTATATCTCCTTATTCCCCGGTGTATTAAATCAATACTGATCAGTTAAGGGACGAATTATCATGACTATCTGAATTGAAAGGTTGTAACTGGATAATTTTGTTTTTTTTTATTCCTGTTAAAAACAACATCACCACCACCGCCCACTCCTCTTCTCCGTCCCACCAACTCAACATGTTAAATTAAAAAAAGAAAAGGATTTAGAGAAAGCGGCGCATGAATAATTCGCGTTGATATGTCAACGGGCGTAATAATATTTTATTTTTCCTCGCAATGGGACTTTATTACGCATAATTTAGGATAATGCACCAGACTGAGCGAAACTTTACGATATATGGGATCGTTCAAATGGTGTGAGAGGGAAGGGTATTTAATTAATTCATTCATTAGTGTCGTTGTCGGACCATATTGGACCTTCAACAGGGGACCTTTGGTAAATGGGTTTCCCGCACCTAACCCTCCCCCCCCTTCTCCTGCTTGCACTCGCCATATTGTTTTATTAAGCGGCAATCCTGGCGCGTTGCTATTAAACCCATAGGGAGCCAACGGTGGTGAAACCCCCGGATATTGCCCGGTCACCCAAGCAGAGAAACATCGATTTCGAGCGGCGCCCCTTGGATGGATGACCGCCATGGGAATATCGGGGCGTCGCTGTTCGGTTTTTTTTCCTCCCCCCCCCCTCTCTCCCCCCCTCCTCCTCCCGGGCCTTGAAGGAGGCCGATTGGCTTGATTCCCACCCATTCGGGAGTCACGCTCGAACCTCTCGTGAGGTGGAGCAGGTAGCATTTTGCGAATCGCCTCCCGCTTTCGACGGCGGAAGTTAAGTACGTACGTACGAGTAAATATATATCCCAGAACCTCACGGAAATAAAGGACCCAATTCACCGGAAGTTATTTAAAAATTTTTAATTATGTTGGGAGTTCCTTCCGCCCAAAGGTCGGTCGGTTACCCTTAAACAAATTCCAATATTGAATACGAAAAAACACTCTTTTGAAAAACTGCTACATTGCACGAGTATAAAAACATATTTTACTGAAAATACTCCATCGATGAAGCTGATTAGACGAAAATTAATCCAGCAATCTATATCTACGCAGGGTCGCGGTAGTACTGGGGTAGAGCTTTGGTCTACTGACCTGGGGGCACGGGTTCGATTCCCGGGCAAGCCTATCTGGGCACCCTCAGCTCCACCCAAGCTACAGGTGCATACAGGCATACAGGCAATCCTGTATGTGATTTTTCAGGTACCAGATCTTCCTGGGGAACCATAACTGGCACAGGGAAAGGAACTGCCCCCCCTACTCTGATATATAAATTTAAGACGCCATATAGGGTACTTAGTACTGGGTGAACTCTACCCGATCATGGGGTAGAGTTCTCCCACTACTAAGTCCTTTTCTGTGTTTTTATTTCTACACATATTCTCTACCCCCGCTAGCCGCCTACTACTTAATAATACTTCGCTTTAGCTAATTCGCTAAATCAGGCATGTAGACTCAAATGAACATTACGAACAAAAAAAATTTTGTAGGAAGTAACATTTGAATGTGGCATATTGTTTTATCCAAAGAAATTATTATGAACACTAGTAAAGATTAATATTAATAAAAATATAACGTAAACATTACATGAACGACGAAACACTTCGTCCTTAAGATAAACATGAAACTGCAACTCCGACAAGACAGTATCAAACACGAGATAAAAGGGTTGGTACCACCAAGTAGCCAATGCTATCTTATACTCTAACATCTGAACACTACCCTGCAAGATGCCGGAAGGACTTGTGTCACAGGGAGTTTGGTCACTAGCTATTTTACTCCTACTTTACTACTACCACTGACACATGACACCCCGCGAGCTAGTGAAAGGGTGCTTGGCAAGTGGGCGTAATTTACTGTCAGGCTTAAAGGAACTAGGTTCCATTATATCACTTTAAAAAAGTCAACTTTCTACGTGCTATGCAGTTAGACGTACTTTTCAGTGACGGTGTCTATCTCGGTATCTTGGTGGTCCAATATGCGAACGTAATGTGGGACTAATAATTAACCTTGGGTCGCAAGCAAACTAGTCACTATAACCTTCCTAATGCCCTTACCCTTACTTAATTTCTTCATTTCTCAAGGGATGCCTAATACCCTCCCCTCAGCACGCCCGTCAGCATTACACTTAAAAAGTAGCAATATGAAAGAAAGTCTAAGGAAGTGTCCCAGCCACCAAAAGCAATCAGTTATCACTCAGTTTTCCCGCCTTGGACGTGAGAATATTTGACTGCCAACTGACAAGCGAAGTTAAAAATCGTTTAAAGAAAAAATGAACTATCCAGGCGCGTGCGAAACATTGGTCGGATGGGTCAGCAATCAATTAAGTCCGAAACACAATCGGGCCAAATTCCGCCCCCCCCCCTGTGGTACCCCCTTACGACGCGGGGTGCCGCATAGTTGGGCACGCTCCAAAAACGGTAGCCTTCGTCGTCTTCTCTACGGTCCTTTCCAAATCCTTCCCTGCCCTCCATCCCCCCCTACACACGCACCATGGATCTCACTCAAAGCGGGGAGGGGGAGAAGGTGAGTGCTTTTTGAGTTGTGTGAAAAAGATTTCCAACCTGTTCCCTTCAGCCCCTCCATTAATTGCGCGTCGTTACCGTGGAAACCAAAGGAGGGAACACGCGGGGGTCCTCCCCCCAGGGGCGCACGTCATGCTGCGAAGGTGGGGCTCACCCTTTTCCCCACCCTACAGCGCACACACACCCTTCTTCTTTCGCTGGAAAAGGCATGGCCTCTTTCCTTTCTCTCACTGGACTCTGCCCATTCGGAGGCCTTCCTTAAGGTCATCCTCTCCAATTTTACCGCGTGAGGGGGAATAAAGGCTGGGAGGGAAAAGGGATGGTAGGCTATAGAGACAAGAGAAGGGACTAAATACCGGAACGAACTTCCCATGCTCGTTTCCTTCTGGGTACCATATGCTATATATACTACTACGTGCGCCTCTGTGGGAGTATGGTTATAAGGGCACTTGCTACGTGTTTTCATTCGGGACTTGGCGATTGGCCTCCTCTCTGTCTAACTCTCCCCCCAGACTTACCTCGTCCATTGACTTTCACGCGGAAGGTTCGGAAAATGGTTGTGAGGGGGGGTTGCCAGGGTATTTTTTCCCTTTTCAAGAAGAGGGAGCGGGGAGACGGTCGATTATTGAAGGCATGATCGTCATCACCCTCACTAAAACCCTCCCCGTCGTTTTGGAAGTCCCTCAGGGGGTAATAATGATGGCCTTCTACCCCCTCTTCTTTTCCTTAAAAGGGCTTTAGGGGAGGTGTACCGAAAACGGGAAGTCAGCCACCCCTTCTTTGCCTTCCTTGCCCTTCTTGCCCGACCTCTTGCTTCTTCAACTTCCTTGCCCCTCCTTTCTTTTAGTGTTCTTGGAGATATCGCAAGAGGTTATAATACGGAGACTGCCTTCAGTGGGTGGAAGACGGGGTGAAGTATAATCGGGGTTGAGGAGAAGAGAAGGGGGCCTTGAGGATAAGAGTAGGCAAGTTGCGGAGAGGAGAGTGGATTCATCTACATCCGCACGAATTTGACAATCGATTTTTTTTCATTGCGTAATTTGACGGAAAGAACGAATGGAATAGAATACAAAGGGGGAATTGTTAGGCATTGTGTGGGAGGAGAGGGGATTATTGGCAAATGCCCAAAGTATGCAGGAAAGATGGAAGCAGAGCCTTTTTGATTGGCGATGGGATGTTGAAGTCTGTGATAGAGGGGAGAACGCAAGGCAAGCGAGTAATAGGTAGGAGTTGGATGGGCACGGAAAGAAGGAAGGAAGTGTTGAAGAGGCACTTGTTGTACTGATGGACGTCCTTTCATGTTTCTATAAGAGTGACAAGGGAATTGTCGCTGTACCGTTTGGTAGCCTGTTTTTTTTAGGTAATCTACCGGTTAAGGTAGGTTTTTGGATGGACACAACTATCAAATAAATATTTTCCAACTCCAAACAAAACTCAATCCAGCAACCTAATCTACATCAGGTCCCTCTTCATATCTGTGTACTTCCTTCCTCCCTTCATCCCGTCCAACATCCCTATCTTGTTCCTGCCCTTTCCTCATTTGCCTAAAATTCTCCCCTCTATTACCTACTTCAACATCCCACTACCGCTCAATACGCCTTTCATCCATTTTTCCTGCCTCCATAGGATTTCTCTCAACAAACCCCTCTCCTTACCCCACCATCTCCAGTACTTCCTCATTTGTTTTCCTTTCGGTCCATTTCACCTTCTCCATTCTTCTCCACACCCACATTTCAAAAGCCTCCAATCTACGTCTATCCTCCTGCTTCAGTGTTGGAGCCTGTTGGCAGCCTGTGTCCATGCAAAAACCAACCTTAAACTAAGGAATAATAATAAAAATAATAGTGGCCTAACATTCCCCGCCATACATTCCTGCGGCGGTCTGCGTGGTATTATGTAGTAATAGCAGTAGATTTAGTGGAGATGACCACAGTTGGGAACATTTGCGCCATTAGGGATTGATGGGAAAGGAAGAAGGGTGGAGAAAAACCTTAACCTACTCTTCACGAAAGGCGCTGAGGGGGTCAAAACTTAACGTCCCATACGACGGACGGCGTACTCACTCAAAGTACCCTCCACAAAGTACCTCAAGTAGGAATCGGGATACCACCGATAAAGAACTTCCGCCTCCAGGATTCGAACTCGGGTCCTCTCGGTGGGAACCCAACGTTATCCACCGCACCATCCAGATCCCCTTGGAACTATTTATGTAGATGTAAGGGATATAAATGGAATAACCGAGTACGAGGTTCTTATTGTAGTGTCTGATGTTAGGATGTGCTTTGTTAGGAGAGGTAAAGAAATGTATCCTTCTCTTCATTCGGTGTCCATTCATAACTTAAACACTGAAATACCAATGATAATAAGAATAGTATGACAAGTTCTTATGCAACATCATCTAGAAGGAGTAGCGTGCATATCATATATCTTCTCGAGTTTCCATGTGTTTGTGAAAGTATTGGAGTAGATGCAGTACGGCTGGTGACCTAACACCCCCTGCTACACGTCTTTGCGACAGATTGCGGGGCAGTATATACAGAATAGATTTCAATAATTTAGGATAGATGGGGATCGGGATGGTGCAGAGACTGACGTACAGGCTTCCCACCGCGAAGGCCTGGAGGCAGCAAATACTTTTCAGTGGTATCCCTATCCGTTGATGTGCTTCGTAGAGAGCACTTTGAGTGAGTACGGCGTCCTTTGAATGGGACGCTAAACTGCAGACTCCTTGGCGGCTTTCGACAAGAGTAGGCTAATGCCGACGCCGGATTTCTCTCCACACTTCCTTTCCTACTCATCCCTAATGGCACAAATGACCTTAGCTGTCGGTCGCCTCCCCAACAAAACTAACTCTGGGATAGATATCCTGTAGATTAAGGTATGTATTACCAGCAAACCACCGGCATAGTGTTATCATGGGGTACATCCACGCCTTGAGTGCAAAGTACGAGGAGACAATTGAAAGGCTGATACTTACAAAAAGTTTCTACCATATCATCAGTAGGATTAGTAAATCCAGGCATTATTAAAGGTTTAGATATGGAGCGTAGTTCTTAGTGGATCTTAAACCTGGTTTTAGGGGCAAGAGAAAGGTCTTCAATGGATGATTTTGAGATGTGGACGTGGACAAGAATGGAGAAATAAAATTGGACGGAGAGAGAAAGACACACCCCAGAGATTTATGGTAAATAGGATGGACGAGGACAGGGAATTCGGAAAAGCAGAGAAAGTGGATGGAGAAGCTATTGAAAGGTAGTGTGATGTATTGAAGGTCGTGATAGGGAAGAGAACGTCGGGTAGGCGGGGGTAGAGGAAAGACGTGATTTGGCTTTTAAGATGACATGAAGCCAAGCAAACTTTTGCCAGAAATGAGGAAAGAAATAAAGTTGAGCAAACGCAGGGACAAGAAAGTCGCTGTCCAAAAACCTTCTTTATTATGTAGAATACCTTTAATAATTCAGTTAAACATATTTGTGGCAAGAGAATGTCGCCTTGCAGTAGAAATCATGCAAAAATTCCTAATAGATTACTCAAGAAAAGACAATGTACTTGATTTATCGAATAGAAAAAAGAAAATGAAAAAAATAAATATGGCGACACTCCTCGAAAAAAAGTACATTTAATGTCAGGATAGAGTAGTGTCCGTAGCTGCACAAAAAGAAAAATATGAAGCTTGAAAACATGTAAGGAAATTCATGAGTCCTTACCTAATGTTTCGCTAAAAGAATTAGATAAAGTCAAGTGAAAATCCGCCATATTCGTCAAAATTGTCACAATAAGAAGACGAGTGTGACAGGCCTTTTAGGGGAATTAGGCTGGGAGCCGCTTGAGATTCCGAAAAGAACAAGCGAGACAGACTTTTGGAAAGGTTCAGAACAAACGAGTTTAACAATGGCACTAACGGAATCATTATGGCCCCACACTACATGAGACTGACAGTAGGTCAGACCATAAAGAAAAGATAAGGGAGTTAGACTCCATGAACAGACAGATAAAAATGTTCGTTCTTTCCCCGGACAATCAGTACTCATAATAGTTAGAAACCAAAGTCACGATAGAAATATTAAAGACAATCGATTTACAAGTCGGGACAAGATTAATCGCTGCGTAGAAAGACTGTAAAGTGTATACGGAAGTGCATATGCATGTATATGTTAGTGAACATTATATGTATTTACATGCGCTTAGATGGAAGAGGTTTTCTCATTTATATATACGTCTCTGTGAATGTAGATTCGCATGAATTTGTTGGTTTTGCATATGGTTTAATTCTCTTTTACGGGTGGTGACCTAACACCCCCAGCCACATGCTCTTGCGGTGTATTACGCAGAGGTAAATGCACCATTTAATGATGTGTACCCCAGTCGTTTCTGCTTCTTGTATTTTTTTCGGTTAGAAAAAACGGCATATTAAACCTATCCGTCTTATTTCTCCGTTCTTTTGAGCATGGGCGGTATATTCATTGTGATTCGACATGTTGAGATATGACTTGTACCGAGTTTGGATGAATTGGTGGGGTGTGAGGGAGGGAGGGATGGGGGGAGGGAGGTGGGGGGGGAGGGGTAAGGTAAAGAGGTTTTTCGGAAAGTAAAGGAGGAAGATTGTAGTAGTCTTTTTGCCCCCGAAAATTTGGGGACACCGTGAACCGGCAACTTGTACGAATCCCGAGAACGTTTGGAAGACTTTGATGACCCTTTTGGTCTTTTTGGCGTGAAGGATGGGTGCGGGGAGGAAGCACCCCCTCTCCCCCACTTGAAACAACGGGAAGGGGAGGGTGGACATAATGATGAGGCTTTCTCTCCTTCTTCTCGTTCCGCCCAAGTGGCCATTTCTTACCCTCTCGTGCTCTCATTCTTTCCTTTTCTCTTCCTTTCGTTCAATTCGCACCGTCTTTTCTTTGTTCTTTTTTTCCTCCCTCCGTCTCTCTCTCTCTCTCCCCCTCACTCTTACGCCCGGTTCCTTTTTTTCACCACACGTCTTTCCCCCCGATGTTGAGCGGGCATGGTGGAAGAGAGATATACAACCCCATCCCGTCCGTTCGAACTCCCAAATTGTGCGCCAACCCGAAGGTTTCGTGGGGAGACGACCTGAAGACAACGGACGCTCTCTTCGTCCGGGACGAATGATGTTTACGACGGCAAAAGGGTGGGAGGATAATGGTGGGATGAGGTGTACGGCACCCCTGTCGCGTGTTGAAGGAGACTTGACTTACGAGACCCGATAATATGGCCCGGTCCGTGTTTCCGAGAGTGAATTCAGAGAGAATGGGGACACACGTGTTGGGTAGGGTAAAGAGGGGAAGATTTCTTTCTTCTGCACGGTAGCAGGGCGGAAGTTCACGGTAGACGCAGCGGCAGTAGCGGAGCGAAAAGAGAATTTTGGCGCGCTCCTGAAGTGCACCGAAGATCACCAAAATTCAAACAGAGCTGCCGAAGACGTCTGTTGCTTCCTACGGTTTTTCATTACTCCTGATTTAACTTGATGTGATATGAATTTTTCATAAATTTAAGGTCAAAAAGAGAATATGTTTTTGGCCATAGCCGGTAGTCGATCCCGGACATGGATTTTCTGAACTTTTGTTCCCAATTTTCCTCACAGTCTTAAGGAAAAAAGGTTTCATGAGACGGTTAATATGAAAATGTAAAGTAAGAGTAAAAGAGAAGGGTGACCTTTGGGTTGGGACGAAATTGGAATACGCCGTAATAATGCGTGATCCAAGGGGGA
The DNA here is from genome assembly GCA_037158775.1 of Hetaerina titia. Taxonomy (NCBI): domain Eukaryota; kingdom Metazoa; phylum Arthropoda; class Insecta; order Odonata; family Calopterygidae; genus Hetaerina; species Hetaerina titia. The sequence continues at coordinate 80,868,575 of CM073774.1, read as the reverse complement.
AAACGTCAATTAAGATTTTTAGAACATTTGTGGGAAAATCCTTTTGGTTTGTTAAAAATTGTTTATCGGAGAGATTAAGGATGACATTAATTAGAAACTGGGGAATTAAGTTTGAATCCTCTTGATTCACGATGGGGACAGGCAAGACTTTGGCCATTAGGAAGTTTACCGAGAAAAACCGAGTTTACTAATGACACTAAGGGAATTATTATGACTCCATATTACGTGGGCAGATTGGACCACCACATTAGGATAATAAATATAGATTACCACAATTAACTAGCTTCAAGTACCTGCTCCATCATCACATATAATAATGACAAAGACTTAAACACTCCAACTTTCTTAATCAAAAATGAAATTTTAAAAATAAGTACTTAAAAAACATGCTAATTTAGTAATTTTGATTCAAATACATTTATTGATAGTAGTCTGCTGATTTAAGTAAGCGTTTTGAATATCCTGGGATTAAACTCTATTCTTCCCCTAAAGCCAAACTTACATGACACAAAATATCCTTAACCCCATACTATAGAGTACAATAATTCATTTCTAAAACACACACATTTGCGCTCCATATTTAAGTTTTCACTAGCATTTTCCTTACATTCATTATTCGCATTTACTGCATAGGAGAGTCATCAGATCCAGTCTCTGTTTTAAACGATTTGTTACCTAATGCGAATACGTCCTTTGATGTCCCTACCACAATATCCACTCTCACAAAATTATTATTTTTAGGTAATCTACCGGTTAAGGTGGGTTTTTCAATGGGCACAACTATCAAATAAATATTTTGTAACTCCAAACAATGCACAATCCAGCAACTTACTCTACATCAGGTCCATCTTCATCTCGGTGTACTTCTTTCCTCCCTTCATCCCGTCCAACATCCCTATCCTGTTCCTGCCCTTTCCTCGCTTGCCCAACATTCTCCCCTCTATTACCTTCTTCAACATTCCACTACCGCTCAATACGCCTTTCATCCATTTTTCCTGCCTCCATAGGATTTCTCTCAACAAACCCCTCTCCTCACCCACCATCTCCAGTACTTCCTCTCTCACACAATACAATTAATAAATAGGTCAACTGTTTTGCCTTTTCTATTTAATGCCCGACATCTGCAATGTTCATCTTGGCTCTTTTTTTTTAAATCTCATTAACTTCGTTCTCTCATGATGAGTTCTCATACATGGCCTGACACACTGAATTTTAATGCGTTAAGTAATCGTTGCCGACCGTAGTGGCGACGATGTTACGTCCTTGCCTGACAAACAAGAGGTCCTAGGTTCCATTCCCCTGTAAGTGGATTTTCCTTCACTCAGAGTGTTGAATATTTGTGGTTGTCTTTGTCGTTATTTAATGTTTATAGTTCAATGTAAAAGGCCGAAACGTGGCTGTTTACTGGTTAGCGCTAAATAGATACAATTCTTCCCATCAACCACGTAATTTCCAAAACAATATCCGATACACATTATTATTAGGTAATCTACCGGTTAAGGTAGGTTTTTGGATGGACACAATTATCAAATAAACATTTTGACTCCCCACCTAGCAAACTAATCTATATCAAGTCCCTCTTCATCTCGGTGTACTTCTTTCCTCCCTTCATCCCGTCCAACATCCCTATCCTGTTCCTACCCTTACCTCGCTTGCCCAACATTCTCCCCTCTATTACCCTCTTCAACATTCCACTACCGCTCAATACGCCTTTCATCCATTTTTCCTGCCTCCATAGGATTTCTCTCAACAAACCCCTCTCCTCACCCACCATTTCCAGCACTTCCTCATTTGTTTTCCTCTCGGTCCATTTCACCTTCTCCATTCTTCTCCACACCCACATTTCAAAAGCCTCCAATCTACGTCTATCCTCCTGCTTCAGCGACCACGTTTCCGCGCCGTACATAGCTACGCTCCATATCAGAGTTTTTACGAGTCTTGTCTTAACATCCCTACTCAACGTCCCCGTCATCAACTCCCTCCTCCTTGAGAAAGCCTCCTTGCCTAGCGCAATTCTTCTCCTTACGTCCCTACCACTTTGACCGTATTGGTCCAAAACACTTCCGAGATATGTAAACTGCTCTACCTGCTCTATTCTTTCCCCGCCTATTTTAATATTTAGCTTAGCCTTTTTCTTTCTGGAAAATCGCATAACCTTTGTTTTATTAATATTGATTCTCATCCCATATTTATCGCACTGAACCTCCAATTCACTCAACAATGCTTGCAACCCCTTGGCTGACTGAGCAACTAATGCTTGGTCATCAGCAAACCTAACCGATTTTACGAATTCCCCTCCGACTTTCATTCCTACCTCCAGTTCTTCCCATGCCTCTTTAATCATTTCCTCTACATATACGTTGAACAGTACCGGTGACAATGGGCAACCCTGCCTTACACCTCTTCCTAACACTGCCCATCCAGACTCTCCGTTCCCCACTCGCACCTGAGCAGTCTGAGACATGTACAGGTTGCGGATCAGTCTCCTGTCCCTCCAATCCATTCCTATTTTCTGCAATACACGCATTAATTTTTCCCAATTCACTCTATCAAACGCTTTTTCGAAATCTACAAAACAGGCAAAAACGTCCTGATTGTATTCTATATTCCTCTCGACTAGTGATCTCATTACTGCAATGGCATCCCGATACACATAGAACTTAATATTTTTAATAAGTATTTGCGTTTTTGTATAGCCTATCGCTTCTCTCATTTCTTCCCTTAACACATCCCGGAATGCCCCGCAGTTTCAACATACGTATGGTATAGTATGTACTTCAGAATATTGCGGACTTATTCAGTGCTCAGTACGGACTTAAGCCTTCTTCGTTAATCTATCCTTTGCTTGCATTTTTCATTGGTGATTCACTCCTCCTCTGATTTAATATTCATCATTCACCTTCTCCACTCTCGAGTTCATGAAATTATAATCGTATTCATTCATGTACCGCCTGGCATTTGTTCGCATGGCGGTGTCCCCATTATTCTATGCCTGTAAACCTCTCGTGTTCTTAAGGCATCGGTGAACCTCGGAATAAAATTAATTGTAATTTTCGTCCCTGACATTTCTAAACAACAAGGGAACGTAGAAATTGCAATTATGGGGAAAGTGTAGAGTTTAACGTTATAATTTTCTCAGGAATAAACACGTTATTAATCCAAGGATTCAGCAGAAAATGAGTTTTTTATTTATGAAACTTTAGTGAGCTTTATTTTTCCATTGTCTTTGTTTATTGGGTGGAGGTAGAGGAAATTATGTCGTGCTCCCAATTTTATATGTTGTTGACTAGTTGGAAGATCATGAAACTTAATTTCTCAACTGTAGAACTGATCGTTTTAATATGTCATTTCTCAAAAGGAAGATAAGGGAACGCTCTATGTTCGTGCTAAGCGGAAAAATATATCACTTCTAAATTTTAAGTGGCCTAAAATGTTGTTATTTTATATTTCATTTAACCCTTATTTTATTGTTCTTCTAGTTACCGGCAACTCACCTCACATGCGTAAATTAGTATTTTACATATTGAGACCGCAGTGCATTTGCTGTAGTTAAAATAACCTCGATTATGTGAAAAAATTTAAATGTCATTGGTAATTAAATAATTAACTTCTAGAAATACTTTTAGGAAGGCACAAGACACCAGAGTTTTCTTGGAACACCTAGGTAATTATTAGAACACAAAATTATGTTGTATAATCGACCACCGAGATAAATTAAAAGATGTAGACTGTCACCGACGAAGTCAAGCACTTGTTCCTCCTTCGCTCGTGACGTAATCGCAACATAATCGATCAAAAGCCTTAATTCAAGTATGTATTTACTTAGAGACAAATATTTATGAGTTAGTCAATTGTTGCATGATGTATATAGGCATCTGCGTACATGTACCAGTGCTGGTGTACATGAGTTACTATATATTCGGAAAAATTCATGAAAAATACTCTCGGATTAATTTCAACTAAAAACTACTTTTTTTAACGAAGTATTCAATGTCCAAAGATCGCCCCAACAGAAATATTAGGGAACTTTATGTCATTATATAACTTTAAACTTGAGAAAAGTATGATCAATCAACATCTACAAACATCATTTACGCCCTGGGATTCTCACTTGCATCCGCATTTTTTTCATGACCCACAAACACAACATTCCTTCCTTAACCAAAAGAAAATTTTTATGCAAGGTTTCTATAACTCTTATGAGAATGAAAGTGTGCGAAATTTTTTTTTAATGTCGTGGGTTTGAAACTTCACCGTCGGTAAGTTTTAATGTGTTATAGAGAGAACAATGAAATCCTATCTGTAACGTATATTTAAACGGCCACAGAGTACATTTTAATGGTAGCATTTACTGTGAGGGGTGATCAGCGGCTAGATTAATTTGAACCGTGGAGGGCAAGCATTTGAGCAAGTGGAGGGAACCGCTTTGGTGGGCAAGGGAGGTGGAAGGTCGGGATACCGGAAAATAAAAAAGAACAAAGGTATTTTTTCTCGATCTGAGGACGCGGAGAGTGCTACTCAAAATTTAAGGTTACATCCGAAATAATGAATAACTTAGAATACAAAGAAAACTCCTATTCTTCCTTTCGTTGAGAAAGTTGGTCCGGCTACCGAAATATTAAAAAATCAATACTGTGTTTCTTTATTTTGCGTTGCTAAGGTTTGACATCATCGCCACACTTATGGCTGACCTTATATTCACTTTAACAAACATTTTTATTAATATGTATTTATGTTTATTAATATCTAATAAATTATATTTATATATTTTTGGGGGTCTTGGTAGTCCAGGGGATTGAGAATTGGACTACTGATTGGAGGTCCCGGGTTCGATTCCCGGGCAAGTCACTCTGGGCACCTGAAGCTCCACACAAGCTATGTGATTTTTCGGGTACCAGGTCTTCCTGGGAAACCGTAACCGGCACAGGGAAGGAAACTGGCCCCCCTACCTTGTGTGAATTTCACAAGCCGCCAAGCTTAGTACTACATAGGTGTGCGTGCGTGTGTGTATATTTACTATACTATATTATTAATATATTACCTGCAATGTATTTTTGTAGAAATATCTATGCTCGCGTTCATGCTGAGATAAATATTTTTAATGATCTATGAGTATATTTCTCGAGTGTTGTGCAGATTTACAGAGGGACTTCAACTAAGTCCTAAGTGCGACACTTAATGAGAGGTTGGAATTCCTCCGAAAATCTTGTCAAATCGAATCCCACGAACTCCTTAATCCCTTTCCTTCGTAAAAAAAAGTGTCAAAGGCAGGTGGGCACAGTTCAGGAAGCGTGGCACGAACGAGGAAGAAAACCGCGTACCATTCAGGCATTTTTTACTGTAATTTACTGAGATGGGCGCGTGGTGAGTGGGTAGGCACGTTTTAAATGTAACAGGAGCGTTCAAGCGCTCTCCTTTTTTACCAATCGAAACATCAAGTCACAGGAAGATGTTGTCACGGTGTTCGTGTACACGTGACCAGCCATTGCAATGCGGTTGAAACAATTGGTTGATGCCAATGACCTTTATTGACAGTGGAAATAGAGCCATGGTATGAAGAGTATGATGTGTCTAACTTATGTTTCCGGGTTGAAATTTGGACTAGCACAGTACATGGTCAATTTCGGTCCATAGCACTAGTAGGTTGTCACCGAGTGGCATTGAATTTCTACATCCACGAAATTTCCCGTAAGGAATCTCAAAGGCGAGTGGTGGGGGGTGTTAGGTCAATTACATTTTATGTATCATAATGCACCTATGTGTAAACATAAATATATGTTTGCATATTCACATTGACATAACTAAGAAGCATGCACAAAAAAGAGAATTGATGGTACGCCGAGTAAATATGCGAAGAAAAGATAAGTAAGAACTTTAACATTGCATTGTAGTGTTTTATAGAATCGCAAAAGAAATTACTTTGTTATTTCACATGCATTTTATTGTGTGCGACCTAGGTTTCGACTTACTAAGTCATCATCAGGTGAAATGAAGTGTTTTATAGAAGTGAAAATTTGTCTTTGAAGCAAGACATTATCTTAGATTTATTGGTTTTCGAGGTGTGGGAGTGGTTGGAGAAAGGAGAAAATACGTCGAGAAAATAGAAAGGTAAATGTCGAGGTTTTCAATTTGGCTTACGAATCGAGGAAACAACTATGAGAAATTCTAAAGAAAGTGGAGTGGTAGAAATATTGAAAGTTAGTGGGATGCTGAAGGCCTGCGATTGAAAAGAGAACGTTGTGCAAGCATTACAGATGGGGAAAGAAGAGAGTGGGCTTCTTGTACAGAATGAAGGCAGGCAAAAGTTGCGAAGAAATGAAGACAGAAATAATATTGGGCAAACAAAATGAAAGTCACGTGATGCGTAGATCTAAATAGTCGTTGGGGACCGTCCGAAACCTACGTCTTCATAAATACCCCACGATCCATCAAAAAAGTATGAAGCGGGGGGTGTAAGCATAAATAGGGAAACTATGTCGAGAGAACACGAACAAAAACATAAACGAGAACTCATACAATCCTTTTTGCAAGATTCATTAACAGTTACTTCAGAATCAAACTTTGACTTTGTTGGGTGAGTTTGGTGGTCACCTCTTAGTTGTGATAATGTATCGCAAAAGGGAAGAACGGGCACTTGAATCCGTCATTAATATACATGTATATCCCACTATTTTATCTTGATGGTTTCATCTATTACTTTAACGGGAGGTCATAATGTCTAGTAATGTCTTAAGTCATAAAGTTTTTATATACGTGGGTGGTCTGAGAAGTTTCCGACTAAGGAAATTTCAGAAAAAATGTCTTAACTGTCTAATAGGTCGGAAATGTTTCAAACCACCCTTTTACTTTAAAAACCAACAATCGCAATAAAAAATGCGTAGTTTCAGGCGTGATTTTTTGGGGCGATGACTATTCAAAAAGGTGATGATAGACATGGGACTTTCCCTCAGTTATTTTTCTGGATAAACGTGATCAGTTTCCCCTTAATATACCATTAGTTCAGAAGATGCCTCATTAAGGTTAAATCGATCGCATTTCTTCTACATCTACATAAATACCCTGCGAGCCACCAAAAAAGGTTTGTGGCAGGGGGTGTAGCACCAGGAAGAAAGGGTAAGGGATGGGAGGTTGGCGTTTATTCAAATAAGTGGGGGAAGGTGGGGGGAACCTGTAAGAAATGTAGAAATATTTTATATTTCTTTTAATGACTCAAGGCCTTAATTACGATGGAAAGACAGGCAATTTTCACAAAATAAGAGAGAATGACTGTCGAACGAATAGATTCGACCATTAATATATCGCGCGCACTATTCGCGATGTTAGCACACTGGGGAAACACTAAAACAGAAATGGATAGGCACTGGTAAAAATGGTAAAGAACGTAAGAGTTACATTAACATTAGTTATTAGTCAACTTAATTCACAGCTGGCGTCCTAACACCCCCCGCCACGGGCTCATGGTGGCTCTTCTAAAAAATATTATGGATCTAATTTATTATTGAATTGTCCGTCCTGCATGAGAAGTATGCTACCTGGTAGTTAATTACCGCGTTGTATGTGTATCAGTCCTTTTTAATAGGTTTATTCCCTATTTGTCTTCTTAGTAGTCAGTGGATTTTTTACTAACAACATAACAATTGTAATTTGTAAAATGAATATTGCATGAATGGATTGTTTAGTCGCTCCCTTAATGTAACCTGTAATAAAAGCATCATGATTGCCCTTGTTCCTCAAACGGCTGCTAATATCTGATTGCCTCATTTTTTTCGTGCTTATAAAAATGTTGAATCCAACGTGCAATCAATTTGTGAATTACAATTCATAAAATGCGGAATTGGCCTTACAATGAGTGGAGGTACCGTCAACTCCATTCTTAGGGACTGAGCGTGGAAAGAGAACGGTGGTTATCGTAAAGGGGAACGTGGTGTTGGTGATATTTCCTTCCGATACAAATGTGTGAACCTCCCGCTTTTCTTCTGCCGCGTCAGATACTGCTTATTCCACCTCAGCATATTTTCACGTAATGAATTCCTTAGAGGATTCATACATTCACATCGCTTCAGGTGTGCATTCAGGACACCTGCGGCCAAATTGGGGCTCAGGAACGTGGCGTTTTACGGTACCCACGTACCCATGCGCGAGGTTAAAACACCCCGCCTCCTGCCCAGTCATTTCATTGTGGCCCCGGGTGTCGTTCCCATTAATTTTAACGGTAGAGACCCCGGATCGCACGCTGTAAACATTAATATGCAAGCGAGAGGAATTCCAGGTTGGAAATTATTGAATAAATGCCCAAGTGGTATGTATTTTATGGTCATTAGCGCACGTGAACATTTTTACACCAGTAATTGACCAGAGTCTACGGTACGTCTAGTAACTTATTCATTTTTACATAGTATCTACATGAAGTTAGATTAATTGCTGTTTTAAATGACAACGAAAAGGAGCTATATTTTCAAACATGATCGTGCTAACATCAATGGCTTATTTAGATTATTTGAGGAACTACGTTGGGTTCACTCACGGATCATATATTCTACTTCTACAGTAATCTTGCATATTCACCCGCCAAAAAGGTGTGTAGCACGGGATGCAAGCACCAGATGGAAAGGGTAAAGGATGAGAGAGAGGAAGGGTTATTAAGGGTTGTGGCAGGGGGATTGAGAAAAAAACATTCTCTTAAAATCCCTGAAAATGACGTGCATGGTGGTGCACAAACAAATACTTACATCTACATGTAAACGTACGTCTACATCTTTGCAACGTCCCTCAAGCCGCAGCAAGGGCACATGGCGGGGTATTAGGACACAACCCATAAAACAGAATCCTACCAGATGTAAAACAAGCAAAAGTATACCAATTTACACCCACACAGGCGTATATATTCATGTAAAATCTATTTTAACTTACGCACATGGAAATACATATACTAAGAACTAGCATACACATTCATATACACCTACGAATGTACCAAATTTCTACGCAGCGTTTAATCTTGTCCTCGCTTGTAATTCAAATGTTTTACTATGTATTTCTATGATGGCTTTGACACATAAAAATGAGAGGCAAAATTAAACGAAAATTAAAGCTCTCGCATAAATTAATAGCTGGTCTCTTGAGCAATGATGCTTGAAGACGTATTATTAGTCCCTTGGTACTACTGCAGTAGTGGGTCGTGATGATAACATTCGAGAGACTCAGGGATTTCACGGTGTAAAAATCATTCGCTTTGACCGCAATCTCCCTCAAGGCGAATGATATTTTGACGCCATGAAACCCTTGTATTTTAATGAGCATTAGAAAATGATTCCATTTAAGTCACTTTCATCCCCCACAGTTCTCTCGAGGTCACGTGTTAAACTGGCGATTTCGATATGTAATTTATTCCACCAAAGGTAATTGATCAGATTAATTACAAAAGACCGCGCCCGGAAGAAATTAATTTATTTTAAGTAGCCTAGTGCATTGCCATTAAATAGCATCTCATGTCTGATGCGTAAAGGATTGTTTTGCTTTTAAATTCCACTGTACTTGTGGCTGTTGTTAATTATATTTAAATTTTTAAAAAATTATTTGGCATACTTCGTTATGACTAACAATCAAGCAACAGTTAATGTTGATGTTAACATGCGTCGCGTGGAATCATCCCGTGTCATCACTGTGGTGCGTGGCAGGGGGTTATTCCACACCAGACATGTAACGCTCTCCATTTTCTACGTTCAAATTCGTGGTAAATACTGCGAATATACATGCATATCTACACCTACAGAGTACCCATTAAGAGCACGTGGCGGGAGGTGTTAGGACACCAACCTTTTGGCTCAAAATGCTTTAATGTACATACATGTGAATGTACGTTTGCATTTACTTAAACGCACACAAACAAATGCATTTAGTGACATCGAGTAAAGAGAATTGATAAATTATGTGTGTTGACGCTTGTTGTTGTTGTGAATATCGTGCGAGGTAAGAACGAGGTCTTGAACTAGTCTTTGACGCTGTCTTTCTCTTATTTCATCCCGATGGTCGAATGCACCAAAACAATTTGATGTCATTTTATATCCCCATTCACTTGTGCGAACTATAACTCTCTAAAGGCCGTTTAACATGGTGTTTATTGCAGTTACTGAAATCAGGATGCTCAACATATTGGTTGAAATTTCGGTGATAAGTTTACAATTTTTGCGCACGCGCTTTCGTTTTGGCTTTGTTGGCGGCAGTGTGTTTAACCTTGAATTCAAATAAGTGTTTAGAAGTAGTCGTGTTAGATATTTTCTCCATATTTCTGACGATGAAAGCGGCTTTCGTATTATGGGCAGTCTAAATTGTCAAACGACTGCAATCCCGAAGACGAAAAGGAGAAATTCCGAAAAAAGATGTGCGTTTTTTTTTGGGTTGAAATTAGCAAAAAAAATAATGGATTCCTACAAAACCGATGTTGATTTCGGCGTAACAACCGGTAGTTCCTAGAGACGGCAGTGATCGTCAGTGATTGGTAGTTGGATTGAAGAGACTACTTCCCACCATGGATGCCAAATACTTGCCGCAAATCCGCCAGGAGGTCCGTTAGAAATTCTCACGGCCAATTCAAGTCGAGCAATTGCCGGCACCACTCGGCGGTGTACCACGCCCTCTTTGGCACGGGCCATTGCGTTCCTAATAATGGCGTTTACAGCCATAGAACTCCAGATCATGCGGCGCGTAATGAATACAAACGCCCAACGCTTAGGAATTTCCTGGTTCCGCCCCCATCAACCTCAACGGGGACTGAACATATTATGCGTCTTTTGACTCAAGTGAGACGACCTCATTCATTCGGCTGTTAAAAACCAGAGAACCCATTTTCTTCCTGGGCAATCTAACGCGCCAGCCATTATTCCAAGCTAAACCTATTCATCCTCGATTGTCTCTATCGTATGGGTGCAATTAATTGTCCAATTCGGGAATAATTCGTGCATTTTTTTATCAAAAAGATGACTTCACTGCATAATGGCACTGGAAATTCCACTGGATATTAATTGCCTTTTTGCATGATGCAGGGTTTAATTGCACTGTAAAACAAAGGAACGCAGCAAGCGGGAAAGCAATCAATTTGGGATCATCCCTTTTGCAAAATTAATTTATTATGAGCGGGATTTCAGTGCGGAGTTGCGTCTATTCGTCATGCTCCTAAATTGTGATTATGTTAGTTTTATTAGTGTGAAAAATATCCGAGAGATGGATTCTCCCCTCTTAAGAGATTAAGAAACTTTAAATCTTGAATGTATTCAAATGTTAGATAGCTATAGGATTTGATATGTCATCGCTACCAGTGGGTTTCCACTAACTAGTGTTAAAAGTGTTATTACGATGATCAGTGATGCGTACTCTGAAAGTCTCTGCAAAGGCGGCTTGCTTCGCCGTATGGCGGGATTTCGTATTTGAATGTGTATATAAATATATGTTGTATATGACGGCGGGGCCGTCGAAACGTCAATACATACTGTGAGTGTCCATTTATTTTTCTGTGCGCTGAATATTTTGTATCCATGTGTTTATAATATATATATATATATATATATATATATATATATATATATATATATATATAATATTTATAAAATGTAAATATGTATATTTTATTCATATAATATTTATAATATTTACATACATAATATATATTTTTCTATATATATACATTTAAAACATTAACACAGTAATCAACCCGAAGGTCGGTTTAGTAGGTGATGGTAGAGCTCACCCATGTACCAAGCCCGACGGCATGTGAATATTCACACATCAGGGTAGGGGGGTCAGTTCCTTTCCCTGTGCCGGTTATGGTTTCCCAGGAAGATCTGGTACCCGAAAAATCAACTAGCTTGGGTGGTGCCCAAAGTGCCTTGCCCGGGAATCGAACCCGGGACCCTCCGGTCAGTACTTCAACGCTCTACACACTAGACCACCGCGATCCGCATACATATACATTTACAAGGAAAGGGGATAGGAAAACACATACTAAGAGACAAACACAGAACAGGTGGGGAAGGCGGATTGGGCAGATCACAAAGCAAAAATATATCCTTATCCCGGATAAGGAAATATTTTTGCGTTTGTGATCTTATCAAGTCCGCCTTCCCCACCTGTCCAGTGTTTGTCATTTATGTGTTTTCTTATCTCCTTTCCTTACATGTATTTATATAAGTGAAGTATTATTTGTTCGCCGTATGGCGGGATTTCGTGTTTCAATATATATATTCAAACACGAAATCCCGCCATACGGCGAACAAATATTCATTCACATAGAAATATTGCTTATCTCTATTGCTATGTGAATATATATATATATATATATATATATATATATATATATATATATATATATATATATATATATATATGACTCGTAAAAACTCTGATATGGAGCGTAGCTTCAGCGTCTTGTCTTAACATCCCTACTCAACGTCCCCGTCATCAACTCCCTCCTCCTTAAGAAAGCCTCCTTGCCTAGCGCAATTCTTCTCCTTACGTCCCTACCACTTTGACCGTGTTGGTCCAACACACTTACGAGATATGTCAACTGTTCTACCTGCTCTACTTTTTCCCCGCCTATTTTAATATTTAGCTTAGCCTTTTTCTTTCTGGAAAATCGCATAACCTTTGTTTTATTAATATTTATTCTCATCCCATATTTATCGCACTGAACCTCCAATTCACTCAACAATGCTTGCAACCCCTTGGCTGACTGAGTAACTAATGCTTGGTCATCAGCAAAACTAACCGATTTTACGAATTCCCCTCCGACTTTCATTCCTACCTCCAGTTCTTCCCATGCCTCTTTAATCATTTCCTCTACATATACGTTGAACAGTACCGGTGACAATGGGCAACCCTGCCTTACGCCTCTTCCTAACACTGCCCATCCGGACTCTCCGTTCCCCACTCGCACCTGAGCAGTCTGACACATGTACAGGTTGCGGATCAGTCTCCTGTCCCTCCAATCCATTCCTATTTTCTGCAATACACGCATTAATTTTTCCCAATTCACTCTATCAAACGCTTTTTCGAAATCTACAAAACAGGCAAAAACGTCCTGATTGTATTCTATATTCCTCTCGACTAGTGATCTCATTACTGCAATGGCATCACGCGTACCTCTTCCTTTCCTGAACCCAAACTGATCATCCCCTAAGTAATCATTTGCCTTACTCTCTATCCTTTTGTTGATGATCCTGAGAATAACTTTAGCTGCGTGGGATATCAAACTTATTGTTCTGTAATCCTCACATGACGAAGCCTTTGCCTTTTTTGGAATTGGAACTAACACCGATCTCACAAAATCTTCCGGCCAGATTCCTTCCTCATAGATACTACGAATCAGTCCATATATGGCCTTCTTCCCACCTTTCCCTAACCATTTCAACATTTCTACAGGAATATTGTCCACCCCACAGCCTTATTTGCTTTCATCTCCTTTAATGCCCTTTCTATTTCATCGTCGAGTATGGCTGGACCTAAGCTATCTTCTTCTACGTCATGTTCCTTTTCTATGTCTAACCTTGTCGGCCTAAGTTCTTTACCATACAGTGTTTCTATATATTCCTTCCATCTCTCTTGGATTTTTCCTGGTTCAACTATTATCTTACCCCAGTTATCTTTAACTGTTAGCACAGATCTTTCCTTCTTACTTCCCGATAATAACTTAACCTTGCTGTATAGAGCACCAATTTCACCCTTCTTCTGTAAACTTTCCATATCCTCGCATTGCGTTTTCCGCCATTCTTCTTTTGCTTTATTTGTGGCCCTTCTCAATTTATTGTTTAACTCATTGTACTTCATTTTGCCTAACTCTGTGTTTACATTTTTCCATCTTCTTCTCTCATCCATCTTTGCAATCATCTCATTCGTTACCCATGGTTTCCTTATCCTTTTCCCGTTAACGGTTCCTATAGTGTCTTTAGCGGCTTCCAATATCCCTTCCTTTATACATTCCCATTTTTCTTCGATGGTACTCAGTTCTTTACCGTCATCCATCATTTTCTCTACAGCCTCCTGATACTCCTTCCTCGTTAATTCATTTACTGCTTCTAAATTCCATTTTTTAACCCGCCGCCCTTGCCTTATCTTCTTGAAACGAACATTACATTTCATAACAACTAAATTGTGGTCAGCGTCCGCATCCGCTCCTGGGAAACTGTGCGAATTTATCACACTGTTCCTAAACCTGTGCCTAACCATAATATAATCTAACTGATACCTTTCTGAGTCACCTGGCATTTTCCATGTATACCTACGCCTTTTGTGGTGTCTAAACCATGTGTTGGTGATGACTAACCCCTGTCTCCTGCAGAATTCAATTGCTTTCTCCCCGCGTTCATTCCTCGTGTCTAACCCGTAGTCCCCCACCTCACCCCCATCTCTTCCTTCCCCTACCGTCGCATTCCAATCCCCCATCACTATCAAATGTTTCCCTGCAGGAACACTCGCGATGATATCCTCTAACACATCGTACATCCTATCGACTTCTTCCTCCTTGTGATTTCTCGGTGGCATGTATACCTGAACAATGGCCAAGTTCGTCGGCTCTGCTTTAATATCTACGAGTAAAAATCTATCAGTTGCTTGCTCTATGTTGACTACGCTTCTTTCTACCCCTCGTTGGCTCTCGTCCCTGCCGCTGCATATCACTCTATAATTGTCACTCCAGTAATCCCCGCTATCCTTCCATCTCACCCCGCAGAGGCCTAAAACATCTATGTTACCTCTTTCCATCTCTCGCTTAATATTTTCTAATTTGCCTCTCCTCAACATTGTCCTGACGTTCCAGGTTCCTATTCTAACTACTTTCGCCTTCTTCTGAGTCTTCTGTCCTGCTGAAGTTATTTCTTCCCTGCAAGGGTTTCGTGGGATGACGACCGCGGAAGCCTTGCCTCTGCCGCTGCCGGGCACGACACACGGCCTCTTGGGCCGAGTCCCGTAGTTGCCAGGACTCATATTATCTATAGTGACCATCATTATATTCTTGGGAATCATAATTGAGGTGGTTTCCCGTTGCCTTCCTCAATAGTGTTTTTAACGTGACACCATCACTTAATGGCCGCCCCACTGGGGTCAGACGCCATTGCAGCCGCCTCACTGAGGAACAGACGCTGCGTGGACTACCTTTCGTCTGGCTCCTAACCTTCGACCTATCTGGCATGGGTGACCCTTCCAGGAGTAATTATTTTTACTCCCGCCAGCACAGCTCTAGGGGTCATCGGAACACACAAGCCCTTCCACCACGACAAGGTTGTAGTCCATAGGAGGGATAGATATATATATACACACATACATACACACACACACATATTCAAATACGAAATCCCGTCATACGGCGCACAAATATTCATTCATCCATATCGAAGTGTTTTACGAGGTTATCTTAACCTCCCTACTCAACGTCCCCGTCATCAACTCCCTCTTCCTTGTGAAAGCCTCCTTGCCTAGCGCAATTCTTCTCCTTATGTCCCTACTACTTTGACCGTATTAGTCCAAAACACTTCCGAGATACGTAAACTGATCTACCTGCTCTATTTTTCCCCGCCTATTTTAATATTTAGCTTAGACTTTTTCTTTCTGGAAAATCGCACAATCTTTGTTTTATTAATATTGATTCTCATCCCATATTTATCGCACTGAACCTCTAATTCACTCAGCAACTTTTGCAACTCCCTGGCTGACTGACAAACTAAAGCTTAGTCATCAGCAAACCTAACCGATTTTACGAATTCCCCTCCGACTTTCGTTCCTACCTCCAGTTCTTCCCATGTCTCTTTAATCATTTCCTCCACATATACGTTGAACAGCACCGGTGACAATGGGCAACCCTGCCTTACACCTCTTCTTAACACTGCCCATCCGGACTCTGCGTTCCCCACTTGCACCTGAGCAGTCTGAGACATGTACAGGTATATTATATATATATATATATATATATATATATATATATATATATATATATATATATATACATACATATATATATATATATAAATATTTATAAATATAAAAATATATATTCTTTAAATATCCTCATACATGCACTCATTTTGTCGAATTTCTCTTGAACCGATTAATTTACTTAAGATAACCGACCGCTGTCTTACGATATCTCAGCCTTGTCCCATCTGTCAAACATTCACTTCAAGAAATTTATGCCACTAAGGTAAGCTCGCTCGGTACCCGTCGGGATTCAATTTTTTTAAATTCAACCAAAACGACCGTCTTCCCACCGAAAATTTACAGCCTTAGGAAAATTTATGAGTAGGCTTATCCTTAATTGTGGCCACAAGGAAGTGTCTGAGCTAACGTAGGCGCGTTTGAGTATTTATCGGCGCAAGAGGATGGGAGGGGATGGTGTGGGATGCGGATTCAAGGAACTTTCCTCACGTGTCACGGACGAAAATCCCGCAAAAAGGCAAGCTATCGACCCACCCTCATGCCATTAGCATACGTTTCGCCCACAATTGAATTGAACACTTTGTTGAGTTGATTCCCATCCTAGCCGAAGAGAATGAAGAAGAAAATTTTCCCGAAGACGAGTCTTCCGGAATAGAAATGGGATTTAAGGAAGAAGAAATTTTTTGGCGTGCGCCTTGTGTCTTCTTTTTTTTTAAATCCGAAAATAAACAAAAAAATTATACACCTACGCATAGGGGAAAGAAAACTAGAGTCAGAGGGTGACAATTAGGACTTGGGTCCTAATTTTGGCACACAGGTTTAGGGGGGTGGGTTTTTTGTTTTTGGGAGGGAAAATTTTTAGAAAAGGCGGTGCCGATTTAAAAGAGAGAATGAGGGAGAACTGGGGATATCTTTAGATGGGAGTGGCCGCGACAGTTATATATGTATTTTTTTTTAGAGTCCTTCCTTGAGGGTGTGGACCCTTCTCAACGTATAGACCGCAAAAACCCCGTTCGCTCCGGAACTTTCAAGTGTTTTCGAAGTAGCACGTACATGCGTGCGCAATACCTTGGGTGGGGGTAGCTTCGTCTTCGAACTTCGCCCACGCCGTTCGATCGACGGGGAATGTGGGGACGGTCCAGGGCCATTGTTCTCTTTTCCCTCCCCCACCGTACCAACCCAACTCCACCCCTCTCTCCCAATCCATATTGTTCGCGGAATGAAAGGATCCGCTGGAAAAGCGATCGCTTTCCTCTACTTCCCCCTTTCGCGCCGACCCCTCGCGCAACTTTAGGGCGACGCCCCTCTCTCGAAACGCCAAACCGGAAATACTGCCGATCGCACGCGTGCCAAGGTGATGAGGAGGCATCCATTACATTCACGCCTATCGTTAGAACCAACCGGACGAGTGGTACAATTGAGCTGAGCAAGTTTTTTTTTCTCCGTGGTAATTATTCCAATGTTTTGCGTTGATTCATCAACGTGTACACAATAGACCAAAAGCTACCGCAAGGGCGTGTGGCTCGGAGTCGTAAGACACCAGCAATGCCTCCACTAATATTATTTCATTCATGAATTTGATTATATAAACATATACACACATACATACATATATATACATATGCATATATATACATATATATACCTATATATATATATGCATATATATACATATATGCATATATATACATATATATACCTATATATATGCATATATATACATAACTCTTATAGGAAGTTACACGTTCACGCTCACATACATTTTCATATAAAGCATGAAATAATTGACTAATCCACTAAAGGTAATTTTCATTAAGTAAAATCAATCATGTGCTTGGGTTCGATTTGCTATGATAGTTTATGATATGAGGGAAGAACGAGTTCTTGAATGTCTTTGACATTGTCTATTTTAATTTCAAATTTATTAATTTAGAATTCATTTCTGTGGTCGAAACTACAAATATATTTCGGCCCACAATAATACCCTGAGTGTTAATAGAGAACTTTTATGACCTTTACTTTCATAAATATCTATGATAAATTTTGCTTACTCTGTTCGATGACCAAAGTGCTCCCAAATCAGTTCTGCAGCACACCCATGCCACGTTTATTCTCTTCTCGTAGCAATTTTTAACAAACACATAGAACCTCCTCAAAACGTTTTTCAATTCCCCAATTAAAGTCGTCCCCCATTCATCGCAAATACATGCGGCGAATTCCAATGTGCCCTAACTAATGAGGAGGAACAACTACTACTCATCTTTTCACTACATTTTCCCACGACCCGTTGAAAGAAACCTAGATTCTTTAAGGCTGATCCACATACGAGACGTATTTTGTGGTGCCTGCGAGATTCATGAAATCTTTCAAGAAGGATTTCTTGAAAGATTTCATGAATCCAAGGTTTCTACCTGTGTTGAAATTCTTAATTCAGTCCCACACATTTTATATTTACCTCGTATTTTTCTTTTCTCTCCTTCCGGAAGTTTAAATACTCTAAGTTTTCTCAAATTTAATGCGAATTATAATTCAATCGCACCACTCTAATATCTGGTCTTATTTGTTAGATAGTAGCTCACTTTACTGATGTTCTGTAAATCACTGGGTCGTTTTCAATTTATCTACGATTTCTGTTAAGGTTGGGTCATAGGTCGTCAATGTATATTGAATATTGTAAGGGCACTGTAACACTCAAATGTGGAACTTCTACACTCACTCTCGCCTTTGGTGATTCCAGTCGATCGACAAAAACAGTTTGTTTTCGGTAAAATTACCGAAGCCCTTCATCCAGTTGGTCACTATCTCGTTAATTCCAATATATCAGTCAGTGACCAATACAAAAATGTAGAGCACGGCAACCTAGTGGGTATACTCGACGCCTGGGCTAGGTCACGAGTTCGGGTTTGTTTTTACCAAGTAAATGATTGCGTAATTTAACAAGATGTAAAATACACGTATCATTCCCTTAAAATATTTCGAGAATATATCGTGTCGTTTTCAGCCATTTAATTTTCTTTCCAATAAATTCAAATCCTTATTACAGCATCACAATTACAAGGATACTTTATTTTGCAGCAATAAAAAATTGCGACCTGCTCCAGTGGGTGCATTGTAAATTGGACTAAAGCGGTTTTTCTCTCCGATGATAAATGCAGGATTTCGTGAAGAATTAAATTAAATAGTATGAGTTATTCAAGAATATACCGAGGTTACAAATGAAAGAATACTTTGCGTCGAATGCAGTACGAGGGTCAAAGGATATTTGTGAAATGGGGCTTTTAATGACGGAAGTGCGTGGTGTATCTGTCCATAGAAAACTAGCCTACAACCGGAAGGCTATTGTTAATATTAATAGTCACAGGTCTTCTCCAAGCGACCCCTAAAAGCGTTTCTCAAAAACGGAATGCTTTTCTGCAGCCATGCTTTATGACACCAGGATACACCATACATATAAATAGAAATATATATGTATATATATACATACATATATAAAAAAACAAAATGTTTATTTGATAGTTGTGTCCATCTAAAAATCTACCTTAACCGGTAGATTACCTAATAATAATATATATATATATGTTTGCATGTATATGTATATATGGGCGCGTTATCTCCGATGGGCGACGTATTCTGTAAAAAAATTCACCTCTCGCGATCAAGTCAAAATTCAGACTCTTTGAAGCTAACCATTTATTGTTTGATTCGCGCGCGATTCATCGTTTCTAATCGATAAGTACAACTTTCCGCGACCGTCGCTGAATTCCAGTGACGTTCGACCCTGAGAATGGGAGCGTTTGACGGTCGAATACCCGTTTGCTGCGATAATTAATTTTTTTTAATCGCACGCCCGAAGGCCGAAGGGGGATTAGTTAATTAGTATGGTGCCCGTAGTGGGGAGGTACGCAAAAAAAAGACGACGTTCTTGCGAAAGTCAGGAATGCCTCTGCGTTTTCCTGATGGAGGAGATAATCCAGGGGAGGTGCGGGATCCCTATACACACACACAGTAGCGCCGCCCCGGAGGGAGATAGCCCATTCATCCTCGCCGCATAAGGGGACACTTATCATTGTGAATAATCTCCGCTAACAATACGATACCACGGGTATCGGGATTATAGGAATATATATCGAAGGCTATATCATTTTTATGCATCAGGACGAGCAGCCAATAACAAATGGGAGTTTATGTCGGCCATGATATATTGACATAATGAATTATCGATATATTGAACATTGGAAAGTATTCTCGCAGTGCGCTGGGATCAGAAGACGTCCTCGGATATGGTTGAGGTCCCACCCAATTTTGCCGTCCTTATATGAAGCGGTTCAGCTATTCGGATGAAACAGAGATACGCTACCCAACAAATCAAACGTTTCCAGATGATTAGAATGACAAGATAAAAATCATTAACCCTAAGTAGACCATTAACTTTGAATGTATTGATAGCATAAATTTAATCACGTTTGTGTTTCTCAAGAAAGGGGAAGGCTGAGCTAGACATAAAAATAATAGGAAATAATTTAGAGGAAGTGGAACAGCTCACGCATTCCGGACAAGAATTAAATGGTAATCAAAAAGAAGCATAAATGATATTATGAGAATTTATTTCAGACACAATTAGTGAAGAGTACAAAATAACTATTCCATTGGGTTAAATTAACTATCATTTTGAGCTGAGTTTTCCGCCAGAATGTACATACGAGATTCGTACATTTGCACGTTCTTTCGAGGTTTTTAGTGAGTGTTAGCAGATCTCTTTAACATCTTCAGATAAGTAACCTACCTCAACTTTACACAGTAAAATTTACCTGTATTTTAGCCTACGGTCAACTAGCGTATCCCGTCATAATTCTTCCAACAGTGTCGTGACAATGTCACGTTGTTCATAACAACTTTTCACAAACCTAGCTGCTCTATGTTGCAATCGACCTAGGCATTCCTTCCTCGAGTCTACTCTAATCTATTCCTACTTCGCCTCACTCATTTTCAGAATCTTTTTCATACATGCTGTTTGCGGCGGTTGGCGAGGTATTGTGCAGATATATTTGCTAGCCAAAGAAGCTTTCACAAGGAAGATGAAGTTGGTGACAGGGACTTTGAGTGAGGATGTTTGGAAAAAGCTCGACAAAATCTTCATTTGGAGCGTAGTTTTGTGCGGTGCAGAAACATGGTCGTTAAAGGTGCATGATTGGCGGGAGGAGGGAGCAGATGAAGGAGATGGATGGCAAAGGTGAAGTGGAGGGAAAGGAAAATAAGCGAAAGAGTACTAAGTATTGTAGGGTAGGAGAGGAGATTTTTCAGGAGATATCCAAAGTAGCCTTTTGTTTAGGGATGGTATGTTGAAGATTAGGGTATTGATGGGAGAATGTTAGGCTAGCGAGGTAGGAATAGGTAAAGGATTGGAATGTTGGACAACGTTAGGAAGGGAACGGGAACTATATGGAGTTAAGAAGTAGTTTATTGTAGTGAGGGTGTCAGAGTGCATTTTGTTTGACGAAGCTAAGTTATGCAGAGATGAACAGTCTGTGTCCATTCAAAATTATCTTAAACGGTAGGCTTCCCATAATAGTGATATATATATAGCGATAAAATATAGACGAAGGTTCTGCAATTAGCTGATCATAATTACCCAATTAGCCTCCTTCAATACGAAGTGTGAAAACGTTAAAGCTTGAATTTGTTATTTGAAACTGTCCGGAAACACCAAAAGAGTTCACGGGATCTGTGACCTCGTCCGCTTCGAGTCCATTTTTCCTGCTGTCGGAGAGGAAATATTGAGCATGGTACTCAGAAGTGTTGTCAAGTGGAAGTTTCTTAAGAATTAACGCCGTTTGTTCGCATTCATCATCGAAAATGATTTATTACGACAATTTATGTGATAAACGTGGATGACTGTGCATGCAATAAGTGAATCAGCTGTTTTTTTTAAACACTTCTCGGCCGCAAAACCATTTTTAGTATCGCATTAGTTTAGAAAGTTAGTAGGTATATGACTTGTCGAAACCTTTGACTTATAAAAGAATGGATGAGGTTATATACGTTAGACTTAAAACGCCGCACATTAAATTATTGCCTCGTTCGACGCAAAGTGCAAAGATACGAATAAGTTAAAGAGTTAGTGTAGTAAGGAGCATAAGTTATCGTTGGTGATATAGGTTATCGTTGAAACTTCCCACATTATTAATGAGTGAATTGTCAAAATCAAATCTATTAATAAAAACCAACCAGCGGAATAAACTTAACCTTCCTTCATTTTGTGTGAATATTTATTGCAAGAATTGTAAAAAAAATAAATTCATGCTTTTCGTGAAATTTTACGTTATGCTATATTTAAACGAAGATATTGGTTTTTGATTTTTACGAAAAAGTATACATTTTTCCAGTTTACTTTGGCTGGTGGTTGTGTACAAAACGATTTATTAAAACATATGCGAAACCCCCATGAAATAGAATTAATTCCATGCTGGAGAAATCGATTATTTTCATCGTGAATATTCTACATATGCACCAATTTTGGGAAAAAGTGATTTTTAATATCGTTTTTTATACGAGGACTCTTCAAAAATTAACGGCAATATCGTAATTTCTTATATTAAACGGAATAGTGCACCATGATTTCCTGCCACGAGGTCAAACGATCAATAAAAGAGTATTACTTACGAGTTCAACGCTGTTTGCGTGAAGCAATACGAAAAAAACTCCCCTGTATGTGATAAAACAATACTTAAGTAAACATGTATAGCTAAACAATACAATTGCTTCTTTTATTTATTTATTGAAGAATTTATCGTTGCAATTAGGCAATCGTCCTGTTGGCAACGGTCAAGTCTGGTCAGCTGTCACTCATGACATCTACATCGAAATAATACATAATAATAATATCTTACATTACATGGACATGCATTCATCACAAGACGAACAGATAGACAAAGCTCTTCTATACAATGACACCTCAAGGATTACCAACTGCACGCTTCTCGCACCATCACGAAAATGTACCTGCTCACACTACTACTCACTGCTTGTTCGTGAATTTTTGGCCAAAAACAGCACTTTAATTATGTCCCAGCCTCCATATTCGCAAGACATGGCCCCGTTTAACTTTTTTCTGTTCTCAAAAATACCTTAAAGGGCCATCGTTTTACAAGCAGAGATGAGAAAAAAAACTTATCGCTGAGAGAGCTACATTATGTACCAAAGATCGAGTTCCAGAAGCATTTCGGGGATTGGAAAAAGTGCCGGTATAAGTTAGGAACCTATTCGATGGGGGTAGCGTTGATATAGAGGAATTAATCAAAGTATCTCCATATAACTCAGGGCCCCGTTGTTTATTGAACATAACCTTGTATGCTGACAGTACCATAGCCATCGGTAGGCAAAATCCAGTTCGAAAAAAGAAGACGGCATGTACCAATAGTTATTTTTTCCGAAAAAATCACCCGAATGGAAAATGCACCGTGTGTTGTGTTGATGAGGGTGTCACGTATCACTTTGAGATTTCTGAGTCACTGGCTAACTTTCTCATATCAGGTGTGTTTGAAATCTTTCATAAAAAATGTCTTTTCACCGTTCGATCACACGGGAAGATTTCGTAAAGAAGAAGAATTCATATTGTAAGGCATTGTGTTTAAAACGTTTTTGAGAGAGACGTCTAAATCTTAGCATTCTTTGATAACACATCTCACATCGCTTTGAGGAGAAGAACGTCTTTCTCGTGTGAAAGAAAAATTTATTTACGTTTGGAAGAACTAGCCCTTTTCTTTCGACAACCAACGCTTCTCCCAACATTTTTTCTTGTTTTTCTCAAGTTCGAAGCAAAAAGATGTCAGAAAATATGATTGCGTTGATGTCTCCGTTTTCAACGGGAGAAAATTTTCAGAGAGAATCTTCAATAAGTTTTAAAAGATAGCTACGAGAAGAGAGTAAGAGTGTTAGGTATGTCTAATTTTATTCACGAAGAGAGAAAGCAGAACAGGATTTCATAAAAGCACGGGATACCCGAGATTTCTTGTGACACCGATGGAATTATCATGGTCCCAATTTATATTGGTTGATTCAACCGCCGCGATAAAGTTGAAGCGACACTGTCACAGAGAGATTCAAGTATTCATTCCTTCCTCGCACGATGCGCAGTTATAACAATATGGAGCCAAGTACCTGAATATACATATTAAGAGATCAAAATTGAAATGATTTAATATAAAAAATCAATTATTTCACGATGCTTGTAGGCATGTTTGTGTGTACGTGTATGTGGTTTTCATACATTTATCTGTGTACGAGTGTTTGAGCGTGTTATTATTAGTATAAATACATATTTTATTATTTAGATATATATATCCAATTATTATATTATGTATAAATGAGCAACCGGAAATAATTGATAAATGGACTTATGCCACAAGCCAAAACACGTCCAAGAAAAACAGCTGTCAGCGATTAACTGAACATTCAAAATGGCTGAATTTTTCAGCATAAGTGAGAGGCATAAGTACCAACAGAACGCCACAACAAATCGAAAATAACATACAGGGTTCGTCCGGAAGATAAGTGTACTGATTTTTTCCGGATTTTTGACAAAAGGGGAGTCGTCCACTACGAATTTGTACCTGAACGACAAACTATAAATGCTGCATTTTACGTCCAAGTGCTCGAAAGGCTTCGAAAACGAGTCGCCCGCGTCCGGCCAGCGATCAAAAACATCTGGCGGCTGCGTCACGGCAATGCGCCGTCTCACACCGCGCTTGTCGTGTCGGACTTCTTGGCCAAGCACGGCGTGGCAACGCTGCCGCACCCGCCCTACAGCCCGGACTTGGCACCACCGGACTTCTTTCTGTTCCCGAAGATAAAGAGGAGTTTGAAAGGAACGCGATACGGGACTTTGGACGCCGTCAAAGAGGCCGTGACGACTTGTCTTCGAGAGGTTCCCGATGATGCCTTCGCGGGAGCGTTCCAGGAATGGGAACGCCGCTGGAACAAGTGTATCGACTCACAAGGGTCCTATTTTGAGGAATATTAGCTTAAGATATGTAAAAGTGTGATAATTTTTTTTTCCTGAGCTCAGTACACTTATTTTCCGGACGAACCCTGTATACGTAACCCGCGTAAATTAAAAAAATTGGCGATACTTTTTGAAAATACCTCGTGTACATGGTATATATAGCTTGCTCAGCCAAACTTGAAAAAATAACATGAACATCAATAAAAAAACCAAACTAAGCTGCTTCGTACTATGGTAGTTAAAGCAAATATGGAGCTAATGCCATCACGCATTGACGACCTAGTATCGCACCATACAAGCTACGCATTGTCCAACGTCACACCATGTCCACATGACCAAATATGAATGAAATTCATGTTTGAAGTAAAATTTGTGTATGTACGTAGAGATGGTGACCCCCGCCACACGCCCTTGCGGCACGACGCGTGGGGTAGTTTGTTGATATAATTTTATTAGCCGGATGATTAAATTCGGAAAAAGGTAACCTAAAAGAAAAAAATGGCCCTTTATGAATATTCTTTATTAAATAACCTTCCTGAAATATTTACTCGGCGACGCAAATTTATTTTTATGAATGTTACGTGTAAAAAAAATGTAATTTTTTAGGATCCGGATTTTAGAGAATTTTTTCCTAGCCTCCTTTCACAAATGAGAACCAATAAATGAAAAAACCCCGGGGCCCTATGTGGCCTAGCTTGGGTAACAGCCTAACCGTATATTCGCTGAATTTTCGTACAAGGTATCCACAGCGATAGGTAGGCCACATGAAATGGGTCGCGTAAAGCGCTGTCGGATAAAAAATTATAGTTTTTTAACTGGAAGCAACGAAAAATGTGTACCCATAGCGGGTTTATTCAAGAGACGCAACCTCTTTCAAACAGGTGTCGTATTAATGGGTACGTCGCTATGCAGGACTGAGTCCGTTTAATTTTTAAAACCTTATTTCATAGCCTGATAAAAAAGATATGTTATATTTTCATTGAGGCAAATTTGTCAGGTGTGATATTGAGGAACATTTTAATTTTTTTAAAATTGAATTTTGTCCACAACTTCAATTTATTTAAACCCCACTGCACTTTTCAACGATTTACTCACTTGAAATTGACGTACCAACACCGTCGAAACGCGTAGTGAGGTTAAATAATAACGAACTGCGGGGTGTAAATTAATTTTTTCAACACAAAAAGTGTGTTTTAAAATGCTATACGTTTAGGTATTGTGTTAGCATTTGATCGCCATTTATTTCGAAATTTTTTTAATGAGTAATTGGTGGATATATTCAATAACAGCACAGCGATTCGCAATTCTAATTGAGGACTACTTTTTTACTTTCATTCATTGGCACACTCCTCTCTCTTTCCAAAATATGCCTCAGGTGATGAACTCCGTCGAAGACGCAAAATGCAAGAGAGGGAAACTTTATAATTCTGCTGCTATCGGAATTGCACTCTGTGAATATTACCCTATTCTCGAGTAAGCCCCTGTGAAAGAGGGAAACTGCGGGAACGCTTGCGGCAAACCGTTCTACGCATCACCTTTTGTCACAAATTGCATATAGATGTCTGAAAGTTGAAAAAAAACACCTAACGATTTTTTCTTTAAAAATTCAGGTTCAAGCTTGAAGTATCCTTAAGGTTTAAAAAGTCTACTTTGTGGTCTTTGCCCAGGGAATACCTGAAACCTTTTCATGAGTCGGAAGCTTAAAAGCTAGCACTCAAACGAGGAAAAAATGGTTTAATTTCAAATAAGTTGATGTGCAACCGTTTAATCTTTTCGTCGTTTGAAAAAAATTGCTACGTTCACTTATTTTGGCCCGCGTGAGATGCATGCAGTCACTTTGTTCAGGATGCATTCCAGTTTTCTTTGAGGTTTCGTCTTTGAGAGGCTTCGCGGTGATAGTAATATTGAGACATTGATCCCTTCATAACCGCGTCCAGTTTTATGACCTTAGGGATCGATGTCTTCGGCCTGATGCCTGGTTGGTTTGAATGGCTTCGTACCCTCCAGGGCAAAACATCGGAATGCGCTTTGACGACCGATTTTGTTTCCGCGCGTGGCGAAAGACTCTTTCGTCGAAGCGCGGTGCGCTAGAGGTAAATGAATCCTCCCGACCTCCTCTCCGTCCCCCTCTCCCTCCCCCCCTTGCACCAGCTACTTGAATGTTGGAACCAAATTCGCACCCCAGCACCCACGCGTGGCAATGATGTCCTTTTAATTCTATGGGGTGAATGATGATGGATTCTCATTTTTCTCGCGTGCCGATCTCAGGACGACACCATAGGAACCAACGAGAGTGTACTCTGAAGAAACCTTATCCTTTCACGTCCGCGATACAAAGGCGTCCAAGAAGATGGAATTGTGAAGGGCTGCGGATCCACCCCATCGATGCGCGGGTCAAGTTGAAAGAGGCGCTCGCTTCGCGCCGCCTTCAAACGTCAAGAAGATGAAAAGGAAGACGTATTTCGACCACCTCTTCGACCATCCGAGGGTGAGTGCGCAATTGATTCTTGTTCCTTTAGACCGATATGGATGCCTCGTTCCTATACAATTCTAACATAAGTGATTACCCAACAACTGATCATTGGTCACGTCGCAAAAGTGTGAAGTCGATCTTGACTTGAAAGAGTTGATTTGGCATTGATCGACTCCACATTTTTGCAACGCGACCAATGTTCGTCGGCCAGTTGTGGGTAATCGCTCAAGTCAGAGTTACGATAGACTCGATGTGGCGAATCGTATTTCAACGGCAACTAGCTCGACTTCTCTGCTGGTTTGGACATTTGGATGCCCTGCGTTAATCAGTTCCCAGACGGAAAAAAAAGATGGCAGTAGATGCTAATTTTATATCTCTCGTAGAATGTTTTAGTAACATTTAGAAAAAGCGAGGAAATTTTCAAGAAATCATTCAATTTCATCATGAAACCTGTATTTCTTGTGTTACTTCCCCATTAACGACGCAAAACTTGAAAATATTGGGAAGTTAAGCATTTCATGTGTGCATCTCTAACACGGGAAGAGTTGTAATAAATAGTTCAAAAAAATAGGAAGCATGAACATTATAGCAAGAATATCGGCATTACTTGGTAAGAGGCAGACTAGCTGACAGGGCCCTTAAAAATATATATTAAGAAAAGACTGCTATAAAACTCATAGTGTAGTATACTTTAAGATGGCTCGGAAATTTGGTCGTTGAGACAAGATAATGAGTAGAGAAGGCTGATATGTGGGTGCGGAGGAAAATGGGAAAAAATTAGATGAACGGAAAAGAAAATCAAAGATGAATTTCTAGGAATGGTAGAGGAGGAAGGAAATTTAAAGAAGGTTGAACATATCGTTGCCAGAAGACCGTAATAGAGGGAATCTTCCTGCGTAGTGCGGATTTTTTGTGTTCCTTTGATAGTCAATATTCACAGGCGGAAAACGACTGTTTTTACAAGGCATTTCTTGTAAAGAGAAAACAAACAGGACATATTGCGAAGCGACCAATAACACCAAGCTAATGCCGGAGATTCGAGGCAGAGGGAGGAAAATAATAGGTGTTTCAACATTTTCCTCTCTTTTAGAAGTTGACAGACGTCCTAAAACGAGGTTTGTCATCAAGTGACTTTCCACCTTCTTTGAAACGAAAAAACCATTGGT
Organism: Hetaerina titia; assembly: GCA_037158775.1. Taxonomy (NCBI): domain Eukaryota; kingdom Metazoa; phylum Arthropoda; class Insecta; order Odonata; family Calopterygidae; genus Hetaerina; species Hetaerina titia. The sequence continues at coordinate 80,840,020 of CM073774.1, read as the reverse complement.
ACACTTGAATTTTTATCATAGCACAATCCTTATATGCTGTTACTAACATGAGAACAGTTTCTGCGGCGTTTTTCTCAAACAGGAAGTTAAATTTCACAGCGCGTGCTGTTCACGAAAATCCGACATGACGTAAAACCACGAATAAGCGAAACTGTCGTTACAAAACGAATTGTCGTGACTGACTATGGCCTTCCCAAACGAAAATGCCTTCCTAGGAGTCGTAACGAGTTGCGCTATGATCACCTAGCGGAAGAAATGCGTACTACGCATGCTTCGCCGGCCACAGAACTATTACGGTTATTTTTGGATACCCCTCGTATGTATTCCGTATTTATCTTCAAACTTTTTTTTTGGGTTAAAGGCCCAATTAAGTTCCTTTGGAACCCACTTGGCATTTTTAGCACAAAATCTAAAAGTTATATTCAGTTCATATTATAATATTTATTGAAATTATTTTTATTAACTGGTCAGACTGTTTCGTTTACTTCAAGTATTAAAAAAAAATATTGAAGCCATTTCTCCAGTAAGTCTATCGCTTTATTTTAAAAATTTATTTAAATCCCGACCTAAATTTTTCTTCATAAATTCGACAAATTTATATTCGTATTTTCCGAATTTGCAGCTTTAGTTCCTAAGCCTCTTTTTCTTATTGGTAAACTCATCGTGATATTGAAAGACTTTAAGGGTACACAAGTATTAAAATGTATGATTTTACTAAATTTCCCGATTAATTTGTTCTTAGTTCACATGGCAACTTCACTTCGGTCCGTTGCCACACTTATCTGTTTCCCATCCTCTAGGGATGGGAATCTTCCATAGCGACCGTTGTCCGTTATCCCCACCCTCTCTTAACCATAAACGTCACAGCTGACAGCGACTCCCACTTGGTGGAAACCTAGGAAATGTTTTCATTTTTTTTTCTCAACTCTGAAAGGAAACAGCTGTTGCCAGTGCTGTCCCCCCACATTTCGGGCGGCCATTATTTAAAGGAAAAGTTCCCTTTCGTTTACAGGAAGTTCTTGGAAGCAAACACAGTTGGAAATCCATAACGTATTGGTGGGGTTAAAATGTGACTTTTTTGACTGACGCGAGTTTAACGACCTTCACTTCTGCATATGTTTCCACCTCGTCCCTTGCGTCGGCTTGGATCATGGGGATCGACTAAATAAGTCAGTGGAAAATGAACTAATTTTTCTCATCCATGGACAGACATTTTTATGGCAACTCAGCTTCTACGTAAAAAAATTGTCTCCACACGACTTTTTAACGGCATGAAGTTTCAGGGTAAGGGGTATCGTTGAAATACATCACTTCACAGACGTGTGTATATCTCGATTATTCAGTCATGAAGTCGTGCGATCGTTCAAATTTTGACGCGCAATTAAAAAAACACCTGTCAGTGTTGGAGTCACGAAGTTGCACGTAACACGCCTAAAATTAACAAGTTTTTTTTCATCATAAAAGGGTTAGAACAATGTAGATGATATTTTCTGGCAAAAATTTAAATGCGCATTAAGATAAAAAAAATTAAGTATGTAGGAATTAAGTCTCTTTCATTTTAAAAAAAAGGCCCAGTCCAGAAAAAGGCGTAATGAGTTATTTCATAGTAAAGGGTTTTCCTGGAAGTGATGATTAAATCTTGAAACTATGGAAGTCGGAGAGGATAATCGTTACCCAAAAAATATTTTTCAGAAATTTTCGTTCCGCCTATTTAACGCAAAAAATTCATTCGGATAACTAATGCAAAAAAATCCTTTCCGTCCGCGTATGTATTTTCCAGACTTTTAGACGGACTAGAGATAATCCTCTTCCGAGAATCTTTAATTAGAAAACATTACGATGACCTGGAATATGTGCTTTGATAGCTTTCTGCCACAAACACTCAGAGATGTGGTCGAAACACCATTTTGTCCGTCAGGATTAAAATGTTATTCGAGTCAACTTTATCAAATCCTCCTTCCAAATCATTAATTCGATGACTGTAGGATGCTGAGCCTTTTCCATTCTCTTTTCCATAAGCGCCCATTGGGACTTGTGCAAAATCAAAAGCCTAAGTGAATATGAAACTTATGTTCAATTTCGAGCTTAATGAACGATCAATAAAATTACTTTCCTGCCCACTTGCAGTGTTGCATATTTTTAAAATCTATTTAATGTAAATTTAATTTCACTAAGAATTATTGACAGTTTCAACTGCATGTGTACATCTGCGTTTACATCCTGTTACATCCCGTTTATCCTCTACCATCTACATGAGAATTCGTATGTGTCGAAGGTCGACGATAGAGGTGTGTGGCAGGCGTTCACACGAGGCATATTCACGGTATGCGAAGAGTTGATGTCACGTGCACAATGCTTGACAGGTTGTTAGGAATAAAAAGCTATCATTTGAGGACATTAAAAATTACAAGATTGCCAAATCGTCCTCAAGACCTAGAATCACTGCAATGGACGTTAGTAACGTCGCGCGCAAGTCTAGCCAATAGAAACACGGTTCACAAAAATAGATTTTTTATCCATACTTTACTATTATTATTACATATTACCTCGAAAGATACCTGAAGGATGTGTGGCAGGGGGTGATTACATACCAGACTACTTTGGCCACCAAAATACTTTTCCCTCCTCACACGGTCGGTCAACTTCATTCAGATCCCTTATCTTTCGTGGGAAAAATGACATCTTAAATCTATCTATTCTGCACTTAATCTCTCTAATTTTATTGATATGATCTCTTCTACCGTATTTTGATGAGGGTAATATTGAATTTTCAATATCATCGCTAAAGAGACATCCTTCCAATTAATGCAAAAAAATTAATCTGCACTTTTACTTTCGATCCGTGGGAGTGATTCCTAACCTAGCTTTGATAATTTTGATACCCTACTCAATTTATCATGACAACGACTTACGGAATTCGCTACATGTGAACTAATTCGGCATTCAATCCAAATTCCTGGGGATCCTATATACTCGCAGTGAAGCCTATATGAAGCCTAACCAGCGAAAGTTAGCATTTCTTTTTAGCCTTTTCATCCACTCTCCCCAATACTCTCCTAATAAATCCTAATTTTTTGGTAGCTTGTACACATAATCTCCAAAATCATATCGACCCCTCCTGGATGAAATATAAAATATTTCATCCAGGAGAGATCGGGAGTGAGGGTAACACCTAAATATTTAATCGAGTCTACACTTTCTGTTTCGATATTCCATATGTAGTGGGCGTTTCGTAATGGAACTGCTCTTATTTCAAACTGCTATCTTATTCATAATTAAACACTATTTTAGTTAAATCCTGATTTCCCAGTGTCGCATCAATTTTGTATAGCATTTAGATTATCTGCTGAAGACTACATGACTAGCTTATAGACCGTGGGTTAAACTTTGATCTTCGGTGGAGATCAGCTGTTGAGGGAATGGGGGAATTTGTTTTATTGTTATTGTAATCATTACGAATTTTCAAGTTAGCCTAATCCCGGTTTGTAACATACATGTTAATTTACATGCAAGATAACAATTTGCCCACGAATTCCATGTGTACATCTCACAGAATCAAGCTTAAACTTCGGGACATCTTAAAAATATTTTCATTGCTAATAAAGGGCTCAAGTTATTCTTGCAGGGATGCTTCCAATCTAAGATAGTTTGAAAAAGTGTGTGGATTTACAAAGTATTTCATTTCAATACGATAGTTTCATCGAGATTTACTTAGTCCGAATGATTTCTCACATCAACTGTACCTATGCGTCTACGACCTACATGTTACCTACTCGATATACACATTTTGAGAAGGGTTATCTCGTCAGGTACATGAAAGACTGCCAGTTGCAAAAGAATCTGTCATATTAGTGGATGAAAAATTATTCTTGCCGGATCCGACCTCGAAGCTTTACAATTGTCGTATTAGACTTAGAATGTGACGTCTCTCGCTCAAGGCCGGTCAATAGGAACGCGTTTCAGGTAAGCCGATTGTTTAGAACTATCGAGTAGGCATGAGTATTCTCCGAGCTTCGTTGCAGATCGGCTGTATGGGAGAACGACTTGGCTCCTCCGTCCATTCCTCTTGGATTTACTTGTGGGATTTCACTCTCTCATTGTGGCGGCTGTGATTTATCATCCGACGCCCATTGAGACTCACAGGGACGCGCTTTCACTTCAAAATCCTCGGGATGAGTGTGCCCATCTATGGCCTAGGCTCGTCCGCCACGCGACCTCAAAGGCGGGCGGGTTGGACGTCAGGCCACGAACCCAGGGTTCTCCTCAACCTGCCCCCCCCCCTCTCCAGCCGTTGGGGACGGAAGGACGGGTGGGCGGATGTGCCACGGGACCGCGGGCCAAATTACGTGAGGAGATAAGCCCATGGGGGAGATGGGCGCACCCTCGTGTGTGAGTTCGGGTAGGTGGGCGGGGTCCATTATCCTCAAATCACTGGATCTTTTCCAGTCCCGCTCTGCCCAGGTGTCTTCTTCCACCCCGTCGGTCGCAGGGGCACAGCGCCACCCCGCCCTTGGAGTTTGTGGGGTGCGGGGGAAATTAACAATTCGACCCCCCTTCTCCCATCCCTCCGTTGCCGTCACGCGCGGTGTCGTTTACGGGTCTAGAGGAGGGAGTTCACCGCCTATTGCGACCGCTTCCCCTCGCCCGCCCGCCCACCCACTCCCCTAAATCGTCTCTCCGCACGTGTTGCCGGGTGGGGGTGGGAGAAGGAGAATAGGGGGTGTGTCGACCCCCCACCCACGATCCCGCGTGTCTTCTTTGGTTCCTCCCGAGCCACTTTTGACCCCTTTGCGAGACCTGTCTCTCCCTCGCATCGCGCAGTGTGAGTTGTTGACGCCAGAATTGGAGCAACTCCCTCTCAACGAGGGTAACTCCCAGCACTTTTTAACTTAAGAAAATGGCCCACCAGAAACATGCCATCTTGGATTTTCGATCCATCACTTTAATTTTTTTTTCGCGTAAATGTAAATGAGATGTGGTGAGCAAACTTAACTTGTCCTGATCTCCATAAAAAAATACGAGAAAAAAGTACAGCAATTTCTACCCATAAACTAAAAAAAAAATTCTCCGCCATCAAAAATTTCACCCTCGGCCATTTCAAAATAAATTTTTTCCTTCTTAAATACACGAGAAAACGGAGTATTTACGGATTAGAACATAAATTAGGCCAATTATTGAAATTATTTATAACCGGTTATCTATCGGTTAAAGTAGACTTTGGATTGATGGTTTCCGGCCTAACTTTATGGAATCGATTCATATTGGAAATGAAAAAATAGTAAATTTGTGATTCCGCAGAAAATTTATTTCGATACAAATCCGGTTTCGGCGTTCAACGACATCTTCAGGTTTCATTTTTTTCATTTCCGATAGGCACAAGCCACACAACGGTACAGCGACAATTCCCTTCTCTCTCTGGAAAAAAAAACACAACCCGGTATCCAGCCTTACAGTTGGCCCTTCTTCAATTCTTCATTCTTCCTTCCTTCCTTCACTCCGTCCAAAATCCCTATCCTGTTTCTGCCCCTTCCTTGCTTGCCTAACATTCTCCCCTCTGTCACAGTCCCCAACATCCCATTGTCAAGAAATATGCTTTGCATCCATTTTTCCTGTATCCTTTGGATTTTCCTCAATAATCCCCTCTCTTTTTCCACCACATTTGGTACTTTCTCGTTTGTTTTCCTTTCTGTCAACTTTACCTTTTCAATCCTTTCCCACATTCCGATTTCAGAAGCCTCCAATCTACACCTATCCTGCTTCAATGACCATTTCCGCGCTGTATGTAGCTACACTCCATATGAAGTCGTTTTGACGAGCTTTTTCTTAATATTCTTATCAAAGTCCCTGTCCAGATCAACTCCCTCCTCCTTTTGAAAGATTTTTTCCTAACAAATACATAGGTATTATTGGTTTAATCGGTAATGCTATGATTAACCATAAAATTCGTCATCATCTTCTAAAAAAACATATATTTCCATTTTTACATTCCATCGCCATTCAATCCCTACGTTGTCAAGGAGTTCCGGTATTGAACGTGACGCAGAGAAAAAGTGTACACTGAGTAATCGTCATGAATAAACGGAGATTAACTTTACCATTGGATAATCTAATCAGCGTGAGACTGGACTCACGGGAGACGACTTGAAATTTCCATTTCTATTTTGTATTTCATGGTACCTCTCGGAATTCGAGACCATTATAATTATTTGGTAATTTGCTGTTTATGGTAGGTTTAGAATGGATGCAAACTTTACACTCTTACATTTCATAGTCTAGCCTAACAATACCAAACTTGATACCTCTCAGTGCAATAAGTCCTTTAATTCCGCATGCTTCCTTCCTCGTTCCACTCCGTCCAAATTTCCTAACCTTTTCTTGCTCATACTTCACTGGTCTAATTCCCTCGTAACTATCACAATTTCTCTTTATGGGTAGCTTAAAGCGGTAATGGAAGGTATAATATTGGGAAAAATGAGGAAGTACTAGAAATGGTGGGAAGGAGAGGGGTTTGTTGAGAGAAATCCTATGGAGGCAGGAAAAATGGATGAAAGGCGTATTGAGCGGTAGTGGAATGTTGAAGAGGGTAATAGAGGGGAGAATGTTGGGCAAGCGAGGTAAGGGTAGGAACAGGATAGGGATGTTGGACGGGATGAAGGGAGGAAAGAAGTACGCCGAGATGAAGAGGGACCTGATATAGATTAGTTTGCTAGGTGGGGAGTCACAAAATGTTTATTTGATAGTTGTGTCCATCGAAAAACCTACCTTACCGGTAGATTACCTAATAATAATATTGGGAAAACGAGGTGTAGGGAGGAAAAGAGGCATTTGGTTTAAGGATATTGTTTTCGTTTTAATTAGGGTTTAGGAGTATAATAGTGTATGGTTCAAGGGTTCATCGAATACCTACCTTTAACAGATAGACTACTGCTAAAAGAAATTGTTGCAAATATAGTAATTATCCCCAAGAATTAGAGACAACACATAAGACAATGATGCCAACATTATAATTGCGAATTAATCCATGTGTAATGATGTTACACGCGCTTCTATAAGCCACCGTGGTGGTTTCCAAAGTGAAAGTTAGATGTAGACACATTCCCACATTATTGATAACGACGTTAAATTTATGAGCACCGAGAGAGATTGGGTTAAATCCCGGAGATGCTTGTGAAATTATTTAATACCTTTTACGAACTGAACAGAAAGTTGGGCGAGTCTTTATGATCACGCCTTCTGAAAATAATTTCAATGTATTTTTGAAATATATTTATGGATCTTTTTCTTCGCTCTTTTAACATATATTTAGTGAACACAATTTCGATAAGTATTCATATCTTGTCTCATCCTTGAAGACATTATTGGTGTATTTGCCAATATGAACATGTTTTCACGAAAACAGATTTGGATTCGTCGTTCAGGATTCTTGTAACCAGGGAACGTTCCTTCTTCTAGAAAGTGAGACTACTAATACTAGCGTTTTAATTGCTGTTATCATGAAAAATTTAATTAAACTATATGGTTATAGTCATTTGGTAGAGACACAAAAATGGCTATGGATAAATTTTATCGAAACACTTTGATGAAACGCTAAAAACATTTCCAAGATGGACCTAGTATTTCATCGAGTCCACACATTCCATTTTGGTGTACCCGATGCAGTTCGGGAAGGAATCACTTGCGGAATCCTAAAAATTCATCACTACTCACTTTTTAAGTTAAATTATAATCGCCATGTGCTGCACAATAGTTGTGTAGCATTAAAATCATTTGATAAAGTAGCTGTGTCTTCAGGATCACGGATATTACGGTAAACCACTGCATCGTCGGCAAATAAACGTATTTTACCAGTGACTACAGAGTAAATGTCGTTAACATAAAGAAGAAATAAAAGAGATCCGATGACAGTTCCCTGGGGAACACCGGAAGTGACTTCTACTATATTTGAACTAACTCCATCTATGACTACTCTTTGTACCCAACCATTCAAAAAGTCTTAATCCAACCGAGGATAATTTATATTTTTATCGATACTATATGTTTCTGGCTTCCTAACCAGATTTTACTGCAAAAATAACGTGGCAATTTCTATGCGTCCGCGACGATTCTTCACCAAGCATGGCAGCTTTTCCACCTTTTCAATTCCGAAATTATGCCTTCCTGCTTACAATACCCAGCCTACCGGCTTCGTTTACCGTCTTCGTAATCCATGACTCTGGTATACTATGTCTGGACTGGAGTAGTAGACGGACTAGCCAACGCTTCGGATCAACCACCGTCCGTCTGCCCCCTGCCCATTTCGTGTAAGAAGTTGTCAGAACTGAATATGGCATACATATATATAAAAATAGATAGCGAAAAATCACATAGCTTGGGTGGAGCTGCAGGTGCCCAGAGTGGCTTGCCCGGTAATCGAACCCGGGGCCCTCCGGTCAGTAGTCCAACTCTCTACTCCTTGGACTACTGCGACCCACATATATATATTTAAAAACATATATATATATATATATATTTATATATATTTATTTATATATATATATATACAGACACACACTGTATCCACTTTTTGGACCGAAGAATGCTTTCTACGCGCAATGACGGTTTTTTTAAGGGTGTTGCTGTCTCACCACTCGGGGTCGTGTGAATGTATTTTGGGGACTCCTCCCTTCACCCCGAATCGGGGGTTGAGGGGGTGGTGAGGGCCCCACGCCCCTTTTAACCCTTTCCTCCCACCTCTGCAACCCTTTGTCTCGCCCTCTCTCTCTCTCTTGCTAGAAGGCCTCCTCCCTCCTCTTCCACCCCGTATCCCCATCTCCTTCATCTCATATGCTCCGCCTATGGCTTCCTCCTCCCTGCTGCGTGCACCCCCTCCCTCCCCTGCAGCCCACTCCGGCTGGTTCTTGAAGGGATTTTCAAACGGACAGCGTTGTATATGCGTACGTATATGTATGCACGCATATGCGCTCGTCCTTAACCTCATGAGTTCGGATTCGTGTATCCATGCGATGGGAGCGATTGAGGATCTTGATGACTAGAATTTTTTAAGGGGTCGTTTGTATACTAGAGGTGTCCGTAGACATAGTTATTTTTCCTTTCAACCCTTCCACCCCCTCCCCACACCCTTCAACCTTTCTCCTTCTCATCCCTTATATTTTCTCATCATAGAGCCGAAATCGAAATTAGCCATAATTTGGGTGTTAGTTCACCCCGTGAAATGTTATGTGCGTGTCTGTGTATGTTTTTGTTTGAATTACCCATAATATGTTTGTAGATAAATGTGATACGGCGGGATTCTGGGTCCACTCACGCCGTAACAATGACCGTGACGAGTACGAGACATCACCACCTGAATAATAAAACAAAAAATTGTGTGTGAGAAAGGTTTTGAACAGAAAAAAATACTGAATCGTGCCTCTCCACAGGCGCGAAGAAATCAAATTTACGTGTGATAATCTTCAAAATTGTTTTTGCCCCATTTTGGAACGATTCGAAATCTTAAACAAAAAAAATGCTCATCCTTCGTTTATGTGTTAAGATTCTATTCCCAGGGCCTTTTGGAACGAGAGAATGATTATTGAAACAACTCGGCTATTTGTTGGGAACAATTCAAAGACCAAAGAATCATTACCATCGCCCAAAAGAAACTGATAAGTTTTCATGCATTGGATGTGAGAAAATTTGTTGTCAGAGGTATTTTTTTTTAAAGAAAAACATAATTTCCTACGGAGTTTGTTTTCCTTATTTTTTGGGACATGAACTGTTCCTCGACAAAAAAATGAAAGCGAATTATTCTTGAGTTTCCAATCCATTTGGGAATAACAAACAGGAAAAAAAGGGGCAGACAGCCATTCGCTTGCTTTGAAAAAATTTGGTAGTCCAGTTTGCACAGCCCAACGCTCTACCCACAGGACTACCACACGCCCTTTACTCTACAGCTAAAATTAAGTAGTTATTGATAAACTGAAGAATTCTATCAATATATTTGATATCGATATTGTGTTTATTAACGAGACGAGATGAGAATCGGTCGCTAACGAAATGAATATTACAAAGATGGAGATTATAGCTAATCAATGGTTCGCTGATTAATTATTGAAAATCTTATTCGTCTTTCTTTGGACCCTAGTAGAGAATACGTGCAAGCTAGGAAATTTTAAGATTGAATGGCATTCGTGAGGAAGCAAGTTTCCAAAGATTGCATGTATGACTTGGGGGAGTTAACATTTCGAAACGCGCTCGTGAGATCCTTATGCCCTGCGCTCATATTCCGTTCGAAGTCTTGCAAGTGCCGTGCATGCGCGTGGAAACCTTTCTTCTTCTGGTTTTATGACGTCCCCCCCACTCCCTCTCATACACGCGTCTCAGGCGACGTGATGCGCTATGTATTGCTCCGAAACGAATGTTCTCAAAAAGCGACAATTAAACACCTGCGTGCAGTAGTTAATGACACCTGTGGCCACCAAACCCTCTCTGCCCGCCATACCGCGTTGCATCACGTCAGATGACGGAATAAGTTGCCTTGTCTAACGTCATCCTCCAATTGAGAGGGCTTGATGCACACGACGATGTTTTCGTTATGTTTTTCCCCTAGGTATTCCAAAGTGAGTGGCCGTGGTAGTCCGATGAACAATAAGTTACTCAGTGTCGTTGGTGAAATTTCCTCCCAGATTGTTTTAAAGGAAAAGACAGGTCGTGAAAACGCAGCAAGTATTTCGGATCCTTGGGAGAATGAGTTGATAAAAGAATTAGATAAATTTCATAGAAAATCCGCCAGATTCGTCAAAAATCATTACAAAAAGAAGACGAGCGTGACAGGGCGTGCGCGTATACATCGAATACATTTATCTGTAATAAACTTTAAAAAAGCAAGTGGATGAAATTATTCAATCATAACCTCGACCTTGAATTGTGGAAGTTTGTACAGAATATTAAACTATCATAAAGATGACAGAGGTCGTGTCCAATGAACAAGTCTTTCTCACTTTTAATGCCTTTCTGTGATGACCTGATAATTATATTAAAAGGAATGGTACTTTATTTAGTGTCCGAAATATACCGTCGTTATGCGAAATGGTTTGACCAAAGTCCAAGGTCCCATTTAGATGAATCAGTCACGTCAAGGTAATTATTTCTATCCATTAGGGAAGAGAGGCAGAAGTTGGGAGTCTTTCGAAGAAGACAGGACAGGTGGATGCAGATGATACTGAAAGAGTCGATGGAATGCTGAGGGCGGTGATATTTAGAGGGGAGAATGTTGGGAGAGTGATGAAGAGGGGGGAAAAGTATGTGAAATTTAGATGGAATCAAGGGAGACAGAAATTATTCATAGCTAAAGAATAAATATATGCAAATTGTAGTATGTCTAAGAGAACAATGTTGTATTTTACGACAACCTAAGCCGTAAGACTACTTCTTATAATTATTAACAATTTTAACTTAGTTTAAATGTTCATTTTTCTAGTTTTACGACTATATAGAGCATTAATACTTGAGGAGTTGTACTTGAGTAGTTGTTTGATAGTGATGAAGAGAAATATTGTGTTCGATTTGAGTGCTAATGGCGAATGAATTGAGGAAATTGGGTGGGCTCGTGTCAGAATTATGAGAAAAATGTTTTCGATAGATGGCAGCATAGATGAAGAGGACGGAAGCATGAGAATTTTTCCAGGAATATTGTTGTTAGTACGTGGCGTATACACTAATGAATGTTTGTCTTGTGTTGCAAAAACGGCAGTGCACGAAAATGTACTCCTTCCAGTACTACTGTATGACGGTGAAACTGTAGTGTGCATGGATTTGTATGCATTTCATATGAATACAGTGGTTGTTGCGTTCCTGGGGGTTAAAATTGGTAATGTAAAGTTTGAGGAATGAATGGAGCCGGGCAGAAGATGCGAAATAGGTGCACCAGGAACTGACGGGTACGAGAGAAGCGTGCTTCACTGGTAGGGCCACGTTGAATGGATGGACATGAGAACAAATGATGTCACCAAACAGGTGCGAGCACGTGAGAAAAAAGCGAATGGTTTTTTTTTTGAAAGGATAGGATGGACCGAGAATGTCGTACGGTTGACGAGATGGAAGAGATTCTCAGGGCGAGGAATATTTGAGAAAGAGAAATTGCATAAAACAATGTATAAATGTGAAGGAGACGAAGGAAAAGCGAATGAAAGGAAAGCCCCTGAGATAATTACAATGAGGATTATCTTGATTACGATCCATAAGGGGACCGTCGTCAATGTTACGTTGGTGCACATGTATAATCTTTACAATAAATTTATCTCGACAAATTACGTACCGTGGAGCCCATACGGCATTCCCCCAGTTCAGAAAAGCTTTTGTTTTGGAAGTTTGGTCTCTCTTTGATTTTTTCCCCTCGGGAATCCTTGTCCTATTAATTGAAGGGGTTCGCAGGGACAGTGACAACACGTGTAGGATCCCAAGCAAGGGTCTCGCCCCCGATCCACCTTCCGTGGGTCCAACTTTCGCAGCAGCCTTCAGGACAACGTGTCGCAAAATTAATAAACGCTGCGCTGAGCTGGGTTTAGGCTGCATTCTCCCTTGCAGCCGGCCTACGTAGTGGTGTTTTCCCAGGGCTGTGATTTACGAGGCCATAATCATCACCGGCCATACGATACCAGATTTTGAACTTCGTGGAGGAACGACCTCAATTTGTTATTTTTTTTGCTGAATTTTTCGGGTAAGGTCATTCAGATGTTAAAAATGAATTAAGGTGCACTAAACTCCTGTGTACCGCGATTTCGATTGATTCGTTAATTTAGGCTTACTTCGACGTGTATGCATGTATTTCTACAGTAAAATGTATGTTTAAAGTTCTTAAATATACGGAAACATTTGCTACCCTAACGTCTCCCGGAAAGGAAAACAAATGAGGAAGTACTGGAGATGGTGGGTGAGGAGAGGGGTTTGTTGAGAGAAATCCTATGGAGGCAGATGAAAAATGGATGAAAGGCGTATTGAGCGGTAGTGGAATGTTGAAGAAGGTAATAGAGGGGAGAATGTTGGGCAAGCGAGGAAGGGCAGGAATAGGATAGGGATGTTGGACGGGATGAAGGGAGGAAAGAAGTACACAGAGATGAAGAGGGATCTGGTGTAGATTAGGTTGCTGGATTGGGTTTTGTTTGGAGTTGGAAAATATTTATTTGATAGTTGTGTCCATCCAAAAACCTACCTTAACCTAGGTAGATTACCTAATAAAAAAACGTCTCCCGCCAAACACCTTTGCGACTAGCTGGGTAATGTATAGATATAGATGTATTTCATTGATGACCAATTTAGTACGTATATGGACGTGAAGAAAAGACCAAGGGCCAAGATAAGCTATGTTTGCTTCTAGATTTAACAAAGGAAGAAATGTTCAGTAACACCAGGCGAGTTGTGAAACCAAAGATAATTTTTATGGACGATATTGTTCTGGAGGAGGCGAGAGAATTGTTGGGAGAAATCAAAAGTGGCAGGAAAGTTGGATGAAAAGCATATTGATCGGCAATGGGAAGTTGAAAGCTGTAATAGAGGGGAGAATCTTACGAAAACGAGGAAGGGGCAGGAATAGGATTGGGATGTTGGACGGGATGAAGGGAGGAAGGAAGTATACGGAGGTGTAATGTCAGACTTAGTGTTTTATTAGGACAGACGAAGGAATTTATCGATGTTTCGTCTGTGTCCATCCAAAATCTTTAACAATAATAATAAAGAAAGAAGTTAATACAACAACCTCTTGACGTCTTGGTAACCCATAGAAAATAAACTATTGACATCGAGCAGGAGTAGGCGCAAAATTTAAACTATATTCCACGAAATATTTTATGACGCGTAGCAAAGATGTACGCAACGTAGAATTAGATAATAAGATTAGCATCGTGTGGCCGAGTTACTGTAGTGTTAGATGTTTCATCTCGCGTTTCATCCGAAGAGATAAGGAAATGGGTTGCTGTAGAGTTGTCTATTCTGCATATCCATCCAAAACCTACTCTATCCAGTAAAATCCCAATAGTAATAATAATAATGGGTCATTAATTAAATCAATATTTTTCGGTATACCCGCTCTGTATTATCTACCCTTCTCTACCCCCTATTACCACTCAATAGAGATGATGCATTGGGAGTTTAATTCATTAATTTTTACGGCAGCAGCTGTGGGGAAGAATTTTAAAGCTAAAATTGATAGATATGAAAATGAACGAAGAGGTATTACAAGTACGATGGTGACGGAGACGATAGGGTAATTGGGAGAAATCCAAAGGGCACAGGACAGTTGAGTAAAGTGCATTTTGATTGGAGATAGAATGTTGAAAATTTTGATAGAGATTAGGCAAGCGAGTTAAGGTGAAGGAATAGACTAGGCATGATGGACAGAGTGAGCGATTAAATGTAGAACAGAAAGATTTAAGACGTAATTTTTTCCGCGAACGATAGGGGATCGTCATAACATTGTTCGACTGCGGTAAGGTCTTATTCGATTAAAATTATTCTGGTGTGTATTCACCCCCTGCCACACACCCTAGCGGTGGCTTGCAGGGTATATATAAATAAAATAATAAAAGGGAGGGAGGAAGAATGCAGAGGTGAATAAGGGTTTATTGTAGTGCCGGATGTCAGGTTGTTTTTTGTTATGAGAGACCAAGAAATGTATCGATGCCCTGCCTGTGTCCATCTAAATCTTGCCTTAAACGGTGGAGTGCCACTAATAATTATTATGATTAATTATATCGCATCCCTAGATCACTCGTCGCAAAAAGATATTGCGTTTACATCGTGCATCTCCTTCGCTACTTTACAATACCGAACTGTCCCACCCGGGTGAGTGTAATTAAGGGGGTGGAAGTGTTTTTTTTTTAATGCTCCTGCGTTGCCCCGGTAACGGACCAACAGGACGCGCGTGTTTCCCTCTGCCCAGATTGAAACCGATCAATTTTTCCGTACGTTCATTCCGGCTCATGAATGTAAATTTCATCTCGGAGCCGTATATCGCCGCTCGTATCGATGGTAATACGTCATTGGGTAAGTGATGTGTTCCGTACTGAGGTCGTATCATGTACTACATGCCTACAGTGCAAATTTGAATTTTTATTACTGCATTACATTCCGTACTGTATTCAGAGGACTCGTATATGGAATTCGCCCTAATAGAAACTTGCGCATGATGAAGTGGGGGAATGTGTTACCGGGGATGGAACAGTAGATCCCGTGATTTTGCCGTTCGCTGTGCCAATAGTCCATTCGTTTTGCGTCGAACAAGCGGATTAGCGACGATCAGTCTTCGGGCTTGTAACGCTCACGTTAATGATGTGAATGATGGACGGGAGACCGGAGTGGCAGGTGCCGCGTTACTCAGGTCGCATTTGAAAGAGTGGGGTGATGGTAATTTGCCACCGGGGAGCTTTTTAAAATGCCCCAAAATTGTCCGCCCGCAGCTCTATGCCACTATCGTCTCTCCCACCCGTCCAATTCAGTCGTGCGAATCTCCCATTTACTCGCACGTGGAGTGGCCGTTGATACAGTCCACGCGACCCGCTGGTCTTCAACTGCTTTTGCGACGAAAGTTCCCTCACCGGCCGTATTAGGTTTCGTAAAAAAAACCGTTGAAAACAAACAGGGAGGCCTGCATGGTAGTTGGATAGTCTGTTTTGTGAGACAATTGATACACGAATTAGATCATCTATACAATACCCCGAAAGTCACCTCAAGTTTCGGCAGGCCTCCTACTTCCCTACGCCAACGTAACGGCTACAGGGTAAGATGCAGATGAAGGAATTGTGGCGGGGGATGCTAGAGCATCAGCATATATGCTTACTTTTCTTGTTCTTAATTTTTATGTTCTTTTTTCTTTCTCTATTGCATTTGATGACTACAAAATGATGTGCACCTTTCGTAGCTTATCACTGTATAATACGATGGTAGGCTGAAAAGTAATGCACACATGCTTGTAGAGCGTGAACAAAAGCAAATATCAAGATCGGGAAAAAAGCACATTATAAAGTATGATTCTTAAGTTTCAAAATCATATATTTATTTTCAACATAACTACCGTTAAGGCTAATACATTTCTCCAAACGTGTAACAAGTTTTTTCATTCCATCGCTGAAAAACTCTTCCGACTTTTCTCGAATCCAGGACTTGACAGCTGCCTTCACCTTATCGTCCAAGGTGTAATGATTACCCTTGAGGTGTCTCTTGAGTTGAGAAAAAAAATAAAAATCGCAAGGCGCAAGATCGGGGGAATAAGGAGGGTGTGGAATCGGTTCAAATTTCAGGTTTCGCAGAGCCTCTCCAGTTGCGCGCGAGGTGTGTGGACGAGCGTTGTCATGTTGCAAGATTATTATTGGCGCCAGGCTCACTTTAACACGACAAGATCGACCAATATGGTTTGCAATATGCTTTTAAGTGATTCGCCAGTCATTTTAATAAAATCCTCGAGTAGTTTGCGATGTTTATCGTCTGTGGCAGTGATCGGACGTCCGATGCGTATTTCATCAACAGTTATGGATTTTCCAGGCTCGCAACCACGAAATTTTGCTACCCATCGATTTACAGTAGAACTATCAGCAACATCTTCACCATAAAGAGCCTTTAAACGACGTTGAATGTCAGCAAGAGTCACTTTTTAAGCACTTAAAAATTTAATATCAGCCCGCTATTTAAGTCGCGTTGACATAGTACTAGAGCACGTCTCCAATCTTCCGTTTCTCGAAATACACTGGATGAATGTATCGACCTCAAACCTGCGCATGCGTATTGAGGGGGAATGTTACTTCCACATGCCACAAGAGTGCTTCTGAAGGCCATCTTGATTGTGGTCTACAAGCATGTGTGCATTTGTTTTCAGCCTACCCTCGTACCTCTTTCCTTGCCCTGCATCATTTCTTTTTTCACTTCTTCGTAATTTCTATCTGCCTTACAAAAGCCTACTCTTTTCCTTCCTCTACCTATGTCTTTCTCTCATAGCCTTCACAATACATCTATATTTCAATATTTCCTCCATCTACTCTCTCTCTCCTTTTTCAGATTTCCCCTTCTAACATCCTGTCTTCGCCCACCCCAATTAAAACCTCATCGCTGTTCTTCCCCTCCATTAGAACTTATCTTCTCCATTCTCCACGACACACCCATATCTCAAAAGCCTCCGCTCTATGATCATCTTCTTGCCTCATAAACCAGTTCTTCAACAAGGTTTATGATGAAGTATCCACAGCAAAATTGTTGAAAGATTTGGGATGGGATCCCCTCCAAAAACGACAATTAACTTATACAGTGAATCTTTTAATGAAATTTGAGGCCGATCAGTTTTTCGAAGACATTTAGCCCAAATAACAATAGATGACAGAATCATTCATTCAAGATTAGAGAAATAAACTGCAGAGCGGATAGGTTTATTGTCATTTTTTCTGAAAACAAGGATTTAACAGCCGCCATTCACATCGATTAGAGAATGTATTTATATTTTTATATTTACATACATGGATACATATATTTTTTATATAAATTCACTTGGAAATATACTGATCAAAAGGTTCCCGGAATTTATTCAGAAAATTAAAAATACAAGTTTATTCATCTAAATCTATATTGTCCCCTTCAAAGTAATCCCCATCGACTGCAACATACTTATGCCAGCGCTTGATCCAATCCTCGAAACATTTTTTATATTCGGTTTTCGGTATGTCCATCAGTGCTTCCTGCGATTTTTCCATTACTTCCTCTCGGCTGCTAAAACGCGTTCCCCGTAATGGTTTTTTAACTCGATTGAACAGAAAGAAGTCACAGGGAGCCAAATCAGGTGAATTCGGTGGCTGTTGGATGGTATTTGTTGCATTTTTCGTCAAAAAATTACGAATAATGATAGCACTGTGCGACGATTTCTGGTCTCTTTTGGCGAATTGCTTCACGCAAACGTCTCATAACGCCCAAATAATACTCTTTGTTTACTGTCTGGCCTTCTGGCAAAAATTCATGATGCACTGCACCGTTGTAATCCATGAAAACCGTCAGCATTGCCTTCTTTTTTGACTGAAAACGACGTGGTTTTTTTGGTCTCGGCTCATTTGGTGAACGCCATTCACTTGCCTGATGTCTGGATTGCGTGTCGTACTCATAAACCCACGTCTCGTCTCCAGTAATGATCCTTTTGATGAATGTGGGATCGGATTCAGCCTCGCAAATCATGTCTTTTGCGACGTCAACACGGTCTCTTTTTTGCATGAAATTGAGGTCTTTTGGCACCAACTTTGCTGCTACACGACGGAAACCCAAATCATTAACCACAATGTCTTGGGCGGATCCATAGGCAATGTTCAAGTCCTCTGCTATTTCTCTGATGGTTAATATGCGGTTATTGACCAACATTTCTTTTACTTTATCAATTTTTTCACCGACTTTCGATGTCGATGGTCTGCCACTGCGTTCATCATCTTCGATTGAATCACGACCACTTCTGAACCGCTCGTGCCACTGGTAAACGACCGTTGTTTTTAGAGAATCGTTGCCGAAACACTTTTCCAACATTTCCAACGTCCGTGCGCCACTAAATCCGTTTTTTATGCAAAATTTAATACAAGTTCGTTGTTGCAAATTTAAATCCATTTCTGCAATTGTAAAAAATCGCCAACACACACAGAGATAGATGTACTCTTGGCTACGTAACTTTTGCAAATGTCAAGTTATGACACTAAGATTTAAAGGGAATATCAACAACAGATGTACCAATTTAACAAAAAAAAACAGAACTCAAATCGGAACGATGGGAGCGCCACACGGTGGTTATTCCGGGAACGTTTTGATCAAGGTAGTATTTTACAGACGAATGCAGGAGGGGTGGGAAAGGCATCGGAGCATCGGCCCGGGAAGTCGAAAGATCCGTGGTTCAAGTCCCGGTCAAGGAAATATTTTTGCACTTGTGATCTGCTCAATTCCGCCTTCCCCACAACTCTTGTATTCGTCCTTCATGTATGTTCCTATCCCTTTTCCATTTGTCTATTTCCATGTGAATGAGTATATGTTTATATAAATAAATAAATATATATATATATATATATATACACACACACATCTCTCGGGTAACAACTATCGGAGCACTTTGGCGCTTTATAAGATCGCAGATCTCAGTGAAAATCTGGTTTCCTTATTAGCTTAGTTGGTAGGCATCCGCCCGGCAAGTTGAAGGCCCGTGGTTCAAATCCCGGATAAGGAAATATTTTTTAATTTGTGATCTGCTCAAATCCGCCTTCCCCACCTTTCCTGTTTGTCCTTTATGTGTTTTCCTATCCCCTTTCCTTATATGTTTATTTCTATGTGTGAAAATAATATTTGTTCGTATGAAATATATATTTATATATATATATATATATATAAGCATATATGTGTGTGTTTGTAGGTATGTTTGCATATATTTTACTGTACCTATGTATGTATGTATGCATATGTATGTGAATGCATTTATGTAAACGTATACGTGGGTGGTCTGAAAAGTTTCTGACCTCAGAAAATTAAAAAAAAAATCTTTTTAGGTCGGAAACTTTTCAGACCACCCTTGTATGTAAAAGAGTTGGGATTATAAATAATAGTAAACATAACGTTCTTGTTACACTAATTTACGGAAAATCGAGGTGGTACCATGTGAACTTCTCTTGAGTCCGATAAGTGGTTACACAATTTCATTTGCATTATGGCATTATTATCTGACGTATTGTCTCATACAACCTACGGTGCGTGACCTTGCCTGCTCGTGTGCTCTTCATTCCAGGTGTGAATACACCCTCCGCCACACTCCTTCCAGGTGGCTTTCAGGGTTTTATGTAGATATAGAAAGCACTACGCTCCAATCCAAAGAGTTTATTAATATTTCTTTCGGATATTTACTCTGGATACCCATCATCAATCCTTCAGGAAAATTCCTTTTTCGCTTACGCAGTTCCGTATGCAGATAGATATATACACGCTTACACTCAGCAGCTGATTCAAGGGGAAGCCATAGCCTTACCAAACTATAGGAATTGTGTGGTTGCGATTGTCGTTGTTATTTCCTGTTTAAAAATCCAATATAGAAGGCCAACTTGGTATTTTTTGGATAGGAGTGCTAATAGCCTTCTTCATCATTTGTTTTCGTTGCCACTACTTAGGCCTACAACTTGGCCTTGGCCTTGATCTGGTGCGTATAAAAGGACGTTTGAATGGTGATTTAAACAATGGCGTGTTCGATTTGAGAATGGTATTTTTGTTGTCACTACAATGACTACAACACTACAATGACGTTTGCTTATATTTAAATATTGGCGCTTCAGAACACAGTTTTGCTCCTGCAGCGCCATCTACTGATTCATTGAGAAGCTATAGCAGCATTTTTTTTGTTTCAGAAGTCGTTTGCTTGTCCGTGCATGCAAACAGCAATGTCCTCGGCAATCGTTGATCCCGCCAGCTGTGAAGTGCGTTCTGTCATACGATTCTTGTATGCAAAAGGATTGTCGGCTGCTGGAATTCATCGGGAATTATGCCTAGTTTATGGACCTACAGTTATGAGTGAAGGAAAGGTTAGACAATGGTGCTGTGCTTTTAAAAATGGACGAACAAATGTCCATGACGAAGAGCGAAGTGGTAGGCCCAGTATTCTGACCGATGAAATTGTTTCGCAAGTGGAACAAAAACTGCGATGTGATCGTCGATTGACAATTAATGGCCTGACTGAACAATTTCCTCAACTTGGACGCACTACTGTCTACAATATTGTTACGGAAAACCTCGGATACCACACATTGCGTGCAAGGTGGGTACCGAAAATGCTCACCGACCACCACAAAGAGCAAAGAATGTCCAGTGGACGAGAGTTTTTGGGTCGTTGGGAACTCTTTAAACCACCCACCGTACAGTCCTGACCTTATATCCAGCGACTATTTCCTCTTCTTTCACTTGAAACAGTGGTTCGGTGGACAACGTTTCGAAACCGAAGAGGAACTCAAGAATGGCGTTGTCGATTGGTTCAACCCTCAGGCGGCGAGTTTCTATGCAGAGGGGTTAAAGAAGCTGGTGCAGCGGTACGAAAAATGCTTAGAAGTGAACGGCGATTATGTAGATAAGTGAAGTAGGTTTGTAGTTAACTAAAAGTGCCAATAAAATGTGTTTCATATGAGTATATTTTTTCCTGTGACCAAACGGGCCTTACTTTATGAATACGCCTCGTACATATAGATACTGAAATCAAAACCTTTCACTGTCACTGCGGATCGGCATATTGTCTACGCCCACGTCCTAATTTGATTTCATCTCCCTTAATTGCCTTTCTATCTTGCCAACCTATTCTAATCTATGTCATATCGTCTCTCAATTCTTAATCTCGCTGGTTTAATTTCTTTACTGCACAATTCCTCTGTTGCATATTCCTTCCATCTTTCTTAGATATTTTCTGGTTCAAAATAATTTTTTAATTAATTTCGATTGCTTGCAACGATCTTCCCTTCTTACCTGCAGACAGGTTTCTAACCTTCCAGCATAACGCATTAATTTCACCCTTCCTCATCAACCTTCGTATATTCTCGCACCGAGTCTTTCGCCACGCTTCTTTCGCTATATTTGCAACCCGTCGCAATTTATTAATTAACTCTTTGTACTTCCTTCTATTTAAATCTGTATTTAAATTCTTCCATTTTCTTTCTCATAGATCTCTTCCATTTCATCTATCTTAGATATTTTAGTTATTGGTATCTTAGATATTTAGTCAATGTTATTCTGATCGTTTACGTTCGTGAAAAAAATAAAATCGTGAATCTATATGTTCTACACTTAATCTCTTCCAATTTTATTGACATGATCTCTCTTACCGTAGTACAATGGGGGTAATAATGCATTTTCATCATGACTACTAAAGAGGCCTCCTTCCAATTTATGCAACAGCTTCAATCTGTAATTTAGTCTTCGTTCCGTAAGTGATTCCCAGCCTAGCTTTTCTAATATTTTGGATACGCTACTAAGTTTATCATTGCAATGTTTTACAAATCTAGTCCCTCTACGCTCCACGCGATCCATTCCGGCAATCAATCCAACTTCGTGAGGATCCCATATGCTTGCATCATATTCTAAATCTAAATCTACTTAATACCACGCAAGCCGCCACAAGGGCGTGTGGTGGGAGGTGTTAGGGCACCACACGTAATTAAGAAAAAAAATTTCCATTCTTAATGAAGCCCAGCGAGTGAAATATAGCATTTCTCTTTGATCTTTTAATCACATTTACCCAGTGCTCTTCTAATAAAGCCTTAATTTTTCGTTAGCTTTTCCACATATTCCCAGTACATATTGCACTCAGGAGAGGTCGTGAGTCAATGGTGCGTATTATTAAAAAATTATCGAAGAAAACAAAAACAATGCTTTGAAATTACATTTTTTATTATACTTCTAAGATGTTACGTAGTACCCTGAAAGCCACCCCTTGGGTGTGTGACAGGGGGTTATTACATACCAGACTTTTTTGATCCAAATTATTTTTTTCGGTTTAAACACTTCATGAAATCTAATTAACCTTCAAGTGTTTGGGCTCGTATATGAATGAATGAGATTTAGACTTTGGGCTTCGTATTTTAACGGAAACCATTGTACGAGACACTCGTATATGACACATGAGGCTTGAATCCTTTTAGAATACATTTTAATTTTTAAAACATTTCAAATATTCATAAACTTAATGGTGTGTATTTTTTTATTTGCTACTCTTGTCAATAAATTTCAAACGCATGATTATTTGTTCAC
This sequence comes from Hetaerina titia, assembly GCA_037158775.1. NCBI lineage: Eukaryota > Metazoa > Arthropoda > Insecta > Odonata > Calopterygidae > Hetaerina > Hetaerina titia. Next base: position 80,817,271 of record CM073774.1, on the reverse strand, counting down.
ACTTCTTCCCTGTCCTTTCTAACTTTCTTTCCTCTTCTCCTATTATCGTCCATGTCTCACAGTCGTTGAAAATTAAACCCCGTTGCTATCTAAGTTGTAATGAACTGCTTCCTAACGTCTAGAATTTGCTAATAGGAGTTATCATTTCTAATGAGAAACTCTTCTTTGACATCCCTGTTCTCTTAACTGCAAATCATCGATTCCATAGTGGGTTGAATAACACTTACTGATTGCCTTCACTTTCGTCTTCTCTCTCTCTCTTCCTTGCGATGCAAAATCCTTCGCATTTGCTCAACCTCGTGAAGAGATAAGGGTGAGGCAGTTTACCTCTTTCTGAGTCTGGCGCCAAATTTCCTCGTCTCCTACCCCACCTTTGTATGCATCCGAGTGTGTGTGTGTGTGTGTGTGTGTGTGTATGGCTCTCTGTATGCGCAGACGCCTCCCTCCCGCCAGAGCGCTAATGAACCGAACCAACGGTCTCCTTTCCCCGGGCTCCGCAGAAACCCGCCCACTCTCGGCTGAAACTTTAGAATGGAGTGCCGTGATTCCTTTGGTCGGAATCCAAGTAACTGTGCGGCGTAAAATAATATGAAGAACACACGCGTAGGCGCTCATGTATACAAAAGGGTGTGGTTGCCTGCTAATTAGACAACTCGTCCGCAGGCTTAGAGGCTCGGAATCCCATTGTCATAACTCTGATGTGAACTGAAAAATCTGAGAGAGCATTTTGATTTCGTGAGATTTATCCAAGGAGGTAAAAGTGAAGATCAGGCTAAGAATAAACATTCACGGTTAAATTACAAAGATTCTGGCGATACTTTGTGTAATTCAAAAAGGGTCCCGGGGTCATAAATTCTTTCTGTTATCCTCGTTGACTTAACTGAATATGCTGGGAGAATCCGATGGTCCAAGGATTTACTCTGCACGCCAAGAGGGTGATTGGGAAAAGATATGATTCAGGATTATAATATTAAGATTTCCGGCGGTATCATCAGGAATTCTAGCAGGGTCCCAATTCGAAATTCCTATGTTAACCCTTGATGGATCTGGATAATTTGCAAGAATTTTCAATTTTGTCGATTTATTTGAGGACATGATAGAAAAAAATTCGATTCTCAGTTAAATTCCAAAGATGCGAGTAATATCATGTGAAATTCAAATATGCTGTATTAAATGAAATGTGTGTAATTTTCTAGTGATAATGAATCAGAATTTTGACCAAGGTCGTGGGAGTTCAGTAATGCAGGTTCAGTAATACAGGCCTGTATTTTGGAAATTTGCACACGTTTACATTCTATTCTATAGGATGAACGGTATTGGTCTAGCCTTTGTGGAACTTTTTCATTGTAGGCGATAGTGGAATGACCTATTTAATTGCAGTTCCACTGATATACAGGTATTGTATTATTTCCGCGGCCCTTAATAATTTCATAAGTTTTGCTTTCGGCACCTTAAGGTGACATAACATGTCGACACAATACCGTGGAAATAAATTACCAGTTGAATTACTATTCTTCAACATTTATTTCTTTTCCTAAATAAAAGTGTGCTGAAACCGTGGGATGTAATCAATTCCTTAAGGCGGTAATGACCAAACCTTTAGTCCTTCCTGTCTGGGCGTCTTGAGACGACAGCATAAGATTATTCGCCGACCGTACGTGCATCTACCAACGCATAAAAAAAAGGACGCCGAGGAATTTTCTGGCGATGTTAGCAATATTAATGTTTTTATAAATGTTGGTTGAGGAATAAAATTTTCATCCACATACTATATATGACAAGTAATTTATGGTACAGAAAATTGCGTTACATCAAATTGACATGACTAATCTAAGGTCGAAGATGGCAATTGATATACAGCCTGGATAAATCGGGCAAATAATGTTTTCAAATGCATTGTTCTATTGACCAACTTACTCACTTGGTGTTTGATGTCAGGAGTAGGATCTCCAGTTAAATTTGAAAGAAAGTTGCAAAAATGCGAGCGTGGGAAAAAGACTGTTGGTTTGCGTATGCTTAATAATTGCCTTCTATACCAACATAACACCTCGGAAGCAGATTTAAGTACGAGGCGCATTCTTAAAGTAAGTACCTTTGCTTATATTTAAATATTGGCGCTTCAGAACACAGTTTTGCTCCTGCAGCGCCATCTACTGATTCATTGAGAAGCTATAGCAGCATTTGTTTTGTTTCAGAAGTAGTTTGCTTGTCCGTGCATGCAAACAACAATGTCCGCGACAATCGTTGATCCCGCCAGCTGTGAAGTGCGTTCTGTCATACGATTCTTGTATGCAAAAGGATTGTCGGCTGCTGAAATTCATCGGGAATTATGCCTAGTTTATAAACCTACAGTTATGAGTGAAGGAAAGGTTATACAATGGTGCTGTGATTTTAAAAATGGACGAACAAATGTCCATGACGAAGAGCGAAGTGGTAGGCACAGTATTCTGACCGATGAAATTGTTTCGCAAGTGGAACAAAAACTGCGATGTGATCGTCGATTGACAATTAATGGCCTGGCTAAACAATTTCCTCAACTTGGACGCAATACTGTCTACAATATTGTTACGGAAAACCTCGGATACCACACATTGCGTGCAAGGTGGGTACCGAAAATGCTCACCGACCACCACAAAGAGCAAAGAATGTCCAGTGGACGAGAGTTTTTGGGTCGTTGGGAACTCTTTAAACCACCCACCGTACAGTCCTGACCTTATATCCAGCGACTATTTCCTCTTCTTGCACTTGAAACAGTGGTTCGGTGGACAACGTTTCGAAACCGAAGAGGAACTCAAGAATGGCGTTGTCGATTGGTTCAACCCTCAGGCGGCGAGTTTCTATGCAGAGGGGTTAAAGAAGCTGGTGCAGGGGTACGAAAAATGCTTAGAAGTGAACGGCGATTATGTAGATAAGTGAAGTAGGTTTGTAGTTAACTAAAAGTGCCAATAAAATGTGTTTCATATGAGTATATTTTTTCCTGTGACCAATTGGGCCTTACTTTATGAACGCGCCTCGTACTTATATCGATAGAACCATATTAAATACTTCGGCATTACCCTCACTCGCGACCACTGCTGGGCGAAACAAATGTGAGTGACACATGTAGAACCTAACAAAAAAATAAAATTCATTAGAAAAGTATTTGGGAAATGTGATGAGGAGGTTAAAAAGAACATTTTTATATTTCGCTAATTAAGCTCCATTTAAAATGTTCTGCTTGTATAATGGGATCCTCTTGAAGTTGGATTTGATTGCCGAATTGCGTGCAGCGTAGAGGAGCTGAATTTGTAAATCGTTGTTACGATGAGCCTTTTATATTATTGGAAGAACTAGGTTGGGAATCACTCATGGAGCGAAGATTAAAATACAGATTTTGGAAGAATATTATGTCTTTAGCAATGATGTTGAAAATTTATTAATAGCTCCATTGTACCACGGCATGGGATAATATTTTAATAAAATCAGAGATATTGTGTCGAAAGTATGTATTGAAGATGCCATTTTTCCCACCAACGATAATGGACCAGAATAACTGTATCTGAACGATCAACCAAGGAAATGTTATTTTTCTTTTTTTCATTCTAATTAGCTTACTGTTTTGTCATTGTCTCATTTGACCTTGATTTTTTGTTCTCTGTGTTCCTAACAGCTCTTCTCTTATACGGAGAGAGGTACATCTCCTTCGCATGTTACTGTTGTTATCACGATCTACATTATATGAATTATTTTACTCATATTTTGTGAGTAAAAATTAAAAAATCTCAATTTCTGAAGTTGCATACCTGGTCACTCCAGCCAAACACGCTCTCGGTGGCTTGCAGGGTAAAATATAGATGTTATATAGTATCTGTTAGATATAAACCGCCGCTAGGGTTTGTGGGGGGGAGTTGTTTGGGTGCCCACCTTACATGCAGAAATATTAGATTATACATCCACTTACGTATGCATCAGCTCATATGTACATCATGGAATAATTGTTGTGTTTGACTAATTATTCAAATTTTAGTATTGAATATAATTTTGTTCCGTGCTCCCATTGCTCTCAACCCACCCCATTAATTGATGTTTCGTTTTCCCTTCGTTAATATAGACTATCCTGGAATTTGGCAGATTATCATTGTATCTTGTTTAATTAATCGGAATTATTTCTCCTCTGTTCTTTTTCTTTCTAATATCTTTCAAGTATTTCTGAGATGTAAAGCGTCATGTATTTACTAACTCGCTCTTTGCCCTAATATTCATTCCAAGATGTATTATTAATCGTCTTTCGCTAACAGTTAAGTAATTAAATCTGTAATAGATTGATATATTTCCAACCCGTAGATTCGCGACGTAATGGTCCGCTCATCGATTCCATTTGTGTGACCTCGAAAGGAAATCAACCGCCTAAAGGAGTTGTATTGAGAAATCAAGTACATTCCATTTCGATAAAATGTCTCCTATATGTAGTCTTAAGAGCACTCTATCAAATGAAAATGATAAAACAGGGTCTTCCCTTGCTAACTTTCGAAGAAATTGACATCGAAAATGACAGATTTTATTCATGCTCTGAAAGAATGGGGTAAATGCACTCGAAGAGACACTCAAGATTAAAGATATTAAGGGGGTTGTATAGAGGTGTCAATTTTATGCCACTTTTATGAAATTCCTACCGCGTATAATTTTAAGTGCACACTATCAAATGAAGATGATGGAACAGGGTCTTACGATGCTAGTTTTTTTTAGATAAATTAGAATCGAAAACGCAAGATTGTATGCATTATCTCATGGCAATGGAGGACTAACACCAGAATAATTATTGATTAATGATGCATAACTACATGTCGCTCTCGAAATTATCTAAGATAGTTGTAATTGCTTTAACATAACTGCACCTAACCGCATGTAGTTAGGTAGTAATAATTAATTTGTGTGAAAACTGCAATAATCGCTTTGTTTTACAAATCGAAGTCTCAAAGCTAGTCCAAAATAAATTTTGCAGTACGTTTCAAAAATTAATCAGAACTTCTTATGGTGATTTAAATGTAACTAAATAATAAAAACTCTTTTTTTATTTCATATATGTTTACGAAGCACGCATGAATGGGTGTTGCATTTAATGTCATCACTCGTAATTAATGTATGAACTAATGTGACACATTGAGTCGTCCATTCACGATCGAATCTCCTTAAAAATTTACGAAGAACCCCACAGACTCCTCTCCCCAAAACTTCCCTGTAACCTAAAGTAACATAAAAACTCTGGTTCTCGGTTACTACAGACAAACCTTTTTCTAACACGTGATTACTAATGTTGACGGAATGAAGGTAGATGGAAAATGTTGGTTAAAAAAAAAGCTATTTGAAACGTAGAATGCTAAGTTCACGCGAAACAGGGATTACAAATGTAGGTTGTCGTAGCGTCGATGTGTATAAAAAACTATTACTTGTAAATGACTCTCCATTCTCGGGATGTCACCGCGTAGGTTATTTTTTGGACAACAGTTTCGCCCGTGTTCCAACGAGCGTCTTCAGGTCGAAGTTCACTACCGAAATACTCGCCCATCTCTAATGTCGCAAATGACTTAACCTACGGTCGCCTCTCCCCTTAACTACTTCTACTTAACCTGGAATCATTCATTTTTAGGATTCATAAAAAGAATACTATAAGGGAATAGTAATGAAAGGGTCAAGGAACTATTATTTCAGGTTAGTTATGCCCCACCTTGAGTATACTCTGGAAGTGTATGGGATCCTCATGAAGTAGGCCTAATTTTGGAACTAGATCGAGTGCAACGAAGAGCTAAGTTTGTGAAAAGTTGTCATGAATAAGGCAGGAGTGTCACGACACAATTGGAAGAATTAGGGTGGTAACCACTAGTTGACTGTAGGCTTAAATATAGGTTAAATTTACTACGTAAATTTGAGGCAGGTTATTTATCTGAGGATGTTGAGGATTAATTACAGGCCCCCAATTACTATGGTAGATCAGATCACCAGTGTAAAATCAGGGAGATTTATTGCAAAACGGATAGATTTTAAATGTAATTTTTTTCCTCGAACCATTAGAGATCACAATATACATGACAGCAATCGAGTACGAGATAATTAGAATTGGTAGTGTATCTATATGTCGATGTTTTGCATGTTTCTTCCGGTATGTTATTCTTTTTACATAATAGACCCATAGTTTTAGCAGTTCTACAGCTTGATTTGAATTTAAGTATCCTGTTATTAAATATTATTGCATGGAAGTACTTCCTTTTATGCGATTAAGGTCGAGTTCAAGAAAAAAATAATATTTTTGTAGAGGTAACATGATTTGGTTTTCCATGTAGTTTTATACTAGTTTCCGGGTAGTGACCTAACACCCCCCCCCCCGCCACACGCCCTTGCGGCGACTTGCGGTGTATTGTGTGGACGCAGATGAGGATTTACCGTCGTCTATTAATACCATGAACGCGCAAACACACTTTGCTGCGCATGAGCGTTGACTCTCCGTCATCCCTCTGGCGTTCCCGGATAATTTTCTCGTGGGAAGTCTGCATCTTCGTTGGGGAGAGGGAGAGAAAGAAAAAAAGGGTGGACTCAGTGTTTGGGTTTCCCTCCGTCGCTTCGCACTTTCGCGGGCGAGTCGAAATACGCGTGACGCAAGAAAGGGAGGAGGGGGGAAGGAGACCCCAGGGAGACTTTGACGTGGTTTCGTGCGCAGCAGTAGCACGGTGTGCCCGTGGATTCTTTGTCACCAAGCACGCACCCATCCCTTCTCAATTAACCCTCTCTCCCCCATCGCGACTCTCCAAATTTCTTCTCCCTCTTTCATCTCACCCCTCTCCCTATTCTCATCCTCCCCCCTTTCCCGCGCACACACCTCTCCTTACCGCGACGGTGCCTCCACCCCTCTTCTTGGTGTTTGCGAAGCTTTCGTTTCGCTTGTAGAATTGCTTGTTTACCTCCTGTCTTTCCCGCTTCCCTTAGCCGCTCCCCAAGTCGTGCAGCACGGAGACTTCACCCGACTATGATCGTGAATGTGCTTTTTTAAATAATAAAAAGTCATCCTGGAACACTTTATTTTTTTACAATAAGAAAAGGGAGCGCGATTCGGAATTAAACTCAAAACCCCTCCGCCCTCGTTCGTTCGAGGGGTTTTTCGTGGAAATAGACGGAAGAACCAGGCGGCAGACGTCACTAGAGTCATTCGTCATTGATCAGGTTTTTCTCTTTTACGAGGCTCGGAACGCGTGAAATTCGGATATGGCGTGAGGATAACTTCATCATAGGCAGTTGAGAGGCAAGAAGAGGGATTTTTCAGTCTACTTTCAGTTATCACTTTTTTGCTTTTATGCCTTCTCACCCCCACTACTCATTCATAAGTTACCCTTTTCCATTCGCCTCTCCCGATTTACCTGTGCTTTGTACTTCATACTTCTGATATATCTGAGTAGTTCTCGCTATCAAACCTTTCTTCCTTTGATACTTCCCCATTATCATTGACCCGTGAACACAATAAGTTTCTAAAACTTGCCTTACAAGACACAACCGCACACCACAATAAATGTTTTTCAATACTTCCTTCTTCCTTTCATTTCGCTCAATCTACCTATGTTTTACCTCCACCTACCTTGCTTGCCTAGCATTCTACTACGCTCTATCACAGTCTTCACCATTTCGTCGCTAATCAAAAAGCTCCTCGTGCATCTTCCCTGGCTCCTTAGGATTTATCCCAACAATCCTCCATCGTCTTCTTCAGCATGTCTAGCACCTCCTCGTTTGTTTTTCTTTTAGTTCAAATCACCTTTCCCATTATCATCCCCACCGAGGGGAATTGAATATTTTAAAAACCTTCAATCTACACTTATCATCTTGCTACAGCGGCTAAGTTCCCGAGTATTACAAAACCGCCCTTCATATTAAGATTTTGACTCACCTTTTCTTAACTTCCTCACTCAAATACGAGTATAGCCTCCCATGGACTACAACCTTGACCTGTTGGAATGGCCTGTGCATTCCGATGACCCCTAGAGCTAAGGGAAGCACTGATAATTCTGGTAGGTCACCCATAGGTCGAAGATTAGGAGCTAGACGAAAGGTAGCACGCGCAGCGTCTGTTCCTTAATAAGGCGGCTGCGAAGGCTTCTGACCCATTGTGCCGCCCTCAGTGGGGCGGGCATTGAGTGATGGTGTCACATTAAAAACACTATTGAGGGAGGCAACGGGAAGCCACCTCAATTATCATTCCCAAGAGTATAATAATGGACAATATAGAGAATATGAGTCCTGGCTACAATGGGACTCGGCCCAATCGGCCGTGTGTCGTGCCCGGCAGAGGGGGAGGCAAGGCTTCCGCGCTTGTCATCCCACTAAAACCCTTCCAAGGGAAAACCGACAGCAACTGGATAGAAGACGCAGAAGAATACGACCAAATTAGAATAGTAAATTGGAATGCTAAGATAATGTTGAAGACAGGAAAATCAGAAAATATAAAGATTGAAAGAGGGAATATAGATATTTCAGGTATATGCTAGCGTAGTTATTTTCGGCGGGGAAACGTGGTCACTGAAGCAGGAGGATAGACGTACATGGATTTATTTGTAGATTGGAGGATTTTGAAATGTGGGTGTGGAGAAGAATGGAGAAGGTGAAATGGACCGAATGGAAAAAAATGAGGAAATACTAGGCATGGTAGGCGAGGAGAGGGGTTTGCTGGGAGAAATCCTATGGAGGCAGGAAAACTGGATGAAAGGCATATTGATCGACAGTGGGATGTTGAAGACTGTAATAGAGGGGAGAATGTTAGGCAAACGAGGATAAGGTAGGAATAGGATAGAGATATTGGCCCGGATGAAGGACGGAAAGTTTAATTGCTAAACTGAATTCTTCTTATTATATCCATACTACAAAGGCCATCTTTCAAACCAAAATACTTCTAGTTTGGTAAAGTCTTCCATCTGCTTTAGTTTTTGCACTCCTATTTGAACGTTTAACTATTGCGTCTGTGTTTCCATCGAAAATTTTCCTTATACGGTAGTTTTCTTACTAAATAATAGTTATCTTTTCTCATTCTGGAAAATCTCATAACCTTTTTTATAGTGATTCTGATCCCATTCCTTCCACAGTTTTTTTCTTAAGAGCCCTGTAATGGTTGTAACCCCTATCCTGACTACAAGGGGTCTTGCAAGGGATCTGCAAGGACTCTTGGTAACTACCATCGTTAATTTATAATAACCTTCCTGCACACGCTAAAATTTTCAAGGCCTCTATGAGGTCGGAAAATAAACAGTTTAATCCGTTAAAGTTTCTATGAAAAATACGAATATGAAAGATTGTTGACCTTCACCTCACCTTGACATTTTTAACTCTCTTATAACTGTCAAAGATTCGTTTATCAATGAAATTTTGGACTCAAGAAAAGCATCGTGGTCTGAACATGTCCTTCTCAAGCTTTCGTAACTTTACATGTACAAAATATTTAAATATTATATCATGTATTTGAAAGCATCGTATGCTATTTGTATGCTAGGCTAAACAAAACCATTTAATCGTGCATAAGTTAATCCTCAATTTGACAAGAGATACAGTTTTCAACTTTTAAACCGTTATCAATTTTGTCAATATCTAGTCCTTGGAGAAGGGATGAAGAGCAGAATACTGGGAAAACATGGTAGATGGAGTAAAATTGTAGGTAATTTGGATGGAATCCAGGATAGAATAGTCCCAAAGTCCATCAAAAACCTATCTTAAGAAAGTAGACAGTTGATAATTAAGATATTCAAACTCTTCGGAAAATTAAAATGGGCCGATTGTTATTGCTAATAGGTGACTCATGAAGAAATATAACTTGCTTTACCATTATACTTTACCAAATAGTTCTATTATATGCCAGCGTTATACTTAAAATATTGATTACCTACATTTTAATTTGTTTATGTCATATCATCCTTAAAACTGACCGCTCAGTTGCGGAATAATATTTCCCATCAAAATAATTTCTCTTCTGTGAGAAATTTTTTTACGTTATCCGTTCGATGACTTCAAAGTCCCTTTCATTTTTTTTGTTAAAACGATTTTCATTTTTCATAGCCTGCTGCTGACGGAGGATTTGTCTTGGGATTATTCCAGGAGGATATTCCAGATAATGCCCCAGTCGTTTGTGTGTGGAAATTGTATTTCTTTAGCCGTGGAATCCAATTACCGCCGAGTTAATTGATAATTCCAGGACTGCAAGTTCACATTCCGCGTTCGAATTCGATTTCAAACTTCGGAAACTTTTGATTTTATTTCCGAGTGAGGAATTCTAATGGAAAATTTCACCCTCTGATGTGAAATATCTTTTATATCTCCGTTTTCGTTTCCTTTCATGTCCACTGAGTTAAACGTGCACAGTTTCGTCCTATGCTTCATTTCGTAAAAACGTACGAGAGAATTATCAGTCGCTCCCTTCCTATTGATTATGCTCCTGCAAAAAAAAATAGTTCTATTTTTTTTTTGTTAACCTTTAACTGACATGATATACCATTTCCACTCAGAATGCTCTGCACTTACTTCTCCCACATCCACATCCCCTGCATTCTTCCATGACTAATGGTTGATAAAAATTTTCCCGTACGAACTATCTTTCGGTTAAATTGACTAAGTCGTTAAATAGAAAAATTCTTATCTGGAGGAGCTCTTAGAGGATTCCAACTTCATTTTACGAAAGGAAAATCGATTTGTTTGGCCATCTATAATGATTCATGCTTCACATAATGCCGTGTTTTCCCCATCCCCATGAACTTCAGATTACGACGCACTTCTTTTCGGGTTGTAGGTGATATTTGAAAGTAGAGAATCAGCCCGTCAAGTCGAAAAAACCGTGGTTCAAGTCCCAGTCAAAAAAACTTATTAAGGCTTGCGCTCTGCTCAATTCCAACTTCCCCAACATCCCTGTGTTTGTCTATTTTATGTGTTACTATCCCTTTCTCTTATATCTATTTCCAAGTAAATTAAGATGTGTTTAACCATATGGCGGGTTTTCGTGTTTGGTTGGTTTGTTGGTCATCTTCGGTGGCCAAACTACCTTCCTCTGGGGAAAGAAGGAACTGCTCTCAGTTCCTTCTTCACCCTCCACTCTTTTCATACATTCTTGATTCTCTCATTCCCTGATAGTATCCTTAAGGCCTTCTTCTTTTGTCCCATACATACTTGTATCCTGGTCTTCCTTTACGGAGTCTTTCCTTCAGATTTGTCTTCTGTTATTTTATTTAACTAATCCATTTGGCCTCAAGGTGTTTCCAATCCATTTAATTCTTGTTTGTAGTAGCATCTCTCCATGTTGTTATTTTCTCTTCTGGTCTTCTGTATACGATATACATATATATATATATATATATAAATTCACTGATAGTCATAACAAACACAGAAACCAAAACACACAAAAGAGGGACTCACTGGTTCTCGAATTTTCGGTGGACCAACCAAAGCTGGTTGGACCACCGAAAATTCGAGAACCAGTGAGTCCCTCTTTTTTGTGTTTTGGTTTCTGTGTTTGTTATGACTATCAGTGAATTTACATTACACGTTTGTGGGTTTTCCAAAAAAGTGTATATATATATATATATATATTTTTTTTTAGGTAATCTACCGGTTAAGGTAGGTTTTTGGATGGACCCAACTATCAAATAAACATTTTGTGACTCCCCACCTAGCAAACTAATCTATATCAGGTCCCTCTTCATCTCGGTGTACTTCTTTCCTCCCTTCATCTCGTCCAACATCCCTATCCTGTTCCTACCCTTACCTCGCTTGCCCAACATTCTTCCCCCTATTACCCTCTTCAACATTCCACTACCGCTCAATACGCCCTTCATCCATTTTTCCTGCATCCATAGGATTTCTCTCAACAAACCCCTCTCCTCCCCCACCATTTCTAGTACTTCCTCATTTGTTTTCCTTTCGGTCCATTTCACCTTTTCCATTCTTCTCCACACCCACATTTCAAAAGCCTCCAATCTACGTCTATCCTCCTGCTTCAGCGACCACGTTTCCGCGCCGTACATAGCTACGCTCCATATCAGAGTTTTTACGAGTCTTGTCTTAACATCCCTACTCAACGTCCCCGTCATCAACTCCCTCCTCCTTGAGAAAGCCTCCTTGCCTAGCGCAATTCTTCTCCTTACGTCCCTACCACTTTGACCGTGTTGGTCCAAAACACTTCCGAGATATGTAAACTGTTCTACCTGCTCTATTTTTCCCCGCCTATTTTAATATTTAGCTTAGCCTTTTTCTTTCTGGAAAATCGCATAACCTTTGTTTTATTAATATTGATTCTCATCCCATATTTATCGCACTGAACCTCCAATTCACTCAACAATGCTTGCAACCCCTTGGCTGACTGAGCAACTAATGCTTGGTCATCAGCAAACCTAACCGATTTTACGAATTCCCCTCCGACTTTCATTCCTACCTCCAGTTCTTCCCATGCCTCTTTAATCATTTCCTCTACATATACGTTGAACAGTACCGGTGACAATGGGCAACCCTGCCTTACACCTCTTCCTAACACTGCCCATCCGGACTCTCCGTTCCCCACTCACACCTGAGCAGTCTGAGACATGTATAGGTTGCGGATCAGTCTCCTGTCCCTCCAATCCATTTCTATTTTCTGCAATACACGCATTAATTTTTCCCAATTCACTCTATCAAACGCTTTTTCGAAATCTACAAAACAGGCAAAAACGTCCTGATTGTATTCTATATTCCTCTCGACTAGTGATCTCATTACTGCAATGGCATCACGCGTACCTCTTCCTTTCCTGAACCCAAACTGATCATCCCCTAAGTAATCATTTGCCTTACTCTCTATCCTTTTGTTGATGATCCTGAGAATAACTTTAGCTGCGTGGGATATCAAACTTATTGTTCTGTAATCCTCACATGACGAAGCCTTTGCCTTTTTTGGAATAGGAACTAACACCGATCTCACAAAATCTTCCGGCCAGATTCCTTCCTCATAGATACTACGAATCAGTCCATATATGGCCTTCTTCCCACCTTTCCCTAACCATTTCAACATTTCTACAGGAATATTGTCCACCCCCACAGCCTTATTTGCTTTCATCTCCTTTAATGCCCTTTCTATTTCATCGTCGAGTATGCCTGGACCTAAGCTATCTTCTTCTACGTCATGTTCCTTTTCTATGTCTAACCTTGTCGGCCTAAGTTCTTTACCATACAGTGTTTCTATATATTCCTTCCATCTCTCTTGGATTTTTCCTGGTTCACCTATTATCTTACCCCATTTATCTTTAACTGTTAGCACACATCTTGCCTTCTTACTTCCCGATAATAACTTAACCTTGCTGTATAGAGCACCAATTTCACCCTTCTTCTGTAAACTTTCCATATCCTCGCATTGCGTTTTCCACCATTCTTCTTTTGCTTTATTTGTGGCCCTTCTCAATTTATTGTTTAACTCTTTGTACTTCATTTTGCCTAACTCTGTGTTTACATTTTTCCATCTTCTTCTCTCATCCATCTTTGCAATCATCTCCTCCGTTACCCATGGTTTCCTTATCCTTTTCCCATTAACGGTTCCTATAGTGTCTTTAGCGGCTTCCAATATCCCTTTCTTGATACATTCCCATTTTTCTTCGATAGTACTCAGTTCTTTACCGTCATCCATCATTTTCTCTACAGCCTGCTGATACTCCTTCCTCGTAAATCCATTTACTGCTTCTAAATTCCATTTCCTAACCCGCCGCCCTTGCCTTACCTTCTTGAAACGAACATTACATTTCATAACAACTAAATTGTGGTCAGAGTCCGCATCCGCTCCTGGGAAACTGTGCGAATTTATCACACTGTTCCTAAACCTGTGCCTAACCATAATATAATCTAACTGATACCTTTCTGAGTCACCTGGCATTTTCCATGTATACCTACGCCTTTTGTGGTGTCTAAACCATGTGTTAGTGATGACTAACCCCTGTCTCCTGCAGAATTCAATTGCTTTCTCCCCGCGTTCATTCCTCGTGCCTAACCCATAGTCCCCCACCTCACCACCATCTCTTCCCCCGCCTACCGTCGCATTCCAATCCCCCATCACTATCAAATGTTTCCCTGCAGGAACACTCGCGATGATATCTTCTAACTCATCATACATCCTATCGACTTCTTCCTCCTTGTGGTTGCTCGGTGGCATGTATACCTGAATAATGACCAAGTTCGTCGGCTCTGCTTTAATCTCTACGAGTAAAATTCTATCTGTCGCTTGCTCTATGTTGACTACGCTTCTTCCTACCCCTTTATTTAAAATTACGGCAACCCCTCGTTGGCTCTCGTCCCCGCCGCTGTATATTACTCTATAATTGTCACTCCAGTAATCCCCGCTATCCTTCCATCTCACCTCGCAGAGGCCTAAAACATCTATGTTACCTCTTTCCATCTCTCGCTTAATATTTTCTAATTTGCCTCTCCTCAACATTGTCCTGACGTTCCAGGTTCCTATTCTAACTACTTTCGTCTTCTTCTGCATCTTCTGTCCTGCTGCTGTTATTTCTCCCCCGCAAGGATTTCGTGGGATGACGACCGCGGAAGCCTTGCCTCCCCCGCTGCCGGGCACGACACACGGCCCCTTGGGCCGAGTCCCGCAGTTGCCAGGACTCAATTTCTGTTTTGCGTCCATCATATTTTCTTGGGAATGGTAATTGAGGTGGTTTCCCGTATATATATATATATATATATATATATATATATATATATATATATATATATATATATATATATATATATATATATATAAACCATAAACACAGTAATCAACCCGAAGGTCGGTTTAGTAGGTGATGGTAGAGCTCACCCATGTACCAAGCCCGACGGCGTGTGAATATTCACACATCAGGGTAGGGGGGCCAGTTCCTTTCCCTGTGCCGGTTATGGTTTCCCAGGAAGAAAAAATCGAAAACGAAAAATCAACTAGCTTGGGTGGAGCTGCAGGTGCCCAAAGTGCCTTGCCCGGGAATCAAACCCGGGACCCTTTGGTCAGCAGTCCAACGCTCTACCCGCTAGACCACCGCGACCCACTATATATATATATATATATATATATATATATATATATTCATTCAAACAGAAGTGTTGAATAAAAAACTTAGACAGTAACACACAGCACGAGAACACATAAAAAGAACACTCACAATAATATTTTGATAATTTCGACGGACTCGAACTCCGTCTTCTTCGGAAGATAAGATATGACTGAATGGTCTTCCGAAGAAGACGGAGTTCGAGTCCGTCGAAATTATCAAGATATTATTGTGAGTGTTCTTTTTATATGTTCTCGTGCTGTGTGTTGCTGTCTAAGTTTTTTATACATATATATATATATATATATATATATAAATATAAATATATACATATATAATCAATCATCATTCTGCTCGAATTTTAAGAAATAATTGACGAGAATATTAGAGAGCACAGTTGTACAGTAAGTTGAGGATTTTATTTTTTTTGCGGTCCATAGTTCTCTTACGAGATCACAGTACGCATGTCTATGGCAATGGTCGGAAGTACTTATAAAAGAACATTCCACTTTTGATCTCAATTATGCGATAGGGATTTTTATTTATACCCTACCGGAATTGTTTAGATGCAAAATATGTAATGTATACAGTATTCCAATATAATATATATTAAATAAATATCTGGATATTAAATCTGTTAAGGAAAATTTGTGCGTAAACCTAGTGTTTCGAATGTATAGCTTAGAATCCAATTCGTAAAACGTTCCATAATTTTTTTGGTAGAACTAGACGTCTGAATAATCGATAATATTTTTATGTCCAAAATTCTAATTGCGAGGTATGCTCCAAAAGTTCCGGAATTGTATTTATTACAATGAAATACTTCACTAACAAATTATTGGTCATGGTCCCCTTTCAAAGTAGTCTCCTCCCCAACGTTTACACTTATACCAGCAGTGTTTCCACTTACTGAAACAATCCTGGAACGCTTCTTCCGGAATTCTCATAAGCCCCTCCATCGAATGTTTCTCTATCTTTGAAATGGTAGCAAATATTTTTCTTTTGAACGGGGTTTTTAGTTCAGAGAACAGGAAAAAGTCGTATGGGGCCAGGTCTGGTGAGTGATCTCATAATTAGCTAGCGGTACTCGTCTTACTTGCGAAGAACGTCATATGACACAACTTGAATATAGTATACTTTTTGACAACCCTTTAACAAAAATGCAACTCAAATGAAACCAACTTGTATGATAATTTTCATATAATGGCCAATTTTGCTATATCAAAGCTTCCCCAAAAGTAATTCTATTATTTTCTTAGAATGCTTTAATTGACCAACGATATCAATATCCCTAATTGGACAACATTATAGAACCTTTTAAATATTATTAATATTGAGTATTAATAATATAGTATTTAAACCACAACATAGGAATAGTAGGCGCGGTAGTCTAATGTTTGGACTCTGACGGGGGTAAATGCGATGAATTGGGCAGTGGATATGTGTGGCCACATCCACATATTCATCGACGAAGGTAATGTTTTTACGCTTGTCTTTATTGTCTATTCTACGCAAATGTATAGCGTTCGTAAATAAATGGCTTAAATAGACCAGGCCAATACCCACACAAGTATAATTGATTGCTAGGAAAGAGATGAAAATTTCAATGCCTAAGTAGAACCAAACATTCTACCCGCGTAGAATGTTTAATCTTGTGTTTAATTAATGTTTACGTCTGTGGTTTATGCAATAATTCGTCGTGCTTGAATGTTTTTGGGCCAAAAGGCGGACTTCGTCAGTGGGAAAAGTATTACATTAATAGCTGCACAAGATCGCAAACGATTTCGTAGAATATCGTAAAAGTGTCACGGTATTTTACCAGATAATGATAAAAATCAAATATATTTACTTCTAATCAATAGTTTCTTCCAAAAACTCGATTTCTTTATTTCCTCAATGCCGTGCAAAGCCTACGCATTAGAATTATTTCTCCAAAACTGAAACCGTAATTTATTTGGTTTCAGTTTCTCCCAGTCGCTTCCATAAAACAATATCAATTGTCATCGAATTCAAAATAACCAAAATGGCGTGTTTCACGAAGTGTATTTTCTAAACAGTTTGGGGGGGATGAACCCGTGTGTAATGAGTCGATTTTCTCTCCCCACATATGAAAACATAATATTTCTGATTATTTTTCCACCTTCAGAACTTTTTATTTGAAACCTCAGGTGGCAGAGTGAAAGGAACCCCCCCCCCTTTACTCTGATCACTTTAATTTCAGGGCCCTGCACTTACAATGATTGGATCGTGAATGCACGACCCAGTGTGTCACCTTAGTCCTTGTATAAATTACAAGTGATGAAAAATGATGCAACGCCCATTCATGCGTCATTCGTAAATAGATATGATGTGAATATGCACATTTTTCTTTAAGAACTCTGAGGTATTTAATAATATTTGAAACCAGCTCTACTTTAAACTCTATTTTGGACTATTTCTGTCTCGCCAATTTTGGAAACTATGCTATTTCAGCTGTTTTTTTCACGCGAATCAATATTTATAATTTAAACGAACGCGAGTAGACGCTTTAATGTTTACGTTATTACAATTCGTTCAGCATTTCGTATATGATATCAGAAAACATTTTATTCTACACCATCAATTGAAAATTCTCCTTGTCACATCACCATGTACTTAAGTTGATGTACAGAATTATCGATTTTTGAAGCATTATTTCTATTGAAATTTAGCGATGGAAGACCTTATAATGTCATCCCCATTCGATAGAGTGCACTGAAGACATAAGATACCGAAATATTTACGAAAACGGCAGGCATTTTTGGCACCTCGATTCGTTCAGGTCCACGGACTTAACCCATCCAACCGACCCATCAGGTGGATAATCCTAGAGGCAAAAAGTTAACCTCTTAACTATTTCGAAACGTCGGAGAAGACGCCGTCGGCCCGACGACACGCCCCTCGCTCCATTCCCTCCACAAATCCCTTTGTCTCTTCGCCCGGGGAGACAAGAGACGGTGACTAGTGTCTCTCCCCTTCTGTCTGTGTACCTTGTGGGCGGACTACTCTTGAGGAGGAGTTAAGAGAGAGCGAGAGAGAGTGAGAGGAGGGAGAGAGAGAACAAAAAAAAAACCTGTGGACCCCACGCGGGGTGTGGCGCCCCTCGCTAATGAAGGGATGGGAGGGGAGAGGGGATTCGTGAGGGGCGCGGAAGGTTTCTCATGTGTTGGTGGGTTGGCGGAGTGAAGAGCATCCTAAAAAGGGCGTTTCCCCGCCCCTCCCTCAACCTTTCTCTCTACCTGCTCGCCCCCGCCTTGAAAAAAATATGTATGGTATAAAGAATTAAATAAATAAAAAACGCATAATACTACCTTACCTCTTCCAACCCCCACCCCTGCCTAGTGAGAGAGTCTTCTCCGGTAGGAGCGTCCCACGTCGAAAAATTCAGACGAAGCGATCCGTCCTTTTCTTTTCCCTCTTCCGGCGTAGTGCTATAGGTGCATATATATATATATACATATATATATATGCGGGTCGCGGTGGTCTAGCGGGTAGAGCGTTGGACTGCTGACCGGAGAGTCCCGGGTTCAATTCCCGGGCAAATCACTTTGGGCACCTGCAGCTCCACCCAAGCTAGTTGATTTTTCGGGTACCAGATCTTCCTGGGAAACCATAACCGGCACAGGGAAAGGAACTGGCCCCCCTACCCTGATGTGTGAATATTCACACGCCGTCGGGCTTGGTACATGGGTGAGCTCTACCATCACCTACTAAACCGACCTTCGGGTTGATTACTGTGTTTATGGTTTATATATATATATATATATATATATATATATATATATATATATATATATATATATATATATATATACATATATATACATACACACATATATATCCGGGACCCCCTTTTACTCAGTTCTGTCCTTCCTTTTCTTCATAAAGGTGGTTTAGGCCACCGAAAAATCGATACGCTGTGAGTTTCTCTTTTTTTGTGTGTTTCTGTCTTTGTCACCTAGTGGTAACTCCATTTACATTACTATTCACGTCCGTGAGACTTTCACTAAAGTGTTAAATCTATATAAATATACATAAAATAAAAGTTATATATACATATATATAATTTATGAGATCACTAATCGAGAGGAATATAGAATACAATGAGAAAGTTTTTGCCTGTTTTGTAGATTTCGAAAAAGGGTTTGATAGAGTGGATTGGGAAATATTAATGCGTGTATTGCAGAAAATAGGAATAGATTGGAGTGACAGGAGACTGATCCGCAACCTGTACATGTCTCAGACTGCTCAGGTGCGAGTGGGGAACGGAGAGTCCGGATGGGCAGTGTTAGGAAGAGGTGTAAGGCAGGGTTGCCCATTGTCACCGGTGCTGTTCAACGTACATGTAGAGGAAATGATTAAAGAGGCATGGGAAGAACTGGAGGTAGGAATGAAAGTCGGAGGGGAATTCGTAAAATCGGTTAGGTTTGCTGATGACCAAGCATTAGTTGCTCAGTCAGCCAAGGGGTTGCAAGCATTGTTGAGTGAATTGGAGGTTCAGTGCGATAAATATGGGATGAGAATCAATATTAATAAAACAAAGGTTATGCGATTTTCCAGAAAGAAAAAGGCTAAGC
This sequence comes from Hetaerina titia, assembly GCA_037158775.1. NCBI lineage: Eukaryota > Metazoa > Arthropoda > Insecta > Odonata > Calopterygidae > Hetaerina > Hetaerina titia. The sequence continues at coordinate 80,797,635 of CM073774.1, read as the reverse complement.
TAAATATTAAAATAGGCGGGGAAAAATAGAGCAGGTAGAACAGTTTACATATCTCGGAAGTGTTTTGGACCAACACGGTCAAAGTGGTAGGGACGTAAGGAGAAGAATTGCGCTAGGCAAGGAGGCTTTCTCAAGGAGGAGGGAGTTGATGACGGGGACGTTGAGTAGGGATGTTAAGACAAGACTCGTAAAAACTCTGATATGGAGCGTAGCTATGTACGGCGCGGAAACGTGGTCGCTGAAGCAGGAGGATAGACGTAGATTGGAGGCTTTTGAAATGTGGGTGTGGAGAAGAATGGAAAAGGTGAAATGGACCGAAAGGAAAACAAATGAGGAAGTACTAGAAATGGTGGGGGAGGAGAGGGGTTTGTTGAGAGAAATCCTATGGATGCAGGAAAAATGGATGAAGGGCGTATTGAGCGGTAGTGGAATGTTGAAGAGGGTAATAGGGGGAAGAATGTTGGGCAAGCGAGGTAAGGGTAGGAACAGGATAGGGATGTTGGACGAGATGAAGGGAGGAAAGAAGTACACCGAGATGAAGAGGGACCTGATATAGATTAGTTTGCTAGGTGGGGAGTCACAAAATGTTTATTTTGTGACTCCCCACTTTTGTGGGGTTTGTTGAAAGAAATCCTGTGGAGGCAAGAAAAATGGATGGGAGAATGTTGGGCAAGCGAGGAAAGGGCAGGAACAGGATAGGGATGTTGGACGGGATGAAGGGAGGAAGGAAGTACACAGGGATGAAGAGGGACCTGATGTAGATTAGGTTGATGTATTGGGTTTTGTTTGGAGTTACAAAATGTTTATTTGATAGTTTTGTTCATCCAAAAACCTACCTTAACCGGTAGATTACCTAAAAATATATAATTTATATATATATACATAATAAGCGTTATATACATATGTATACATGTATGTATATATATACACACGTGTATATATGTATACAAGGGTGATCTGAAAATTTTCCTCCCTAACAGAGCTACAAGACATTTTTTCTGAAATTTTCTGCGGTCGGAAACTATTTAGACTATCCATTATATTTGTATATATACAATATGTATGTATATGTATAAAAAATATAGGGTTGGGGAAGGTGGATATGTGTATGTGTATATATGTATACATACACATATCCATATACACACATATCAACTCACCTTTCCCAAACCTACTCCTCCGAACACGCTTCTTATACCCGCCCAAGACGAGTATCACGCTCGTTCTTTCTTTTTCTCCGGTGTAGAAAATGATGTGTAGGGAGGAGGGTTGGGTTAAAAAAAACAGCGGTCTTCTTTTTCCCTCCACCCCAAAAATACTCTTTTCCCAGCCCATTCTTCCGCTTACACCTCACCCCTCCCTTTAGTCATTCAACTTCCCTTCCCTTCCCCCCGTCCGACAACAATGTAAGTAACGCACTACGCGCGTGTGCGCAGCGAAATGCATCTCGGCTCCAAACTCTCATTCCCCTCCGCCCTCTTTAAACTCAAACCCTCCACCCTCTCGCCCCATCGCACCCTCATCCGCGTCATTCCATTTTCAATGACACCCCTTCCCCCACGCGCCCCCCTTCCGCCTCAATTACCGACATTGCTTTTATCATTATTACTTTTTTTTTACTTTAAGATAATGGACTCGGTGGCAGTGCTGTTTTCTGAAAGTAATTAGGGTATGAAAAAAATTCTGAATATAATCAGTGTCGAAAAATGCATTTTGTGGCCTGCTATTTACTCTCTCCATACTCTATACTTGTATGCATCCTATTTTTTTTCAAAAAATCCATCGCCTTAAAAAAATTAAATATTGAATTGACAGCGTCATGTAAAAATAATTAACATTATATTTTTTAGTATTGTTTTAGTACATAGGGGATCGGTTTGTTGCTTAAGTTAGTTTCCTAGGTTCCCACCCCGGGGACCAGGGTTCGAATTCAGATGGTGGCTGAATTTTTCAGAGATATCCCGAATCCTAATTGGAGGTACCATTTAGAGGGTGCATCAAGTGAAGTATGCCGTCCGTCGGATTGTCGGTCTGTTGAATAATTTTTTACCCGTTTACGTCATTTGTAGATTATTACTGGCATCAGGTTTCGCTCCACTATTCTTCCTCTATTCTCGGAACACCGCAATTCTACAATTTATCAACCGATTCCTAATTAGGCAATTGTCATCGGTTGACAGTCTCCTCCCTTAATAATTACATCTATTACTAATAGTTTAAAACTACAATATGCGACCGTGCCAAACTACTGTCAATCTGTGACACCAACCTGAACGGATTTCGTCTTTATAATTGGGTTGGCGGTAGCAGTTGTTAATTAGGGGAGGCGACGGATAGTTGACTGATGTCATTCGCGCCTTTAAGTATACGTGGGTTATACCGTTGGGATATATTATTCTGGAAATGGAGGAAGGTTTTGACATTAACCTACTCTATTAAAGAAAGGTGCCTAGGGGTCAAACAGTTTCACGTCCCATCCGACGGACGCTGTCCTTCGCTACAAGTGCTTAACAATTGGAATCCGGGTAGTGCTGCAAAATCATACTACTGCCGGGACTCGAACTCTTGGGATGGGAAGTTACTGAACTATCCCAACCCCCGAATGGTTGTAGATCATGAAACTCAAAACGCATGCAATGGAAAAACGCCTTTCATATTCAATATTGTGTGTTTATCGGTTTCCATTTGAACTCTTAATTTTTATCGTAACTGGATCCAGAGGTATGTGAGCTATTCGTGGCATTGTCACGTCGATTAAATTGGTGTGGTGTAAGGAATAGGATTTGGAATTACATATCAGAAAATGAATAACATTGGATTCTTTGAATAAAAGAAAAGCTAGACGAGATAAATAAAACAGTTTCTGGCGTGACTTGGTGGAAAGTCTTCATATTGAAATTGAAAATTAAACAACTTGGCTTTTCTATGTGGAATATATATATATATATATATATATATATATATATATATATATATATATATATATATTTTTTAGGTAATCTACCGGTTAACGTAGGTTTTTGGATGGACCCAACTATCAAACAAACATTTTGTGACTCCCCACCTAGCAAACTAATCTATATCAGGTCCCTCTTCATCTCGGTGTACTTCTTTCCTCCCTTCATCTCGTCCAACATCCCTATCCTGTTCCTACCCTTACCTCGCTTGCCCAACATTCTTCCCTCTATTACCCTCTTCAACATTCCACTACCGCTCAATACGCCCTTCATCCATTTTTCCTGCCTCCATAGGATTTCTCTCAACAAACCCCTCTCCTCACCCACCATTTCTAGTACTTCCTCATTTGTTTTCCTTTCGGTCCATTTCACCTTTTCCATTCTTCTCCACACCCACATTTCAAAAGCCTCCAGTCTACGTCTATCCTCCTGCTTCAGCGACCACGTTTCCGCGCCGTACATAGCAACGCTCCATATCAGAGTTTTTACGAGTCTTGTCTTAACATCCCTACTCAACGTCCCCGTCATCAACTCCCTCCTCCTTGAGAAAGCCTCCTTGCCTAGCGCAATTCTTCTCCTTACGTCCCTACCACTTTGACCGTGTTGGTCCAAAACACTTCCGAGATATGTAAACTGTTCTACCTGCTCTATTTTTTCCCCGCCTATTTTAATATTTAGTTTAGCCTTTTTCTTTCTGGAAAATTGCATAACCTTTGTTTTATTAATATTTATTCTCATCCCATATTTATCGCACTGAACCTGCAATTCACTCAACAATGCTTGCAACCCCTTGGCTGACTGAGCAACTAATGCTTGGTCATCAGCAAACCTAACCGATTTTACGAATTCCCCTCCGACTTTCATTCCTACCTCCAGTTCTTCCCATGCCTCTTTAATCATTTCCTCTACATACTCTATACGTTGAACAGTACCGGTGACAATGGGCAACCCTGCCTTACACCTCTTCCTAACACCGCCCATCCGGACTCTCCGTTCCCCACTCGCACCTGAGCAGTCTGAGACATGTACAGGTTGCGGATCAGTCTCCTGTCCCTCCAATCCATTCCTATTTTCTGCAATACACGCATTAATTTTTCCCAATTCACTCTATCAAACGCTTTTTCGAAATCCACAAAACAGGCAAAAACGTCCTGATTGTATTCTATATTCCTCTCGACTAGTGATCTCATTACTGCAATGGCATCACGCGTACCTCTTCCTTTCCTGAACCCAAACTGATCATCCCCTAAGTAATCATTTGCCTTAATCTCTATCCTTTTGTTGATGATCCTGAGAATAACTTTAGCTGCGTGGGATATCAAACTTATTGTTCTGTAATCCTCACATGACGAAGCCTTTGCCTTTTTTGGAATAGGAACTAACATCGATCTCACAAAATCTTCCGGCCAGATTCCTTCCTCATAGATACTGCAAATCAGTCCATATAGAGTCTTCTTCCCACATTTTCCTAAATATTTCAACAGTTCTACAGGGATGTTGTCCACCCCCACGGCCTTATTTGCTTTCATCTCCTTTAATGCCCTTTCTATTTCATCGTCGAGTATGCCTGGACCTAAGCTATCTTCTTCTACGTCATGTTCCTTTTCTATGTCTAACCTTGTCGGCCTAAGTTCTTTACCATACAGTGTTTCTATATATTCCTTCCATCTCTCTTGGATTTTTCCTGGTTCAACTATTATCTTACCCCATTTATCTTTAACTGTTAGCACACATCTTGCCTTCTTACTTCCCGATAATAACTTAACCTTGCTGTATAGAGCACCAATTTCACCCTTCTTCTGTAAACTTTCCATATCCTCGCATTGCGTTTTCCACCATTCTTCTTTTGCTTTATTTGTGGCCCTTCTCAATTTATTGTTTAACTCTTTGTACTTCATTTTGCCTAACTCTGTGTTTACATTTTTCCATCTTCTTCTCTCATCCATCTTGCAATCATCTCATCCGTTACCCATGGTTTCCTTATCCTTTTCCCGTTAACGGTTCCTATAGTGTCTTTAGCGGCTTCCAATATCAATTTCTTGATACATTCCCATTTTTCTTCGATAGTACTCAGTTCTTTACCGTCATCCATCATTTTCTCTACAGCCTCCTGATACCCCTTCCTCGTTAATTCATTTACTGCTTCTAAATTCCATTTTTTAGCCCGCCGCCCTTGCCTTATCTTCTTGAAACGAACATTACATTTCATAACAACTAAATTGTGGTCAGAGTCCGCATCCGCTCCTGGGAAACTGTGCGAATTTATCACACTGTTCCTAAACCTGTGCCTAACCATAATATAATCTAACTGATACCTTTCTGAGTCACCTGGCATTTTCCATGTATACCTACGCCTTTTGTGGTGTCTAAACCATGTGTTAGTGATGACTAACCCCTGTCTCCTGCAGAATTCAATTGCTTTCTCCCCGCGTTCATTCCTCGTGCCTAACCCATAGTCCCCCACCTCACCACCATCTCTTCCTTCGCCTACCGTCGCATTCCAATCCCCCATCACTATCAAATGTTTCCCTGCAGGAACACTCGCGATGATATCCTCTAACTCATCATACATCCTATCGACTTCTTCCTCCTTGTGGTTGCTCGGTGGCATGTAAACCTGAATAATGACCAAGTTCGTCGGCTCTGCTTTAATCTCTACGAGTAAAATTCTATCTGTCGCTTGCTCTATGTTGACTACGCTTCTTCCTACCCTTTTATTTAAAATTACGGCAACCCCTCGTTGGCTCTCGTCCCCGCCGCTGTATATTACTCTATAATTGTCACTCCAGTAATCCCCGCTATCCTTCCATCTCACCTCGCAGAGGCCTAAAACATCTATGTTACCTCTTTCCATCTCTCGCTTAATATTTTCTAATTTGCCTCTCCTCAACATTGTCCTGACGTTCCAGGTTCCTATTCTAACTACTTTCGTCTTCTTCTGCATCTTCTGTCCTGCTGCTGCTATTTCTCCCCCGCAAGGATTTCGTGGGATGACGACCGCGGAAGCCTTGCCTCCCCCGCTGCCGGGCACGACACACGGCCCCTTGAGCCGAGTCCCGCAGTTGCCAGGACTCAATTTCTGTTTTGCGTCCATCATATTTTCTTGGGATGGACGCAAAACAGAAATTGAGTCCTGGCAACTGCGGGACTCGGCTCAAGGGAACGTGTGTCCGTATATATATATATATATATAGATGATTTCTTCGAAGTAACACGGAAGTGTTGAATAAAAAACTTAGACAGTAACACACAGCACGAGAACACATAAAAAGAACACTCACAATAATATCTTGATAATTTCGACGGACTTGAGCTCCGTCTTCTTCGGAAGATAAGATATGACCGATATGATGATAAGATATGATATATATATATATATATATATATATATATATATATATATATATATATATATATATATATGTGTGTGTGTGTGTGTATGTGTATGTGTGTGTGCGTGAGTGCGTGCGTGTGTGTGCGTATGTAAAATGTATGTGTATATATATATATATATATATATATATATATATATATATATATATATATATATTCAAATGCACATATGAACCAATAATTGGACACGCATGGCTGGTGCCCCGTCACGCGCCGTTGCAGTGGGTTTCGGGGTATTACGTAGAAATTGTTCCTAATTTTAAATTTGAAGTGCATTCACGGTATTACTACTATTTAAATGGTCCCTTCAGTCCGCGGGATTCGTGGGGAAGTTTTTATTTGCCTCCTCTTTCAAAGAGAGTCCTTTTTTTTACCACTCATCACCCGCATTTATATAGCACCACCATTACCATAGAGTATTATCGGACCTCTGATATTTTTCCGCTTCGTCTCCCTCCGCTGCGGTATTTCCTGATATTTCTTTATTTTTTTTCAAATTCCCCAGGCAACGTACCCACAGGTCTTTGCACGAAGTTTCGCGTACGCTCTCGTTCATGTTTACGCCGGGTAAGTTTCACTCGTTTTTGCCTCGCAGAAAGAAAACATTCAGTGCCATTTTGAAATCCGCTTGAGCCTAAAAATGCCGACTCACCGCAATACGCAACGGATGTAATAAGCGCAATACCCAAACCAACGCAAATACATTTTACCTTTTGGGACGTGAAACGGGAGGTGAGAGTGTGGGGCGAGGGAAGGGGGAGTAGAAAAACCTCAATTTGCGAAGTTTTTGGCCGCTTCGCCTCTAGTCTAGTTGAATGATTTGAAAATTCTGAACGTTTTTGGGGGGATGTGAGACGAGTGGAGAGAGCTCGTGTGGACCATAAGTGATACTTGACTCCTGGCTGGAAATTTAATCGGTCGGAAAGTAGGTAATAAAAAAAATGAAATTGCATGCTGAAGTTGTATAACGGAAATATTCACGTTTGGAATTCGACGCGATTGATGATGAATGGTGTGTGTCGGTAAATTTACGAGTTCAATAAATGTCAACTATTGGCACCATTATCGTTAGATGCTGTGCCTCGGGTGTTTCTGATGTACTTAATGGTGGTGGATCGAATAAATTGAATGCAGATGGAGCACAAATAATTAAAAAAAAACACTTTATCGTGCTGCTGGGTAAAATGGTTTCATAGATGTAATGCAAAACTCGATACGAAAGATAGGTATAAAAATCTACTCAAATTCAGTCTTTGAATAAATTGGTTTGGCATGAAAAATTCTATACAGATTTCACTATTGATGAGTTTGAAAAAAAAATGATCGAAAAACGATGGAAAATGCGATTTTGTACCTATGGCTCGATACGATAGATTGATAGGTAACAAATCTAAAGGACCGTTAAATTTTAGTCGCGGGTAAATTTTTTTTAGCATTGAAAATTTGGTAATTTGTGTTCACTGTTATCAGATTTGAAAACAATAATCGAAAAACTATGAAAAATGCCAGTGTGCTCCTATAGCTCAAAACAGTAGAGTCATAGTGAATACATTTTAAGGACCGTTTAACTATGTTTGCGAGTAAAATTGTTTTGGCATTGAAAATTAGATATCAATTTGACTCTAGTAGGATCTGAAAATAATGATGAAAATTCAATGGGAAAATCGATTCCGGAATTCCTGACATTGAGGTGCATTTAGGTTTTATCTCCTGACCATGAGGTGCATGTAAAGTGTGGTGCACGTGATGTACACCGGGCAAGTAAAACAAATAATTTACGAAAGGTAACCTTAAATGAATTGTTTTGATAATTCCCCTCAACATATAGTGATTTTTATGCATGATAAAATGATTTATAGTGATTTTATTTAAATATATTATTATTAGGTAATCTACCGGTTAAGGTAGGTTTTTTTGGATGGACACAACTATCAAATAAACATTTTGTAACTCCCCACCTAGCAAACTAATCTATATCAGGTCCCTCTTCATCTCATTTAAATATATATTAATTTGGTATTTCTGTCCATCCAAAACCTACCTTAAACGGCAGATTACCAATAATAATAATGGTGATTTTATTAGGTACTCGTATCTTTACGGACCCAGTTTGACGGGTTAACATTTCAGAACTTCAACGTCTATCATATTTTAATGTCTTCATAAGTTATTTTCGTAATGAGAATAACCCAACTTATGCACTCAAAAAAGAGACGTTTTAGACGTGATATGGTGGAATTATTATTAGGTAATCTACCGTTTAAGGTAGGTTTTTGGATGGACACAACTATCAAATAAACATTTTGTGCCTCCCCACCTAGCAAACTAATCTATATCAGGTCCCTCTTCATCTCTGTGTACTTCTTTCCTCCCTTCATCCCGTCCAACATTCCTATCCTGTTCCTGCCCTTTCCTCCCTTGCCCAACATTCTCCCCTCTATTACCTTCTTCAACATTCCACTACCGCTCAATACGACTTTCATCCATTTTTCCTGCCTCCATACGATTTCTCTCAACAAACCCCTCTCCTCACCCACCATCTCTAGTACTTCCTCGTTTGTTTTCCTTTCGGTCCATTTCACCTTCTCCATTCTTCTCCACACCCATATTTCAAAAGCCTCCAATCTAAGTCTATCCTCCTGCTTCAGTGACCACGTTTCCGCGCGCTACGCTCCATATCAGAGTTTTTACGAGTCTTGTCTTAACATCTAAACGATAAAAAAAAACTTCCTCAAGGAGCTCTATAAAATATTTCATGATGATATGATACTTGCAGCCCGTTAAGAATACGAAACACCTATGAAATTGAATGAAATACAAATAAATCAAATCTAAAAGAACCCCTGCATCGGTTATGTAAAGGGAGAAGCAAATGAAAAAGTGAGTAAGAAGTGTTGCTACGTTTTATTTAGGTCATATTTGGAATAAGCGGCGTGTATCTGCGACCCATGGAATATATCTTTATTTAAGGAATTGGAAAAGGTTTGGCGAAAATCGGCAAGAGGTGATAAAATTGAAATTGCTACGGGAAGTTAGTAAAACGTTGTGGGCATGTTGGAAGAATTATATTTGGAGCCTCTCGATTCTCGAGGAGAGCAGGCAAGATTTAGAATTTAAATATTATGGCACCAAAATATATTGGTAGATTAGAGAGAGTTATAGACCCCGTCGCCGGCATTTTGAAGTACTCGTCTTTCACTCGCACAGTGCCTAATCATAACCAAATCGAACCAAGAGTCCGAATGCGAAATACGCCTATTTATTACAACCCTTATTTATTTAAAGACTAACTTAGGGACCAGCGAGCTTTTGTACCCATAACCCTGCCAACTCCTTTCCGAGAAACTAACCTTGAGGAAAAAACAAAACTAACCCTTCAACGCACCTGATCAACCCCCCTTCCCATGACCCTCCACCTCACCCCCATGCCACACCATAGCCACGGCACCATCTCCTTTTCACCTTCCCTAACCCAAATAACTCTGACCCCCACCTTCAGCATCCGAACCTTCCTCACCCCCAATCATAGCAGCATAACACCTTTTCCCCTCTGTCTTAAGCCTATCTATTCCAGTGCTACATAATATAGATGAAATTTGTGCCTCATGATACCGCAAGTCGGTGAAAAGCGTTGTATCTTAGAGTCTGTGGAAAAGTACTAAATCTTTTACTACGGATATAAAATACTTCCACGAAGTGAAGCCTGAAACCGTAGATTATATTAAAGAATATTTTATGATTTTTTAAAAGATATTAATTTTTGCATCATCTGTATACGCATGTATGTGTGCGCGTTCAAGTGTTTTGTGTATGAGCTTGCACGTGTTGAAGTGTATGATTAAACTTCGCAGCGGTTTGCGGCGTGTTGTGTAGATTTAGATTAAGTTCAGAGTCTGCGGTTGCCGAGTCTGGAAGGAGAGTGAAAAACCATTGTACTGCAGTTGCAATTCGAGCTTTGATTTCTTTTCTTCAACTCTTACGTGGTCATTTCTGCTAGTGAAATTCAGGGTGGATATCGGGCAACTTTAAAAAAATGATAATCAATCATTCCTCCTGAATAATAAAAAAGCACTTTCACAGCCTATTACCTCGCGAGTTAATATTAATTTGCATTTAGTGACTAGGCAGAGCTTTGCCATTCTCATTATGTGTAGTTACTTTTTCATATTTCCGGTTCTCCGTGAATATTTTCATGCTGTGAGCAGGTCCTTATAGTATTAAAGGGGTTGCAAAAAAATTGATCGTATTCACCCGTCTATTTGCATATTTTTTTCAGGATTTGGTCTGGTGAATATAGCTTGTTTCATTCGTTACTTTTGCCATTTCTTTTGAGGTTATTAATGAAATCTCTCGTCCAAATTCCCTTATTATCATTCTTCCTAATTATATGAACCTAAAGTTTTGTACGGTGACCCTTCCGCGAAGTGAATTTTGGGAATTGTAGCCTGCGCTTTTCCCTTTCAAATAAAAAAAACGTGAATAGGTTCACCTAACCGATAAGTATAACAAAGAATGTCTGAAGTAAAAAAAATCAGATTATCAACGCTTATAATGGGAGCGAGGGGAGTGTGTTAGGCAAGCGAGGAAGGAATAATAGAGTAGGGATATTGGACTGAATTGGCGGGGGAAGTAAGTATTCGGAATTAAAGAGAGACCTATTGTAGTTTCGGATGTCAAGTTGTGCTGTTGGGAGGGGCAAGTTAATGTATCGTTGTATAGATTGTGTCCATCCAAAAGCAACCTAAAAGGGTACTTAGAATACCAAGTGATGATAATAGTTATTGAAGAAAGAGGAGCGCGAGTATTACCTATTTAGATTACTGCCTAGAAGGGGTCATACATGCATTAAATTGGTATCAGTTATGTCGAATTTCGCATTAAATATTCTGATACCTCATACTTAATACTGAAAATCGTTTTTTTTAATCAAGATAATGCATGCCAGTATCAAATATAATGTCGCTACTTTTATTTGACTGGGGTTGGTGTGAGGATAAGGATGGTAAAAAATCGAAGGCCTCGGCATTATTTCAGGGACTTATTATACCAAAAACAAATTATGTGATAGCGTTACTTAATTTAATCTCGAACGAGATAGTCTAATGCTTTTGTGATCCATACGCCATAATGATACAGAATATGCCTATGCTTTGGCACGTGGAAGTGGATCGTGAAGTACGAACGTATATTTTCAATAGTTTCTCTGGGAGTATCAGTGATTTTCTATTTCAAAACGCTTGCTGAAAGCGTTTTCGAATGATTAATTTTTCTAATTCAGTTATCCGATTTCCCAAGTTTTTAGTGCCTTCGGTCAGTGGGAACTCGATTCACTGTTAAGCAATGTATTATTTATTTTTATTACATTTATTATTACATTAACATCTCGTGATTTTTAAAAATCAATCATCTGTTATTGCTGCATGCATACTACAATTTGGTTATTAAGGAGGGGTAATATTGTAAGCTTCAGCTCTGGACACCATTCAGAATTCTCTAAGGACTAAAATACTCTCAATCCATGTATCCAAGTCTACCCCTTCTGAATATAGCCCCCACGATCAAGTTTCCGAGCTTTAAAAAAAGGTATGATCCGACGAGTTAAATCTTTATTATATATGGTTAGAATAAAAAGTATCTGGAAAAGTTTAAGAAAAATAGATTTATTTCAGATGTTGCGTCAATGTCTCAAAACTCTTCGAAGTACATCCTTTGGGCGTCGACACATTTTTTCCCAGAGGCTTTTCCACTACTCGAGGGCTCTCTGGTAGGGGGATTTCGGAAGTTCCTTAAGGGTACGCGTGCAAGCTTCTTTGGCGCCACTTAAGGTCTCATCTGACTTCCTTTGAGGTGTCCTTTAAAGGAAGATTTGACATTTAGGAATAGGAAATAGTCTGCTGATGCCAAGTCGGGACTGTAGGGGGTTGGGGAATCGTCGCGATGTCGTTGCAGAACGTCTTCACAAGCAGACACTCGACTCTATTTCTGGTCGTCTGTCAAGACCTTCGGAACGAGTTTAGCACATATTTCGCATCGCCAAATTTTCAATGATAATGATGTGCAATATCATCTTATGATTTCCAATATGATCTGGGATCAGGCGGATACTCAATCGTCAGTCTGAATTCAGCACTTCACGCACACATCAGGAAAAAATATCACCGATGCTTTTTAAATAAACCTTGTATAGTAATCTACCGCAGTTTAAGATGTTTACAAACTTAATACCCTTTTAATTCTTAGCCTCGCAGAACAAGACGAAACCAGGTACCCCACGTATCAAAATAGACCTTTCTAAAATTCCGCATACTTCCTTCCTTCTTTCATTCCCTCCAACATGCTTTCCTTTTCATAACCCTACCTCGCTTTCCTGTATCCTCCTCTCTGTATAACGCTCTTTAACCATACCATAGTCAATCAAAAACTCTGAATCCAGTTTCTCTGCTTCTTTTTTTAATTTCTCCCATTGCCCCCTCTCTCCTCCCCCACCTTGTGTAGCACTTGTTCTTTTTTTCCCCAAGATGAAAAATGGCACCAACTAAATTGAATTTTATCTCTTGTTCTATTTGTCATCAATACACGTCTGGAAATCTCATATTGATACTTCTCTTACTTTCTTGATATTTTAATAAGTACTAAATATGTATGTTCGACCTCCCCTACGTTGAATCTCTATTCGACGTCATGCACGAGACTTTATGAGACTTTTTCTGGGCAATGTCGGATGTCGATCCCCTTTCATCATGTTACCGGAGCCGCACCTGCTTGCTGATGCTCCCGAAATTTTTATCGTGGCCTCCCACCTGCCTTGGCCGTCCGCTGTATATCTTCCTTGCGAGCTCATATGCGCCCCGGTTCAAATCACTCCCGCGCTCCTCATTTCCGACCACCCTTTATATATATATTATATATATATATATATATATATATATACTTATATATCCTTTTCTACCCGACCCTAAGTGACTATCTCGGCCGTCCAATATCGACCCACACGCGAGAAGCCGGTTGAAAAATATTTGTTCACGCGTCGGGGATAGACCGCGGCTGATTTTTCTCCGTTGCCGCTTGAAAACGATGACCATCATCCCCCTGGCTCCCTTGGATGATTTGTTAGGGGACGAAATCCGCTCGGTTCGGCCAGCGTATGACGCGACAATGGCGATAACGTGCGCGCGGAACAGAACTATGGTCGGACGGGGAAAGGACTTAAAAGAGTAAACTCATCCGTCAGGGAAGTGTCGTATCTCGGAGGGGGTCATGAAGGTGTTCCGCCCCCCCCCCCTTTCCAGGTCTAAATCCCCATTTTCCCTAGATTTCCGTGGGGTTTTTTCTTCCTCGTCGTTTTTTCCCCCTTGACCCAATCTATACATCCTGCCTTGATGGGAGACATCTGACAGCGGCGGCGCGCAATCCGCTTTCACACACATTCCCCCTGCTCTTTCCTCGTGAACCGCAATCCTGGACAAGCCAGCGACTTAAGGATTTTTCTGGAACGGATGAAGAAAAGGCCAATCCAGGTTCCTTTAGGCACGCCGAAACCCGCGTAATACTGGATATAAGTGGAATTTTGGTAAAACGGATACCACTTATCCCTACTATCATTTCGTCTCGCTCAATTCTAGGTTCGCAAAAGGGACAAGTCAATCGTGGGATGCAAGGAAGCGAGAGATATAGGAAGAAAGAGGGCTTCTTACCTTGAACTTGTAGCGTACTTTTGCTCCAATTCCATTTTCATAAATGTATCAACCTTTCCCTTATTTTATCAGTGGTTGTATACGGACTTTATTATGGAGCGTAGTACTTTATGGGTATGAGTCATGGTATTTGTGGGAAAAGGACGAGAGTTGGTTGGATGCTTTTGAGTTGTGAGGGCGGTGGAGAATGGAGAAAATAAGTTGGACAGAGAGGAAGGGAAATACCGAGGTTTCAAATAGGGTGCGTGAGAAGAAGAGGGAAGAAGGAAGAGGCGTTAGAAGACGTTACGTGGTAAATCCGAAAGCGCCAGAGAAAGTGGATGGAGGAATTATATACATAAGTATGTATGTTGTGTGTGTATGATGAGGTATGTTGATGTACGTGCAATACAGAAGGGAGAAAGTTGGGTAAGCGGTTAATAGGAAGGAAGAGCGTGGCTAGTTTAGTCAACACGAAAGGAGCGTACGTTACGAAGAAAGAAAAATGAAGTAACGTGACTTCGAAATTAATAGCCGTTCTGAACCATCCAAAATCTATCTTTAAGATAGGTAGATAGATCTTGATTGAATAACTACAACCAACATTTGCTGTTGTCTCTCAGCAGGGGTGGACAACCCATGAATCCTTTTTATTGATATTAAAAAAATTAATCTGTTTTTGATATTTCACATTAATATTTTGTTTTGCTTTGCAGTGATAGTAAAAACTTCCTGCTGTTACTAAATCAATTTTAAAATATTTTCATGGTTACTTAATATGCCCATAAATGTTATAAAGTTGTTCAAATTCACGGAGAAATTTCAGCTATGTTTACTTCGATATTCCCAAAGCGCTCCGAAAGTTTTTACAAAAGTGCTCAATACTGCAAGTATTCTTGGTTACACAAGAACCGCCTCCTCTGATTAAATGGTCTATAATTTTATTCATTTGTTCATTCGCGGAAAAATTGTAGAATTCTACTGCGTGCATGGGGTACTTCATGAATTGTTTTGGTAAAAACTGGAGAGACTGAGTGAAGTATGGAATGATTCTTGGTGCATTGAGGATTGGATTCGTATTCAATAGTCAATCTTGAAAAATGTTTGGCCATATTGTACGAAATTCAGGATGTGAGTCGAATCACCAAACAGGAGTCAGACAAAAGAATTAATGGTTTTGAGTAAAACAGAGAGCGAGAAAGTCGAGCGTGACTGTCGTCAAAAAACACCGGAGACAAACATTATTGCAACTTTCATGAACAGAAGAACTGGCATAAAACAATTTATGAACGTGACAAGGACGAAAAAGCTTAATAAGCGCTGAGTTTTCCGGTTCTTTCCGCGTTGATTAATCCGCCATATACTCTTAACAGTTTCGCCGGCAAATTCAGGTCTGAAGTAGTTCAGTTTAAAGGTATTTTAATCCTCAGTTGAAATTAACAAGCAGAACGTAGGATCTTCAAATGTATAAAATCATTCCAACCAATAATTGCAATAATAATAATTCTTTAAAGGAATTATAATGGCCCCACACTACTTGGGTAGATCAGACCACAAAGATAAAATAAGGGGGAGAGATTCCAGTACAGATAGATACAAACACTAATTCTTTCCCCGAACAATCAGAAATCATAATAGTAAGAAACCGAAGTCCCTTTGGAAAAATTAAAATACATTCAATTTACAAATCGGAACGAGATTAAACATTGCACAGATATTAGGTATATATGTAGCTGTATGTGTAGCTGTATCTTAGTTGGTACTTTGTGTGTTTGCACGTGCTTGGGGTGTAAGAGTTTTTGTTGACCAGGCTCTGTAACGGCATGAAGCCGGTATTGCATCATGTAGGTTGCCCGTTGCTGTTTGTCTTATCTACATTCGATGGATTCATAATTTTAGACAATGTATGATTTTCCGCATTTTGCGCTTCGCTACGTACACGTCTTCGTGAACGTCTTTTGCTCATCGATCTTATCCCGTTCGAAAGAGATCAATGGTCTTCGTGTCAATTTTAAATCTCGTTAAGACGTCATGCTTGGGAGTCTTGTCAGAAGTACCGGCAAGTTATGGTTATTTAATAGGCTGGTTTAATGTAGTACGGAGGGATTTAGTAATATTACACTATAAGTCCCTTTCAGTAACATAAACACACGATTCCCTCGATAGTGCCTACCCAAAAAGAGAACATGATGGACATTTATATAATATCAGTGGAAACCGACGAAAATGTTATATGTAGGGCACTAACCGAAACATGCCTGTGTTAACCTAATTTCGCAGTAAAAAATTCCATACCGTCATTTTTTTGCCACTTTTAGTTATTTAGGGAGGAGTGATGTAGCATATTGTTGCTAGGAAAATGTATATTCATAATAAAGAATCTTATGTGTCAAAACAGTGAACTTACATAATGCATTCACTATTTGATTTCAATAATTCAAACCATTTCATGAAAATGATTTAATAATGTACAAATCTTCAGCGGTGCGTGTGAATGGAAAATCTTAAAGGGAGGTTTTGGGATAGGTTTTGAGATGCATTGAAGTTGAGGAGCATGTGTTATGAATTTTAACCAAAAATGTCATTTCGTATTATCCGGAAAAAATAACGGGGATTTATTTCCTGAGGAATTTTTTCGTGTTGAACGATATTTCGTGTAAAAGGTATAGGTATGCATGTCCCGAAAAAATTTCCATGCGTAATGGACCATACTTGCATTTCGTGTTTGCCAATATTTCGTCACTCTTGTGAAGTAGTTTCCACTGTGTACGGCAAATATTGTTGTATGCACGGTGTGGAGTCACTCCCTGTCACACATCTTAGTGTTTAGACGTGACATAATAGGATGTGGCAATGATTAATCTCTTTATCCATAAAGTCCATCAAAAATCTCGATCTGTAGACTAATCTTAGTAATAATAATCATTGAAATATCGTATTCAATTTCCGTGTGGGTTATTGCCCGTGATTTTACATTGCCCATTTATCCATTGCCAAAATGATTTCCATTTACTTCATAGGCATATCAGTTCCGGGTATTCGTAAAGTGCCATCGTTTCGCCCGTGAACAATATCGGTGACCGTAATAAAATAAAAGAAAAAAACATGGGGGTGGGACCCCATCGTGCTCGCACGGATGATGAAGTGGTGAGGGGAGGAATGGACGTTATTCGTCCTGGGCTGTCGATGTAGTAACTTCTCAGTGCCGCCCCGGAAACGGCTGCCCACCCTTGAGAAGCGCCCGGGGATTCTCGGGCGGAATTGGGAGTGGGCTGGGGGGGAAGGGAGAAGTGGACGGGGGTATGAGAATAGGAGTCCGTGAAGGAAAGTAGGGAGAGAGAGAGGAGATGATGGAACGGAACGGGAGCGATAATGACCGATTGCTGAGGCGATTGAGACATTTCAGTCAGGGATCGGATCGGTAATGGGTCGTGTATGAGATGGGGTGAAAAAGGAGGGTGAGATGAAGAAGGGGGGAGTCGTTGGATGGTTGATGTCGAGGGTGCGCGCGGATTCAAAAAAAAATAGCCAACGAGTCGTGTCCGGCGCGCGATGATGAATGACGGTGGGAGAAGAAGAGAATTCTCTACGGCCGAGGAGTGGATCCGTTTCAGGTTGGTTGGTCGGGTGCGTCGGTGGACCGAGCGAATTGGAACGATGTAGGGTTTGGAAGGAGTATCGGGAAATCCGTTCATACATTGCGTGTGTACCAAATCAATGCTGTAGGAATTCCTAGAGAAGAAATAAAATTGATTTTAATAATAACAGCTCTTGTATAACGTGTGTGTGATGTGTGTGTATATATATATATAGGTATATATACATTCAAACACGAAATCCCGCCATATAACATTTGGACGGCACAATAGAGCACAAAAATAAAATAGATAACATGTAAAAGGATAACACATGAGTCTGACCTGAAGAAGGAGAAGGCCGAAAGCTTAAACAATCACCATCAAGCCTTCACATACAAAGGACGAACACAGGAGAGGTGGGGAAGGCGGAATCGAGCAGATCACAAGCGCAAAAATATTTCCATGATCGGGACTAGAACACCGGATCTTTTGACTTGCCGGACCGATGCTCTAACCGTCCTTGACATGTGTTCCTATACCCTTTCCTTATATCTATTTGCATATTTTTCACCGTATGGCGGGATTTCGTGTTCCACCCAAGTTTTGTGATGTTTTGGGTACCAGATCTTCCTGGGAAACCATAACCGGCACAGGGAATGGAACTTGTCTTCCTACCCTGATTTGTGAATTTCACACGCCGCCGGGCTTAGTATTAGTAGTACTTAGGAGAGACGACCGACAGCTGAGGTCATTTACGCCATTAGGGATGGACAGGAAAGGTTGAAGGGTGGAGAGAAACCCGGTGTCCGCATTAGCCTACTCTTAACGAAAGGCGCAAAGACGTCCGCAGTTTAACGTCCCATCCGACGGACTCGTACTCACTCAAAGTGCTCTCCAGAAAGTACCCTCAAGTAGGGATCGGGATACCACTGAAAAATATGCGTTGCCGCCGGGATTCGAACCCGGCCCTTTGGGTGGGAAGCAAGTACAATAGCCACCGCACCACATCGAGGCTTAGTTCTCGGTGAACTAAGCCTAACTAACTACCATCATTTACCAAACAAACCTTAGGGTTAATTGCTTTGTTGATTGTGTATATATATATATATATATATATATATATCGATGATGCGGAAGTACTCACGAGAGCAATATAACTTTTGGACGGCACAATAGAACACAGAATAAAACAGATAACACGTAAAAGGACACTCACACTGTAGATGATTTAAGCTTTCGGCCTACTCCGAGGCCTTCTTCAGGTCAGACTCTGAATCATCTACAGTGTGAGTGTTCTTTTACGTGTTATCTGTTTTATTCTGTGTTATATTGTGCCGTCCAAAAGTTATATATATATATATATATATATATATACCTAGACAGTAACACACAGCACGAGAACACATAAAAAGAACACTCACAATAATATCTTGATAATTTCGACGGACTCGAGCTCCGTCTTCTTCGGAAGATAAGATATGACTAAGCTTAGTCATATCTTATCTTCCGAAGAAGACGGAGCTCGAGTCCGTCGAAATTATCAAGATATTATTGTGAGTGTTCTTTTTATGTGTTCTCGTGCTGTGTGTTACTGTCTAAGTTTTTTATTCAACACTTCCGTGTTACTTCGAAGAAATCATCTATTTATATACCTATATATATATATAGGTATAAAGCGTATGTTACCCCTTTTATATGTATCTATATTTTCTTGTACACTTTCTCTGATTTTAATGCTACCATGGTATAGTAGTTTCTTCGAACAATTTATATATATATATATATATATATGTATGTATGTATGTGTATATATATAGAGAGAGAGAGGGATCGAGAGTAGGGAATGGGAGGAAGAAGATGTGATGCGAAGGCAGAAAAATGAAGTCGTCGACTCGGATTCTCTTGAGTCGGAATCAGATATTTCTATCAATCCGTTCCATGTTTCTTTCGCGCAGACGGCCCAATCGAATCGGCTTCCTTATTCCTCATGGACCGGAAAGTGATTCGAGGGCACCCTGTTTACTTACGCGCGGAGGCGTGTCAATGCCTTTTCTTTTCACTCCTCTCTTCCATTTTCTTTTTCAATTCGGATAGCATAAGTGGGATCGCGTTTCCCATAAATAGCACGACTGTTAGCCTATTCCCAATCAATCCAACAATTCCAAGTCTTCTTCGTTTCTTCTGGGACAAATATTTACGTGGCGAATTTATCTTGGCCGACCGGGTTCTGTAAATCAATACCATCAATTTGTTATGATGACTGAATTACTGAATTATGGATTTGACTGACAATCTTCAAAGGCTTCTTCTTCTTTCCTCACTTACGCTGGCTTTCCTCTTTTCAGTTTTTGCGCCTGTGCTTGCCCTGCCATCGAGTTAATCATCCAGAGAATGCCTGCTGGTACGTATTCTTTAGTTTTTTGTTTATTTTTTACATTCCAGCCAAATGAACAATCCCCTGTCTTGTGATCTCCATACTACGTGTTAATTTTGTCTTCTCCCTTCAATTCTTTTTGCACAATCAATGTGTATAAGATATCTAAGTAAATACCATTGGCGTTTCTTTGTTGTTGATAATTAAGTCGTTACTTGCGTGTTATTGTAATAATTTTAGAGAAAACCACCGAGTTTTCTCATCTCAGCCTCTGCAATCCTTTATCGTTTTCTTGAATATAAAAATTTCGACGTCCATTCGTTGCTCAATATTGCTTTTTTTACCTTTCCATTCATCCCTGTTGCATCTATCCTTTCTTTTCATCTTCTTTTTTTTAAGATTCATAAACTCTACACAGGTTAAAGTTTTTTTCCTGAGTTTTATATCATGATTCGGATAGCGTTATCATCCAAACTTCATGGAAATGGGTGCATTTCTGAATGAAAAATAAAGCGGTCGGCACTTCAATGTTTAGGGAATGGTTTTTCGAGTTTAAGGAACCATGTAAAAGTAAAGCAAGAAGTCCCGAGTGAAACGTGTTTCAATCACAAGTGATGTGAAATGTCTTATTAGACACTATTATTGCGATAATCATGTAATTGCCATTGCATCTTGGACTTGGTATTTTTTACTGGAAGATCTCTTTGATATCAGATATATTTTATGAAATAGAACAGACAAAAAGCGTATGTATTTTATATCAAATTCCAGTTCAGAATTTCCCTTATACGTACGTTCATATACATACTATTTCGCCATGCCAACCTTTGGTTTGATTACTGTGAACGGATTCAACACACTAAACAGGAGGCATGAGTTTATAAAGTGTAATTTTTTTTTGGATGTTCCTAAACAAAAGGGCTAAGGATCCCTTGGCTCCCTTTAAATTTGCCAACATAATTTAATTAGTGCATAGCATGACGACAGTGTGTGCATTAAATGGTTGATTTTATCTCGATTTCCAATTTTGTAACGTCAAAATTTGACGAACGTCTTTACTCAGCTGTCGAAATTAGTTTCCTCAGAGTGAACTAACTGAACGAGCCACCCGCATCTTCCATTCCTCTTCTCCTTCGGCTCGCCTTCTAAGCAATCAAACTTGAGTTTACCTTACGTTCCAATGTCCCTCTTCCCACCCCCTTTCCCCTCTCAATGTTTATTTATTCCCGATTTCCGATGTTCCTCCGTCTTCTCCTCTCCCATTTCCTCAGGGTTTTCGGAGAAAAGACTTTGCCCGCACATAATTACGACGATTACCTGACAAATAAACACAGCAGCCAAGGAGACCGTGGGCATGGACACCGAAGAAAGCACTCACGTAATTTAAACCTCCCAAAAAGACCTCTCTCTCTCTTCCTACTCTTCTCCCCTTCTCACCGGCGCTATTTGGACAGCTTCTCCCGGAGTCGCACTGGGTAAACACCACTGGGGGGACTTCTGTTTTATTTCACTCGGGGTCCACTCCCATTTCCTTCGTCCATAAAGCCTTCCTTTCCTTTTTTTTATCAACGAGGATGCCGAATGGTTGGTGATTTACGATTTACTCAACCTACGCCAATACTCTCCCTTACACATCACATCCGCGAGCTGTAAACTTAATGCCGTTATGTATATAAATAAGCGTAGATCTACTTTGAAACACTCAAGACTGTGCTGGCTGATGCTTGACTCGGTTAATTTAAAATAATTTTCGGTATTCATCCCGTTCGAATTTTATGGGTACTTTCTCGGGTGCCATGTCCTCGCGAACCTTGGCGGTGGGAATTTGACTTGGCGTGACGTAACGCTTCAAGATGATGAGGAGAGGGAAGACGATTTTTGGGTCTCAGCAACGTCAGCTGATGGAATAGACGTTGAGTAAGAATGAGATAGAGAAAACATCTATTATATGGAGCGCGTACGGCTAGGAAATTTGCTTATTGAAACGTGACGATAGGGGTAGATTTGGAGGCTTTCGAGAAATATATGGAGAAGGATTCCCTTCAGAACGCTTATTGCATTGGGAACACCGAAATGGAATGTGTAGCCTCGATTAAATGCTTAGGCGTTAGGAAAATGGCGTGGTCTATTAAGCAAAATAATGGGAGTAGGTAGGAAGCCTTTAAAATATGAGTGTGGAGAAGGATGGAACAGGTAAAATGGACAGAATGAAAAGCAAACGAATAAATACTAGGTGTGGTGAAAGGGTTGGAGAGATGGTTGCTGGGAGAAATCCAAAAGGGGCAGGAGAGATGAATGCAGAGCATTTTCAATGGCTTTAGGATGTTGAAGACAGTGATAGAGAGGAATTCGACGAATTCGACCGGCGAGGTAAGGAAAGGAAAAGGATAGACATGCTTGATGAAATAAAGGGAGGTGAAAAGTATGCGGAATTGAAGAACAGTTAAATCTAGTGTCAGAGATCAGGTTGTATTTAATTATACGAAGCTAAGTAATGTATCTAAGCCATTGCCTATCTTTCCAAAGGTCTTTGCCTATCCATTACCTAATTTCAACGATTGAATACCAAAATAATAATTATAGAGTTTACTAGAAAAAAAATGCTGTTTCTAAAACAAATGTACTATGAGCTTTTGGCTGGGAAGAGTGCAGCGGAATGAAATACTCTTTATGCTTCCGTAAAAGGCTGAAAGACGTCAACATTCGACAGAACAAGATATCTTTCATTGAATTGAAAGTAATCACTTTGCAATTTCACATAATCCACTTTTGATTCAAATTCATTACGAAGTTATTGCTTTCGATTCAATATGTTGAGCTAGTCCCTTAAAATCACTCCTGAGACAACGAATTTCAATAGGTACTTTTTATGATGACAGAAAGAAACAGAAGGTTTATTGACCCTGAAATTTAAGAGAATACTATGCAGTAAACGTAATAACCAGCTTGGTATTATAATGAAAGGTCATAATTGATATTCCTTAAATTTTGTTATGCTTCAAATTAATCGTGATGGCAAGGCTTCGAGATAATTCCTAATTTTATACTCTCGTCGGGTTCAAAGCATTTTATGACGAAAACAGTTTATTCAACTGTTATATTTATATTATTAACAATATTTTCTCTACTGATTAGGTCGTATCGCTGCCTTAAAATATAGAATTATAATTTATTATTGATACTAAAAATTGGGAATATATATGCATTATCATTATTTGGATGAAATAAATATTTTATTGATCTCCTATAATTTATTCAATATATAAATGACGAAATTAATTGGAAGAGCAAGATATGAATTTTATTTATGTAAACTTCACTAAAATGTTATTCATTAAATCATCCATGATGTATGTTTGATCAGTTTAAATTAGGGATTAGCATTTAAAAAAAGTATGAAAATTGAGTTTTCATGTAATTCATTTTCTTTGCTTAAATCGAGATTGTATCCGCCGATTATATTAGTTATTAATCCCCAGCATAACGTGTTAATATTGATTAACGCCGACTTATCATTCAGTTAAAATCATTCTCTCTTTAACCTGTGTCTTTAGGACATGGTCTATAGTATTTGTCTCCTTAATATTCAGTTTTGTTGACCACGAACTTCATCTTTTAATTTTCAGTGCGCTATTTATTTCTGAATCAATCTTAAATTTGCTAGCTGTTTGGGGCCGTGCTGCATAAAGCTTCTTGCAATCAGCACCCACTGCAGCGCAAGGAATCACTTACCTTTTCTGATTATTTGTTCCCTTCCACGACTTGGAAAATGACGTTCAATGTGCCTTCAAGAAATGTACGTTATCGTAATTAAATTTATGAATGATTAATTATCACCGTTGTGTTTTCATTAGTACTAATTGTAGTCTACTGGTTGATATAGGTTATGGTTAGAAAAACTGATCAATCATTGCTGCACTACCATACCTAACACGACATAATATGACATCCTGCGCTACATTAAACCCTTCGTCAGTTTCAATAAACTTCCTCTCTCCCTTAACTTAATAACTAAAAAGATAGATATTATGCAGATACAAATGTAGATAGATATAAAATATGTCTCTAATAATTTCTTTCCACCCTTACTCAACATCCCTTAAAAACGACCCTTAAAATGATTATCATGCCTAGTCTGTATGTTAAGCCGGACAAGCTCATTATCTTCGTTATCGTCAATGGTTATATATTCGAAGATTGGTTTTAACTAGCTCTCCAAACTGTTTTTGTTACCTGTCAATGTCTAGACTCTCTAATGGTTTTTGCACCGATAGTTTCACCCATGTTTCTCATAGTTTATTCTCGACCCTTCCCTAATATTCTTCTCCTCCACACTTCCTTCCCATTCCCAGACCTTCAGAGAGCTATCGTACCCCAGGTTATGTCCAATCAATTTTCCTCATTGTCTTCTTGTCTCTTTCATTGGTGCCTCTCTCTTTTCACTCGCTCTTAAACTTTCTTCTTTAGTCGTTACTTTATTATTTTTAGCATTTTCCAGTAGCATCATATTTGAAACACCTCCAAACTTATTTTCTGTGTGCTCCTCCAATCATCACATATATCACAGGTGAGGGTCGCGGTGGTCTAGTGGGTAGAGCGTTGGACTACTGACCGGAGGGTTCGATTCCCGGGTAAGGTACTCTGGGCACCTGCAGCTGCACCCAAGCTAGTTGATTTTTCAGGTACCAGATCTTCCTGGGAAACCATAACCGGCACAGGGAAAGGAACTGGCCCCCCTACCCTGATGTGTGAATATTCACTCGCCGTCGGGCTTGGTACATGGGTGAGCTCTGCCATCACCTACTAAACCGACCTTCGGGTTGATTACTGTGTTTATGGTTTTTATGTCACAGGTGAAGGAAAGGAGAGACCCACCCAATGCATAGTTTAAAGTTAGCATGCCGATCGATGTCTTCTCTCTATAGTTCCCTATAGAGGCACTCCGTTCCTCACCAACGTACGTCCTCGGCTGAATGAGGTCTCATGGGGAGCGCGTATGACATGTTGAGTGTACCACGGCGTCTTCATATTTACGTTCTTGAATCGTGATTTCACGGCTCCGTCATCCGTGCGGTCATCTCCGTCCAATCTTACGTAACTGTGAGGTAACCTAGTCACCCGGAAAAAAACGGGGAAACTCTTGTGCTCCAGTGACGACATAATTCGCGGAAAAGATTCGTGGATTCTGTGACTCAAAAGAACGACTTCTTGCGTGACGGCGAAAGAGGGATGCACGCAGCTGATTCGGACCGACGGGTGTTGCTGATCGTCCTTTCCATCTTATATCAATGTTATTTCATCCCCGAAACACGCCATCTTGGGGCTTCCGTTTGTACGTGAGTTACCACTCGTTGCCATGAATGCAATTGGAGGATACTTTAGCCAATAAAGTAGTAAAGATTTTATGAAAGGAGTAACAACTTTCAATCCAATTACCATCATGAAACATAGGAAATGAATTGTTGGAAGAAACTCTGACCACTAGTTTTTTTTTACTTCAGAGTCCAGTTATTCATTTTTTTACAATAATAGCATCTTCGGTGAAATCTGCGAGCTCATAATGAACTTTCCTTAAATGTCATCTCTCTGAGACAAAGTAAACTGAATAACTTATACTTACATACTTAACCTCTACAAAAGGAGGTTTGAAACAAGGGCATGTATGTTTGCTGTAGTTTGCGAATTCATGTCTTTAATAAACGGCATTACTCATCAACGTTTGCTTCGATCTTTAGGAACATTCAGCATTTATTTCTTAAAGCTTTTGCAGTCCTCAGTTTTAAAATACAAATACATGCGTGCGCGTTGAACTGCAGCCTTAAAAAAATGAGGGCACCTTTATACTGATGTCAGTATAACTATCCCGTCCTGAGAGGCCTCAGCGAGTTCTTTTTTTCAGACTTCCGGCATTGCTGAAATTGACCATCAATAACTTGCTCTTGTTTGGAACTGCGAATATTCTTCGACTCCATTCGAAGAACTTTTTTTTACCGCAGAACCATTTGTCTTTTTCAATGTTAACTTTCGTTCTCTCGAAAATTTCACTCCGACGTTGCCAGATTTGGAAACCTGCGGAATACATTTTTGAGCTATAAAGTTTTGTATTTGAATGTGAGGTCTCATGAAATATGGGGATATGAACATTTTGAAATTGTTTAGCAGATAATGGTTGTGGTTGTGCTTTATTAATAAAGCACGCAAAATAATCGTGTCTTCAGAGTCATGGAACTTATTGAAACATCGACGTATTGAAGCCATGGAAACCAGAAGTCGAGGCTAAATGTGTCTATTGATTCAATAAATTAATGAATCATGTGGAATGCCATATATGAATTTTGTGCTCGATACCATATCTTCAAAATCCATTTCGCGTCTAAATCATTGAAATTATCGATACAAACCATGGCATCAACTCATCACCGAATCAATCGACGCAAAGAAAGGAGCGAGCCGCACAAATAAATTTCGTATCACCGGAATCTTTGGATATATCGTATCATGGCGCAGTCGAAATAATGCATTTCACCTAAGTCGTGAAAACATGAAAACCATCGACTCCCCGAACCCCTAGCCACCGATGAATATTTGCGTCGGGCACTCGATTCCAAAATATCATCGATAAGAATTCGATCCTTCCGGAGGACCAGTTCTTGAGAGGATAGCATCCTTCCCCACGTATTTGCAGGGTGCTTTCTTTTCTCCCGCCGCCAACAGCCGACCGACCCACTTATCGATCGATCGATGCGCTGGAAGATTTCCGCTCCTCGATCTCCGGAGTCCCATTGTGTCCCCGCCCCCTTTCTCATCTCCCCCTCATGCCCTTTGCCGCGAACCTTCGCCCCTCACGAAGAAGAGAGAAAAAAAATACACATTAATATTACGTCCCACGCCCCAAACCAGAGTATCCCGGACAACTTTCTTTCCCTCTTCCTTTCTTTCCCAACAGAGCGCGGGGGGAAGTGATTCGATCGATCTATTGCCAAATTACTCCCGACATTTCCGCGGAGGCATTCGTGTCCCTTCGTAGGGTTACGGAACGAGGGGGAGAGTTATGGGTGGATTTCGTAAAAAAAAATTAAATCACCGCCCCTCCGGAATTAGATCGATGGGGATTTTTTTGGGAGGTGAAAGGAGGAGGAGGAGGAGTCTTTCAGAGAGGGCTGGGGAGGAGGGAAGGTTTTTATATTCCATCTCTCCAAATTCATCTTCGGGAGTTCGGTTGTCCTTCCGCTCATGACTTACGAGCAGGATTTTAATAGTTATTGAGACGGAAATGAAATGGTTCACTATTGAGTCGAAATCACGTTGCGGGGATTTCAATTCAAATGGAAAATAAAAAAAGTCCCATTCGACCCGCGTAGTTGAGGATACGTGCGGGTGCACTTCAGGGATTTTTTTTTCCCATTCATTAAATTTCGTGGGCATTGTTTTATCATCACGGCCTGGAGGCAGGAACGCTATTTCTTTTCTGTTCAGTTTCGATCACTTTCACCGGTCATCAGTCCTAAATATTCGTTTGAGGAAACTCATCACTCACATCCAATTGCATCGGTCAGCATCATCGTCAATTCCGGAAATTTCAAAATGGAAAAAAATCGTTCGTTTTGACTGGGAATCGAACCAGATTTCTTCATTTTTACCCGGTTACCTTAGCCGGTAACCAAACCAAGTAGTCTACCAGGTATATGGGTTCGAATCCCGAAAAGGACTAGTTATATTTTCAATTTTGAAACTTCTCACACATCTATACACCAGCGGGTGTCATCACTAGAGTTGGTGTTGGGCATAATTTTCCCGCAGTTTATTTCAATTTCACATGAACATGCTTGAATTTTTCTATTCTTTTTTCCACAGTCATGTATTTTAACCAATGTGTTTCCCATTATAATTGTATTTCTTCTAGTCCACCTTCGACGATTTTCTCCATCATGTCCTTGCGTCTCTAAAAATGTTCTATATGGTTACCCCTTATCTTTCCTGAATTTGCAAGACATTACTCGCTTCTTATACTTTTTATGAACACTTTCCATGGTTATGATATCTCTATACCGTCGATAGGCGTAGTTAGCATGAAGGGCGGCCGACAGCTAAGGTCAATAGGGTCATTATACTGTAAATATGTAGGTAATTTGGTAGAGTTGAGAGATTTAGGGAAGGAGAGGAGAATTGGTAATAGATAAATCCGATGTCGGAATCACTATTCTCTTAAAGGAAGGTGCCAAGGGGTCTCACAATTTCCATCCAACGGATGGCTTAATCCACTCGAAGTGTTGTCCACATAGGTACACAAGTATGGATATGAATGACACTGAAATATCCAGCCACCTCTGAGAGTCGAACCGGCCAATCGGATAGGGAAGAAAGTACATGAGCTACCGCACAAACCTGATCACCGTTTCACCGAGTAAGATATTTCAACTGGCAGTAGTTTCGCTGACACTCCAGGAAAATTCTTCAGAAGGAAAACACTGTCAATCAAACCAGGATACGCTGTGAACGCGTGCGCACTTCATAGCCTACTCGTCGTAAAAGCGTTGAAAATTGTGAATGTTCACTACTCAACCCTGAACCGAAGAACATGATGACGGCATAAAGGTTATTTATTCAAAAATGGACCAGTGTTCCCCTCCATTCGGTGTTAGTTCAAAATGTAACTTTATCGGGATAAAGTTACGTTTCTTCATTGGATAAAATTTCTGAATAGATGGATATTACGGGGAAATTCAAACCCTCCCCGGGGATCTAAATTCACCAAATTATCCTTGGCGAGAGAACAAATTTCTCCAAAAAAATCGCCACACGAGAATTTAATTTTTAACACATTTGTTGCCACACTGCCCAACTTGTGATTTTTTTTTGTTTGACCAAGGCGGCCTAAGAGTATATTTCTGATTTATTTCTTCTTATTTAGTTTCTCCTCACACTTCTCGTCCAAATAGAGCCAAAGTTTCAATTTCCAATGTAAACTCGGCTTCCCTCTGACTAACCATAAGACAAGCCGGCCAACTACGGGCCTATAAAACATTGAATAGACTGGAAGTGTCTGGGAATCCCATAAATGTCCTGGAAAATCAGAAAAATTCCTGGAATTTTGCATGATTGCTACACCACGGCTGCTCCTTGTTAATTTGGCAGTTAAATGGATGTGATGGCGTTTCCATAGATAAGCGTACTTCCTTCCCACATGCCGCATTCCGTGTTTGAGTAACGTTTTGCCCACACGAATCTCGGAAATAAGTTGTACCGAGAGCATCAAGGTAATAGAGATAGTACGGGAAGAAGGATTGAGTTAGGCCAAGAAGCTTTCACAAGAAGGTGGAATTAAAGACGGGGACGTTAAGTAAAGATGTTAAGAAAAGGTTTGTTAAAACTCTGATATGGCGCGTAGTTACATGTAGTATAAGAGGTGCGGAAACACGGTCATTGAAACAGGATGACAGGCGTAGTTTGGAGGCTTTTGAAATGTGGGTGTGGAGAGGGTTGGAGAAAGTGATATGGGCAGAAAGGAAAATAAACGAGGAAGTACCAGGCATTTTGGGGTAGGAGATTAATGGAACAAATTCTAAAGAGGCAGGAAAGGCTGAATCAAAGCGTTTTGATTGGGAATGGGCTGTTGAAGACTGTTACAGAGGGGAGAACGTTAAGCAAACGAGAAAGGGGGAGAAAAAGGATGATCATGTTAGAAAGGAATGGAGTATGCGGAGTTGAAAGTGTTTATTGTAGTTTGGGGTGCCATGATGTCATTTTCAGCGAGTCTTAGAAATATAACAGTGTTTATGTTCTGCATATTTCCAAAACCTATTTTTTGCGGTAAATTATCAATAAATAAAAACTTAACTAAAGCAATTTTTCCTTATGTTTTTTCATCATTCAAATGTTTCTCATAATGTAAAGAAACATTTGTCAATAGAAAACGATATACAATGCTTCATTTTATGGATGAAACAGTTTTCCATAGAATCGAGGCTATAAAATTTATAAAATGAAGTGTGTTATTATAATCTCATGTGCGAATGTTATGAATTGCTGAAAACATTTACCTTTGAAAATAATTCAGATTTTGGTCTGGTAAATATGAAAACGATCTGAAGTTATGTTCTTAGATTCCTGATTTTAAGCCCATAAGTCTATAATGCCATGAAAGTTCTCAATTTCCCTTCTACCTTTAAAAAAAACACGTTATGTGATGCTAAAGTAAGTCTGTATATTCGTACTTCCACGGTTGCGTACTGGTCCTCCCACATTTTAAATGCAAGCGTAGAATCTGATAAGGGAACCCCACAAATCGTTTTATAGTCAAGTTCCCGGAAGCCTCGATGAAAAAAAAGTTTGTTTCGGAAGATAGCCTATACTTTTGGAGCAGTTCCTGGCCAATCGTAAGCGGCTACAACGTTGATGAATGGATGTTTGTCATTTAAGCAGCGGAAACGATGACTTGTGGGAGCCCGTCTAGTCCCACAGATTACGTCCACCGTTGTGTGTGTCGTAAGGAATCGGAAGTTTCGCAAATATTCCATCGATCAAGGTAGGGCATAAAAAAAAAGAAAGGGGAAAAACGAAGTCCGATGCAGTTCGTTTCCCGGGGGAGTCATCATTTTTAAGCAGATCCCCTTTCAGTGGATGGGATCACGGCAGCTGCCCCCCCCCTGAACCATCCATAAATCGCCCCTGGCCTCCGATATAAATATTATGATTCATTCCCGTAGCCATTTGGGGCCCACAGGGTCTATTTCTCAAAAAACCCACCGCTGAAGTCTGTCGTTTGATAGAGCCTTAAATGTATAAATATAGTAAGGTGGGTGGATATAACTGCCAAAGTCCCGTTTCCGACAGCGCACGTGTGTATATCACCGAGACTAGCTCAGGGTTTATTTTTTTGTTTAAAGGGTAGGGGATGGCATTTGGATGTAGGGTAGGGATGCGAAGGGTAAAAAAAAAACCCTTAGGATTCTTAAATATGAAAATAGATACAGTTTGAAAATTGAGGGTGAAGGAAGGAGTTATGGGGTAGGAAGGATTTTTGGTTGTGGGGGACTTGGCTCTCCCCTCCATCAGACACGGGGGAGGGAGGGTGGGTGAAGTGGATGGAGTGATAAAAAAAAACTTAAAACGTTGACTCTCCGAGTCTGCTGATTAGGAGAAATAAGGATTAAGTGTTTCCACAGTCCCTGGGGGTCGGAGAAAGGGTGGAGTTGGAGCGTTCTCATATTTATTGGAGCGGTCTGGGAGTGATGGCTTGAGGGTCATCAAGGGTCATCCGCACGGGATACTTACCCTCGGGAGAGGCGGAGGGGAAATGATACCCTTTTGAGTGAACTCTTCCTGTTATTTGTCACGCGCTGAAGTGCCGAAATAGATCCGCCCCGCCGAGATAAAAATGAGGTCCAAAAAAGGTGGGAGAGAATTTCGAGTGTGTCACTTGATCACGCGACGGGAAGGCGGGATACATGCATTTTTCCTAATTTCGGAATAATTTAATTTTATTGCTACGTTGGTATTACTTTGTTCATTTAATCTTACCATTCCTGTTGTGAGAGGGACTATTCTCAAGAATCACAATTGAAATTATGGAACAGAGTAGGGAAGATGGTGGCAAAAAGTGGAACTTCGTTAAAATTGAGTGTTTTCTTTAGTATAGCACGACAGGTTTCTCCCGTCACGGCGTTATCAGTCGGTCAGAGTTCAAGAGTTCATAGAACTGGGGCGTGGGTTAGACGCATTGTCGGCAGAAGTGACTCCAAGGTCAAGGAATGTTGTTATCACGCTCTTGTAAGGCCTCATTTAGAATATGCATGTAGCGTATGGGATCCGAGTGAAAAAGGCCTCATTCGGTAGATTGAGAAGGTCCAACGCCGGGCAGCCCGTTTCGTGAAAAACTGTTACGATAAAACGACAAGCGTCACTGAAATGCTTATGGAGTTGGGGTGGGAATCATTAGAAGAAAGACGACTCAATGCTAGGTTGAACCTACTAAATAAATTCAGATCCGCATGTTTCAGCACCGAGGTCTCGCAAATTATTCGCACTCCAACATACATTGGTCGCTTGGATCATATAGGCAACATTCGGGAAATAGATGTCAGAACTAGTAGACTCAAGGACTCCTTCCCACGGACAATACGGGATAATAACTGTAGGGTTATACTCGTAGATAGCAAAAATGCCACTTGTCACCCTCAGCGTCTAGGGAATGATTATTTATACTCAATTGCATGCACTTTCACTAACCTCTTGTGTGTTGTTGACCGCATGACCGCGTCAGAATGCAATTAAATAATGGTTGTACTGGAACCATAGACCTTCAACTTTCCGGGCCTAAAATCTAACCTTGCTCAGATACTCTAAGCATCGGCCCAATCGATGATCCATGGGACCAAGGTCCCATGGATCATCGATTTCGTCCTTTATGGGTTGTGAGAGTTTTTATCCCTTTTCCCTGTATTCATATCTGTATGAAAGGTACTCATGATTGAAATTCTAATTATGAAAACTGCGGCCATAAGGCCACTTAAATTAGTTCATCTAGACAGCCACCAATGGAAATATACGACATGTATGTAAGTGCGAAGTATGTTCAAAAACTTCCCGAACTTTTTTTAAAAAATTACTTCACTAAAATACTATTGGTCCGGGTCCCCTTTAAATTAGTCTCCTCCCCAACGTAGACACTTATCCCAACAGTGTTTCCACTTTTTGAATCCTCCTCCATCGAATGTTTCTCCATCTCTGGAATGGTGGCAAACCTGTTTCCTTTGGCTTGGGTGTTCAGTTTAGAGAACAGTAAACAGTCACCTGAGGTGGCAGGTCTGGTGAGCAGAGTACTTGTAGTACGGGAGTTGGTGGTATGTTGTGACCACCATATTTACACTCACAAAAACTGTACACATTTAATGAGTACCTTGCCAATAACCAAAGGAAATATGATCCTCATAGGGTATTTCGTTGTCTTTCCCCCTCCGGGGGGGTATGAAACGTTTGCGAATCGGACATTTTTTTTTTCGTCTTAAACTTGGCCGAGTAGTCAATGGGGATGCCAAGACCCCAATGTGACCATTTTAAGACGATAATGGTGTGCCGATACCGAAAACCGGGCCCGAAAAGTCGCAAAAAAAATTTGCGAATTGGTCATATTTTTTTTATCTCGGAATTTACGAATCGGACATAAAAATATTACCGATTCGCAATTTTTTTTGCAAATTTGCGGGCCCGGTTTCCGGAATCGGCACACCATTATCGTCTTATAATGGTCACATCAGGGTCTTGGCATCCCCATTGACTACTCGGCCAAGTTTAAGACGAAAAAAAAACATGTCCGATTCGCAAATTTTTCATTCCCCCCTTCCCCCCACCAGGGGGAGAGACAACTGGGGTAACTTGCAAGATTTGCCTCTTTTGTACTCTGCTAGGTATCCTCGATAAATGTGAGCAAATCTTACAAGTGTAAATATCAGGTTCACAGCGTACCACCAACTCCCGTACTATTGGAGTCTTGATTTTGGCTAAAAAATCACGAGTTCTGAGAGACCAATGAGCCGGCGTGTTGTCGTGGTGAAAAAACCACTCGCCGCTCCTCCAAAGTTCGGGCCGTTTTCACCTGATTCTTTCTCTTATGCGTTTCATAATCCCCAGGTAATACTCCGCGTTGACCATCTAGTTTTTAGGTAGGTATTTGTGATGTACAACCCCCTTTGCATCGAAAAAAACAGTCGAAATCACCTTGGCATTCGAGCGAACTTGTCGAGTTTTTTTGGAGCGGGGTATGCTTCACCGAACGGGAAGATTGCACTTTTGTTTCGATGTCATATCCATAACTTCATGACTCCTCATCTGTTATGATCCTGGACAAGAAGGTAACATCCTCTTCAGCTCGATCAAACTATTCCAGACAGACTTGAACTGGATAATGTTTCTGGAGTGCTGTTATCAGGCGATGCGTAAATTTGGCGGCGACTCGATACATCCTTAATTTCTCAATCAAGGTTTCACCACATGATCCAATCGTGATGTCAAATTCTTCTGTTCGATCCATGGCAGTCAAATGTCGATTTGCGCGAACGAGATCCTTCACTTTCTCGATGTGGGGGCCATCGGTCGACGACGTTGATGGTCTTCCACTGATTTCCGCTCCTTCTTGAACCGGATAAACCACTCATAACACGCGGTACGTTTCATAGCATCCTTACATGAAGCCTTGGTAATCAATTATGTTTCCGTCAACGATTAGCCAAGTTTTACCCAGAATTTCACAGAACCACGCTGCTCCAAAGAGCTCATTTCCACGAATCCGATTTTTCACCGCACTCCAGGAACTCCCCTTTACATAAACGGCCGTAACTAATAAACAAAATGAGATATCAAGAAAATGGTTAAAGTCGGTTATTTGGGAAGTTTACGCGGACACAATACCTCCAAGCGAATTACAAAATAACCAACTGGAGGCTCGCTTTAAAAAAAATTCGGGAACCTTTTGAACATACCTCGTACAAAGACTTGCGTGAAACTCACGGGCTTTTTTCGGCCAAGACATGACTCCTTCATCAGCAGCGGAAGAATTAAATGAAAGTGTACTGTTCTATTGTGCTGTACTGAAAGTGCTTTCTTCCAATTACCATCCAAAATAGAATAGTGAACTTATAATTCATTCTTCTTCTGCTGATGAAGTCCCAGGACGTCCGCGAGAAAGTTAACATATGTTCATGGTAAATTAATTTTATCTTTCATCTGTAAATTGACGTACCAAGTATCGACTCTTGTGTTACTCCCTTGGTTACTCACATCTCACTTTGGAGAGCATTGCTTTTGATGAAAAATCAATCATCGTTTCTTTTTTATTACTGTGGATGAATGGATTTGGTGTAGGGCGTGAACTAATGAAAGAGGCTCGCTTTCTAACAGGAGGGTCGCATGTAGGTCACTCGTGGTAGAGGCGCCGTCGAATAGGGCGAGTGATCGGGGGTGGAGGGCGAAGAGCATTAGCCCCACACTTTTGTAAACCTCACGAATGGAGGTCGCACGCCGCTTTTGTTTCATCCTCCGCTTCTAGCACGACACGGGCGTGTGGTGTGATCACGCGCGAGAACGTGAGTGTTCCGCGGGTGAGGGTGGGGGAGAGAGGGGGGGAAGAGTCGGATGAGTGTGGGGAAAGGCAGGAGAGGGGTGAGCAAAAGTATTAATTGCTGCCATTCGAGTGAATCACACCCTGCCCTCGAAACATATAATAATAATCTGTGAACGCCTACCACTCTGCATTCTCCGTTGCCTTTTCTTTTCCCGCCCAACTGGAAGGTGGTTTCTTCAGTTACATAAAAACCTCAACAATCTAACCTTTAAATATTATAAAAATATCCATTGGTAATTTAAGTGACTTTTTTTGCTAGCTTTCCTGCGATTTTACTCTCCAAAAAAATTCTTAAGCATTCATCGACCAAGCTGCTACACCAGAGTTATCCACCCTGTAGGTCCTTTTTAGTAGGTGAGGATAGAGGGCTTGCCCAATATTTAGCCCTATTTGGCGTGAGAAATTCACACATCAGGGTATGAGGTTCAGGTCCTCTCCCTGTGCCACCTATGGTTTCCCAGAAGGATCTGGTACCCGAAAAATCACACAACTTCAGTGGAACTGAGGGTGCCCAGAGAGGTCCGGGAATCGAACTCAGGTTCTGTGGCGAGTTGCCAATCGCTTTAAGCTTTAACTGCAAGCGCAAGCAGTACCCATTCCACGTCCCTTAAGTTCTGATATTATCAATAAAAAAAAGTTGTTAGAACTACAAAGAATTCCCCCTATATATTCTAATAATCTAATATTTAACAGAATATTGTAATAATACTTTCTTGTGCGAGAAATAATATCATTTTAACTCTGGAGATAATGTCTAAGGGTTTAAGTTTGCAATATTTTTCCAGTTTCTCGTTTTGATTGGTATAATGACGCCTCGACTCAAATGCATGTCGAAATTATTTTGAAACGTTTCTCAGTTTAGAATTATAGCTCTCTCTGTTTATTAATAGGTAACGATGAACCATTGAGTGTCTTTGCGGATAAATAAGTTGCACGTTTCAGAAATGACCTTCAACATAAATTAATGAACTATAATTAGGCATTAATTTGTTTCGTTGAGGAATGTTGCTTTCCTCTCAAACACAAAGATTCGACAGCACGTAGAATCAAGATTTACATTACGCCATCAGTTTTGGTCATGTTTCATAACTTATCTTTTTGGGGTATAGGATAATATCAATAATTACTAATATTATAAGCATATGAGTAAATATTTATTACCATTTATCAGTTCTAGTTTGATGTACACAATGCCAATGAAAAAAGTATTCCTAACACCAGAACCTCACGTAGTGCCCCGAACCACTTCAATTGATACCATCGCTCAGTATTGTTTAGCTCTCCTAACCACTCCCTCGGTCGGCGATGCCGTTAGCAGTTCCACGTCCAGATGCTGGACCTCGCTCAATTCACGAAGGCCTCTTGCCTCATTAAGTGAAATGAAGGGAGGAGAGGTGTTGCTTTGCATTGTCGAGAACAAATGTGGAATGTGGGCCATGATTTTTGACGTGGAAGGTCCTTTCCAATAATGAATCCGCTCCCAAGTGCTCCGCTCAGAACTGCGCACATCGCGTTTCATTCTCTTTTTGCCTGCGTTCTATTGTTGCCCTTTTCGAAGCATGTTCGAAGATTGTTTCGCTCTCCTTTAATTTTCTCGTCAACACTTGATCCATCAAATGATAAAAACATTGGACTTTTACTGTTTACTGTTGTGGACTGTACTGTTTACTGTAATAATTTTAACTTTGAAATTATATTGTACCTATTACTCATTTAAAGTTTTGTTGTTCGTCTGTACAGAATTAGTTTCGCTCATAAAGTATATTTCGGTATGTTATAGTCAACTTCTCATTGGATTCGTTTTAAATTAGATGGGAAATAACAACGATATTTACCCATCCAGGGCTTAAGGAAGGAACAAGTTGATACCATTTTGTCCGAGTGATTTCATCGCCTGCGATTTGGTGATGTCAAAGCAAGGTGAAACCTTAAAAACGCCAATGAGCATTTACTGATAAAGCAACTATTACGAAAAAGAAATTGAAATTACACTGGTAAACAATTTTCTTCCACGAAAGAGATCATTTGTACAGTCCGTCACGTACTGTCTCTTAAAATATGCGATATATGCAACTTAGTTTGCATCATACAATCGAGCTTAGAGAATGATGAGAAAAAAAAGAGGGATTGGATTACCTCACATATGAAACATTCACAAATACGTCGAATATAATTTGCACGATATAATATTTAATAGATCGATCATTACTCAGACTAATGCAATGCTATGATTTTTACACTGAAATTTGTTGCATTCTAATTGAGTTTTCTGTCTTTAGTTTCAACATGCATTTGGTAGTTTATCTACATCTAATGAATACCCCGCAAGCCGCCGCAAGGGCGTGTGGCGGGGGGTGTTAGGGCACCACCCGTAATTTAGAAAGAAAAAAAACCGCCTGAAGAAGCCACAAATTATAGTCCACAAACCAAATATGGAATACATTCAGGCAAGAACCCTTTCCCTTCACACACATGTAAACACACAGACTACGAACAAACATACACATGCACCTACATTTAAACCTAATATCTTTGAATTTTGGTCCGACTAGTAAATTAAATGTTTTTGAGATTTCTAAACGGACTTCGGTTTCGTACTATTATGATTTCTGATTGTTCTGGGAAATAATAACTATTTGAATCTATCTGTATTAGAATCTATCTCCCTTATTTTATCTTTGTAGTCTGATCTACCTAATTAGTGTGGGGCCATTATGCCTCCTTTAGTGTCATCGTTAAACTCGTTGGTTCTGAATGTTTCTAAAAGTTTAAGTCTCGCTTGTTCTCTTCGTATTTCAAGGGAATCCCAGCCTAAATCCCCTAAGAGATCTGTTACACTTGTGGTCTTATTATAAATATTTTTAACGAATCTGGCGGATTTTCTCTGGACTTTATCTAATTCTTTTTGCCAGATTTTCTCCCAAGGATCCCAAATACTTGCGGCATATTCCAAATGTGGTCTAACTAGAGCAAAATAACACCTCCCTTTAACTTTCTCATTACATTTCCCCACCACCCGTTTAATAAAGACCAGTTTATTTAAAGCGGATCCGCATATTGTCCTGATATGTGCTCCCCATGAAAGGCCTGGTGTTAGAACTACCCCCAAATATTTTACTTGTTTGGCCGTAGTTAGTACTGAACCCTCTATTTCGTAGTTTATGTCCTGTTCGTCACTTCCTTTGTTCCAAAATTTCAAAACTGCACATTTGTCTATATTAAGCATTAATCCCCATTTCTTGCACCAATCTGAGATTGTGTATAAGTCTCTAGAGAGTAGCTCGCAATCTAGTTGGCTCCTTAATTCCCTGTATACCACCGTGTAGTCAGCAAATAACCTGTGATTGCTACTAACGTGTGCGCTTAAGTCATTAATGTATATTAAGAACAGAAGAGGCCCTATTACACTTCCCTGGGGGACGCCCGAAGATACACATCTCTATCCGCTCAGCACAACCCATCGATGACTACTACTTGTTTGCGATTTGACAGGAAGTCTCTAATCCAATTAATAATTTTCTCATTGATTCCATAGCATTTAAGTTTGTGTAACAATTTGTTGTGTGGGATTTAAGAATTTATATTTTAAGGTAGGTTTTGAGCGGACTCATCCCTGCATTTCTTAGGCTAATCCATGACATCCCTCTCTCCAATGAACCGGTCTTCTATGCCTCATACTTCCTTCCTTCCTTCTTTTCGTCCATCACGCCTGTTCTGTTCCTCCCCCTACCACACATGCCATTAACATTATATGCCAGTATAATTCGGAGCCGTAATAATTCCCCAAGAGGTAAATTCGAGTGCCCCGTTCCATGTAGGTGTGGGCTATTCGTTGTTCGTCACGCATCCAATTGGAAGGGCGACTTTTTAAGCACAGTGTCGCGGAGGCGTTATGCAAATACGACACGAAGGCCTGACAGTGTGTCCTTCCACGAAACTCGTGGGTGTGGTGCGAACACAATATACATCGCCTACCGTCTTCTTCGAGGTACTT
Source organism: Hetaerina titia (assembly GCA_037158775.1). Lineage (NCBI taxonomy): Eukaryota > Metazoa > Arthropoda > Insecta > Odonata > Calopterygidae > Hetaerina > Hetaerina titia. The sequence goes on along the minus strand of CM073774.1, from coordinate 80,758,548 downwards.
CTCATACCTCCAAGGGACAAAACCTTGAATACGCACACGTGATGAGTGCTCTGGATTCCAGTGAAGAGTAACAAATGCCCTCTGCAACACCATCTTACAATACTACCCCGCAAGTCGCCGCTGCCGGTAAGGCATCAGCCATGCTTGCACGAGTGTTAGTTCATGCATTCATTAAAATGCATATAAGCTAGTATAAAAACACTCATGTACATACTATAAAATACCGTAAGCACAGTAATCAACCCGAAGGTCGGTTTGGTAGATGATGGTAGAATTCACCCAGTACTAAGTCCTACGGCGTGTGAAATCCACACATCAGGGGAGGGGAGCCAGTTCCTTTCCATGTACCGGGTATTGTGACCCATTAAGATCTGGTACCCGAAAAATCACATGCAGTGAAGCTGGATCCTTAGGGGCGTGTCCGGGGATTGAACCAGGGCCTTCCGGTCAGTATTGCAAAGCTCCTTGGATTACCATGACATACAAGACGGACTTGTACTCATACTTTTATACATTGAGCCATTATTTGCTAAATAATTAAATATTTTATCTAATTAAATATATTCGGAATCTTGTAATTGTTTTTGTTACGTTTGTATAGCGTGTCAGGGAAGAACGGATACTTGAGTCTGTCTGTGACGGTGTAATATCTCTCTCATATTTTATCCGTGTGATCGAATGTACCAATATAATTTGGTAACATATTAAACCCCACTATGCACCCAAAAAGGCTCAATATTCCTGTAGTAACTTCCTAAAAATTTTAATTCTTGCCTGTTCTCTCCGGCAATCAATGGGTTCCCCACTCAACTCCTCAATACACATACCCGTCTTTCTTAGTCAGTTCTCGTAGTAATTTCAAACAAACTTGGCGTATTTTCTCTAAACTTTTATCCTGCTGTTTTAATGAAAAATTTCATCCGTGGATCTCAGATACTTGCCGCGTATTTCAAGAGTTATCTTAACAAAACGATGCTACACCTCTCTCTTAAAAATTACTGCACTGAACAAGCTACTGCGGGGAAAATCTACCCGTTTCGTGGAAACTCGCAGTGAATGAATAGAAACCTTTGCATTGAAACTGGAAGTCGTGGGTTGGCGAAGGTTGCACGTTTACCATGAAATTTCAGATAACTTGAAATAGCATTCAAGACTGCTACGGTAAGAATAATCCTTTCGCCGTTATACACCATTGGGCGAGATCAGAGTACTCAATGAAGGGGCATTGACTGTAGGACCGATATGTACGTATAAAGAATCATTTTTCGTTCATGCATTTCGACCCGCTAGGCTTGTGAAACAAAGTGACGACGTGAAAGCGAGCGTAACGCGGTTAATAGAGGAACTAAGATGAGAGTCACTCCAAGCACGAATTGATAAGGCGAGACTATAGCTATTAGAAAGGCATGGAGGACCTAATTTTACTTATGACACAAGAAAACTCATTAAGTCCCTCAATATATCGACTGAATGGACTCTTCGAATAGGTCAAGTGAGATACGGTCAATATGCTCATGTGAGCGCCTCTCACTTTCTTTCCTCGTACGATTCACGATCACCACAAAAGCAAATCCAAACAACGAAAAAAGCTAAGACTCTAGACGAACCTTGTTGCGAAGAACTTAACTCGAACACTTATCAATGTAGTCCATCAAGCTCAGTGACAAAGCACTCCCTGCCACACGCCTCCGAAAGGACTTGCATGGTAGCAGAGTGTTGATGTAGTTATTTAGATTTTTCTTCGTCACAAGTTTCATTTTCTAAAAGACAATGGAGTTTGAAACAGATCTGGTATTTTCAGTGAGATATAATAATAATAATCATATTGCTAAATCATATATATATACATATATACGCAATATTCCTCAACCCTTCTTGAGGACGTGTGACGACTTGCTGGATATCGGTGAGGGTGAGACAGTGTATTGGTAAAAGGGCAGCATTCATGGCAAAAGCAACATTCATTGATGCAAGAATATTAGTTCATGCTCGCATTGAAATATATATTTACCCAGATACATGAACACTACACATTCACACATACTTGTCAAAATAATCACGGATTAATTGACTAAATCATTAAATGTTTGTGTGTAAGTAAATGTACGAGTATTCGGATGCTTGGGTTCGATTTTATTTTGATTTCGTATCGTGTGAGGGAAGGAAAGGCACTTGAATCTCTCGGTTGTGCAATTCTAGACGGAATAGGATCTCAAAGTAAGAAAATGTTTTTTTTTGCATGTATTTGCATTCTGTTTTACGGGCGGGTGTCCTAACACGCCCCTGCCATACGTCCTTGCGGCGTGTTGTGTAGATGTAGAAAGTATGCAGAATTGAAGAATAATGATTTATGTACTGCAAGGTGTAACTATGCTATCCGAGGTGTAGAAGTGTACCGGTGGTTTGTCCTTGTGCCAATCAAAAGCATCCCGAGGTCGTTAGATTACAATTTAGAATAATCGCCATGAATTGTTTCCGATATGGATTTTTCTTGCACAGTTTGTGACCACAGCACTAGGAAACATGAAGAACTGCAACTCAAACTTCCCGAGGGGATTGTTATGTTGCGGTGTTTAATGGCTTCTCATCCACTAGGACCAGGGTTCAAATCCCTATGGTGGAAGGATTATTCAGTGGGATCCCAACCTGAGGTGTTATATGGAGAGAATTCTAAGTGAGTACGCCATCCGTCGGATGGGATATTTTAAATGCGCGACCCCTTGACATCTTTCGTTAACAGTAGACTAATTGAAACGCCGGGTTTCTCTCTCCGCCATTTCCCCCATTCCCTGAATATACTACACCAACCCATTTATCCTTAACGGCGCAAATGACCTCGGCTGTCGGTCACATCTCTTTATTGATTACTACTGCTCAAACTTCCCGAGAATAAAAATGGTAAGGAGTGCCCATCAATGACGGGGATTCCTTGTGATCTGACACCCCCTGCCACACGCCCTCGTGGCGGCGTTCGGGATGAGATATAGATTTAAATGAAGCATTCCCGGGTGGACTTTCTTGCCCTCCGCCAACCATCAACCACCCGCAGTCAACTCCCCTCATTTCGTCACAAACCTCATCCTCCCAAGCCCCCCTATCCCCCACCCTGCTTCCGAGGCTTCCATTAAACCTAGAGGCTCCGTACAAGCTTTCTCACTACGGCCCAGGAATCCGTCTTCCCCCTCACTTCCCTTCCCTTTCGCTTCCTTCCTCCTCGTCAGTCCTATTCCCCGAAACTCCTCGTCCTGGCATTCCGTCCCCGCGTCGAAATCCGTCCTTGCCTTTCACGACCCACGTGCGCACTCGCGTGGGGGTGGGACGGGCGAGGGGACAGGGTCCCCACATAACCCTCTCGCTCGTTCAAAAACCCTTTTATTATATTCATAAGTTTCGCAAAAGCATGCACGAGAGCGCGGGGGGGGGGAAACCTTTTTTTTCGTCCCCACACCCAAGTGTATTCATTCAAAGCATTCTTCCCCCTCCACCACAGGCTTGCCTACCCTTCCCCCTCGAAACGAAAAGGAGAGGGGAAGGGGGTGAGTCCGAGGTTCTTACACCACTCGTCTCCTCTCTTCTCCTCAAGTGCCTCGCCCAATTATTCCCCTAATTGTCAAATTAAGGCATTTTTAATTAGTGGTGGCCGGGGCTTTCATTAAAACTTAATATTGTTAGTTGGCTGCGGGGGATGTTGGACAAAGGGGTGGGTTTTGAGGACGGTGGAGGGGGAGGGAGGGTTGCTTTCTTGCTCATTATTGTTTAGAGGGGGGAGGAGGAATTGTGCAACTCACCTGTTTATCCCCCTCGGAATAGGAGAAGGTTTTTGCAAGTAGATGGCATTTGTCTTTCCCTTTTCCTCCCGTACAGGAGTAGAAACGTTTCTAGCGAACGACGGAAGGACGATGGTCTTCTTGCCATACTCATTAAGGAGGACGAGGAGAACGTCTGTTGAAGAGAGGGCGAGTGGCCAGTCGAAAATTCTCGAGAGGAGGCGATCAATTCGGAAAGCAGAACTCTTCTGCGGGATAAGTTCTTCGGATGGGGAGTTAAGTGCGTAATGACTTCTTTGGGAATCGACGCCACACTCGAAAAGAGAGGACTTAGTATTCTATTAAAAACATATGCGATGATGAATATACACGGCCATTAATTCTCTTCGTCCAATTATGTCATCCGGATAACTCGGATAGACGCAAACAAGGACGCATATAAGGACGTTTTGTCTGCTAGTATCATAATGGTAAAAGAAGTTAAAGAGTCGAACGATATATACCTATATCGCGAGGCGAAGAAGCATGGTTTCTCGTCATTTTTTCTTCGTTTCGTCTCAGGCCGACACTCGGCTTGCCTTTAATTCTATACCATTCAGAGAGATAATACCTGGGTTTCCATGTGACACCGAGGGAATCATTAAGGTCCCAGGATCATTATGATTCGGGAATGAAAAAAGAAATAGGCAGCATCACAGACAGAATCAAGTACTAGTTCCTCCCTCTGATGATACAAAGTCATGAAAAAATCGACTCTCAGGACCGTAATTATTTCCAATCAAAAAGCAATATTCAACAATTAATTCGAAGAGTCCCATTAAGGCTTCATGAAGATGAGTAGGTCAAAGTGTATATATATTTGTGTATATTAGTAATTACGTATTCTTATGAATGAATGAATTAATATTTGCCCATGCACGTATGGCTGGTGCCCTAACACTTCCCGCCACACGCCCTTGCGACAACTTGCGGTTTATTCTGTTGATGCAACCCCCTTCAGCATTATTGACCGGTAGCTAAAGGGTAGTTTTTTGTTGAAATTTACACTTGAATAATTCCCACCAAGCCGCCGCAAGGGCGTGTGGAGGGGGGGGGTGTTGCAACACAAAACATATTTTTACAATTATTAGTTTATAAATTCACTTGAATATGTTGTCAGCTCATTAACAACAGCTCTTGGTTACATATATGCCTGTATAAGCAATGTTTTAACTATAATTCATCAAATTCTAATGTCCAAGTTAATTTAATGTTTTCGGGTCCTTGGGTTCGATTTGCTCATGGTAGCGTATCGTGCGAAGGGTTAGCAGTACTTAAAATTGCCTGTGACGGTGTCTAACTCTTCAGTTTTATCCCGCCATAGTCGAATCCACCAACATAATTTTGTACCAGATTATTTCTTCTGTGCCGTAAGAAAACACAGGTACCCCGTACCTTTCTGTAAGACTTGAGTCTTGCCTGCAGTCTTCGAGAATCAAACGACTACCAGCTTAATTCCTCAAGTATTCCCAAGAATTTTCCTCTCTTCTCGTAGAAATTATTTAAGAAACCTATGGGATCTTCTCTGAACCTTGTCTAATTCTTTAATTAAAGTTTTCTCCCATATATATTCCAAATGTTTGCCTTGGAGGGTAGTAATTTAGCGTAGACAGGACATTATATAGAATATATGGAAGTAATATATGGAAGCATATAGAAGAGCAGAAGAGGATAGAATGATATGGAGAACTCTACGGCAAAGAAGAAATAGATGGATTGGACACACACATTGAGGCATAATGGATTGATTAGGAATATAATAGAAGGAAAGATCACACGAGGAAGACCAAGAGACATGTACATAGGACAAATTAAGAAAGACGTAAAACAGAAAAGGTATCAGGAATTGAGGGAATTGACATTAAATAGAGGCGAATGGAGGGTTGCAATAAACCAATCCTAGGATTGAAAATACTGATGTGGATAGGTATTATCGGACTTGTAATTGGTACCGTCTAGGACATTTTTAAAATTTTTTTCGGCTGGATTTTGTGGTTGTGTGTATGTGCGTGGCAGTTTACCTCCGAGGGCGTGCTAAGCTGTGTCGCTTGCGAAAACTCAACTCGGTCTGACCAACTGGTTAGGACGTGAATGTGCAAATCTTTCGGCTCGCGGGCTATATTTCACCCGGGACTACCTTTTTCGGGACGTTTAAGGGCTAAAGTAATTATTCGACTGCCATACACGAGTGAGGAGTTCTGTTGAAATCAATTTTGAAAATATATGTTTTTAAATGAGAGATCGTCGTTCCAAGCCCTCTCATTCGAACCTATTTACTTGGATTTTCCTCCTTATTTCCCTCTGCTTTCCTCTTCCCCCTGGGAATTTATTTCATAAGTAATATTACTACGTCGAACTTAATAATGCAGTATTAATGGAGACAAATGAATGTCAATCAGTATGCATAGTTTAACTAATCCTATTTCCTGAAAAAACGTTATTTGTAAAATGTTGTGTACGTTAAAATATTTTTCATAATTCAATCGAGGGGAGGATAAAATTCGAAAAGTGGTCTGATTTTCCCATTTTTATTTGATAGTTGCACCCATAAGTTGAATCGAAGGCAAACTAATTGAATGAAATTTTTGGAATGAAAAGAAATTTTGGATAGAATTAAAGGAGATATAAAAATACATATGTAGGACTGAAGGGCGAGTTATTTCTAATATGCGGTTTATGAATATTTTGTGTCATTTTGGTAGGGTTTATGAGTACAGCCTCCGCACCATCCCGATCTCTAACTATTCATTCACATGGATATAGATATAAGGGAAGGGAAAAGGGACACATATTAAAGACAAACACAGGAGAATTGGGAATGACAGAATCGAGCAGATCACAAGTGCAAAAGTATTTTCTTAACCGTGATTTGAGCCACGGATCTTCCGTCTTGCCGGAGCGATCCTTCGATACTATAACCAATTGAGCCATCGAGGTAACGTAAATTGCACTGAAATATGCGGGGGCTAATGATATAATTCCGTTATATGAGTACTATTTTGAGTGCAGTCATATCTCCCCAGCTGAAATTATCATTTCTAATAAGTAGTAGTGCGTCCATGGTCACATTATTCCCCCCTTCTTGGGTCCGCCCATTTTTTCGACTCACCAATACATTTGCAAAAGAAAATTAGTACTTAACTTTGAATATGCGTTGTGAGATATTCTTAATTGCCGAAATTCTGTACGGAATAATCTCTTTTTTGTTGTTGAGCAACCGATGTTGCAGATAAAAATGTGCATAAAATTACGCTTTGATCGTTATCCGAGATTTAAAAAAAAATCTCCATGACAACATCGTGCCATTGTCAGATCCTGTAAAATTTTCATCATTGATGTGGAAGTAGATCCCTTTCATTTTCAGATAAATACAGGGCATCCTCTACCATTCGTTTTTTTGTGCTAGATTTTCCCAGCCTTTCCTGCTTTGTTAGTATAGGTTATTTATTGATCCTGTTCTCTTCTTATCGGGCGAATCTTTCCGTTGCCGTTCTCCCATTCTTTCTAGACCACGAATCGTTAATCATGCCGTTCACCTGCGCTCTTCATCAGCGGATGATTGGCTAATTATCATTTTATGAGATTATGAACGTAAACAAATTAGCCCACTAAAATTTCCTCCGTGCGAAATGTAATATGATTTCGAAAGAGAGAATCTCCTTCGCGAAAAGGATTCAAAAAATATATAGAAGTGAGGTGTGCCTGATATTAACCGACCTCCATAAAGTAAGGTATTTCTCTGCGGTCGTTGGGTAGGGATTCCGCTTCGAGACTGCTGCGATCCTCTCGTCATTAAGACTTTCGAGCCTCCTCCCTTGGGTTTATTGTGCTCCGTTAACGACGAATAAATTACCGCAACCCGTGACGCTTAATCTGGTTCGGCAAGGAACCCAAAAGCCGTCAAAAGATGGGCTCCGGGGTGTATGGAGGTGTTGGTACCACCCCCAATTGTCCGTAAGATATCTCTGTCCCTGGATTTTTTTAGTCAACGTTCGAAGGTCGTTGGCCTTCGTAGAGTTTCGGTGTAGTAAGGAACGAAAATTTAAGGAAAAATGGAATATCTGCAAAATGCATAAAAGTCACCATTAGGGGTATTCCACTCCAGTCATGTAGTATTTAGGGTTGTTTGAATGCTAGTTACCAATTATTATTATTAAGTAGCCTGCCTGATAAAGTAATTTTTGGATGCGCTAAAACTTAACACCCTTACAATTCTCATTCTCGCTTAACTTGACGCCGGCTGACATTCAACGCTACAATGAGCCCCTCTTCAATTCAAAGCGCTCCCTTCATTCCATATACAGGGTCCTGTATATCTATGTTATTCCTATCCCTTCCTTGCTTGCATGACGTTATCCCCTCCATCACAGTCTTCAACATCCCATTCCCAGTCAAAACGATCTTTTAATCCATCTTTTCTGCCTCTTTATGAATGCTCCCAAAAATCCTTTCTCCTCCCCCACCATGCCTAGAATTTATCCGTTTGTTTACTGTGTGTCCATTTCATCTTTTCTACCCTTCTCCCCGCCCACATTATATATCAAATGCCTCCGATCTACACCTATTACCCTTATTCAATGAATATGTTACCGCGCTGTACATTACACTCCATATTAAGATTTTCACTAATATCTTCTTAATATCCTAACTCAAAGTCCCTGTCGTAAATTCCCCTCCTCCTTGTGAAAGCTTCTTTGCCTAATGCAGTTCTTCTCCTTATGTCCCTACTACTGTGACCATTTTGGTCTAGAACACTTCCGAGATACGTAAACTGTTCCAACTGCTTTTATTTTTGCCCTCCCATTTTAACGTTAAACTTTGCCTGTCTCATTTTCGAAAACCTCATAACAAGAGTTTCACTTACATTTATTTTCACCCCATACCCATAGCACACACCTTCCAATGTCCAAAAAAGGGTTTTGCAACTCCTTGCATAACCTACAAACTACAGCTTAATCATCCGCTAATCTAAATAATTTTATGAATTCCCGCGTACATGCACCATGGTATCAGAGTGTTAATCACACGCAGCACATAAGATTATCAGTTTGCGGGGGTCGGGTTAGTGCGGTGGCTTCCCACCCCATGGGCCCGGGTTCAAATCCCGCAAGTTTTAGAAATTTATTAGAGGTCTCTTTTCGAGTGCCTTGGAAAGAGACGTTAAATTATGTTTCTCCATAATCGCCTTCCGTTCATATGTTAGACCAATACCGACGCTGTATCTTTCTCCACCCTTCTCCCACCATTCCTTAAAAATTGTACTTCTTAAAAAAGTATCCACCAATCCCTTACGTCACGAAGGATCTTCGCTGTCGGTCGGCTCCCCTAAAAGCTATTACTAAGAGCTCGTGGAAAAAAGGAAGACTATTAATTGTTAGGAAGAATAATGAAAACGCCCTAGACTTCTTTGCATGAACGTGAACACTAGGATAATTTTTCTCCAAACCCTATAGCTAATCTGTCTCTTATCTTTCGCGGGGCATTTTGAATCCATCGTTTCTGCGGATGGACTCTTCAATATTGTCTAAATTTATCTCGTATCGCAGGGGAATATAAACTCATCGTTTCCATAAGCATTAGACATATGTACTTTCACATCTTCGGGAATCTTCAAATAGTTCTTATTGCCGTTGTGCGTGGATTCATTCGCGGTACCTCGTGCACGAGCCTTCGCATCGTTGTAGATACGAGTTGTCGTTAAATTCAATGAGTTAAAAGGAAAAAGGAGACTCCAAATGGAGTTTTATTTGAATGCATACAGTAAAAAATTGTTTTTTTTACAGTGGATCGCGATGTAGTTTGGATGTCGTAATTGCTTGATAACGAAGACGAGAAATAAGGAACCACCTCTCCGAAATACCTTTTTTTTTAGACCAGGCACCTTTGTGTTTCCTCAGGATTTTTTCTTGCTCGCCTTGCTACTTATTTCTGTTTATTTTCAATAGTTTAAACGGCGGGAAACGTTAAAATTCTTCTTTTTCTCACTCCGATGCGAAAAGTCGTAAACGTACTCCATGGCGTTCATTGCTCTGCTAAGGATATTTCGTGGCTACGCGAATGCTGAAGACGAGGTGTGACCACGTGGGAGCGCTGTGACCAGGACTCGAGGCCCGAGGGAGTTTTTTTTTGCGTCGTCGGATGGTGTATTTGCAGATGCCAAAGCAGAGGTAACATAATATAATATAACCCCGGTAACATTTTCCCAAGATAAACAGCATTAAACTAAGGGTAATGTCCCGAAATCGAAATAGGGAAGATAATCCTCCTGGTAAGACTAGGGAAAGATACGCTGGAAAAGTTTTACTGTGTAGGCAGCAACAGCATTGTTAGGGATGGAAGAATGAAGAGAGCTATGTAGTAAATAGGAATTAATGGCGAAGAGGATTTTCTATTACAATACATACTGCAAAGGCATATAGAACTAGAAATAGTATTATTTTTGGGAGGTGGTGATTAATTAAAACCTATTCATGTAGTCTGCTCTTCTAGAAATGTATTGCAGGGGCGATAGAGAGAGAGGAGAAAAGAAAATTGAAGGCTAGAGGAAGAGGTACCGCAAAAAAATGATTAACATTAAACAGATAGAGTAAAAAATTACTTCGAAGAGCGAGTGAAGAGAGAAACCAATGGAGGACACTTAACAAGAAGAAGAGGGAAACTAATTGGACATATCCTGAGCACGATAGCCTTACTGAAGACCATAATTGAAGGAAACATTGAGGTGAGGGTATTACAGAGGAAGGTCAAGGATGGACTGCTAGAAGTGGGTAACGGAAAATGTCGGTGCAAGAAGCTCTGAGGGAGTGAAGAGAATGGCAGGGAACAGAATAACTTGGGAAAGCTGCTACAAACCAGTTCTCGGATTGATAACACGTGATGATGAAACTTTTACCACCCACACCCTCAATCAATGGCCAGCCATTTTCACTTTTCTGTTTAGCAAGGCCACCTAACATGCTATTTCGTTTCCCACACTCAAGAAAGACCTCCGGGGTGACAAATGTAAGAAGTAATCGCAAATAGGGCACAATTTTGTACAGAAAATTTAGAAACGTCATGCAATATGAGTTGTACCTTGTGAAAGTTTTGAAAGAAAAACACAAGCAGGAGATAGATCGTAGAAAAATGCACATTAAAGGTATATAATCAATGAAATTCTCCAGATAATAGGACTAAGGAAATCAAACCTCTGAAATAGTTAGTGAAAATTTCCTAATAATAATTATGCATATCTTATTTTTCACATTGAACTTCTTTTTTGTACGTTTTTTCTCTGTTTTCTCTTTGTTTTCGTAATATAGTAGAAATACCCATCTTGCCTTGTAGTTTTAGGGGAGGCAACAGATAGCTGAGGTCATTTGTGCCATTAGGGATGGAGAGGAATGGATGAAGGGTGGAGAGAAACCCGGCGTCGGCATTGGCCTACTCTTAGCGAAAGCCGTAAAGAGGTCCGCAGTTTAACGTCCCATCCGACGGACGACGGGTTCACTCATCAAAGTGTTCTCCACAAAGAACCTCAAGTAAGGATCGGGATGCCATTGAAAAATATGTGCCGCCGCTTGAATTCGAACGAGAAGCCAGTAAGTTATCCACCGCACCATCACGATCGTCCATCGTTCCTTTTTACCGCTTACTTAACATCTCCCTTTCATTAGGAACTTTAATAATCCACTACCTTCAATTTTTTCCTCCATCCACTTTCTCTGCCTCTTTCGGATTTTTGCTAGTTTCTTCCTATCTTCGGTCACCCTATTTAAAACTTCAGTGTACGTATATCATCACCTCTGTACCACCTATTTTCTCAATTCCGCTCCAAACTCCCACTCGAAAGCATCCAATATATTTTCATCCTCTTTCCTCAAAGATATTATAGGATAGAATTGACATTTATCATTGGTATGTTTCTGGTTTAAGGTAGGGTTTGAATGAACCCAGCCAATATGAGGCTCGTGCAACATTGCAACGATACATTTAACCTCACATGCCCAACGTCTTCCCTCTATATCACAGTATTCTTCAATGTACCATTGCCAATCGAAATGCGGTGCATTCACCTTCAACACCTCCTGTTGAGTTGTCCCAACAGTCCTCTCTCCTCCCTCCCCATGTCTAATAGTTCATCCTTTTTTCCTTTTTCATCCTTCTCCACACTCTTATCTCAAAATCCTCCAATCTACGCCTATTATCTTGATTCGAAAACCATCTTTCCTCGCTGTACAAACCCACGCTTTGCAACAAAGTTTTCTCTAAGCTTTTCTTAAAATTCTTGTTCTCACAACTCTTTCCGAAATCAATTTTCGACTAGCGCCATTCTTCTTGTCTCGCTATTACTTTGATTAGCATAGAGATAGTTGCCCATTTTTAATTGTAGCAAAATTTTTAAATCTTTTTCAAAAATCATAAAAAAATTCATTTGCGTGCATCGTTTGCTCTTTTGTTTGGAATTTCTTCGCGGGCCACTGTAATTTCTCGCGGAGTGTCAGCAATAAGTGGGTCACCGGTTGCCGAGCTCTGCCCTAGCACGACCCCACTTTTCCCATAGATTTAAAATTGACATCTTGAGAGGCTTTTTGCCTTTGAAGAAGACTAGATACCGGAGATAAAATGTTCTTGCAAGATAGACAAGGGATAATGAGGGATCGTTTGCGAGGTGGGTGGGAAGAAAAAATGAGAAAGCTGATGGAGTGTCTATCCTCGAGGAACGAAGTCATTGCGTGCTGACAAATTTTGGTATCATACTCTGAAACATAGGTTAGCTTTTAAGGGTGAGATAACTTTCTCAAAGAATTTCTCTTTTTTCCGACTTCCATGGTTTTGAAACACGGCGGATTCCGGGCAGCTACCCGGAAACCAAGAGGGGAAGAAGGGTCTGATGCGGCTATGCATATGCGGTTAGAGGGTCTTATATTCGTATACAAAATTGTTATTTCTTCATCAAAAGTTTCACGAAAAACATAGTGGTTTTTTTGTAACTAAATAATAGTTTGTTACTTTCCTTCCTTCTTGTTAATCTTGATCGAAATCACTTCGTAGATAAGTGAACTGTTCTATTTGCTCTACCACTTTTCTACCGGTTTCTACATCTACCTCTTTTCAACTGTTCTACATCAGACCACTGACGTGAATTATTAACTTAACCTTATTATTTCTTAGGAACTTCATTACTGTCATTTTCTTACCATTGATTTCATCGTTGCCTACATTGTGCTCATAAATGATTGCAAATCAAAATTGAAAATTTAACATGAGTTTAGACTTCGCAACGTCATCATAAGGTACTTTTTGTAAAGCCACCGCGTGGCGATTTTCTCAATGGAATCAGTATGTTATTCATTTGGTATCCTAGAAAAAATATCCAAGTCAATGGGAGATTAAACTACATGTACGTAGCATAAGAACATTTGCTACTAGAACATAAAAAAGTTTGCGATAAAAATGATACACAAATCATTTAAAAATTCAAACTATGAGAAGAAATGGGACCACCGTCACTTTATTAATTAGTACACGATCGTTTTAGTATCAATTTACGATTTATGAGCTACTAATTATGAAATATTGTAATTGCTGGGAAAATTATATTTTAAACCTCTAAGTTCCATAGTTTCTCCCTCTTATATTATATTGAAAATCTCTCCCACCATATTACGACGAGATTGGCATTAAAAGTCTGGAAAAAATTATTTAAAGGTTGATGGGATATTTTTGATACATTTGAACAAAAATAATTTTATGCCCTTTCTTTCCAAAAAGAAAAGTTGCATGTGATGTGTAATTTGAAACGACTCCCACTAATTAAGACATTATAAAGCTCCCTGCACATGAACAAATGTTCTAATCTTGTTTACTAAAAATTGGCAATTTTCCAAAAAATACTAATATTTTTTAATAATAATATTATTATTAGGTAATCTACCGGTTAAGGTAGGTTTTTGGATGGACGCCACTATCAAATAAATATTTTGTGACTCCCCATCTAGCAAACTAATCTATATCAGGTCCCTCTTCATCTCTGTGTACCTCCTTCCTCCCTTTATCCCGTCCAACATCCCTATCCTGTTCCTGCCCTTACCTCGCTTGCCCAAATTTCTCCCCTCTTTTACCTTCTTCAACATTCCACTACCGCTCAATACGCCCTTCATCCATTTTTCCTGCCTCCATAGGATTTCTCTCAACAAACCCCTCTCCTCACCCACCATCTACAGCACTTCCTCATTTGTTTTCCTTTCGGTCCATTTCACCTTCTCCATTCTTCTCCACACCCACATTTCAAAAGCCTTAAATCTACGTCTATCCTCCTGCTTCAATGACCACGTTTCCGCACCGCACTACGCTCCATATCAGAGTTTTTACGAGTCTTGTCTTAACATCCCTACTCAACGTCCCCGTCATCCACTCCCTCCTCCTTGAGAAAGCCTCCTTGCCTAGCGCAATTCTTCTCCTTACGTCCCTACTACTTTGACCGTATTGGTCCAAAACACTTCTGAGATATTTAAATTGCTCTACCTGCTCTATTTTTTCCCCTCCTATTTTAATATTTAGCTTAGCCTTTTTCTTTCTGGAAAATCGCATACCCTTTGTTTTATTGTTCTTCTACACATTACAACAACTCATTCACCAACTCTGCATTCTGTTTGCCTACCTTAATTCTATCCAAACTGCCTATTATTTTCCTCCCTCTATATTGTTTCCCTTGTGTCCTTTCCTCCATTAAATGTCAGTATCTCCTGCATCCACTTAATCTACCTTCTTCGAAGTTTCTCAGAAATGTTCTCTCTAGGCATGGTGGGAGACACCATGCCTCGACTTTCATCGTTTTTTTCCCTCTGCACATTTTATTTTTCCATCCTTCTCCACACCCTAATTACAAAAGCCTCAAATAAAAAAGGACCTAACCAACACTAAATTCACTCCCTGACAAGCAAGGCTTTTAATGTATACATATCTTTCTGCCTTGAAGGCCCATGTTGTTAAACTTTGGAAAACTAAGTTCCGTATTAAAATTTTCAGCCGTGTTTTCTTTATAACTTTACTTAAGGTGCCATAAATCAACTCTACCGCCTCTTCGTTTGCGCCTCTTGAAAACTAACGCAATCCTTCTTTTTAATGCCCCGACCACTCTGCTCACCATGTTCTAAATAATTTCCGAATGTGAATGTAATAGAGTAATATTAATTTTGAATTTTATTAAGAAGAAAAATATTTCGCCAGGGCCCGGTATCGCTGACCGTTAGGGGTCGGTAATAAATTTTTAACGTCGTCGTCAACATTACCCAAACCAGGAGCATCCCAAAAATATGGGAAAGAGAATAAATGAAAAAGAAAACTTTGTTCCAATCCACCACTTTATTTCAGGTACGACTAGTTTCGACGCTACGGCGTCATCCTCAGGTACAAAGTTTAAAGAGACAAACATTGTATATATACCCTCTTCAAGAAAGGATGGTGGAGTTGTTGGAAGAGGGGGTGGGGAGGGGAGTACGGGAGTAGGTACGAAGGAATGTGGGAGAGGGTAGGAAAAACCAGGAAATTCTGAAGAAAGAATTAACATTTAGCTGAAAAAGGTGGAAGTTATGGCGAGACGTAGAAAGTCATCGTCGCAGTCCGAAACATGAATTTTAATAGGTAGAATACTTGTACATTGAGGGAGTAAAGGATAAGGCGTCCATCTTAACACCCCCTGCCACACACCCCCTTGGCGGCTTGGAGGGAGTATGGCATGGATGTAGATGAACTGCTTCGATCCACACCGACGTCCCGACGTTGATGCTGCTTTTTCATCCCCCTCCGCACTCACACCCCCTTGTAAAGATCCCTGGGGTTAGAGAATCGCGGGGGGCTGGGAGGGGGCGAGGTCGAGTGGGGGCAGTTTTTATTTCCTTTCTCTCGGAGGCTGCACGGAGCGAGAGGGTGAGATGGAACCAGCAGGAGGGGATGGAGGATGAGAAGGCAATTGAAAAAAAAAGTCATCCGGTGTGATGGGGTATTAGGGATGAGTTTCGGGGAGATATGTTGGGGGAGGGGGAGTTTAGGGCGGAGAATACATCCCTCATAGAAGGAGGGAAGGAAGGAAGGATGGGGAGGGTGGAGGTTTTGGTCTGTGGATGGCCGTGAGGGGATAGGGGTGCGGGATGGGTGGAGGGAGGGAGAACGAGTTTTATGCGTTACGTGTTGAGATTGAATGGGAATTGAGAGGTGTCTGGCGGGAGGACGAGGTGTGATACGGGGATGGTTTCGTTGTGCCGGAGGGTGGGGAGGTGGATTGGGAGACGGTTATGGGAGGGTTTCAGGGGGGATGACGGGCGGGTGGGCTTTACTCTCTGGAGGAAGTGACGTGATCGGCGTGGGGTGATATAGAGTTGGGGTGGGAAGGGGTGAGGGGAGAAGGAGGAGGAGGGTGGTTTGGCCCCTGCGTGGGATGGAGAGGATAGAGGTCGACTCTCGAGAGCGCGCTCTTCGAGTTGAGGGAGGGGAGACCGAATAAAGTAAAGGCGAACCGTTGCGGTGTGGGGAAGGATAAAGTGAAAGCAATTGTGTGTAGCGGCGGTAGTGGGAGTCGATTATGTTTTTGCTTTGTGTGTTATGATTGGAACGAGGTTTTCTGCTCTCTCTCTCCTCCTCCAACATCCCTCTCACTCATACACCCTCTCTCTCTCTCTTCCCCTCTCTCAGTGTGCACCACGTAAGATTTTTTTCGTCATTACACTCTTCCTCTCCGTCCCGCTTGTTTTACGTCGCACTCTCGTATTTTTCCCCCGCAACCGCGACGCTTCACGGCATTGGCCTCTGTTGTATTAAAAGGTTTTATTCTCGGGTTGAAGGAAGTAAAAAGAAAAGAAAGGAGGAGAGCGTGGGGGGGGGGAAACTTGGAAATAGGGAGACTGGAGGGGAGTTTGGCTTATGATCGTGGGGTGGAAGGAGACGATTCATCTACATCTACAGCTACACAATACCACGATTAGGACATGTGGCAGGGGGTGTTAGGACACTCGTCTTTTCGTGTGAAGTGTGTTCAAAAGTGAATTTTATAATTTCGCATAGTGCACGGTAGAGTTCAACTTGGGTTCTTGCCACAAGGACAAACTATCTATAAAGATTACTAATTACAAGTTCAACGCCGTTTGCGTGAAGCAATATGAAAGAAACGCCCGTATTTTTGGCGAAACAATGCACCACCTTTTGGCTTTTGCGAGCCACCAAGGAATAATGCACCTGCTCACACTCCTCACTGCTTGTTCGTGAATTCTTGGCCAAACACAGCACTGTAATGATGTCCCAGCCTCCATGTTTGCCATACTCAATGGCTCCGTGTGAATTTTTCCCGTTTACAAAACTAAAGAGAACCTTCGTTTTACAAGTACAGAAGAGATTTACAACTTATCGCTGAGAGAGCTGAAAAAACTATTCTATAAAGATCGAGTTCCGGAACTGTTTCGAGGAATGGAAAAAGAGCTGGCATTAGTGTATAAAATCTATTAGGGACCTCTTCGAAGGAGATGATATTGATTTTAAAAAATCTTAAGCACAGTAATCAATCCGAAGGTCGGTTTGGTAGGTGATGGCGGAGTTCTCCCAGCACTAAGCCCGACGGCGTGTGAAATTCACACATCAGGATAGGGGGGACCAGTTCCTTTCCATGTGACGGTTATGGTTTTCCAGGAAGATCTGGTACCCGAAAAATCACGTAGCTTGGGTGGAACTGCAGGTACTCAGAGTGCCTTGCCCGGGAAGCAAACCCGGGCCCTCCGATCACTAGTCCAACGCTCTACCCCATGGACTACCGCGTTTTAACATTGATATAGACGAATGAATAAAATTCTTTCCAAATAACTCTAGTTCCCGTAATGTATCAGACACACCTCGTATTAGCTATTTGTCGGCCGGGTTAGTCGAGTGGGCAACGCTCTTGCTTGCTAACCCAAAGGTCGCGGGTCCGAGTCCCGCCACTGTCAGGGGCGTGTAGTGGCAACTCTGTATACTCGGCCCCTGGGAGTACAGCTGACAACCAAAGGTTTACCGGGATCCCAAGGGACGCGCGGAGCACCATGGGTGTCCGGAGAGAAAAAAAATATTAGTGGTAGTCTACCAATTTAAAGTAGTTCTTTTATGGCAGGTACACGCTACTGTATCCTAATCCTTAACTAAAATTTAAAAAATGGGAAAATATATTCTTAGACCCCATATGGTACAATGTATCCGTTTTTACATTAATTGATGTTGTAATCAATGGTATTTTAGCGTTTAAGGTACGTTTTCAAGTGACCCAGTCCATAAAATGGCATATTTATTTGCCTTTCCTTTCAAGACAAAATATAACATTCAACACTAGATTAAACTCTTCTCAAATTCTACACACTCCATTTTTCCCTTCATTCCATCCAGCATCCCAATTCTATTCCTTCCCCTTCCTCGTTTTCCTAACATTATCCCCCCTATGCCACTCTCTTCAGCACCCCATCGCCAATCCAAATGTTCCGCATCCATCTATCCTGCCTTCGATGCAATTTTCCCAACCATCCCCTCTTCTCCCCAACATACTTCCTCATTTGTTTTCCTTTCTGTCAATTCCGCCTTATCTATTCTTCTCCACACCCACAATTCAAAGGCCTCCAATATACTGCATACCTATCTATACAAAAATATAAATGTATATTTGAACATACCGTATTTGAAGTACAAGGGATGGTGGGCGAGGAGAGGTGTTTTTTGGGAGAAGTCATATGGAAGCAGGAAAAATGGATGAAGGGCGTATTGATCGTCCGTGGGATGTTGAAGAGGGTAATAGAGGGGAGAATGTTAGGCAGACGAGGAAAGGGCAGGATAGGGATGTTGGACGGGATGAAGGGAGAGAGGAAGTACACAGAGATGAAGGGGGACCTGATGTAGAGTAGGGTTTTGTTTGGAGTCACAAAACATTTATTTAATAGTTGTGTCCATTCAAAACCCTACCTTAACTGGTAGATTACCGGTGAAACAATTTCACTCAGGGAGGTTATGACGGCAATACCTACCCTGAATACAGAATAATTTTTGGCTTTAATAAAACTCAAAACTAATGTCATTCATATCCCCGAATTTCCTTTTGAATACCTTTTCATCCCCGGAGGATGACATTATCCACTGCTGGGGTGCGTTGAGCTCTCTAAATTAGCGCATTCACTTTAAAATTTAAACATGATATTCAGCATTTTCTGTGCGAGAAAAAAAACGGTTATAATATTATTTTTGCTCATGCATGAACATTCTCCCTTGTACATTCTCCCCTTCTTACTTTTAGAGACTTTCCGTATCCGCTGAGAGGGAATTTAAGGCGATGTGGCTGCGTATACTCGTATATATTCCTATACCCTCGTGTATACACCCAACTCTTAAGGTTTTATTTCCTTCGTCTTTTATTGTTACTCCCTTCCCTCACGCGTTGCCACCGACGGCGGGAGAAAAAGGAAGAGTAGGGGGAGCGATATTGGAGGGTGGGGAAGGGGATGGGTCGGGAAGTGAGCGAAAAATCCCGCCTTGGAAATGCATTTAATTACCTCCAGCGCACTCCCGAGACTCCCTTGGTGCGCCAACACAAAAGGGCATATCCTTCTCTTCCTCCTGGTGACACTCCCCTTTCGTGCCCCTCCCTCCTCCCCGCCCTCCCTCCTCCCTCCACCCCTCAGGTTGTATTTTTCCATTTCACGGATGGAACTCGCTCGCCCTGTAATTTAATTTTGTGCGTCTCACGTCCAATGAGAAATTTTCATTACTCCTGCGGATTTGACTTTTATTATTTTTTTATTCTTAATTTGATTTTTTTCACTGCCGTTGTTGGGTAGAATCCCTTCAAGGGAGGCATTGTTGATGAAACTTCTTTCTTCCGGTTGTCTCAGGAGGGATGGGAGGGAGGAGTGGGGTGGAGAGAGAGAGAGAGAGTAAGGAGTATTTGGGAACTGCGGATGTAAAAAAAAAGAAAACTTTTTTAATTGTGGTTTGAATTGTCCCTAGATAACCTTCCCTTTTTCTTGTTCGCGTTCTAAGCTGGGGTTTATGCTGTTCGTGTGCTCTTGTTTTTATTATGCGCGACTAAAAGCCTCATCCACGACGGGAAGGAGGGTTAGGGGAGGATTCATTGTAGCCGACACGCCCCTTAATTACTTAAACCCCACATGAAAGCCGTCCTCAAGTGAATTGTATTTTTCGTCGCATTTACGGGATTGAATGGGCTGATTCTTTGTCCTAAAATGTCTATACTATTTTCGGTACGTTTGGAAAAAAAGTTTGCCAGATTTAAATAAAATATGTATAATTTTACCTAACCCTTATTGTAGTGTTCTTCTTATTAGCAATTCGTCCCGCATTCATAGAAAATAATTTTCTCACACTTAAATCACATGTCATGAAGTTGTGTCACAAATCATTTCCATTGTTTGAATCATTTGGCCCTGCCATTCACCTTAGCGTTAGTTTACAGGCTATCATGTAGATGTAGAATGATACTACACATATTCTGGTTGACATCTGTGGAATTAATATAAAATACCGTACATTAACACGCCATCTCGAAATTTTTGAATGCCATGAAAGTTGGTATTGCTGCCATGAACTCAGCTGGGCGAAACTATGACCATATCAATAAAGGTTTCAATTTCAATAAATTAGCAGTGGATGAAAATGTCCATCCAGAAACACGCCATTTTGGAGTTTGTGTATATTTGGAATTTATAATTATTTGTTCTCTTGTCATGGATACGATTTGGAGAAACTTTAAATAAGCAAATATATTTTATTATTAAAGGGAGAAAGAGATCTATTCCAATGATCATCACGCAAGCGAAGCAAGAGGGATACTGGGAGGAACTGTAAAACAATCGACAAGGCTATTGCCTTCGCAAAGCTCCCATTACATTTCCGGAACAAACTTCCCTTTCGGTTCACTGTCCCCGACATGATTTTTGCGGACAAATTTGTAAGAGAGAGTGAGGATGAGTAGCAGGAAAGTGAACGTACAGAGACGAATGAACCAATCAGAGTAAAATTGTGAAATCAGCCATTTTAAAATTAAGGGAAACAGTTATTCTCTCTCCTTAGGATAATGAACTCAAATACCAATAATGTATCCAGTGCCATTGTGGTGGGGATTTTCAGACCAAGGAATCATGTAAATAAACAGTTTCCTCCAGTGATCATCCTCAAATTCTGAATGACATTAAAACAAAACACAAAAATGTGTACTGGGTGGTGTCATGGTTGGTGTCCTAGCTTACTCACCAAAGTATCAGTGTTCTATTCCCTTCGGTGTCAGGAATTCACGGAAATATTCCGATCCTTGTATGCTCTATGGAGAGAGCACCTCAAGTGGGGTACACTGTCCGTCGGATGGGACGTTTTAAAATCTTTGACCCCTAGGCGTAGGCTGATTCCAACACCGGGTTTCTCTTTACCCTTCTTCCCCCTAACCCCTACCTCAATATTGCCTCCACCTATCCCTAATGGCGCAAATTACCTCTTTAGATGACCCATGTTACGAGTTTTCAGTAGGGTCCTCATATGGGAGGCAATGCATATTGTCTTCGTAGCTGTTTTCACTGAGGATGGCTGATATGTTGAGAGTGGTGCTCGTAGATATATTAATCCCTCACTGATATCAGCATGGCAGTATTGGTACCCTACTTTATAGTTATGGCAATAGTTATAAGGTACGGTTCAAATTCGGACTGCGCTCATAAATTCCGTTTTCCTTCCCACAGCTATTTCCATTAATCCCCGCCTTATATTAACTCTCCCTTTCGAAATTCTTTGGAATGCCGATCGAAAATGCATTAGCATTCACACGCACGACCCAACATCGTAATTTTAGCATTTGGGCGAAATTGCAAAATTCAAACGGAGGACGTAATGGAACCTTGATGTATTAACGCCAGCTTTTTTTCTCTTCATTCTTTTCGCAATTTTTTTGGATTTGAATATTGACGATAATTTGAGAACAACACAGACACACACGCTTCATCGCTCATCAAACGTTTCGTTTGTCATGTGTCTTTTGTTTACCTGTAATTATCTCCGCGGATTGACTTGAAATAATTCTGCTTAGACTCAGAGAGCCCTGAAAACGATTTTTAAAATTTAATAGCTATCGTAAGTCTCTCGTTCGAGCAAGCTCGTTTTTTTTCGACTCACGTTTCTCATAAAGGAGAACAAACTCAACGTGACTACTCTTAAGCTCAAAATTATTTACATACATGCCCGAGATTTAATCTGATATTTGAGAACTGTCAACATTGTGCTAATCGGATTTCAGTTCCACGATAGTGAAGATAATTGAAGCGTAGTTGTCAGCCGGACTAAGAGAATTAGAGTTTTGTTTTTTAAATGCTGCCGATTCAAAATTTTAAAACATGAAATTGAAATGCACTCCATTATAATGCTGAAACATTGTGATCATGTGCTGAGAAGTGTGCTCCAATCTATTTCGTAAGCATCCAGAATGACAACTTGTTACATCACGTGAATCGTAGTAAAGTAACTGAACAGACAAAAAAAACCTTAATTTTTATAAACGTGGTAAAAAATGGGGAGTAATCTTTTAGGAGACATCTTGGTTTCCGCAATTTTAAAACAATGCGTCGGAATTAATTAAAATTGTCAATTTTAATTAATCATGATATTCCACCATATCACGCCTGAAACGTCTCTTTTTAATGCGTCGGAAGACTCGGATTTCCAAATATCCTACTACTATCAGGCATTTTTGTGCTAAGTGTTGTCTACTATGTGTTGAATGGGTGGTGTACGAATGCTTATTGAAAGTATGATAATAGTTTTTTATGTTCAGTTTTTAGTTTTGTTGGGGAGGCGACCGACATCGCAGGTCATTTGCGCCATTAGGGATGACAGGAAAGGATGAAGGGTGGAGAGAGACCCGGCGTCGGCATTAGCCTGCTCTTAACGAAAGGCGCCAAGAGGTCCGCAGCTGAACGTCCCATCCGACGGACGGCGTACTCAGTCAAAGTGCCCAGCACAAAGCACCTCAAGTAGAGATCCGGATATCACTGATAAATATCTGTCGCCACCGGGATTCGAACCCGGGCCCTCTCGGTGGGATGCTCGTACGTTAGCCACCGCACCATCCCGATCCCCTTTTATGTTCAGTGTGCTGAAACACTGGTTGTGCAATAAAAGTTTTTTAAATATTGGGGATTCGTATTAGGTCTTTTAAAAAAAACCTTTTTACTTTGGCTATTCCCTCTGGATGAACTACACAGTCAACCACGAATGTCATTTTCAAAGATGCGACACATTTATCAGGGGATCTGTATCTGCAAACATTCGCTTACGCGATCTTTATACGTCGACACTTCAAATCAATGCCTACCAACCAATGGCTGGGGAAAATAAGCCCCACTCTCAAAAGGCCTTAATCTTGAATTATAGAAACAGAGACACAAATAATTTCCCTGGTAAAAAGGTGAGGAAGGGGCAAAGCTGAACTACGACTCGTACAAATAGGCCCGGAAAGAAAAGAGAGTTGACATTCACAGGTGGAAAAACATATTAAGTGTGTCCATAATGTATCAACAAAATTAAAACCCATAACGTATCGGGAGGTAATGGAAAAGTTAATCAAAAGCAGATGAAGAAATTAAGTCGACTCAAAGGAGTCTCGAACTCTCGACCTATGAGTTTCAATGTCAAGATGCTGAATTAGTAGAAATTAATTAATATTTCACGGTAATATTAGACATATTAGAAAATGAATTTTAGGCAATAATTGAAAAATTCTAAATAAGGTCAGTCAAATGCTTGTGGTAATCTTAAACTATTATGTCAGATTTACTGGGTTAAGGAAATAGATTGTTTTCCGGAGACTGGAATTGAGACCGCAAACTAATTTAAATTTTCTAAAAATTTGCCTCTGCGGCAGAAAAACCGTCTAATAATGCGAGTTAGGAAAGGGAGATCAATCACTTTTTAAATCAATGACAATCTCACCATAATTCAGTAAAATTAAAATCAATTGCCTTTGAAACGTTACGTCCATCTGTTATGTGATCGTTTCGAAAGTCAAAAGTCTGCTGTGAAGTGTGATTTAGAAATCTACTTTATAAAATATTTGTTGTGTAATCTCAAAGAGTGTGGTGAGACGTGAATCAATTTTCGCGGTCCAGCTGATTTTCAGCAGAATGCGTGACCCTGTTAGCGTACGCGGCATAGTTCACGCAAAGATTTACGCTCCAACTCTGAGTTCCGAACTAATGAGTCACTTCAGCCGAGGAGGGGAGAATGTTTACTGAGGTGTTTGGTGAGAGGAGATTGCGAGAGAGAGAGAGAGAGAGAGAGAGTGCAAGGTCTGATCCTCGTCGGCCGAAAGTAAAAAGCTTGTGGTTTTGCATGGGGGAAAACGCCCAGAAGGTCAGATCGGGAATTCGATCCACACCACACTTGAATCCCTTCTCCGTGTCACTTTCCTTCCTTGTGTATGCATTCTTCCCTCACTCTCTTCTTTTACTTCGCTAGGTAAGGCGTCAGGTATCGGTCATACCTCGGTACCTTGAACGATTACACAAGGGTTATTTTTTAAGTTAGGTCCACAGTAGTTTTAGTAGTCATTAGGGGAGGCGACAGACAGTTGAAGTCATTTACAACATTAGGAATGGATGGGAATTGAGGAAGGCTGGAGAGAAACCCGGCGTTGGTATAGCCTACTCTGGACGAAAGCCGCCAAGGGGTCAAGAGTTTAACGTCCCATCCGACGGACGGCGTCCTCTCTTAAAGTGCTCTCCTCTTTTAAAAAAAATCTCCCTTTTCTAGGATTCGAACCTTGACCCTTTAAGTAGAAAGCGAGTACATAAGCCGCCACACAATCCCAATACCCTATACATTCATTTGGTCATAAAAATATATATTCTCGTTTAAAAAAGGTTTTGTTGACGGCTTTAGTTCCCTTCAAACCCACTTCGCTCTTCTAAATAATCGCTGTTTACTCCTACGCACTTTTCGCAACGAACCCAGAACCAGCTTCTTGAATCCTGAAGGATTGCAAGTTCGCAACTTCTGAATTGAACCAGTTGACGGCGGTGTTGATTTCCTCGTAGTCTTCAAACCATTTTTCACCAAGTCACCGTTTCAAGTGCAAGAAGAGGAGGATCTAGGTGAAAGGTCGGAACCAGGAATTGCGGTCCAAAAACGCTCGACATTCGTGTCGGTCGGTAAGAATTTTCGGTACTCATCTTGCACACAATTTGTGAAATCTGGACTTTTCTGCGACAATCGTGTAAATAGTGGTGCGTCCAACAAGAAGAAATTTATCAGCTTGAGCACTTATCGGTCAGATCGTAGCTCTCAGTCCACTTGTTGAGCTGTTTCATCAGTCTGGAATTTGGACCTGCCACTTCTCGCTCCATCATGCACATGTGTGCAGCCATTTCTGAAGTCTCGACAGTCTGAAGTCAGACATCCATCATCTAACCTATCCTTCACTCATTGCCGTAGGTCAATGAACTAGGCACAACTCCCGATGAATTTGGAGGGCAGCTGATGATCCATTGCACAGAAAAATCGAATCACAGCACGCCCTTCACAATTGACGGGTGCTACGACTTTCGCGGACATTATAATCTATATCCACCGACAAGCAAACGACTACTGAATCAAAACAATGACTTCAGTTGCTTCGGAAACAATCAATAGATGGCGCTGCATGCGAACAACTTTGTTCTGATCCACCCACTATATTTAAATGCGAGTAATTTCGTATAGGAACACGACCCTCACCCTTCGAGTATGCCTCGTATTTTGGGTCAGCTACAGAATATTGCGATCACGCTGTAATTATTTTTTTGCATCAATCCACCGGTTTGGGATAGGTTTTAGATGAGCCCTGGCACTACACTGTATGTACTGTACCCTTTCCTCTCTCTTGCCTCTTCAGCATCCCACAGGTCCTCAATCTCTCCTCCCCCCATTTGTAATGCCTTCTTATTATTCTTTCCGACAGCCGACTCTCTCTCACTTCTCTCTCCCTGTACCATGCCTAGTACCTCTTCCTTTGTTTTACGTACACACTCACATCTCGAAAGCCTGCAACCTACGCCAATTGTTAGTTTTTGTAAATATTTTTTTTATCATTTAGTTAATCGACCGTTTTAAGTAGATATTAAACGCACTAAAGTGCAATCCTTGTAATAAAACGTAAAACACTTGACTTGGTCGTATTCTATCTTTCTGTAACTTTAAGTAATTATGACACTTGCATAAGTAAAATTTCACAATATTTTTATGCATTAGCACATCACGTGTTACAACTTTTAAGTATCGGTTTATTAATGAAATTTGATGTTAGGTTTTTGAAAATTGAAACTCGTGCCGTTCAAATAGATATAAAATATTTTGATTTTTTTCTCAGCTGTAAAATATTTCTAAAATCTCGGAAAAGGTTCAAGTGGAGGCTTCGAGCGTAAAACTTAGTAGTTTTCCAGGTTAAATTACGATTTTTAATATCTTTTGAACCAGAGGTGCTTCGTAACTACTTCGATAGTGGGGAGTGTCTGGTCACCAATTCATCTACATTCACAAAATACTACTATGTTCAATCTATAGTATATGCACAAAACACCAGGCAATCCGTCTCAAGGGTGCGTGGAGGATGGGGGTGCTCGCCTAGAGCACCAGTCATTCATGCATTCAAATGTGCTCATTCAAAAATATGAACATATGTTTACTCACGTGCACAAGCGCTCGTGCACTTAGATGCGTAAGTGCGTACATGCCCTTCTATACAATACAGCAATGGGTGTGTTTGAATGTCACCAAATTGTGTATTCAAATTAAATATATCGGCCATTTGTGTATTCAGTGAATTTTGTCACCGGGTCCTTCATTTTATCTTACGGCGCGTCAAATTTTCGCGCGAAATGTTTTATTCACGTCTGGTGAGAGGGAAAATGGATTTTTTTATGCGCCAACCCATTCGTCAGTCATTTTACCTTGTCAATTATCGTAGTCAGCTCTCCTTGACTAATCTAATGCGTATCCCCGCGTCTATCAACGCCCCTTCAGGATATGGTGGCTCTCACACTAGCAGTGAACATCGCAAATGTCAAAGCGAGGCTGAACGTTCACATTCCGCAAACTTATCCAGCAAACTGTCATAACAATAAAAATTCCAATCGAACCTTACCTTTCCCTGATTTTCGCACGCATCGTTTCCTCGCCGACTTAATCGGGAGTATAATGGAGGAGATGGCGATTGCGGATACCCACCACCCGTTACTTTCTAATTTTTTCAAAATTTCTAAATGGTAACAAGCAAGCCACCACCGCTAGGGTGCGTGGAATTGGGTGATTCAACCCCCACAGGCATGCAACATCAAAAATTGAGTTTTTTTAAATATTTAGTTGGGATAAATACGTAAGATAATACATAGAGTCAACATCATAATAAAAATAGGTTCATGCACAACGGCATCTAACTGAGATACAATTATCTACTCATAAAATAGGAGTTGTCAGTAACAAGAAGAAAAATTACTAAAGTTAGATGTGATAAGTGTAAAAGATTAGCCGACTTAGAATGAAAACAGAAAAAATCCTTCCGCTCCATCCTAGAGCAGTCGGATACAATTGGTTATTTTGATCCCCTTTCATTCGCGGAAAAAAATTATATCTTGGATCTATCGTTTCTACGAAAAAATCTCTCTAAAGTTATTCACATCTCTTCTACGGTAATAAGAAAGGGCTAATAATGCGACATCAACCCTGAAGAGACTTGCTTCCAATATATGCAAGAGATAAAACCTTCGCTCCGTAAGTCATTCCCACCTATCTCTTCTAATGATATTGATATCATAAACCATAAACGCAGCAATCAACCCGAAGATCGGTTTGGTAGATAATGGTAGAGGTCACCCATGTACTAAGCCCGACGGCGAGTGAAATTCACACATCAGGGTAGGGGGGCCAGTTCCTTTCCCTGTGCCGGTTATGGTTTCCCAGGAAGATCTGGTACTCGAAAAATCACATAGCTTGGGTGGAGCTGCAGGTGCCCAGAGTGTCTTGCCCGGGCATCGAACCCGGGACCCTTTGGTCAGTAGTCCAACGCTCTACCCCCTGGACTACGGCGACCCACACTAATATGGATATGTTACTTAATTTGTTGTTAAACGTTTTACAACTCTAGCTACCTTACACGTGGTCTAATTCGGCGATCAATTCAACTTAACGAAGATCCCGAACATACTAACAGCACATTCTAGATGACGCCCAGCAAACTAAAGATAACGTTGCTTCATAGCCTTCTCGTCACATTTCCCCAATACTCTATATAGTAAATGTTAATAAATTCCAATCCGTTGCTAGATTCTCAGTATACTCTGCGTGTATGTTCCACCCTTAACTCATGGAGACTTCTCAACGCAGCGGATGCTCATTGATCCGTTATCCCGGCTGAGGTGACTCAAGCGATTCCAAGTACACCCATACGCTTTCCATTTGCGCAACCATTTTCATGCGTAGGAAAACCGATGCCTGCCTTTTCGCCGCGGCTTCGTTCGAATGAATATGAGCATTTAAAAGTTGGGCGGGCGTAGATATTGAATTACCCTGGTGTGGGGCTCGGCATAACAAAGCCGAGTGAAAATGTTTACGATACGCCTCTCTCTCTCACTCACTCACTCACTCCTCGATTCACGTTCACGAGGTGCGGGAATTAACCTTTGGCGATTAATTAGTTCTGGGAAATCTCTCTCTCTCTCGTCCAATGCTATTTGGGCTTGATGGTAATTAGCAATAAGTCGTCTCATTGAGGTCTCATTTATTTATTGAGAGGTCCTCTTTAAACTCCATTAAATGATTGCAATTTTTGGGTGGAATCGTGCAGTGGATTTGTTTTTTTGCTGGGGTCCGGCTGTTTGAAACCCACCATCAACTTTTATGGCGTTCATCTCGCATTTTTATGACGTTCATTCTACTCCCCACCCCTCCACCTACCCCCCTCCACAAAGTCTCTGCACTAGCGTGTGATTCCATCTGTCGGTAGTCCTTGGATAAATAACCCTGGCCGGATTATTGTTCCCGTCCTGAAATTCGTTAATCGAAGTTACACACAAATGGACGTGTTTATACGACGCTCTAAAATAGCTCGGGATATGTTTCGGTGGGGTCGGGATTATTATTTTATCACCCGGGTGTGTCTGTGCCTCTTTTGAGGTGGTAATATCAGGTCGGAGCGCACTCCATTGCCGCCTCAAAGCTAGGTAGGTTTATTTTAACTCCCGTCGTACCACAGGAATTTCCGACCTCATCACACCCATCGGTGCCGCAGCAGGGGAAGGTCTTCAGGAATTCGATTTCCAAAGTGACTTTCGTCCAGTTTCAAATACGCTTCGCCACGTCTTAGGTCTCGATTTCAAAGCACAAAACTAACCAAACGATGTGTGTTCGCTATCGCTACCCTGCTACCCGACACGAGGGCATTTGGCAGAGGGGATGTTAAGTCACCACCAATAGTTATTGGAGTAAGTGAATATTGTCGGCATTCTCGTTTGTTTTATTTTCAGAAAACTCGCAACACTGTCCGTGATGTTTACCACTGTTCTGGTCATCTACATCTACTCATCTGCATATCACCCTGCAAACCAAGGGGAAGGTGTGTGGCAGGGGGTGTATCCACACTAGGCACAGCACACGAGCAGACTAATTCACGCTCCATAATGTGTATGGGACAAAACTACAAGAACCATTACGATATGCAAATGAAATTGTGACCACTTATCTATCTTATGAGGAATGCACATGGTGCCATTGCGATTATATTATTATTGATGATATTAATTAATTTTTTAAGCATTTAATAATAGATCTTCTATACCTTAGTGAAAAGTAAAAATTCTACAGTTTTTAGTACAACTTTCATGGATTCTGTGTTGACGTAGGAATCCAGTAATGAATTGTACATCTTTGGTCCAATATGTGAAAAACATCTTTTAAAATGACGTCAGGCTTGGCTGGAGATGGATGGAAAGATACTACCATAGGCCATCTGTTCGTTTTAGATCACATTTAATATCTTTTGATAAATCGTAAACCGCCTCAGTGGATTGGGATTTGATAATCGGCGAACTATTACATAGTTCCACCGTTCATGCCATGCCTACATGTATACCTACATCTAAACTGTACCCCGCAAGCCGCTGCAAGGGCATGTGGAGGGAGATGATAGGATACCTGTAAAGCAGAATGACACAAGTCACCGTGGACACTGCAACGCCAAATTTGCTTGCTGTATGTAATGCCTTTGATGTCCTCTTTGCTTAGAGGATTTTCTAAACAAATTCATTCTCATTTTCGTGCCAATGGTAATATACTTCGTACTGATTTCCAACAAAAATACGCGAATGCATGTTTGTAGTGCAGACAAAATTTGTTTTAAGAAAGTATTAAACATGAGTAGAGTGATACAACGTTCGAACTTGACAAAAACCTGAACAGTAATGCATCTGCATTCAACTGGTCCTAACTGGTATTGGTCTCTCCTGCTAATTTAATGTAGTGCTAAGATGTTTCTCACTGTGTCGGCACGTTTCGGCATTGCGATTAATAATTACGTATCTAATATTTTTGGGGTGGGGGTGGATAGTTTTGATAGGAGCGGGGGGTTGAGTCTTAGATTTTGGGGGTGGTTGGAAATTATGAATAGTCTTTAGCAGTTGTTAGGGGAGGCGACCGGGAGCTAAGAGCATTTCCACCATTTTGGATAGGGGGATTATTTGATTGGGTTAGATGAGTCCAGAAATGGAGGTAGGATGGAAAGAAATCCGTTGTCGGGATTAGCCTATCCTAATAACCAAAGGTGCCAAGGGGTTAAACATTTTGATGTCCCATCCCACGAAGGGCGTGCTCCACTTGAGGTTATCTTAGTATAATACCACAATCAGTGATTGGGATACCATTGAAAAATGATGCTTACCCCGGAAATCGAATCACGGTCTATGGGTGTGAGGAGCCATTACATTTCGTGGGGATAATGGACCCACGAGTAGTCTTCACCTTCTTACGCTTGTAAGATGTAGAATAAATAGTATGGATAAAAAATTGACGTTGATTTTGTGGTTATTTCTTTTCTGTTTAATATCTTCGTATCCCTTCTTAATTATTTTTCTATAATTATGAGCATCTCCACAGCTCTTCTCTTGCTTAAGCTAACTCTTTCAAATACACCTCGGCAATGGCTTTAGACCTATTTTCTTCTATTTCTTCCCTTTCGTACCATTGACGCAACAGAAGTTTATAATTTTCACCAAAATATATGTACCTAAAGATAATACTCAAATTATTTTGTTTTTCTATGATTCGTGACGTTCGTTCATGAAGAAATAGTATTGTTTGATAAATATTCTTAAAGTGACTGTGATATAAGGCTCGAAGTTTAACTTCCTGCACACATTGGCTTCGGCGTATCTTCCAATGATCTCTGGCGCAAATAATGTCCATCTTCACACACGGCTGGCGGCATTGAGATGGGGAGATCGGCGTACGTTTGCCCCCGAATGTGTGGTCATAAATATCTTCTTTGCTTTTGGGGTAGCCATGCACAGCTTCCCCTCCGCCTTTGTATTGAAATTTTTCCGTTCGCGGTCCGCCTTGACCCACTCCGTGGACCGGCCTCCCGCGGGTCCACGACCACGTTCCCTGACCGATAATGACGTCCCCGCTCCCCGAGAATGTTATTATTTATCATTAGGACCAGCCGGCGCTCACGACACCAAGGCCTCCGGATAACTGTTCCCATCTCTTTTCGTAAACCGCCGGACTTCGTGCCGAGGCGTTAGGGCTTCAGTGGTGGAGATGAGGTTTGTTTTTTTGAATGGGACACACGAATTCAAATTTTTTTTTGCTGCTACCCGAATTTCGCGGTGACGATGTGTCCACATTCACGTCATACTCTTCGGTGCGGTTGTGAGGCATGGGTGAGAATGGTTTTTGGCTCACGAAACTTTAATTTTTTGAATGCAGGACATTATGAGTTTGTTTCAAAAGGTAGAGGATAAGAAAAAGTACAAGCGAGTCGAAAAAATAACCAGAACTTAAAATTATGGGGATCTATGCAATGACGCAATTATAGGTAATTTTTTTAACATTTTTTTGAAAATAACATGATAAAATTTGCCTGATGATGATTCAGACATAATGTCCTTCATAGGTCATCTACTTCTTGAGCAGGTTTGGCAACTATTTGCCGCTTCTACCTTTTCTCTGCTTTGCTCTTGATTTCGCCGTGGCGTATTTCACTTCTACTTTTCTTCGTTCATTCAAAGTTCTTTGACAAGCCATCTCCTCCTAATATATGGTCTATCCAGTTCACTTTTGTCATAGTTACTCTCCTTAAAATATTTTTTTCCCTATGATCTTTTCCGAAACGTCTTCATTTCTGACCTTATCTCTCCATCTGATCTTCAACATTCGTCCCCACAGCCATAGCTCAAAAGATTAAACCCTCTTTTCTTCAGTTTTCCCTAATGTCCACGTCTCTGCACCCTACTTAAATACACTGACCTCCACAACGATCATCAGCATCCCACCACAAATTAAAATACTCATATTTATATAAAAAAACACGTACATACACTATCTTAGGCAGTTTAACCCCTTACCTAGAATAAGGGAGTTGTGTCACCAAAATAGTTCAGATGAGGGTAAAAAAGAAACTTTGCATTCCCACATAAAGATTTAATTAAATGAAATATTAAATCTTTATGTGGAAGTGCGAAGTTTCTTTTTTACCCTCATCATGAAATAATTCCACAAAGTTAAACTGGAAACTGTTATGTTTTAAAATAGTTCAGTACAAACATTATGGGTGTCTTTTTTCTGTAAAGTTTCTCGGCCACAACGTAAACCATAATTATAATTGATCATCAAATGTATCAATGCAGTACAGCATGCTTTTGAATTGTTAAAGATGCTCCAGTGAAATTTGCGTTTCAATTAGCGATTTTACTACTGCAGAAACACCCGGAATTTTTTTTAAATAATAGCAAACTTAAAGTTTGCTTGAATTTTTATTTAATATGGCTCTTGGCAAAGTTTATTCATACCATGAGGCAATGAAAAATTTTAACTTTACAGTAAAATAACAAACAATGCGTCGTCGTACTAAAAAAATTAAATTATACTCTAGGCACTGGAAAGGTCCACCTTGGGAGTCATCCCTCTCTTATTATTATTGTAGGGTCATTATCTTTTTATTACTGGGGAAGAATGGCGCCATTTCCTGCTTCGCTGTTGAACTTTGAGCAGTAAAAATAGAAGTCCAATGGAGGAGTTTATCCTCCTGGTCTTCTGCCCCAACCATTCCCACAGAGGGACCACTTGTACCCATGTAATAACCCTACTAGAAGCAGGCTTAGGAGCTTAAAGCAGGCTTTCGACTAAAATACGTATGTTCAGAAATGAATTTGATGATATGAATGTTCCACCCAAGTCCTTTTCATTTTCCGTTTTCATATTGTCGCTTATGTTGCAATCCGCCGGTCTGATTCCGCTAGGCAAATATTTCGTCAATTCCCGTGAACGTCTACTGAGTAACCCTCATTGTAAAATGTTATTAAAAGGTATTAGTATGATATTTAAATTTATTGAATAGTTAACCGGTCAACGAAGAATTTTGATGGATACAGAAAATACGCTCAATCAAACTTCTAAAATACATCAACCGCTCTGCTAGTACGACACTTAACTTTGCATGTTCCATTTAAACATTTTTTTAACCAGCGTCGGGATGGTGCGGTGGCAAATGTACCGGTTTCCGATCTCGAGGGTGAGTGACCTTAGCTGTCAGTCCCCTCTCCTAATAACTACTACTAATACTACTGTTGTAACATCGCGTAATTTATTCCACACTTAATTCCGTCCGACATGAACAGTATTTTCCCCTCTCTACCTCACTCAGAATTCTTCCTTTTATACCACAATTTTCAGAATCCCTTGGCTAATCAATATGTCTTCCACTCATTTTTCCTGTATTCTTTTAATTCTTCGAAACCATATTCTCTCTTTCAACCGAATACCAATACCACTTCCTTGTTTGTATTTTTAGACGTCAAATTTTTCGAAAATTCTAAAATCTCCCCACACCCTAAAATCCACTTTCCGGAGCTGTGCGCCCCATGCTAAATCCACCCACGAAAAAATAGTTTTATCTGAAAATGATATTCTAATATACAGTAGTTGAATTAAAATATCATCTACAAGGGTATCCAAGGATGTATAATTAAGTGCCCACGAAATAATCCTGCTCGCTTGATAGTCTCTTCGATCGCTCATTAGCAGTTCCTCGCCCCGACGTCCTCATCTCCGGCTTGTCTTAATTCATCTCTGGTCTTCCTCTATAGTTGTCTTCTCGGATTCTTCTCATTGTGTCTGTCTCTACGTGGATTCCTTTATTCGCACAATCTCCCGAGGTCTTCTTCATTAGGATGTTTCCTGGTATGTCCATTTCATTTTAAATCACTCTTCAGTGGACACAAATACGGTATAATCGCTTCTAATCGTTTACCTGTTGCTATTTTCATTCAATTTCTTTTTCCCTTTCAAAAGTGAAATCCATGTAGCTATGAGAGCAATTAGTAAGCATTATAATGGTAATATTCGGACCATATGTAATCATAATAAAACCAGACGTGACCTGTATTGTTAATTCCAATAAACAAAGTGCAAAGCTTTACTCGAGCACACCTATTATTACATGATGTAGACAAGCATCATCCACGTGTGTGGAAGCGTACGTGTTCATGTTTCTGTAAATATAAACTTATGAATAAATATGCAGTTATCCTTAAGTGATTGGAGGCCTAACATCCTCTGCGTTACACCCTCGCAGTTGATTGCCGGATATTGTTTAACTCAAGATAACGTATGTATCTACATAATATCTGGCATGATGCCGAAAGTGCGTGTGGTGAGGCTGTTAGGTCACTAACCAAAAGATAAAGGAACTGAGCTGTAATCTTCATCCAACTTGCTTGGACTTTTGCAAGAAATTTCAATCCCCAGGGAGTAGATTAGTTGAACAGGGCATTGGCATACATTAGCATTCGTTACATCTGCAAAAATAATGGTAATTAAATTTCACTTCCTAAGTCGAAAGTTCTTAGATCACATCACATTCAACACTTGGGATTTTCCCATAAATGTTGGGTAAGATCCTTGAGATTGAATTAAAGATAGGACGGAAGAGGGAGGGATTCCCCACCGCCTTGGTAGTCCAAATGCTAAAAGGAAGACTTACAATTAAAGATTTTTAAGTAATATGATGATTCCGTGTGTTCTTTTAGGCGCATTTTTGGAGGAACCCTTCATCATTTCACTCACGAATTGGGGATCCCGTACACTGAATTTGGCTCAGACTCCTCGCCGATACTTTCGGATCTGAAATTTGGCACCCAATGAAATTTGGAGGGAATTCCCAATTAATTTATTATATTTTATTTGAATCAATATTTTTCCTTTTTCGTGGTTGATTTTTGTTGCAAAATTGGGAATCTAATTTAAGTAGACGAGGTAGGTGCAGGAAGATAATATAGTACTAAACCTTCTCTATTGGGGCGAGATTGAGACTACTCAAGGAGTCACTTCTTCCACCTAATCCCTCGTCGTTTACATGCATAATACGTCCAAAATCATTACAACAAACAGTGCAGACATTTTTACAGTGACTATAGGAAAATACAAAATCAAATGTACTTAAAACAAATGCTACATTTGGGAAAATCATTGCGTACACTGTGAATAGATGTATAAAATTTTGGGGAAAAAGTAAGGATACTGAACTGATATTCTTAAGAAAAAGACCACTGCAAGAAAACACCCAGACAGGAAGGGTGATGTGTAAAATCTGCGAAACCTACTCAGATATGACTAATGGGCGGATACTTAATAGCATTGAAAGAGTATTATATATCATGAACATAAAGAAAAGTGTACATTATATTTTTAATACAATACAGATTATGATAATAGCCTCGATGGACGGCATTAAGGTATTCAGTAAGTATGTGGATTTTAGGAATCATTCATTTGAATATAGATTCATGAGTATTCATTTATTTTTGTGATAGGTGGGATTTAGAATTTTAAAATGGCTTAAACATTGGATCCATCAAAAACCTACATTGAATAGAGGATTTCCCTTGATAATTGCATTAGGTGGGATTAAGTTTTTCTAAATTCCTCGGGCACTGGGATAAGGGATCGGAAAATCATTTTGACTCTAATTTGAAAGCAAGCACTAATGTGATCTTTCTATTCTAAGTAATTTAGGTGACATATAGCTAACGATAAAAATAAGTAAAATGAATGGATTTAGGCCTTATTTCCTTCATATCATGATGAATACTGAGGTGAGTTATTGCTTACGTTTTAAATTCAGCAGCCTCAAAATGAGAGACGAAATTCAAATAGTAATTTTATTAAGTGTTCACGTATTCAACACGCTTAAGGGCACCCCTTGAATGCACTATTGGACGCTGATCTTATTTAGCAACCTGTAACCTCCACCATTATCTTCCCGTAGGCCCCTGCCTACTCGCTATCTTCCCACGTCCACGCCCCGAATTGTGTCATGCCTATTTTTTAATATCTATTTAGGATCGTTCTGATATTACGATTTCGTGCGTTTTGCGAAATTCACGTGGGCACCCTAAATGGTACATTTAAAAAATATGCGATCATTCTTTCTCTTTTCGTGATGAAATGCTTTTACGGAAGCGTTCGCCAAAAACGCCCGTAAGATTAAAGGCGAAGAAAGACGTAAAGTGTTTCAGGACCG
Organism: Hetaerina titia; assembly: GCA_037158775.1. Lineage (NCBI taxonomy): Eukaryota > Metazoa > Arthropoda > Insecta > Odonata > Calopterygidae > Hetaerina > Hetaerina titia. The sequence continues at coordinate 80,721,939 of CM073774.1, read as the reverse complement.
TATCGTAAACACATATATATTATATTGGTGTCATAACTTCAAAAAAAAATAAGGTCGTAACACTTTTAGGAGTATCGTCATAAAATGATAACCATTGCTGGACTAGAAACAGGAGCCTTTTTTTTTATCATTCCTTCGTGGCTGGGAATCACACGTCAGTTTCTCGTGGAAACTGCTCTTTTGTGTTACACACACTTATTTTTTTTTGCGTTACTACCTATCGGTTTTGAGTTTTTAATCCCATATCCTCATTATTTCTACTAAAAAAAATTTTTCTGACGCTCTCCAAGAGTGGTTAAAAGATGGGAAAATGGCAGTCACGACTTTACGTAGCCCTCCATTTTTGTTGTTAATTTATATAAGGAGGTACTTGTTTAAATGTAGAAGAGAGCGCTGAAGATTACGTACGTTCGCCGAAATACTATTTCTAATAGTACTTATATTATATACATATATATTCTAATATACTTATATTATTCTAATTACTAATAGTATTCTTAAGAACAATGTGGTGTACCTGGTTCCATATTCAAAATTTCGCGTAGACTCGGATGAAGCGTAATTTCTTAGTTCATTCTTCATAAGGAGCTCGACAAAGTGTTGCCTAAAATGTCGACAAGTAGATACCATGTTACATAACACCAGGATGCTTCCTATACCTAGCCGCCAATGGCTACCCAAACCCCCGTCCTCTCTTTGTTCGCTGTGCCATCACCTTGTAGTGGTAGAAAAAGAAGAATATTTTCATAATATTAAACAAAACCTTATTTAAAAATCTTCTTTCCAAGCAGCATTTTAAATAATATTCTTAACGTGTAAGGATATCAAGTCAAGCTCTGGTAAAAGAGGTGTTGAATAAGAAGAAGAAAAACTACTGTACAAACATTTGAAAAAGGAACTGAGAAAGAGATTGGCAAGATATTACATGTGAATTTTGATTTTATATGAAGCAGACACATGGACTTAGCGGAAAGATGAAGTAAAAGAGAATAAGAGCTCTTCGAAGTTTGGATCTGGAGGAGGATGAAGGAATTAGGTAATAGGAAATACTACAGAATAAGAGTTTCTACGAAGGATTGGAGAAGAGAGAAAATTGCTGAATATAATCAGTGAAATCCAGGTTGATTGGTTAGGGTATTATATGAGGAAAGAGAGCTTGTTGAAGACTGTATTGAAGGGGATGGTAGAGGGGAAGGGAGGACGAGAATGGAAGAGGTATATGATGACGTACATGGTTAAAATTTGGGGAAAGAAATCAAAATAATGGCTCAGGACAGGAATGCTTGGAGTTCAACCAAGAGAAAACTTGATATAATGTAGAGCAATCGACATTGATGATTGGCGCATATGAATGTTGTTATTTTATGCCAGTCTTGCATCGCAGTAGAAAATAAGTATAAACACTTCAACAAGTACGTAAGAAATGTCCTAGCAACCGTCTGTGTGTGTGAAATAATGTAAATAAATTAATAAGTAACTGATTAAATAAATCCTGATTGATATATCCATTGGTATCTTTTGGGCGTTTTCTCACATACATTCTTCAACAATGGCACGGGTTGATGAGAGGGGTAGTTACCAAATTAGAACAGAATTAATGAACATCTTGGAAAATCTCGTGAAAGTACTACCGATTTCGAACCGAAAACAAAATTCGACGATAAAAATAATTAAAAATTGATTCTTACTTTTATTGAAATATTACCTTTAGTGTTGAAATCTTACCTTTATTTCTAATATAAATTTCCTTAAGAAATATATCATCCAAGTATTAATAATGAAATTAACTTGCATTTCTTGTGAAAGCTGGTTTGAATGATCTGCAGTCGTGCCTGAGAGACTCCAGATGAGAAAAAAGGAACCTATTACCTGTAGAGTGATGACATTTAATATTTTGTCAAGTATGAAAATTGTTCGACTTCTGGTTCTTGAAAAAAATCTGAGCGTTGAAGAAAAAAGTTGCGGCAAAGGTTTTGCGGTTTTAGGCTTGCGTACCTTTTTGCTTTAGATAGGATTGAGAACTCTTTTCCGGAGAAAATACAAAATCTAAATTGAGTATTCACTTCTCTATATATATTTAAAAAATTGAAAACTATTTTCTCGTATTCCCGCGAGAAACGCCCGTTTTACACAATTGTCATCGCTACGTGATTGTCAGAAAACTACTCTATATTTCATTTCAAAACGTTGATGCAATTATTCTCATATGCGTGTATATCACTCTTTGCCGAAATTATTATTATTATTTATTTGTGATAATAAGTTTTATTGCAGCTTTAATCTTTTAAAGTATTTTTTAACCTAAAATTGCGAATTATTCAAGGGGAAAAAAAGGTCTCCCACTAAATTGCATATCTACTAGAACAATGGACCAATATCTGCAGCTTATGATCCATGAATAGTAGTAATACGCTTTTTTTTGTTAAAAACATCATTCTTTACTTGGATCGGAAGCAAAATGACTTTATCGCAAGCAAGTTATTTTGTGGCTTCATGGAATTCGTAATATCATTTTTCCTTTTACAGTCTATGGATATTTATTGAGACTCTCCATCATTTGAACAAGATTCTTGTCTCACCATCAGCTGCCACAGAGGGTAGATCATAAAGTATATAAGATTATGGACGATTCCCAGCATACGAGCACGAGGTGACAAATGGTTCAACTCACCTCACTGGCGAACTCACCAACGAAAACTATTGAATGAAAATTGACGGAATTAATGTCAGGAATAATCTGATTTCAAAAGTAACATACACAGATTAATAATAATGGCATTAATTGGCATAACAGATTAATAATGAACATAACGGGAGTTTGAAATAATACTCGAAACTTGGTCTTTGGAGCTAGATAGCGTGGATTTTGAAAGGTGGGTGCGGAGAAGGATGGCAAAGATGAAATGGGCTGGAAAGAAAACAAATGAGGAAGGAAAACAGAGAGAATTGTTGTAAGATATGGAAGAAATACATTTTGACTGAGGACATAACCCTAAAGGATATAGGGGAAGAGTTAATTTTCGTTGACAATTTTTCTTAAGGTTGGAGGTTTCGTGCAAGTTAGAAATTAGAGTATAAAATTGTGTGGTATAAATATCCATAAAAAAACGTACTCTAGGATGGTAGACTACTACTAATAAAAAAGTAGTTTTCACTTTTAATGCGTTATAAAAAGTGGGAGAAACCTTTTAATACAAATATACCGTCGGGTTTGCTAGATAATGTAAAAAACCATACGCAATTATGAATTGTAATTTAGTGTCGGATATCAGGATGCATTTTGCTCGGAGTGACAAAGAAATTAATCGTTGCTCAGTATTCGTTCATCTAAAACTTACCTTAAATGGTGGAATACACATAATAATAAGTTGTATTTGTAAATGTTTTCTTACTCAACGTCCCTTTTATCGACCACCTACTTATTTAGAAAGCTTCTTTGCCTAATCTAATTCTTCTTCTGATGTCCCAAATGGTATAATTATCTTGATCACAAAATACTTCGTAGTTATCTTAACTTTTCAACCTGCTCTATTTGCCCCCTCCCCCATTTTAACGTTTATCATGGCCTTCCTTCTTTACAAAAACCTCTGAAACCTAATGGAAACATAATGAAGGAAAGGCCAATAAAAGAGATTGAAGATGCGGAGACTGTAAGAGGAATAATACAGATGGACTTAGAGAAGAGGAATGTTGGACGGAAAGGATATCAGGTGGCGTACAAGGCAGTTAGTTGAGACAGATAAAAGGAGAGAAATGAAGTACACCGATCCTCTGATTGAAACTCCGAAGAAGTTAAAAAGAGACGTATATATAGAGTCACTTTTTTGGAAAAAAAAATTCTGTTCTGTTCCTAATTCCTCTTGAGAAAGGTGGTTGGACCACCGAAAATTCGAGAACCAGTGAGTCCCTCTTTTGTATGTTTTGGTTTCTGTGTTTGTTATGACTATTAGTGAATTTACATTATATATATATAGTATATATAGTATATATATATATATATATATATATATATATATATATATATATATATATATATATATCAAATATTTTGTGGAAAATTACCAATTTTAAATAATCCGAAGAAGTTGATTAAAATAATGAAATGGGATATCATTGGAAAATAATTCTCTAAAACGTATAATATCCTGAAACACATTAGCCTGTGATATTTCAGAGATTAGGACATTTTAGTTTTAGAATACAACGGTAATTGTCGATATTTTTACAAAAAAAGTTAGCATATTTACAGATGTCTTTGTTGTTATCAAATATTAAATTTGGAAAAACTCCGAGAATACAATAGTTTGAAAGGGGAAAGGGTTTTGGATAATACATTGTATTTGAAACTAAAGCAAAACGAATTCTAAACTTGGCCCATTGCATTTGTTTTCGTTTCGAATTCCTTTCCGACTTTCACAGATTCAAATGCAAATTTAACTGTCAAGAACTGAATGTTATTCATAATATTACCCATACACATCCCATAGATTCCGTCATTCAGAGTTCCTTAGTCCCGAAATAAAAGAGATTATTATGCGTCACGATTCCTGTTTTTTTCTGCCTTCGCACGTTTGCTATTCATATAGATTCAAATTTTGACATTTTTGACTGTGGAAAGATTATTAATGTTTGCACTACGGAAACGGCAGAATATGTGCATGCATTAATGAACCCCGGTAAGGTGTTAATCGCTTTTTCGGCTTTTTTATCACTTTCATAACGGCCTCCTGTTATGTCCTTTGATTTTAATTAAATTTCTTCCATTTTGCATTTTAATAGCATCCGTATGCCGGTATAGCAAGGATCTAATAGTCCATTCATTTTCGAATCACTTTCTCATTTTTGTGCGTGCGTGTGTGTGTATAAAAAACCATAAACACAGTAATCAACACGAAGTTCGGTTTGGTAGGTGATTGTAGAGTTCTCCCATTACTAAGCCCGACGGCATGTGAAATTCATACATCAGGGTAGGGGGGCCAGTTCCTTTCCCTGTTTTGTGTGTGTATATACAAGCCACCTTTCTCATAGAAGAGAATGAGAGAACTGAGTTTCTTCCTTCTCTTCATGGAGAAAGGTGGCTTGACAACCGAAAATTTGAAAACGTGTGAGTTTATTTTATTTTTTGAGTGTTTTGCTTGTTTTTTGATCGCGATTGCTAACTTGATATACATTATTTTTCTCATTCGTGAGACTTTCACATAAGTTTTTTAAACATATATGTATATATTTATAAATAAAACTTAGACAGCAACACACAGCACGAGAACACATAAAAAGATCACTCACAATAATATCTTGATAATTTCGACGGACTCGAACTCCGTCTTCTTCGGAAGACCATTCAGTCATATCTTATCTTCCGAAGAAGACGGAGTTCGAGTCCGTCGAAATTATCAAGATATTATTGTGAGTGTTCTTTTTATGTGTTCTCGTGCTGTGTGTTGCTTTCTAAGTTTTTTATTCAACACTTCCGTGTTACTTCGAAGAAATCATCAAAATAAATATACATACATACATACATATATATATATATATATATTTATTTATTTATTTATTTATAAAAATATATATTAATCGTCTTTTTTCTTCTGAACTGAACGGCAATACGGTAGCAAATGGAAGGCGGTCGGGGGATGGGTCATTACGGGAGCTGGATGCGTCCAAAGCCGTTCAGGCGGGGAGAATGCCGTGGGAGGGGGAGGTGAAAGGGGATGGTGGGAGTTAAACGAACGAAGAGAGAGAGAGACAGAGAGTGAGCGGGAGAGAGGAGGTACTTGCACGACTTGGGCCCAGGCGATAGCTGTGCCATAAAAAAAACGCGCGCGCCGATGGTAAGGTTAGGGAGGGGGGAGGGTGGTCGTCTGCCTCCGCGGGCGTTGCCGCATCCGACTCTCCCCGTCGCCCCACACCACCCTCTTGTCGTGGGAGCGGGTTAATGAACAGTAGGAGCGGGCCTTCTCCTCCACCACCTCTCTGACATCCTCAGCGCGCTCCTCATACCTTCCCCGATAAATATTCGGTCAACCCCCTTCACCCCACAGCCCTTCCTAATCTCTGTCAACGTCCCCTTAAGGTACCTCCGCCTACCTACTAGGAACTCTCTGCAAATCTTTTTTATTTCAATTTTTTTAAGGATATTTTTTCGACGTTCCAAGCGCTTAAGTGTAACGATCGTTTCTTTCCGAGAGGGATGATGGGTCGAGTGTCCGTGTGAGTGGGATGGCAGAGAAAAAAATTAAATGTATTTTTTTTTGAGTGAGATTTTCGAACTCTTTTCCTCCTACCACCCACCGTATCGTCTTACTCTCCACCTCCTCCCCACCCCTCCCACTACCCATTGTCTGCTTTCCTCTTCCACTTTGGGTACTTCTTCCTCCTCACCGAACGGGCGAGATCCAATCTGGTGTGTGTGTGTGTGTGTGACTCCAATCCTTTTGTGCGCGACCCAAAACAGTCCCGCTTCCTCCGCAACAATGTGTCGGGGGGAGGATTGTCATTTTACGCCCTCCGCCCTCTCCCTCTACATCTTCCTCCCTCCCTAAAAGCCTCCCCAACCCTGTTCTACCCCGCCCACCTCTAGTTTTCCTCCTCTCCCCCCCACCACCACCACTCCCACTTCAACCCATTCGTGCCAGTGTTTCTTTGTCTGGGACCTCTCTCTCTCACCCTCTCGTGAATTCAATCCCGTCTTCCTTACTCCCCATGCGATCCTTCCGCCTTGTCATCTCCGCTATTATTTCCAACCTCCTCTCACAGCACGCCCACTCACCCCCGCTTTCAGAAGGGGCACCGCCGCCGTTCGTCCTGGGAGAGGAAGGAAGGACGGCCGGAGTCGCGATTGGACTGTCGGGCGAAATATTTTCGTTCTGGTGAGGTTACACCCGTATGCGGTGTCTTACGATTCCTTTTATCTTTTCGATAATTTTCAACTTTTTTTATCACAAGGGGGTTGTTCAATTTTTTTATAACGTTGTTAGGATGGACTGAGTTGCGTATCTGTATTATTAGAGGAACTAGAGTGGGAATCAGTCACGGATCAAAGGTTAAATAAGAGTTTCAATCTCTTGAATAAATTGGAAACAGATATTTTGAGCGATGATGTTGAAAATGTATCGTTAGTCCCATCGTAATACGGTAGGAGAGATCACGTCAATAAATATTGAGAGATTAAGTGTGGAAGCAACTTACCTATTTACAAGATGTATTTTCTTCCATGAACTATAAGAGATAGGAATACTGTATGCGACCGCGCTGGGGGAAAACATATTTTTCTTTTCTTATTCTAAGGATCCTAGTGTGTTGAAATTATCCCGACTAGTCTCATTTATTGTACTTCTAGCAGTCCCTCTAGTTTCGTTGGAAAGCGTTTATCACTTGGATGCAGTATTGCATGTACCTTTTATTATCATATTTTACATATTTGAGCTTTTTACACAAATATACAGCTTATAAATATTAAGAGAATCTTAAAATTCGATTTTGCATGCCTGGTGTGCAATTATTTCCTGTTACGCCTTCTTACGATGTTTTCCAGGGTATCATGCAGAGTAGAAGAACCCAGATGTATGTAAAGACCTCAGTCCAGGTAAATCAATGAAGTGACTCTTTGTAGTGACTGCTCACCCGTGGGTCCCGGGTTCGAATCTTAACCGATTTAATGAATCGCTTCGAGATAGAAAAAGAGGGATTCTCTCATCTAGAAGGGTTAAATAAGGATAGCATTGGATTTCCGATTGAGCAGTGTTAGGCGGAGGAGTAAGACTGAGGTTTCCATTATCATCCTTGCTGCTCATCGTACGTGCATTATTGGGGGAAATGTTTAAAGAAGATTGGGAAAAACTAGAGATGGGGATTAAAGTCGGAAGGGAATTCATAAAATCAATTAGGTTTGCTGATGACCAAGCTTTAGTTTATCAGTCAGCAAAGGGGTTGTAAGCATTGCTGAGTGAATTGCAAATTCAGCGCGATAAATGTGGGATGAGAATAATTAAAAATAAAACAAAGGCTATGCAGCTTTCCAGAAAGAGAAAGGCTGAGTTAAAATAGGAGGGAAAAATTAGATCAGGTGGAACAGCTTACGCATCTCGGAAGTGTTTTGGACCAAATTGGTCAAAGTAATAGGGACATAAGGAGAAGAATCCTATAGCCACCTACATATTCCCTCCCACCCCCTTGTCCGTTTCCTATTTGTCTCTTACCTCTCCACCCCACACCCTTCCCCCACACATATCCTCTCCGCTCTTCTCCTGGGAACGGCATTCTTATGATGACGGCCGTGCCGTCGCAACGTCAAAATTACATGTGAGTGTCCTTTCTTAGTGTTTCTATGTTTTAAAAATCTATTTCAGTTGTAATATATATTATGTGGAAATCTCACGAACGTGGACAATAATGTTTTTGAAGTTAGCACTAGCGAGCAAAAACAAAAACACAGATACACATTAAAAAGAAAAGAAACTCACTTGTTTTCGAAGCACAGCTTTAGGGGTCATCGGAACGCACAATCCCTTCCACCAGGTCAAGGTTGTAGTCCATGGGGAAGAGAAGGAAGGAACTACTTTCCTTGAGAAAGGTGGCTTGTACCACCGAAAATTCGAAAACGTGTCCGATATATTTTATATATATATATATATATATATATATATATATATATATATATATATATATATATATATATAATATGTTTTATATGTACGTACGTTTTATATAAATACACACACACAAATAAATAAATATATATATAAAATATTTATATAAAAATATATGTATAACATATATATAAATATATATATATATTTTTTTACTTAATTTAGAATCATTGGGATTTCTTCCAACGCAAAAATTTACATGATTTTTTTCCTTTTCCTTTACTCAGGACTTTCATTTCCTAAAACTTACGTAATTTTCTACGGGAATCCAGTTGGAATTGGTTATTGCGCATTATTGAACATACGAGTATGTTTATATCCGACTAAGGGAAATTTTCCTCCTTGAGAATGAGAACAGAAGAATAGGATGGATATGAAAACATTCCGATGTACCGCGTCATCACTGTCATCCATTCACATCGTGTATGGCAATTCCGGAGGCGGCGTAAATAGCGAGCGCATTAATATATACGTTTGAGGCAATAATTCTGATGGGAATCCATATTTTTCCCTCCCCTCTTCCGCGAGGTGAGCAGGATCTAGCCAGAACCACTGACGGAGCCACAAGTAATGGATGGAAGGATGGCCTTGGCATTGCGTTAATGCGCCCGTCTCTCCGTCCAGGCAGATTTGTGGGAAGTTGGCTGTGAAAGTTAACTAAGTTAAATCAAACTCAATGCATGTATCTTTGAGTGCCGTTTACCTTAGAAAGTAACATAAAATATATTTCGGTCTTGTTTAGTTGATTCAAAATTTTAATTACATCTTGAATTGTATTTAACGTAATGGTTTCATTCCCTTTAATCATAACTCCATCGGCTCCTGTGTACTACAAACAACGGATGCCTCTTATCTAAGTCCTGTTTTAAGTTCTTCAAAACTGTTTACGTCACTCGATGACCACAGTGTCAATTTTTTTCTGTTTCTCAAAGAAAAATGTCAAGCATTACGGAAGATAGTTGCATTTCTCCTGAATACGGTGGAAAGATCACCTAATTGGTTTTTCGAAGTCTTTTCATTATATATCCTTATTGTTTTACCCAATAAGGATTCTTCTTAACACACCCTAGTGATCGAGTGGTTGTAAGTTTGTTTTATTTTTTATTATGTTTATTATTTATTATTTTTATTATAGATTATTTTTATTATTTATTATTTTTATTATTTATTATTTTTATTATTTATTATTTTTATTATTTATTATTTTTATTATTTATTATTTTTATTATTGATTATTTTATTATTTATTATTTTTATTATTTATTATTTATTATTTTTATTATTTATTATTTTTGTTATTTATTATTTTTATTATTGATTAGTTTTATTATTTATTATTTTTATTATTGATTAGTTTTATTATTTATTATTTTTATTATTGATTAGTTTTATTATTTATTATTTTCATTATTTATTATTATTATTATTTATTTTGACTTTTGTTTGTGATTGATGTATACGTGGGTCACTATTTCTCAAACACACCCAAGTAACCTAGTGTGTATTCCCTATTTCTCCCCTTACTTGTAATTTTAAAAAAATTCCTTTTTATTCTTCTTTTTCCTTGTCACTTAGTGCCAAGGATTCGAAGGTTGTGTTGTTTGAAGGGATGTATGCAGATGAAAGCAAAATCTTCAAATTCTCTCTCGTTCTCACTAGCATGAATATCCAAAAATTCTTACGTTAGCATCCCATTCCGTTGGACGAATTGTCTTTATTTTTTTAACGCGCCAATTTTTTACGCAAAGAGCTTTTTTTTCCTAATAAACTAAAGTGCTGTTCGTTAAAAAAAAAATTCGACGAGAAAATAAATAAACGAGTTTGAGGGAAGAGTTACTCGAAAAATTAACCTTTTCACTCAACGTTTTAAGTCGTTAGTACCCAGGTCTGCTTCCAGGAATGACGGCGGCAATATATATGCCGTCCGCGCAGCGAATCGCCCACGCTCTGGCGAGGGTGCTTGGACGACCGCGGAGAACTGTGGGCCCGGGAGATGTGTTGATGGAGGGGGCGGTGTTGGGAGGGAAGAGGGTGTCGCGCCGATACATCGCCTGTGCGCCTCGGGTTCTAGGGAAGGCGGAGTGTGAGTGCAGGGATGGGAAGAGGTAGGGAGAAGGGGGGGACGACAGAGTTACGCGTCGATATATATCAGACCCCACGTCACTTTCCTGCGATGGCGCGGTTAATATTCTGCAACGCCGTGGCCTTACCTACCGACCTTCCATCCATCCCCCATCCCGATGGATTTTTGCAGTGATTCGCTATTATTTTCTTTTTTTTATTATTTTTTTTGTAACCCCTGTCAAGCTTGGGCGCGCTTGTGCAAATATGCTACGCTAGGTGATAGTTAAGCATTTATGGTGTTAGTTTACTGCTATACGTACTTACTCTACAGCCGCACACATCATTCTCGTTATCTCTCAACGTTTTATTTCTTTTTTTTCTCAACGTTTTATTTATTTTTTTGTTTATTCCTCACGCGTTCGCGAGTACCCGATCATTGAACGGGGTTGTCCGTGCAGATATTCTATCCTATGATAGTTAAACTTTTATGGCGTTCGTTTACTACCATGCACTATGGCCACTTCACAATTCTCGCTATCTTCTAGAAATATTTTTAGTCCTCACGTGCCCGTCAGAATTTGAATCACTCGATGAATATTCCACTCAAAGATAGTTTAGCAGTTATTGTTTTGGTTTAGTGCCATCGCTAACCATCCGTCGTCGGACAATGCTAAGCATTATGCAGCTTCAATGTGATCGACGAAACTTTGCACTCTACCTATCCGACGGCGTATTTCCCCACACCTACCCTTATACGTTAGGTGAACTTGGAAGATCGCTTTTCAACATATCCTTCCCTATCGTGTTACCTAATTATTATTGGCCTTATTATTTGAGACTTAGAACTAGTTTGGAAGTCAGCTCCGCAGTATGGACTAAAGTATTAGAGGCTAAATTCATTCGGAAGAATGTTAAGAAAAGACTCGCCAAATCTTTGATATGGAGCGTGTTGTTGTACGGAGTGGAAATATGATTATTGAAGCAGGAGTATAAGCGTAGATTTGAGGCTTTTGAAATGTGGTTTTGGAAAAAGATGGAAAAGTTGAAGTGGTGAGGTGAAGGGATTGTTGGGAGAAACCATAAGGAGACGGGAAAGATGAATTCACAGCATTGTGACTGGAAATAGGATGTTGAAGACTGTGATAGAAGGGAGAATGTTAGGCATACAAGGAAGGGACACCAATAGAATGTGGATGTTTGGTGGAATGAAGGGAGGAAGGAAGTATACGGAGAAGAAGAGTGGCTTTTTTGTAGATTAGAATGTTAGACTATGTTTTTTGTTAAGAGAGACAAGGACATTGTCGCTGTACCATTTGGTAGCTTGTGCCCATCCAAAACCTTCTTCAGCCAGTAGATTACAGATACTAATAACATCACTCTGGTTTCATGATTTTACTAGAAATTGTGTTGGTCCTCTTGTGTATTCCTCTTGAATCCCATAAGTGTTGGCAAATTGATTTGCATATCAGTAAATTTTCCCGTAGTTATGCCTCACGAATGGTATGTTACTTAAATGCTCGTACACTGCACATGTTTGGTGTGGATACACCCCCTACCACACACCTTCCCGATGACTTGCAGAGTATTATGTAGATGTAGATAATGGAGATGAATAAGAGCAAATAAAAAATCCTAATTCATCATCTTTGTTGTTTAATATAAGCATGGTAGGGAACGATTGTTTTTAGGATAAATTTGAGGAAGGAATTCTAAAACTAACCTCGGTAATTTACAACTTTTCATTCCGCGTCCGATTTTCACGACCCAGACAGATTCTTTTATTATCTTTTTGCAATTTTTACATAGATTCTCAATTCAAGAAGTTTTCTCGGAAGCAAGAAAACTTCTTGAATGCCATACGCCGGGAAAACCTGAGATCCTTCATAGATTCTCAATGTTTTATTTTGATATTAAATTATTTATTTCTAAGGATATGTTTAGAAATAATTTATCTATTTTTATTAATTACAACAGTAGTGTAATGATCCCAGGGATCGTAAATAGTAAGAACTGCCAATCTTCTAAATCCTGCCTAATACGATACCCAAATAGCCTTAAGCGACATCATCATCATTTAAACCCCATCTACATTCTTCCTCCCCTCATTCCGCCGAGCATTCTTGTTCTTTTCCTCCATCTCCATCGCCTATCCAACATTCTCCCCTCTATATCGCGGTCTTCAACATTCCATTGCAGCTCAATATTCCCTCCATCCACCATCTTTCCAGCCTTCTTCGAATCTCTCCTAACAACCGCCTTCTTTCTTTCCCAACAGTGCTTCGTTTATTTAGAAAAATAGGGATGTATTTTTTAAGATTTTTTTCTTTGGTCGTCACATAAAAAGGAAGACCCACTAAAGCGAAAGGGTTGTTTGGAAAAAAACAGCCTGTATTTCTTGGATAGCATTAATGAGGTAATATGCCATCAGGTATTGTTGGAAAGTTTGTCGTACGTATCGAAGAAAGTCAAGGTGAATTTAATGTAAAACAATGAACGGCCGTTACCACAGGTACTTGCATATTTGAACCGCGCGACCCTTCGTGTACGAGAGATGCTTTTAAGGTTCAACGAAGAATGGAATAAGTGAGGAAAAAGGAACGGAGGGAGATGGAGCGTGCGCTTACCGCTTGTAGAGGGAAAGAAAAAATTCCTGCAAAAGTTGGAGGGAGGAATATTTCACTTAAAATTTCCAGGTCATTATGAAAAATAGCATAATTATTTTACTGTGTATTTATGTATTTTTTTTTAATTTCATGGAGTTTATTTCTCGAAAATCTCTTAATTATCATTATCTGCTAATACCGTTTCATGAGCGTGTTCATTTCGTTCGCATAAATGGTTATAAGATAATAAATTTTATAACTCTGTGCTTTAATTCTGCTTTATCCATCTCTCCCTCACAGTTTCCCCTTTTATTTGTTCAAAGTATTTAATTAAGGATAATAACTACGTATAAGCGACTCAACATAAATCATAAACTATGTTAAAAAAATGTTAGCTGTATAAAAATGTTGTATCATATATATATATTTGATGCAACATTTTTATTGACCTTTTTATATTGTGTTGCACTGCAGTGTCGCGTCCTCTCCCCCACCCTAGTCGCAAAAATCTCGCCCCTGTGAAAGGACTGGAAATAATCCACGACAGCGGGAAGAGGTTTGAGTGCCGAAAAAAATAAATAAAAATCCATAGTCGGAATTTATTGTCGATTCACGTCGATGGCCGAATTATAATGGATAAAAATGTTGAGGTTTCAGTTCTGGGCACGTTCGGAAATTTTACCGGACCTAAGGGCTTCTCCAATTTATTTCTCTTGTTGCCGACATAATTTCATAATATTTTAGCTGAAAATTATTTATTTTTTTTGTATGTGTGCCTCGCGAAAATAGAACTCGTTCATTATTAATAATTTTAGTGGCCTGATAATGTTATTCCCGTCCCAATCCTCCCACCCCCCCCCCCCCCCGATGCTATTAAAACTGTGTTGCCTTTCGATATGGAGTGAGCGTTTTAAAAAATAAAAAAAATAGAGTTAAAAAATTCTAAACTTTTGGCTCGAAAGTATTTTGGCATTCCGCCCGCCGGCTTTGAAAGCACGGATGGCCGAATGGGGCAGGCACTGCGACGCTCGTAGCAGGCAGGAGAGCGGTGATTTTATTTTTTCACTCATTTTCAGTCGAGCGACCGAAAAGGTCAATCCCTTGCGGTTTTATACCATCGAACAACAGGTTGAAATTGCATTTTGCGCCTAGGCATGCGGAAAGTATATCCATTATTTTTTTATGTCTCTCATTTGACTATTAGATGTAGAACGAATGACCTATCCGTTTATTTTGCTCTCCAAAAAGTTCCAACCTGTGATTTCCATCATAATTTTTTTTACGCTTGCGTTAGCCAGATGCGCTAACGGGGAATCATAGATTGACCCATTTTTGAAGGGTACAATATATTGATACCAGGTCATTCTATGTTTACCAGCCGCGTTACATCTTTTTAGGCAAATGTACCCTTGTTAACATATTGTGTTGTGAGCATTAGGGTCTCCAACCATTACCCAAGCTGTGTTAGGTGTCAGGCACTGTCACGTCAAGTGTATGAGAGGTCACCGGAGCGTTTTAAGTTGGGAAAAGGTGAACATTTTTCAATACTTTGGAATTCAAAAGCTGGCGTACCCTTCGAGCCCTAAGACTGACGTAAAATTATCATATCTCGAACACTTACAAACCTATAAATGATTATTAGTGGCAATGTACCCACTTATGGCAGTTTGTTTTAGGGGTACTAAATGTTTCTGTATTTCTAAGGTTCAAATAGCATGACAAAAAATATCCATAAACTTAACATTCTGCATGCTCTATCCCCCCTTAATTCCATTCAAAATACATACATACAGGTATGTATGTATTTTGAATACCCTTTCCTCATGGGCTACATGTCAAAGGGGAATTAGTACGGTATAGGCCCTACTATCTTCTATCAAACCAACCTTAAGGTTGAATAACTTAGTTTGGTTGATGATCATTACGGATTATAATCTTTATAATTATTAATAATTATTAATATAATATTCCCATATCATCATGTAGAAGATTTTTTTACGTAAGTAACAACATATCTATATCTTGAAAACTATAGCTGATAGGAAAAAACTAGTGTCATAATTGGATTCAGCACCCCAATTGTTCTTTAAATCAACATTAAAAGCTCCGGCACCAAAAACACTGTTGGCCTGTGTTATCAGTCCTAGGATTAGTTTTTAGTGGTTCAATAGGCTATACTATATTCTGTTCCCTGCCGATCTCTTCACTCCTTAATTGTAGTCCTTGCATCGACATTTTCCATGAGATGTTTCTCGTATTTCATCCTTGGCCTTCCCACATAAGTCTTCCCCTTTATGTTTCCATCGGTTATGATCCCCCATTAGTCGTCGTGCCTCAGAATGTGCCCAGTTGGTTTTTCTCTTCTGCTTGTAAGTACCCTCTATTCAAACCCTCTCCTCGAAGTGCCTACTTACTCATTTGCTGCACTTGAAGGCCCTTTAGATGTGAGTGTAGAGAAAAATTGACCACAATGAAAAGGAAAAACAAACGACAAAGTTTTAGGTATGTTATGGGAAGGGTGACGGTTGAGAGGGCTATTGGGAGAAATTGGAATAAGGCTGGACAAGTGGACACAGGAAATACAGAGGCAATGGGATGCTGAAGACGGTAAAATAAGGGGGAAGAATGGTGGGAGAGCAAGTTGCAGGGAGGAAAAGAATGGAATTAAGGATTATTTGGATAGAGTTAAGAGGGGGTAGGAAATATGCAGTGCTAAAGAATAAGTTATTGTAATATGAGGCTTAAGGATATTTTGTGTCATGTTGGTTAAAACTAGCTACTACAGTGTTTTGTAGTGTCAGGGTCCATCAAAAAACCTTCCCTAAGCTTATAGACTCCTGTTAATAGTTGTCTGTAGTTTGGTTAAAGAAAAGATAAATTTCTGTTCCGAAAATAATATTCTGAACGTATAAAACACAAATTTTATTGTGAACGTTCTGGACGGCCGTACGAATAGAAAGACATTACACATGACGAGCATCCAATAACTTTCCGAACCCCACCGTCATACGGAAGCCTTCAAATTGCGTTAAGGCCCTCGTGGCAACTGGTAACGTGACGTAAATTGCAAAGGGAACTTTTTCCAGAATTTCGATGAAGCTGAGGCTGACGTAATTCCAAACTAAAACAATCAAGAATTTAGAACTCAAACAGTTCATTCGGATTTTGGCAATCCATTGAGGCTAGATATGTAAGTAAATTTGCCTGTTTTTGTTCGCTTGTTTTAAAGGACTTCATGGAATAATAAAGTTTAATCACAGCAAAATTCCACGATCTAAATTCGTCTCTCCGAAATCCTATTTTTTAAATTTCTTTTAAAGGGTAACCCAATATATTTATGTGGAGTAGAGGGTCTGTCCAAAAAAGGTAGAATTAATCCGTGGAAAAAATAAACTGCAAATCAAAGTACAAATTACTTATATTCTTCAAAATAGCACACATGAGCATCGACACACCGATACCAGCGCCTCTGCCAGTCGCGGTACGCTTCTTGGAAGGCGTCGACGGGAACCTCGTTCAGGCACCTCGTCACGGCCTCTAAGACTTTAATTAAAGTTCCAAAATGGTTGCCTTACAAGCTCCTTTTTATTATTGAGCACAAAAAGAAGTCCTTAGGTGCCAAATCGGGCATGTATGGTGGCTGAGACAGCATTGCCACCTTGTGCTTGGCCGGGTACTCGGTGCTTCACGAGGAAGGGGTTGTGGGACGGCGCGTAGTCATGGTGCAGCTTCCACTTGGTAAAGATGTCCTTCCTGACGTGTTGTGCTCTTTACCGCAACCTTTCGAGAGCTTCTACGTAAAACTTACTGTTCATTGTATCTGTCCCTTATGCGCAAACTCTTTGTGAATGACGCCTTTTGAGTCGGAAAAGACGATGAGCACTTATTGAACACTTATGAACGCACAGGAAAAGAGATACAGGGTTCGTCCGGAAAATAAGTGTCTTGACAAATAAGTCTTTTTTGACAAAAGGGGAGTCATCCACTACGAATTTGTAACTGAACGACAAACTGTAAATGCTGCATTTTACGTCCAAGTGCTCGACAGGCTTCGAAAACGAGTCGCCCGCGTCCGGCCAGCGATCAAAAACATCTGGCGGCTGCGTCACGTCAATGCGCCGTCTCACACCGCGCTTGTCGTGTCGGAATTCTTGACCAAGCACGGCGTGGCAACGCTGCCGCACCCGCCCTACAGCCCGGACTTAGCACCACCGGACTTCTTTCTGTTCCCGAAGATAAAGAGGAGTTTGAAAGGAACGCGATACGGGACTTTGGACGCCGTCAAAGAGGCCGTGACGACGTGTCTTCGAGAGGTTCCCGATGATGCCTTCGCGGGAGCGTTCCAGGAATGGGAACGCCGCTGGAACAAGTGTATCGACTCACAAGGGTCCTATTTTGAGGAATATTAGCTTAATACATGTAAAAGTGTATAATTTTTTTTCCTGAGCTCAGTACACTTATTTTCCGGACGAACCCTGTAGTTACTTATGTTTGGGACAGACCTTGTATATCGACTAACCTGTTAGACGCGTGGAGTTATGTATGTTGATAGGTCAAACGGAAATGAGTTTTACGAGTAGTAGCAGAATTAAAGGACACGTCCTAAAGGTGTAGTCGGAAGGACCATAATCTTATACATCAAGGCAACTGACAGTCCCTGCACCAGACCACGTTCGTGCTCGATTTACTTCATTACGAGTCTGAAAGGGAGAAAATTGGGATGCACAGGAACAGTGTGCGATTGTGCAACATAAGAAATAATGTGGATTACATAAAGAATTGGCATTTGACAATCGTTCTCCTCTTTTTTTCCATGACCTTTCATACCGCACCAAAGTTTGGTAAATAACCCCATCCTCCCACTCTCCAAGATAATGACTAAGACCTTTCCCACGGTCCACCTCCCCTTCTTTGAAATCTCCCATTCATCTCGTCAACTTCACTTTATCCTCAATTTACATGGAATCGAATGGTAAACATTTCATGTCGCACCTGAAGATGTTGATTTGAAACGTGCAGTAAGGGGATATATTCTGTGGAAAATTTTTAATAAACTTTAATTATTAAGTTAGAGAAGATGTTTTCTGGTCTTGCTGAAGCAAACTGTGCGTGCGAAAATGGGATTCTTTGCATCACTCTTTAGTAATCAGTTTCCCTCAACTTCTCTCCCGTTGTGACCTCATCTAAAAATTTCATGCTCCTGCAAAATTATTCCGCACGAACGATTTGCATTTATTCAATAGAGCAAGTCCTCCATGAAATATTTGCGACTCTAATCACTCCTAAACCCATACCATCAAATAATGATTATGCGACTCTCTTCGTTCATAACAATGTTTCACGAAGTTGGCAGTCTTTTTAGTTTACGGGCATTTTCTCGTTATATTTTACATGTCGGACTTATGTGTGTTTACGAGTGTTCATGGCATGTTCTAATCAACGCGAAAAATACTCGCGTCTCTCCTTAGCTCAATAACTCGAACACTTTCACACTATTTTGTTTTATCAGACCAGATTTATTTGAAAATTTTTAAATAATTGTTCCTAACGTGCTTTACCAATGTCAGAAGTTGAATAATTTGTTGGGGTAATTGTACACTGGAGACAATTGTCGTAGTAAAATTGTTTAATGTGTGAATTAACGTACGATTCGTGGTTCGGAGCTTAGTTTTCAACCATCACGACAGTCCAACCCGCCCACCATTGCAAGGTGGAGGCAAACACCACTTCCGCCGACCGCGCGCGTCAATGCCAAGAACGCGTATGCTGGCGGGGGTGGAGTGGATGCGAAAACAAAGCGCCGGGAATGAAGAATAAAAGGGTCGAGACACCTTCTTCGCCTCCACTACCCCTTTGACCAGCTTTCTTGCAAGAGAGAGAGAGAGAGGAATGAACTAGGAAGAAAAAAATCGAGGGCATTTCGCGGTGCGGAGCTCGTTCGTTCTTCCCCCCTCGCGACGACAAACAGGCGGCTGCCCCGTTTTGACTGATGAATTGGCAGAGACAGTCGTTTCCGTCGTTCTCCTCGAATGGCTCGTACCCCCTTCCTCCTCTCGGCGTCTTCCTACCAGCGAGGAAAGGGAGGGGGTAGGGAAGGAGGGTAGGAAGGGAGGCTTTGCTTCTCTCCCTCCTTGCCGTTCTGCGAGGGTGTGACTGCAAAAGAGAAGGAGAGAGGAGGGGGTGGAGGATTGTCTGTGTGGGAGGACAAGAAAGGTGAGAGGTCGTTGAGTGGAGGGTGAAGAGAGGAACGACCCTCCCTCTCCTCTTCCTTCCTCTTTCTTACCCTCTCCCTCAATCTTGCCTCTCCCATCTGTGGCCATTGCCAAGAAACGTGTCCTCGTAGTACAAGCTGAAGACATGTGCAATGGTTTTAATGTGTATATTCCCCCGAGAGACTTGGAACAATTTTATCAATTGCAATAGCATTAACTTCTATCGTTGGCAGGATGGTGGCCTCTGGTTTAGATTGTCGGGCTAATTACCGACGGTAGATTCGCATTTCCACATACAACCCATTTTTTGCACGACCAGGTCTTGTTACAACTAGCATCACCAGTTAATTAAAATTAGCAATTTTCCACAAAAATAAAATTTTATTAATACGACCGGTTTCAATGCAACTACATCATAATCTGGTGATGATGTAGTTGCATTGAAACCGGTCGTATTAATAAAATTTTATTTTTGTGGAAAATTGCTAATTTTAATTAATCATGATATTCCAACATATCACGCCTGAAACATCTCTTTTTATTATTAATGGCATCACCAGATTTGACGATGCTTCTCTGCAACGAATCTTTGGATAACTAGATCCTACATGGATACTCAAAGTGTCACTCTGCAGTACCAGATTCTCAGATGCATGAAGAAGTCCATGAAGTAGAGCCAGAAGAAGTGTCACTGTTATTTAATATTCAACAATCTTAGGGTAGGTTTTTGATGACATATGGAATCACACACTACTGTACTTCTTAGTCCTTCATTTGATACGACATAAATATCCGTAAATACCTTAATACATAATATAATAACTCGTACTTTAGCTCTCCATTCTTTAATCCTCCTTTGATTCCATCCAAAATGCCTATTTGTTTTACTCTTTCTACATCGATTTCCCAGCATTCACCCTTCGGGATATCGCAGTCGTCAGCCTTCCATTGCCTCTCTCAGTATCCTCGGTATCCACTCATTCTCTCTTTTTAGTATTTATCCCAACTGCTTTCTTCTCTCCTTGCATACCATACCAAAAATTATATCGTTTGTTTATATTTCTGTCCATTTAAATTTTCTCATTCTTCTTCACACCCCTATCTCAAACGCCTTCACTCTACCCTTATCCTCTTCCTCCAAGACCAAGTTCCCTAGTCATAAAAACCTACTCTCCATATTGGATTTTTACTAATCTTTTCTTTGTGTCTTTATATAAGGTACCTGTCACCACCCCTCTCCATTTCGTAAACGCTTCTTTGCCTAAAGCAAGTCTACTTTTAATGACCACACTACTCTGCCCATCATCATCCAAAACACCTCCCAAATACGTTAACTGTTCTGCATGCTCTAGTTAATGTACCCCCAATTTTATCGTTTACCTTATTATTAATGGTATTCTACCGTTCAATTCCAAGCTTTGTATGGGCAAAAACTAAGCAGTGATAAATTCCTTTGCCTCTCCTAGCAAAGCACAACTTCACCTCATCCTATAATGAACCCTTTTTACATTCCGCATACTTCCTTCATTCCATCCAACATGCCTATCCTATTTTCTGCCACTTTCTCGCTTGCCCAGCGTTCTCCCCTCGTTATCACAGCCTTTAACATTCCATCGCCAGACAAAATGCTCTGCATCAGATTAGGTACATATTTTTATTTTATTCTATTTTGAAACTTCCTCCTCTTCGTGGTAGATAATGAAATAGATAAAGAGAAGTGAAGTATTTTTTGGAAAGAGAATAGTGAGACGACACGGAGGGATGGAGGTGGGATGAGGAATTGTTGAGTGGAGGATGGGAAAATTTAAGAGTGGTCGCAAAAAGGGGGTTAGGGAAGATCGCTGAGTGAGGAGGAAGGGACAAACTATCCCTCCGCCTCCCTCTCTCTCTTTTAAGAGTTTTTGAAACGTGGGTGGAGCCCACAGGAAGGATTTCAGAGAGTTGGTGGAAGAGGGAAATGGGATGTGTGTGTGTATAGGGAGGAGGGGGGGGGAGGAGACCGCGTGGATTTGGTTTCTGGGCGGAAGGGACACCCGCCACCCGGCCGTCCGACATGGCGCATCTCTCAAAAAAGCATCCGTTCCTATGGAAATGCCTCCGGATTGCCCACAAAAGTTGTGCGACCCGCCCATCACCCTCCCTCGCTCTCCCTCTCTCTCCCTCTCTCTCTCTCTCTCAGCTGCGTCCACGCCCCGAAGGAAAACAAGTGAATGCGTGTGTGCGCTCGCTCTTTTTCGTCTTTGGGGTGCCCTTTTTATTTCCTCTCCTCCCGACCTCTCCGCATGTCAGTGGAGGAATCTTACGTGTTGCCTGCTTGCGCATGTACGTCATAATGCTTCGGACAACACGCGTCGCGACCGTCGTCGCCATTGGTCCGCTCTTAGATGCGAGGGAATGTGTTGTTTTGGAGGGAGTCTTGGAAGGTGGTTGGAGGGATATGTATTGTGAGTTTTTAAATGGTACATAAAGCACCTGAGTCCGCGTGTTTGACGATACGCTCTCGTACATTCATTAGTTTATTTGTGTAAGTAAAGTGTACGCTACGAATCAGCTTATGGAGGTTTCCAAGCGAACCTAAAATTCAGGAGTCTTCGATTTTTAAGGAAATTTTGGGAAACCATCTTGTTTTAACGGACATTCTTCGGTCCAGTGATTTACTTCGTCAAAAGTTTTGCGAATAAACCACCAAAGGTTTAACTCAGCACAGTTCCTTGTCTCAGTATTTCTTTTCGCTATCTGCTTCATTCTTTTGCTCCCTTTCTTAATTCTTTCGGTCCATATTTCTCTAAGTAATTGTGCTCCCACGCTGAAAACACTCTTATAACTGAAGGAATTCCTTAAAATTCTGCAGAATTTTCAAAGTTCTAACTAAAAAATAACTCCATTGCCGCGGGGTTGTGGGAAAAATACACACATTTAGTCACCGAAATTCTGTGGAATATGTGGAAGTCTCAGCATTTTAAGTTCCTTCTTTCCCGAAACCCTTCAGAAGTACTCTCTCACTAAGGAGTTTACTGTAAAAAACAAGAAATGCAAAAAAAAACCTGCCGAGATTTTCATGGCATGAAATGGACTCAATGTTCTCATGCGAACTAATCTATTAAAAATATTAATTGGTATCCTCTGCTGGTACACAGTTGAACTGACGCGAAAAAGTTAACTTTCACATTATTGGAAAGCATTCGTTTGAAAATTGTGTTAAAAAAATGTTATGTTTTCTTTAATTTCATTACGTCTAAAGTTTATCATTCTGAGAATGTTAAACGTTGTCGAACGTTATAATTTTCCGCGACGTCACACTTTTGAAAACTGTCGTCTTTCTGTTAAGTTTAATATTTTCTTACGTATCGATCGAGAGAATTAATTTTCGACGATCTCCTTATCGACATATGTCGCAAGCAAAGAAATAGTATCTTTTCTGAAAAAGTATCTTTTTTTCCCATCGAGGTCTTATACCATTGTATGTAGTCTATTCTTCGGAATCTGAGAGAGGAGAACATGGGGTGGTCTGAAAAGTTTCCGACCTAAAAAAGATGCAAGACATTTTTTCTGAAATTTTTTAGGTCAGAAACTTGGCAGACCACCTACGTGTTGATAAAAATGAATGGGGAGCCATGATGGGGCTTGGTAATAATATTTTCCTTTTGAGAATATTATAAGGAATTGAAATATTCATCAAAGAACTTCACCATTTGCTTGTAATTTATAGTGTCCGGTGCATTATCGGGAACATCGTTTGACTACCACATGTGCTACCTAAAAAAAATAAAATTGAAATGAAAATTTTCAGAAATCATTATCCCGAAGATTAGTTTCCTCCTCTTTTTTTCCTCAATTCTCCGTAGTTATCTCAATTCACATCTCCAATTAATCTGTTTTACTCTTCCGTGCTTGGTATTACCATGTAATGTTCTTCTTCCATATTTCTTCCCTTCGGCGACCGTCTTCAGGGAAAAATATTATGTCTCAGGGAAGGGCCTATGAGAACGTCCCGATAACTCCGTAATGTCCTCGACATAACTCATCATTCCATTATCATGGGTTTAATTAGAATCACCAGACTCCAATGAAAATCATCTTAGACCATTCATTTGTACTGCCAAGGACTGAAATATGCTCTGAAAATGTGTGGTCAACGTTTTCGTCCCTGTTGAATAGACCATTGTCATTAGGTGTATCTAACAATATATATGCTGGTATAAAAAATAGGTTTTCTTCTTAAGGGTAATATTTCTATCCATTGATCTGGATGCTTGAGAATAAGTAATAGGACAAAAATCCTCATATACTCTCCCACAGAGCTGTTTCGTTACTGATTGAATTGCTTATTTTATTTTTCAATATTGCTCCGTATCGCCACATTTCAATTTGTTTGGTACTTGAATGATACATTTGGCAAGCACCAACATTTCGGACGCGAGGGAAAACACAAGCGTATTGAAATATTGATTGTTTCCTCGAAAATCGTGAAATTGTAAATTTACGATAACCGGAACATTGTCGTATCATCAGGACTCTTGCAAAAGTGGTTAAAAAATTATTCGTATATAAAAAGCGATTTGAGTTAATTATGAGTATTATTGTTATTATACCGTTTAAGTTTTGGCTGGTCACAACCAGAATGACGATATATTTCTTTGCCTCTTCCAATAAAACACAATTATGATATCCGACCCCCAAGTAAACCTTCAATTCCGCATACTTCCTGCCTCCATTCACTCCGTCTAATATTCCTCTTTTATTCGTCCCTCTTCCTCGCTTCTCTAACGCTCTCCTCTCAATCAAGGGCTTCAAAATTCTATCCGCAAGTAAAATTTCTCCGCATCGAACTTTTGTCTCATTCGGAAACCTCCAAAACCACACCCAGTGCCATAGTTCCAACTAATCTTTTCATAATCTGCCACAGACCTAAACCTCTTTTCTGAAGTACTTTTGAGTCATTCGTCACAGAAATGAAACAGTAATTAAATTGAGTGTCGCCTGCAGAAGTCTCTGGCTAATATGAATGATTATGAAATAAAATTTAGGCAGTAGGAATATTCCCGTCATCGTAAATGGTCGGTTCTGTACCTTCGTCATGCGATGTTATTTTCTTTCCAACGAAGGGCGCATGGGATAGGTAGAAAGAATACCATTTGATGAAGTGCTAAGAGGAGATGGGGGTGTTCGGGGGAGTCCCCGGTGGTGGGGGAGGGAATAGGGAGTGGTGGAGGAGCATGATATGTTTGCTCTCGCTTCGGAATATTCAGCGCGTTGTTTAGAGAGTACGTAATTTAAGCATCTCTCTCTCACACACCAAAAAAAATATATATTTATTTTTTTAAGGGCTGCCGCTGCCCTTTTGACTTTATTGATGTTATGGGGTGTGATGTTAAACCAGGGCGTGGACGTGACACATATCTAATAAATGAAATCGCGCTTGGGTGGACTCTTTTTAGAAATATATTTTCGTGTATTTTTTTCACGGTTCTTTTGTTCGACAGGGCGTTCGGTTGTAACACTCCCGGACCAATGTAAACTTCTGTCCCGGGCTCTTAAGGAAGTCGGGCGCCGAGAGAAGAAAAACGACTTGATCAGCCACGGAGCAGTGTTCTTCGGTGTCCTTTTGCTGTTTATTTTATTGGCACCAACCGTCTTGGTAGTCGTCATTTTGATGACAGATTATTTCATGACTTGACTCTTTGGCTGCAGAACTAGTTCATTTCTGTCGAATCTTTGAATATTAATGAAAACAGATGAGTTGACAAAATTTTTCTATTACAAACAATAATGCGAACGGCGCACGTCAATGATCAACTGGAAAAATTAGTTTTCATGAGCGAGGGTATAGAGCTTACCTTTTACTAAATTAACCGTGTACGTTGTTCGAAATTTACTCGTTCAGGAGAAGATGGGAGGTCAGTTCCATTCCCTCTTATTGCCCAAACATTTCCCGAAATGCTTGATCATGTGAAATATTTGATGTCCAGAAGAATCACGCGGGTTTGAACCCGGGTCTTCCGGTCAAGAGTCGAATTCTCTGGCCTCTGGGATACCACGGCGCTGTATTGCCCGACGCAGCTGATGAACTGTGTTCAAATTACGTGTATTCGTGTGCGAAAAACAGGCTCAAAGGCCTAATAATGACCGTTTATGGGTATTTTTCGAAATGAGTATTTTTTTTGCTGTTTCTCGCAATATTATTATTAGGTAATCTACCGGTAAAGGTACCTGTATGTTTTTGGATGGACACAACTATCAAATAAATATTTTGTTTCTCCAAACAAAAACCCAATCCAGCAACCTTCTCTACATCAGGTCCCTCTTCATCTCTGTGTACTACTTTCCTCCCTTCATCCCGTCCAACATCCCTATCCTTTTCCTGCCCTTTCCTCGCTTGCCCAACATTCTCCCCTCTATTATCTATACACGACGTTTTCGTATGTGTACGATATCCTCCTCTTCAACATTCCACTACCGCTCAATACGCCTTTTTATCCATTTTTCCTGCCTCCATAGGATTTCTCTCAACAAACCCCTCTCTTCACCCACCATCTCCAGTACTTCCTCATTTGTTTTCCTTTCGGTCCATTTCACCTTCTCCATTCTTCTCCACACCCACTTTCGCAATATATCAGTACTTAAATTCGATGTCATAGTTCATGAAAACGGCCATTACTTGAAAATATAACATTCTAATTTTCAGTCTGTGAAAAGTAAGCAGACAAGTCACTCGTATAATAGGTCTAGCGTACGAGGGTAGTCTGAAAAGTTACCGACTGAAAAATTAAATTAGACAGTTTACTTATTTTATTATTATTTTTCCACATAGTCTACGTTTAAGTCGACACACTTTTTCCAGCACATGCTATAACTTTTTTTTGAACTATCCTAAATAGTAGTTGACGTCTTTCTCCGCAAAATAGACGTTTTCGTATGTGTACGATATCCTCCTCCTCCTCCGATGAATCTCAGCCCAAGCGAAACTAAGATTAGGAAAGAGAAAAAAGTCGCTGGGCGCCAATTTTGGTGAATGCAGTGGGTAGTCAAGCAATTTTGAGAGCAATTCATGATTTGCAGACATGAAGACCACAGAGGTGTGAGCAGGTGCGTTTTCCTGATAGAAAAACACTTTCTTCTGCTTCAAATGCGGTATTTTTTGCAATTTCTGGCTTTAGCTTGCCAAGTAATGATACTCGTACTCTCCCGTTATTGTTTTACCCTTTTGAAGATAATCGATTGACACAATTCCGTGACCATCCAAAAAAACAGTCACCTTTCACCTTCCCGGCCGATGAAACTATCTTTGCCTTTTTCGGAGAATGTTCACCTTTTGCAATCCACTGTTTTGACTGTTCTTTCGTTTCAGAAGTGTAGTGGTGGATCCAAGTTTCATCAGCAGTTATGAATCGACACAACAGTTCTCACTCATAGTTAGAAGACTCACAGTATTCAAAATACAAATGAATATGGTTGTACTTTTGAAAAACACCCCATGAAAAATAAATTAAACGCGCCATGCGCCATCTATTGACCGATTTGGAGCGATCCCTCGGAAAATCGACGATCCTCGATATCTCGAGAACCGCCCAACGGGTTCTCCTGAAATTTTGCATGGTGTTGGGGGGAATATTTTTCCATTTCGGTAACAAGAAATTTTTCCGTAAGGTCGATTTTTTTCTTCAATTGCGGCTGTCATACGGACTCTTGTTCGGCTCTCGGGAATGGCCCAATTTCGGTCATCTTTTTGATCGTAGCGGGCAAATACGGAACGTCTGGGCCATACCGACCCCGGGATAGGTTTCGGGAGCCAAAAATACATGGGTAACCAAGGGTCGGAGCTCGGGCACAGAGCTTACATTTTTTTGTTTGCCTGTGATTATTAAAATGATTGAAGAATAAAAATTGACAGAGTAAAATAATTAAACAATTGCACTTTAACAGCCAATCAGTCTGTTCATATGTATATAGATACACCAACATAAAAGGGACTTTGAAATACTACCAAACTGCCTTGAGAGTAAACAAATCGAACTAGTTTCATGCATTATAATGTTATTTTAACTTCTAAATGCTATTTGAACTACTCTATTGTCTGTCATTTAGCTTAAATTGATGCACCATGATTTAAAAGAATGCCTTTCATTTTCATCTCATGTAGTTTCATTAAAAAAGATTATTTTTAGCCAACCCCTCTTTCTGTCCTTCGTATTGGAAAATGGTTCTGAATTAGGCTCATATTATTTGAATGGAAGTTATTGAATGTCGCCGATTAAAAATGATTCTTGCTTCAAATTAATCCTCGCAGAACAGGAAGGGTTTTGAGGGTATTCTTTTTTTATCATGCTTTAAGGTTTATAATGGGATATTTTGGCTAAAAAACAATATGCAGGGAAACTTACATATTGAAAAACTTGATTATAATGCATCTTCACGTTAATTTCATTCGTCCTTTGAATCCAGTTATTTTTTTGGGATTTATGATTCCTAATTCGATGGCACGTGAGCGTCTCCATTTATATGATCAATCAATTCATGCATCTATAACTACATTTCGTAATTTGCAGCATAAAGAAAGTTTGCTAAGTGGTTGAAAATAATTTATTAGTAGAAACATATAGACACAGAATCAAATTAGCTCTCCGTCAACCTAATTAAGCATAAATAAAGTACCCACTTTGCAATTTCCACGTATTTATTTGGTTTGATTGGCGTAGTTTGGATGATTTTGAGATGTGGGTGTGAGAAAGAATGGATGAGGCATAATGGGCGGAAAAATATAAAACCGAAGTTAGTGTAGGTGGGAAAGGAGAAAGGACACTTTTATGAAAAGTCGAAATGAGTCAGGAAAGATGGATTCAGGGCATTTTAATTGGGGATGGAATATTGCATACAGTGATAGATGAGAGAATGTTAGGCAAACGAGGAAGGGGCAGGAATAGGATTGGGATGTTTGACGGAATGAAGGGAGGAAGTGAGCCGAATTGAAGAACTGTTTAATTTAATGTGGGATGTGTGATGGTCGTCTTGTTGGAAGAGGCTAAGGAGTGTAGCGATGCAACTGGTTACATTAGACAGGTTGGTTAAATTTAATTTTAGGACAATTATTTATTTCTTATCCAGCGCGTAAGAAATTGTGAAAGAGACTTTGAATTTTGGCCAATTGAGAATAACATTCGGTAGGTGATTTTTCGATGTCCAAATATTGTTTTCATACCGAAGAAAATGGATGAGGAAACATTTTTGAGGTCAGTGATGAAATCATGGATGTTGGCTGTAATAATTGGTAAAGATTGTGATGTGTCGTCGAATTGGCGATAATAATTTTCCGGGGAATGGTTGAAGGATTATATGATGGTTTCAAATTTTGAATATTTAAGTATAGTTCAACTGAAAATAAGGAAAAAGAGTTACTGCCGAAATTTTGTGTAAAATAAACTTAGTCCCAACAATGTTTTCCCGGAGAATTGTTCGTTGAATTGGAAATAATTCTGTCAAGTAATTATTCGCCGTCGAGTGAGAAATACATGTCCAGGTACACTCGCAGTCGAATGAGAAATTGTTGACGTTATATAAAAATGTGTCTAACTCCGCTAGATTGAACTCGATTATAGCACACATTCCAACAATATCCATCCTCTTGCCACTTTAGTTGGATAGTTTTAAAACGGTTCGCATGGAGATGGAAAAAAATGTTTACGTGCGTGTGTGTGTATATATATATATACGTATAAACTCTTCACGCTTAATTTCCGCCGATTAAAATTTCAATCCCTCAGGTTTGGGATGACGGGTAGGAGGTGGATGGTTGGTTGATGGGTTCCCTAGGGTGGATCCGAGGGGTTTAAAAAATAAAAATAAATAACGCATCCCTCTCTTTTTCGGAACTTTTTAAAAACCACCACCATCGAGAATAACCGCCACCGCTATATCCAAATCCCTCCCGTCGCACGTGGTCTCCTAACCGCCGCTCACGATTAAAAGCCCTCGTGTCACTCTCTCTCTCCCTATCCTCCTCTCCTCCACCACCCGAAACCGCCCCTTAACCCACCCCGTTAAACAACACCATCACCACCGCCCTTCCCTCTCCACCTGTCCCCCTCTCCACATCCTCACCCCTCCCCCCCCTCTGTCATAACCTCTCGGATGACGTACCTGACGTCCAATAAGGCCACACGCACGCACACGCCCTTCCCATTTCCTTTTTTTTCAACCACCCTTCCTCTGCCCTTCCCCTCACTTCTTCAACATCCGCTCGCCCCACCCTCACCCAAGAACTATGCGAAACTGGCGGAAACCGGACGGTCATCCGCTCGGGGAAAAATCGGGAAAATGTCGGGAAAATTTTTAATTTCTTCGAAGCTTCGGAAGCAAACGGGATATTTTTTATTTATAAAAAAGTACGATGCGCTAATTAGCGATGGGAATGATAGTCTATTAAGTTTCGTGACCAGTTAAAACTTAGAATAGGCAATAGCCTGCTCATGCCCTGTAAATTTAAGATTCATCAAGTATAGAGGTTCGGGAATCGAACTCCTGCCCTTCGGTCAGTGAACTAATTTCATGCAATATAATGTTGTTTTAACATTTTATATAGTTTCTCTATTGTCTGTCCTTCAGCTGAAATTGTTGCACCATGATTTAAAAGAATGCTTTTCATTTTCCCCTCATGTAGTTTCATTAAAAAACATTATTTTTAGCCAACTCCTCTTCCAGTACTTAGTATTGGAAAATAGTTCTGAATTAAGTTCAATTATTAAAACGGAATTTATTGAATGTAAATTTAAGATTCATCAAGTGCTACAGTCATCCATTCTTGGTTTGTTAGTTGAGAGTAGAGCTCAATTAGTGCTAAGCCCATTCGTCGTGTGTAACTCACGTTTCAACGGGGTAATAATGGGGTCCAAATCCTTTCCCTGTACCGCCAAGGTTTCCGAGGAAGGTCTGTTACCCAAAAAATCATGCAGTTTGAGCGGAGTTGAGGGTTTTATTTAGAGTTTAGTTTTATAGAGGCGTACTCGGCCTGCCCTCGGGGCAGTATTCCAAAGCCCTAACCTTTATACCATACCACTCTCATTACACTGTGATGGAATAATTTAGGATATTTGGAATATTTTCATCATCAAAGGTTTTTGTTCTTTTTTGGATTATGTGATAATTTAAGAGTCCAATAATTAATGCTCCAAAATTGATTTATTTTATCGAAAATCCAAAAGTTTTAATCTGGTCATCCTCCCCATATTCAAAGTTGAAAATGCATTGTATATTCTCGTATTTAATGTGTATAAAATGGTTTTTCTGTAGGTTTCATGGGTGCACACAAAATCCAAACAGACATGAAAAACGTACATTCTTAGACATTAAATGATCAATTACTTATCCATTGGAAACGAGTTAGACAGATACCCTACATTCAATGGTGATCATAAAATATGTCTATAAAAATATATAAATGTGTAATTGTGTATGTGCGTGATGGGTTTGCTTTGTATAGGTAACTTTATTCATAATTAACCACGTGGTTTTGATGATCTATTATTTAATAACTATGAGAGATTTTTAAAAAGTAGCATCACTCATTACATTAAAAAATTCTCCAAGATTGATGTGTTCCACACATATGCCTAATACGTGCTCTGTAATTGATGTGGAATATAATTTTGAATAGTAGTTATTAGCAGCAATCTACCTGCTTATGGTAGGTGTTTAATGAACTCTGGGGCTATTTACCATATTATTGCAGTCCTAAGCCTTAACTGAAATGACACAAAAATCTTTAATCTCTACACTAGATATGTAACATCTCGCTTTAACTTCTGCATGCTTCCTATCTCACTTAATTTCATCCAGAATAGCTATTCATCCTACTGCTCACTTCCCAAACAATCCCCACTCTATTTCCATCTCCAGCATCCCATCGCCTCTCTGCATCTCCTGAATCCTCTTGTGCTGTGTTCCTCGAATTTCCCCAAACAATCTTCTCCCTTCCCCTACCATCCCTGGAACCTCAACATTTGTTTTCTTTTCAGTTAATTTTACCTTTAACATTCTTCCCCACCCCCTACATCACAAATTCTTCCAATCTGTGCTTATCCTCTTGCTTCATGGACCAAGTGTCTGTACCATATAAAACTACACTCTTATTGAAGTTTTTACTAGTCTTTTCTTTACATCTCTGCTTGAAATACCTTCCATCAAGTACCTCCTCATTGTAAATGCTTCTAAACTAAAGGAGTTTTTCTTTTAATTTTCTTACCACTCTGCCCACCTTTTTCTAAAAACACTTCCCAAATAGATGAACAGATTTACCTGTTCCCATTACTTGATAACCTCATTACCTTCATTTTCTAATGGTTAATTCTCATCCCATCTTGAATAAT
Source organism: Hetaerina titia (assembly GCA_037158775.1). Lineage (NCBI taxonomy): Eukaryota > Metazoa > Arthropoda > Insecta > Odonata > Calopterygidae > Hetaerina > Hetaerina titia. Next base: position 80,690,053 of record CM073774.1, on the reverse strand, counting down.
AAACTTTCGAATATACCCGGAGATAATTATGAATAATTCTGTTCAATGCACGGATTTTCGCTTTGTGGCTAATAGTCACATAACAACGTGATGGTGTCAGTATCTAAGAAATTTAGTGCAAACCTGTTATTATACGCCTTGGTTTTTTTTGTACACTCCCCAATCGCATTTATATAATAGACTTCCTTGCCCACGCGAAGGGGAGGAGTCCGGTGTCGTCTGTAAAAGGAAGAGAGTAAGAGGTCCCTTGTTTTTTCGTATTATCCCCTCTTTATCATGAACGAAGAGAGGAGATGGGCCATTGCCCCGTAAAGTGGTGAAAATAGGCCTTTTTTTTTAATTCCGTTACCTATTAATGCCTCACTCCAACCATAGTACATATACGTATTTCCTCCAATCCTTCTTTCCCATTTCCCAAGGTTGTAAAAGTAGCGATACAGTGATACTAGCTTTGCCCAATGTTGTTGTAAATGAAAATCATTTTAATCTTGTGCTAAACAATGCAAATATTCGTACTACCTAATTTTCTCTCGTCACTAAAGTGTGAAGTAAAATTACACGTGTAGGGGTGAACCAAATTCCCGGTGATTTTTCTTATCTATTACTGTTTTCACCTTTCACTTAAACATCCTAAGAGACCTTCCAAACCGTCCAACGTTCCGTTATTCAAAGAGCAATTCGTATGCGCATGTAAAATATAATCGTAATCCAAAATTTAGTCAGCACGAATTTAAATTCACTCGTCATACGTTGAATTTCGTGAAAGGTATGCTTTGGCGGTTCGATGTCCATGGAATTCTTCCCAAAACATCCTTAGCAAAACATTCATATCACATCCTATCATTCATGTCACAGCATAGCTTTCATATTTCAACCTCGCTTTCACATAACATCATCTTAGTCATATCACAGTGTAGCATTCATGTCACATCTACATCTACAAAAACCCCGCAAGTCTCGGTAAGGGCGTGTGGCAAGGAGTGTAATTGCACCAGAATGTTATGCACATATACGTACGTACAGATAGATATGAGAAATATGTACAATTGCCGACTCGAAAACTTGTATAGAAACATGCAAGTATATGTTGTATATCTAAGCCTATGAGCGTGTTCATGTAAAGCTTTAAATTTTACTTTTCTAATTTAACGCCCAGGATTATATAGGTTTTGTTTTATTATGATTATGTATTACGTGAGGAATGAACGAGTAGTTGAACTTGTCAGTGGAGGTGTCTACTCCTGTTTATTGTGTCCTGGTAGTCAAGTCTGCCGATCGAAGTTGGGACCGTAAAAATTCCCTTGGTGTCTCAAGTAATCTCGGTAGCTTAAGTGGTTAAGGCACTCGGCCGGATATCGAGGGATCCGGGTTCGAATCCCGGTCAGGGCGAATGATTTTTACTCTCTGAAATGGTTGCATTATAATGCACACATAGCGGGTGACTCCGTTAAAGTTACTGTTACAGTTTCTTGAAATTTGTCTAAGGTATGAACAGCCTAAGTGTTTGAAATTGGCTTTATTAACATCGTGGACTGTGGCGCGTCGCGCACGACTACGACTGCCTGTGACATTGTTTGTACGGTATTTCGTCATAACATCTTGTTCCTTTAAAGCCCCCAAAATTTCAGAGTGTAAGAGGACGTCTCGGTAGCTTAAGTGGTTAAAGGACTCGGCCGGATATCGAGGGATCCGGGTTCGAATCCCGGTCAAGGCGAATGATTTTTACTCTTTGAAATGGTTGTAAGTTTTTTCCATTTCCTTAAATCTCTTGGCAAGGTGGGAGTGAAGAGAAAAGTACTGGGAGCAGTATAGATGGATGCAGAGCATTTGGATTGGCAATGGTACGTTGAAGACTGTGATAGAGGAGAGTACATTAAACAGACGGGGAAGGAGCAGGAATAGGATAGGCATGTTGGATGGAATGAAAGGAGGAAGGAAGCATGCGGAATTGAAGGGGGAATTATTGTCGAACATCTGATTGTTTTTTGTTAAGAGAGGAGAAGAAACGCAGCGCTTTTTTCAGTCTGTGTCCAACAAAAACCTACCTTAAATTGTAGAATACCAATAATAATAAATAATCAACACATTTCCCATTAAGTGAAGGTGGTTTTCCAATGGCTAGAGCCTTGAACTACTAACGGGGTTCAAATTCCGGGTGACGCCTCTGAGCACCCTAAATTTCACCCATGCTGTGTTGTTTCTCGGATACCAGATCTTCCTAGGAAGCCATACCACCGGAAAAAGACCTGGCCATCTTCATTAACCTCATAATGTTTGAATTTCGCCCGCCATTTGACCTAGCCCTGGGTGAGCTACACCAAAACCGACCTTCGAGCTGATAACCGTTTATTCATGTGCTACCCAAATACATTCCACGTAATCCAAATGCGGGCGTACTACACCGATCTAGTACTTGGTGGGCAGCAGGATTATCCTTCGCTGTCTCGCCTACCTCCTCACACCCCTGCTTCTGCCGTGCACCGATTGAGCCAATCGCCTGCCTGTCGTTTTGGATGGGGCGGCGCGGGGAGGGCTAAGTGGAAGCGTGGCCGTGAGGTGGGAATTATTCCCTCCCGCCCGACCCCCCCCTCCGTCGCCGTACTTTGTTATATTGATGTGGAGGGCGGCCAAGTATGGGGAAAGAGAGGGTTGACAACGGTCTCCGTGACGCCGCCGTACACTCTTGCGAAGAGCCCAACCCTATTCTTCTTTCTTGAGGCAGAAGTCGGCGACGCAAAGGAATGTATCGAGACGCGGTACAGGACGCCAATCGCTGTCTACCACGCGGCCGGAGGGAGACTCAGTGGGACGCGCGGAGACCTAAATGAGAACCCTACCCCAACCCATGAAAGTGACTGACGTGAATTTGCCGAACATTTCATTCACTTCTCAATATTAAGGAAAAAAATTGATTCTTTATTAGGTCACTTTTAGAGAGGAACATGCGATTGTGATCTGAAAAGTTCTCGGCCTGATGATGAAAATGACAATGTAGGTTTTCAAAAGAGTTTTATTTTTCAACATAATCGCCTTTATGGCAGTTGGGGTGCCATGCCGTATTTTGTATACATATATATTTGAGGGCTGACCTGAAAGTAACCTCCGTTTTCGTTTATCGTGATAAATAGTGGAGGGTGCCTAATGGTCGCTATATTGAGTATGCAGTAGGTCAGTACGCCTCGAACTGCAGTGGTTGGAATGTCGCACCGCTTGTCGTTTGTTTAAAATAGCGAGTTGAAATGGACAATACAATTTGAAATTCCTGCCAAATGTGAAGTTCCTACAGTGATAAGGTTTTTACTGATAAAAAAAATCTTCAAAGCTGCAAGCATTCATCGGGAATTTTGTGCTATGTGCGGACCAAACGTAATGAGTGACAAGAGTTGTGCGTCAGTGTTTTCGTTCGTTTAAGAGTGAACATAAATGTCCATGATGATGACAGAAGTGACTGGCCGTCTGTGGTGAACAATGAACTCCACCTGAAATTTGACGAATAGTTCGTGAAAATCTGCGTTTTACTAATCTGATTTCTGAGTTTACAGAAGAGCTGAAAGTCCGAGGGAGCCTAATCCGAGGAGTAGAGTGGATGTTCCAGCACTTCATAGCACAAAACCCTCAATTTTCCCTTCACCTAGACTATCTTGTGGGCAGTTGTTTTTTCCTGATGGAAAACGGTTTTTTCCTCTGCAAGCTGGGTCTACCAAAATATCGACGCCATGACTTTTCCCACCGAATGGTTCTGTATTTGCCTTCTTCGGAGCTGAAGAAGAAGACTTTTCAGACCTTCTTCGCAGAATATCATCAGGTTTTTGAATGAGCATTACTATCAAAATAAACATTTTGTGACTCCAAACAAAACCCAATCCAGCAACCTAATCTACATCAGGTCCCTCTTCATCTCAGTGTACTTCTTTCCTCCCCTCATCCCGTCCAACATCCCTATCCTGTCCCTGCCCTTTCATCGTATGTCTAAAATTCTCCCCTCTATTACAGTCTTCAAAACCCCCCTGCCGATCAATACGCCCTTCATCCAATTTTCCTGCCTCCATAGGATTTCTCTCAACAAACCCCTCTCCTCACCCACCATCTCTAGTACTTCCTCTTTGTTTTCCTTTCGGTCCATTTCACCTTCTCCATTCTTCTCCACACCCACATTTCAAAAGCCTCCAATCTACATCTATCCTCCTGCTTCAGCGACCACGTTTCCGCGCCGTACATAGCTACGCTCCATATCAGAGTTTTTACGAGTCTTGTCTTAACATCCCTACTCAACGTCCCCGTCATCAACTCCCTCCTCCTTGAGAAAGCCTCCTTGCCTAGCGCAATTCTTCTCCTTACGTCCCTACCACTTTGACCGTATTGGTCCAAAACACTTCCGAGATATGTAAACTGTTCTACCTGCTCTATTTTTTCCCCTCCTATTTCAATGTTTAGCTTAGCCTTTTTCTTCCTGGAAAATCGCATAACCTTTGTTTTATAATATTGATTCTCATCCCATATCTATCGCACTGAACCTCCAATTCACTCAACAATGCTTGCAACCCCTTGGCTGACTGAATTGATGAATTTAATACTGAAAATAGAAGTAGATTCGAGGGACAGGAGACTAATCCGCAACCTGTGCATGCCTCAGCCTGCTCAGGTGCGAGTGAGGAACGGCGAGTCCGGATGGGCAGTGTTAGGAAGAGGTTTAAGGTAGGTTTGCCCATTGTCACCGGCCCTATTCAACGTATGTGTAGAAGAAATGATAAAATAGACTTGGTGATGGGAATGAAAGTCGACATGGAATTCTTAAAATCAGTTAGATTAGCTGCTGATCACGCGTTAGTTTATCGGTAAGCCAAAGGATTGCAGCTATTGCTGAACGAATTTTAAAATTAGTGTTTCAGATATGGGAGTATCAATTTAAGCAAAATTCTTTAAGTTAAAAGAAAAATGGTTTAAACATAATTATGTAAGATCGTCAATTGGAGCAGGTGGAACAGTTTACAAATCTCCAAAGTGTTTTTGGCAAAAATGATCAAAGTGTTCGGGATGTAGGAAGAATAATGTCGTTCGGAAAGAAGCTTTCACGAGGTTGGAGGAATTGAGACAGAGACGTTGAGTAAGAATATTATGATAAGTTTAGTTCATTAAAGCAATGATATCTACCTTTGCTGATGACCTGTTGTTTTATACACTTAACCACACCTATCGATTCTAAACCATCCGACCAGGGAATCGAATCGACACGAGGAGAGCGATCGACCCGAATTTGCTATCCCAAAAAAAAATCGCAAAATTATTTTGAAATATTGGTTTTTCGAATGAATTGAATCGGAATATTCCCTTATCTATTTTGATGAGGCTACGAACAGTAATGACGTCGTTCGCCGGAGAGGGAAAAAAAGACTCCCGGAGCGATCGGAAAAAAATGAATCCGTCACCATTTGAAATGGCCGGAGGACGGGATGCGTAGGTCTAATCATGAAACTCGTCATAATTTTCCCTGTTTAATTTCATCTTATTTCCCTTGCATCAGTTAGTTTTTTTTTTCACTGCGGTAAAATTCTCGCGTGTCAATAATAATTCACTCGAAATAAACGACGCATAACAATTTCAGTCCTCTTCTCGTTTGTGGCCCGGGGCACCATCACCGATTGTCCCGGGCCGGGAGTGGCTTCCTTTTTTTTTCTTTTAATTATCCTCCGCGGACGTTTGAAAACAAATGAAAAATTCCACGCGGAGAGCCTTGCGTATGCGTCGAGCAAATTAGACATGAAATTAATTTCAGGAAATGAAACGAAAGCTTTTGAAACGGAAATGCCGACTCCACCCCCTACCCCGCCCCCCACTCCTTCTTCCCTAACGAATCTGGATTATCTGCTTCCAGAATTAGACAACGATGATGCTCACTTTTTGTTTTGTGACTAGCCCGTTAAATTTTTGGGTCGGATTTTGCATTTTGATTGTCGCTGGTTACGCTGATGCAACTTTTCCGGTAAATCCTCCCGAATTAACGGCTTTGTAAATTAAATCGGGAGATAAAATTTTAAAGCATAATATTCATTCATTCCAGCACCAGAGTTCAAATTAATTTCGTGTGCGTTTGCTCTTATTGAATGCCGTAACATAGAGTATCGTGTTTTAATTGTTTTTTTTTCATTAACAGTGTGCAGACCTATTCCCTCCAGTATATGGTTTCGGAATCTGCTTGCCTTTACTATCGCGGCGATGAGGAAAAATCGGATATAAGGTAAGCAATTTTGCAATCATATTTTCAACGAACTTCAATGGAATATTCGGACTAAGCACTTCGTATACTACAACGCTATATTGTTACCGCCATTTCGAATATGGCGATCCACGTGCTCGTCAAAAACCCCTCGTGTGAGCGAGCGGTTTATTACGGTGACGCGCACAAAAATATAACCCCTGACTTGGTTATTTTTGTTCGTAAAAATAAAGCTACCGGTATTCGTCTCACAGCGAGTTGTTATCTTTTCGAAGGGCTGACGCTAGAGTAAGCAAATTATTTGCATTCCGAAGTGCGAGAGGAATGGCGGAAGAAAGTTTCCGCTGTCTGATTCGCCGCTGCTAACAATCGGCGCGATAACAATAGCGAGAAAGGATGACGTACATACTATAAGCACCCACCCAACGACTGTGGATATACGCGACCTTCACCTGCGCGGTCGGGAAACATTCGTCATTTTGATGTCGTGTTATTATTGGTTCACATTTTTTTTAAAGCGTGTCTGAGATTATTTTTTTTTTTAACCCGCTGACCGGATAAATCACCCGACGGGCAAACATTACCGCGTCATCCCGTCGCCCATCGAAAATGAATTACCGCGTTTCCATTATTCTGAATTATTGTTATATCTATTTTTAAGCTATTGCGTAGTAAGTTCAAGCCTTCGCGGGCGTAGTTTTTTTTAAAGCCGCATGCGATCGACAGGTAGGTCACAGGTCAGAGGGCAAGGATAGGAACATTTCTGTAATTCAGAGAGAAATAAATCCCAAGTGAGAGTGGCAGTAATAATAATAATAATTAATGCTTATTACTCAAGATGTTCTCGGCTCTTGGACCACACATCTAAAATACATTTCATACTAAGCGCAAATAGAAAAATAAGGTGGTTAATTCCCAAAAAAATAAAAGTAAATTAGGAGAAAATCAACCCAACAAGTCCAACGCTACAACAATGAATTTCCTCCTACTCCTCCTCCTACAACAATGAATTTACAAGTTAATTATCCTCTCTCCCTCTCCAATCATATTATAACAATTGACATTTCCATTGTGCCTACATATAGCAGGTTTCGAGACGTTTCAGTATAGCGTTTGGCTAGAAATAGTCATGTTTCATTTTGTTTGAATAAATATAGCCCTAGAAGTGAACCAAAGTACCCTCATACAGAGTTGTTAGAAGGGGTAAGTAAGTCTACTATCTATTTCAAATAGAGGATAGTTCAGACGTATTGGCATTTTCCTTAGTTATTTCAACGCGACGATGCATGAAGGCGTTCTCTGCTTTATACTACTGCCCTTAATGTCTCGAAGATATACAGTACTGCAGCAGTAAGTGCTGTAGGGAGAATTTATATTATTTCATTCTAATTACTACGAGTGTCTCATTACTATATGTGATACACAATTTTTTTTAATTATTACTTACTAGCATAAGATCTGTTACTAAAGCAATAATACATATTAGTATGATTATGCTTTAGATGAGATTCTACTTTTTCGAATGAGTTCATTTGATGCTTATACTATATAGACGAGTACGACTTATTTTTCAAGTATGCAATAATAATTTATATATATATATATATATATATATATATATGTATATGTAATATGCGGGTCGCGGTGGTCTAGCGGGTAGAGCGTTGGACTGCTGACCGGAGGGTCCCGGGTTCGATTCCCGGGCAAGGCACTTTGGGCACCTGCAACTCCACCCAAGCTAGTTGATTTTTCGGGTACCAGATCTTCCTGGGAAACCATAACCGGCACAGGGAAAGGAACTGGCCACTGCTACCCTGATGTGTGAATATTCACACGCCGTCGGGCTTGGTACATGGGTGAGCTCTACCATCACCTACTAAACCGACCTTCGGGTTGATTACTGTGTTTATGGTATATTTAATATTTATAGAAGATAACTATTTAATAATTTCAGCAAATATTATTTGTCAGCGGGCACATCGAGTTTCAGCGTAAACGTTTTGAACACAACACCTATAACTATTGTGACAAGACAAGTTCATCCACCCAAAGAAGTACTCTGTCCGAATATTAACGAGACAAATGCAATAGATTCTGTAGCAATACAAACATGCTCAAAAGTGTTTACTACCCATTGAATTTCACACAGTCCTAATATTTTAATCCAATAGCTTCAAATTTTAAATATTGTAATCAGGGAAATATGGCGAAATTATGTAAGCTCATATTTATAAGTATTTCCGTCGAAATTTTTTGGTACTTTTAAATGTCCTGTTTTTTTTAGTAACTAAGCGCTTAATATATCGAAAACGTAAATGAGTTCACCTTAAAAATATTAAATAAAGTTTAACTCGCGTTTTCAAATTGCCGCCCCCTATGGCCTAGAATTCCTCGATTTTAACGCGCCCTCGTAATTATAATCAATTCTGGCTTCATTTGAGTTAATTTAAATTTTTTCTTTTTTTAATTCATCCAAAAAGTTATCGGAGAAATTTATTTATTTTCGACATAAATTCCATAATATTTCATAAATTTTCCAGGTGAAATGTAACGAATTAATCTCTTCATTTACTTCATCCACTCTTTCTCAATGAGGGCAATTAGTATGTTTATCGTATCCAGCGAGATTATGTAAAACGCTTGACGTGTTTGAGATGTTGTTGCAGAGAAAGATTTAAAAAATTGACTATATTAAATAAAATTTCCCTAAACTGCAAAGGGTATTTACCCTCAAGGAGATATTATTTAACAAATTGGCGTTTTTTAAAAATAAATTTCTAAAACGTCAATATGAAGATTTTCCACAAATTTACGCCAGCAACTGTTATATTATATTCAGTCAATCTCTGGGGTTTAAGGAAATATTATTTGGTATAATCAGTCTAAAAGATGCCGTAAGAAGCTCAATTCGTCCTTTCCAAGGATTTAGCAAATAAGGTGCATAGGCTTGTGAAGAAACACTCGATGACGCAGATTCACAAAGGACGTTCGTGGGGACAATCCGAAGAAGGCATTGAGACGTCAGGGGGTTCTGAAAGCCGTGATTGAAGGAACAATCCTTAGGCTTAGCGGGAAAGGTGGCAGAAGAGAAGACGTACCTATTTTGTATGGCACTGATCGTAGATGGCTCCATCCTGTACTTTTCTTACCCAACGTTCTCCCTTAATGTTATCACATCGCAATCAGTGTAATGAAGTGCTATAATTATGCCCCCAGTTTCAATGACAATCACGTACGATTTGATTATACCTATTAGTTGAATGGTTGCATGTAATCTCAATGCTTCCAATGGTTCCCAACCATGTCTATCCATAATTCTGTAAATCTTTTTCTCCGATCAAGATGAATTTTCTCGAAGCGGTCAGCTTTTCTCTATATTTTGTTAATTCCTTTTTGGAGTCTACTTGCGTGAGGTTTGCAAACATTCGAAGGATATTCATGGCGATATTCTACTTTTTTAATTCGTTCTATTTCCCCACTGCTCATTTGATGAAGCAGAGTTTCATTAATGCAGCTCCTCAGTTTTTATCCAACGTATTTTTTTCCCATATTTCAAATTACCGAATTTTAGTAATTTGAATTCACTTTTCCTGTCTCTTAGTGCTTGTCCATTTGCTTTCCTGTCTGTCCACTTCACCTTTTCCATCCCTCCGCGCCGGGATCACAAAATCCTTCAATCTACGCTTATAACCATACTTTGATTACCATGTTTCTGTTCCGTGTAAAGCCACGCTATATGTCAAAGTTTCGACGAACCGTCTCTTAACGTTCTTACTCTACCTCCCTGTCATCAATTCCCTCGCCCTTGTGAAAGCTTATTTACCCAACGGAAGTTTTTTCTATTATGCCCCGACTACTTTGACTATCATGGTCCAGGATTACTTCCAATATAATATATTCATCTCATGTGACAATATTTATAATTATCAGATAATTCCATTTGGTATTTTTCAATTCGTGTCCTGCCGTTTAAGGTAGGTTTTGAATGGGCACAAACTTAACACCTCTCCATTTCTTAGCCTCGTGTAAAAAGAAAAAATCTGAGATCCCACACTTTAATAACCCCTTGGATTCCGAATTAATTCTACCTCCCTTTATTCCTTTCCACATAACTTATCCCTCTCCCTCGATTGCATAACCTTCTTCCCTCCGTATCACAGTTTTCATAGCATTCCATCGCCAATCAATATACTCTGTATCCATCTTTCGTGCCACCATTCTCCCAACAATCTTCTTTCCTCCCCCACCATACCTTCCACTTTCTCATTTGTTTTCCTTTCTGTCAAGTTCAACTTTTCCATCCATCTCTAATACCATTTCAAAAGCTTCCAATCTACAGGTACTCCTGTACTCCTATTTTCCTACTTCAGTGACCATGTTTCCGCTCCGTACATAACTACGCTCCATATAAAAATTTTTACGAGCTTTGTCTTGACATTCATACGCACCATCCATACCATCTCCTCCTAGTGAACGTTCTCTAACAGAGCCAACCCTTCGATCAATGCCCTGACTACTTTACACGTCTTCTTCTGAAACACTACCTAAGTAGGGTGAATTAGTTCGGTGAGTGGAAAGATGGGCTACTGGCCCGGGATTTATTTCGAGTGACGCCACAGGTCACCCTCTGCTTCACCAAGACCGCGTAATTTTACGGATACCAGGTCTTCCTGGAAAAACCACAGGCTGTCTAAGGAAAGGAATAAACCTCTTACGCGTGAATTTTACACACCGTTGGGCTTTAGTTCTTTATCTAAGCCTCCCTAAGCCTTGAGAACATCATTAGATTTTTACAAACGAAAATAAATTTCAAATACTGTATGTTGGCATTGCTCTGCTCTACCCTAAAACATTACCTGCTGTTAAAATTATGAATCAAATCGAGTATAATTGTAAATGTCGTGATATTATTTTTAGGTTTATGATTCGGTCCGCTTGCAAACAAGTTGAGAGGCGGTTTTTCGCGCTCAATCGCCTTTTTCTCGACCCTGAAAATTTAAAGATGCTCGACAGTAAAAAAAATAAATAATAAAATCCCATGCAGCGGTCCGTTTCTTTGCGGTTTTAAATCTCCAGGTGGATAGCTGTTAGGGTCCTTGATTCTACATAAAAAGGGGTCACGTGGTCCGCGAGTACCCTCCCCTCCATCCACCTTCCCTCGCCCCCCCCCCTTCACACCGCCACTGGGTTAGGTGAATCACGACGTCTGAACGTGCGGGGAAACGTTCCCGATACGCCGGCACCTGCCGAATGCCAAGAGTGTCCCCGTCCACATCCAAGCAGTCGGAAGGATGAACTGCACAATAATGACAATCCTCAGGAGTGACATGGTTACGGCACCTCGTCGTTCCACGAATGAATGGACAACTGTTGTCATAGAAATTCCTGAGGCAAGGTGAATATGAAGATTACCAGGAAGAGATCGGTTTAGATGATAGCTTAAGATTTTTTCTTCATGAATAACCATTTACAAGACTGTCAGCTGACTGGTCACTTAAAATAAAATAAATTTATGCGTAAATATATGGTATAAATTATGCCAAAACCACTTGCTCCACGAACACGTGCGTGCATAGAAGTTTAGAATGTTTTGCAATCTAGTATTTCTTTCTGATCTTTTGTATTCTGTGAACCTTTCCTCTTCGGTAGATACCATGAAATAGAAATCAAACATTAAACATTATCCTCTTGTAAAAACATTGTAGCAGTGGCTTTCAGGGTAAAAAAATACTAAATATTAAAAAATTTCGATCTCTCGTGAAAAAATGAGTAGCGTATCCAAAATATTTATTGATCTAAGAATTTATCGTCGCAATTAGGCAATTGTCCTGGTGGCAACGGTCAAGTCTCGTCAGCTGTCACTCATTACATGGACATCTATATAATGCATAATCGTACAATGCATCATAATAACATCTTAAATGACATGGACATACATGCATCACAAGAAGAACAGATAGACAATGCTCTTAAAAACAATGACACTTAAAGGATTACCAACTACATTATTACATGTACCATCATACGTGAGCTAGGTTTACTAGAGGAGCTAGGCTGGGAATCACTCACGGAGCGAAGGTGAAATTATAGATTACATCTCCGGCATACATTGGAAGGTCTCTTTAGCGATGATGCTGAAAATGTATAATTAGCCCCATCTTAATTCGGTATGAGAAACCATATCAGTAAAATTACAGGGATTAAATGTAGAACAGATAGGTTTAAGGCCAAATGTATTTTATTTAGAAAAAAAATATTCTGAGTCAAAGGTAGTCTGGTATGTAATCACCCCCCGCCAAACATCCTAGGGGTGACTTGTAGGGTAATATTTTTTTTTTGAGTTTGGCCAATTATGGACCGCAATGACCTCAAGACTTCTGGTTTTTCTTCTTTCTTTCTTCCCAGGACTTCTTCATTTTCTCCCCTACTGTTCGTCGTTGTTCTTCGGTCCACACCCTCTTTGTTTTTTGTGTTGGTTGATCTTCAGTAAATCTTGTGTTGTCTATTAGTTTTCTGCACCCCTCCCTGTTGTGAACCACTTCCTCCGTTATTCCAACATTTCCCGCACCCCTCCTGGTCTCCTCCAACTTGTAGGGTATTGTGTAAATAAAATAAAAAATAACATTAATTGTCGAAAAAATTAAAAGGATTTTGAGATGAGAGGCTTTTAGCTGCTGTAATTTTATTGATTTTGTTATCAGCTCGTAATAGTTTTATATCCATCTTATCTGTTGGACTATTTTATTATTGACTTAAGAAAAACGTGGAAAACCAAAATCCTAGATAAAAATGAAATGCAAACCCATGGCTATTGTATAAGATGTAGTTTCTAGGATTACATTGTGGAAACGATCCATGACTTCAAAGAATAGACTTTGTGCAATATGGACTATTGCATACGTGTGGGGCGTAGATAATTTCTTTACCCTGGGCGAGGGGAGAGGTTTGATTACACTTGAGCTTAAGTTCATATTATTTTATGGGATTATCTAGGTGGAGAGTTCGTTTAGAAATCATAGTGAGATTATGGAAATAAAATTAGAGAGAAAGACCAGTAGAACAAATAGATTTAAGATGTCATTTTTCCCACGAACGACAAGGGATCAGAATAACCTTGTCCGAGCACGGTATGGGTGAAAAGGATTTTGTTTCAAAAGCAGTCTGAGGTGTAATCACCCCCTGCCACACACCTTAGAGGTGGCTTACAGGATATTATGGAATAAATATAATCATCATTATATTAATGGAATGTTAAGTGAATTGTAGTCAATTTTGCCATCCTTTCTCTCTACGTAAGCCTTAACATGAAATCGTTCTACTTTTGAAATGTTGGAATGCAAGTTGTACTCATATTCTTTTATCCTAACGTACGGACATCACTTATATTTCTGCGCTGCGTGTTTAACCATCCGGTGTACATTTATGTGCTGAGATCTGTGTACATGTATGTAGTTTGGAAACTATAAGTAAAAAAAGATATTTTCGAAAATACTGCTCGTGCTTAATCCCGACGATCACGGGTTTGTGGTATTTTTACCTTAATTTGAACTGCCAATGCGGATAAGTCGTGAAAACTGAGAATTGACCTCCCTCTCGAGAGATTAAATGCGGCTGTAATATATTTGTGACCTTATATTTTGGCGATGAACTTCCGATATATCTCCCCGGCTTCATTGATAGTTGTTCACTATTTGCCCAGCTTTCTCCCGATGTGCACAGGATGAACGGACCTTATCGGCTACTATAAGATCTGACAGCGGAATCAATCCTATGCGAGTAATAGAAGGGGGATATCGGATAATTAGGGTTTTACACTGTAATTTTTTAAATCTCAATGCTTACTTTCAATATCTGTATATTATATGGTCTGGAGAGAAATCAGGACCACCTACATGCCCAAATATCTACGCCCCTGCCCTACTTAAGGAATCAAATCGGATTTCGAACAATAAATCACAACAGTTTCATCTTCCTCTCATCTTAGAACATTTTATTTCATTAATACACACCCGGGTATTACAGCGGTCGACCTTAATATCGTGAGAAAGATCCTCAGTCATGAGCATTGTGTTATTGAGCACTTTCTTTATGATGCGAAAGTTGGTGAACCTGCCTTTCAAATAGTATCGGGAGCAAACGTATTATTATCCTCCACCACCACAATCAACAACCCGAAGGTTGGTTCTATAAGGGTGAGGTTCTCTTCGTACTAAGCCCTTGGGCGTGTGAAAATCACGCATTGGGTATGGGGAGGTGAGGGGGGTCAGTCTATCCATTCCCTTCTCTTCACGTCTAGAAATTTCCCAGGGAGTCTTTTTACCCGGAAAACCAAACAATCTGGGCAAAGCTGGCTGGGAGTACCTTGAGGCATCCATCAATCGGATTTGAATTTGAAGCGAGTAGCTCAAACGGTCAAGGCTACCGCTCTGTTGTTTGCTTAAATTTTTAAATATTTTTCTCAAGGTTAACTTGTCATAAGGACATTCATTCGAAGTATCTATTAAAGCCTACGTCTAAATGATAACCTACCTACGAAGGCGCCTAAGGGCATAAGTTTAGAATGACTATATTTGAAATATTTAAGTTGTATTTATGACTTAATCTACACGAATATAATTTAAACACATATATTCACGAATTAAGATATCCTATGGAGGTAGGAAAAATGGATGAAAGGCGTATTGAGCGGTAGTGGGATGTTGAAGAAGGTAATAGAGGGGAGAATGTTGGGCAAACAAGGAAAGGGCAGGAACAGGATAGGGATGTTGGATGGGATGAAGTACATAGAGATGAAGAAAGATAGGTTGCTGAATTGGGTTTTGTTTGGAGTTACAAAATATTTATTTATTTGATAGTTGTGTCCATCCAAAAACCTACTATAACCGGTAGATTACCTAATAATAACACGAATTAAATTTAAATGCATGTGTAAACTATAATGTAAAAATATTTCGTCTGTGTTTGATTTAAAAATTAAGTTCAACTTCCTTTTTCATGATTTTTAAAAGTTTTATTTCATTTTGATTTCGCAAGTGGTACAACAATAATCAATTATGTGCAACCCACTAAATGTAGGTAATTTTAACCGCCCTTAACAGCTCCTTTTTTTCACTTTTGACGAGAAATTACTTTCTTTAGTTTGACATCATTACCAACTTCATATATGCATTCTGTCCATCCAAAAACCTACCTTAACCGGTAGATTACCTAATAAATATGCATTCTACTTACCGTCTACAAAGCTCATTCTCTATCTTCCTCTAACCCGCTTTCCCAACATTCTCTCCCCTGTTACGGTCTATATTGATTTTTCATAATTGGATACAAGTTTATGTTAAGGTGTGTTA
Source organism: Hetaerina titia (assembly GCA_037158775.1). NCBI lineage: Eukaryota > Metazoa > Arthropoda > Insecta > Odonata > Calopterygidae > Hetaerina > Hetaerina titia. The sequence goes on along the minus strand of CM073774.1, from coordinate 80,674,492 downwards.
TTCTATGAAATAAATTGCTTCTGTTCTCGATTTCTTGAAATATATATATATATGGGATATTTTTATTTCCCTATTACTGGCAATTTGGTTCAAATCATTTGATGAAAAAAAATACCCGTTCAATGAGGGAGATCTCATGATTCAGACAAAAGAATCGCCGAGTTTTGGCGAATAAATTAGCCGTAATAGATACAATTTTTTTCAGATAAAATCCAAAAATCCACAACTCTGATCCATCTCGGTCATTTGTAAACATCCCTGCCTCACAAGCATGGTAGTTATTTTTTAGGGTCAGCTTTGGTCATCTCCTAAAACCGTTCGCTTTTAATAAAAAATATAAAGAAAAAGTCAAACTTTTAGCGAAGATTGAGGAATTTCAGTCCGTCCACCTGCGCCTATTCAACTAAAATATCGTTCCCCTTATCGGTTAGGAGGAATCTTCTTTTCACAGATTGAAGGAGGGGTGAGGGAGGGACGGATGGAACTTTAAAATTCGTGGAGATTAATTCGCTCGATAGGCGGCAAGGGCCGCGTTTAAAAACCGACACGTTTCACTCAGGTGAGCGCGACGCGACAGAGGGAGTTGACGTGAATGGACTCTGGTGTGCATTCCACCTGGGGATGCCTCCAAGGCTGTGCCATACTCATTTTTAAACATCTATCAATGAAATAGCAAGATGACGTGTGTGTGTCGTTATAGCGACGAAGTATTGCCGTGGCAAAATAATTCGAAGTGAAGATAATTTACCCGTACGTAAACTAGTATTGATTAGGGTTACATAAGAGAATAGAAATGTGGGGTAAAGATTAATATAAATCTTTATAAATGGATAAACTAGCTCTGTATGTACGTGAGAATTGGTCTTGAGGCAAGAGGATGAGCGTAATTTGGAGGTTTTTGAAATGTGGATGCGCCTGAAAATGGAAAAAATAATTTGGTCAGAGATGAAGACATATATTGAAGCTTTAAATGTGTTGGGCGAAGAGGTATTTGTTTTCTGGTAAATTCGAACAAAGTAGAGAAAGTGGTAGGAGGAAATATTGAGAGGCCGCGGGATGTCGAAGGTCGTGATGGAAGGGAGGATGTTTGAAGCAAGCGAGGAAGTAGAGGAAGGAATAGAATAGGCATATAATATAGCATGAAGGTTGGTAGGTACGTTACAAATAAATGAAGAAGGAAATAAAGTAGGGCCCATAAGAGGAATTTCTCGTGATGCGAAGAAGATAATAGGCTTTAGGGACCATCCGGAAACCTATTTTATTACGTAGAATACCTTAAATACGAGTAATTCACGTTTATCATTTATTACTTATTATTATTATTAATTACTTACTATATATTAATTATTTAATATTCATTACTCATATAGTAATATAAGTTAAATTAGGATAACATCGACAGATCGAGCAATATCGACTATGTCGTCCAAATCGTCACTACGGATAGTGCCGTCCATTTCCTTAACGAACCATTTCTTATATCGATTCGATATGCGTATAAAATCTATTTAGATTTGGCGATTTTCTTGTACGTACATACCGACGATATGGATTTATTTTGCATTTGATTGATCGATGCATAAAATCGCCATCGTTATTTTTATGCGTCGACTATATATCACTGTCACGATACGTGATGTCATTTGGACGTACTTTGGAGAAATATCGACCGTATCGGTCAAAAAAAGAAATTTTCGTCCAAATCGCCAAAATGAACGATTTCATCCATTTTTGTTAACTTACTATATCTCATAACACATAACGACCCTTTCGACAATATGGACACAATAATTTTGTCCCAACGATAGTTATCGATTCATTGACAGTGTTATCGATTGATTTGAATTATTAGTGTGTATATACTACGTTTCATGAACTTGGGAATAAGTATGCTGCCCCGAAAAATATTCCAGATCCACGTGATAATTAGGTAGATACGTTAAAAAAGCTATTACTGGCATGGTTTCGATATGTCACCGTATTGCGTAGCCCTGGATGAATTTCAATAAACAATGGGAAAAAGCGAGGCGAATAGCGTCCATTTCGGGTCGAGTTTTAATTTTTTTTCATCCGACCCCTCTGTCTCGAAACTGCTTAGGCGGAAATTCCCACCGCGGTCCGATCCCCATGACAGCTGTTGGCGTTTCATTTTTGTTTTTTGAAAAAGAACGCATTTCACACGTTGGAACGCCGGGCAAGGTGTCCCACGTTGACCTCCTCTACGCCCCGACGCTCACTATCTCCCATCTCACTACCCCCCACCCCAATTTCTCTCTCTCTCTCTCCATTATTTTAGGAAAAAAATGTCGTGAATCGGCAAAAAGCTCTTCTCATTGCATGTATCCGTCTATTTACATGATACGGTGGGCATCGACATCCACCGCGAAGTGCTGGTTAACGTTCGTACTGGAAATCTTCGACCGAGTTGCTATTTCGGTGTAATTTTAATTAAATTTCGTTAATGTGATTCAGTCATTCGTATTCTGCCGTTTAAAAGCACACAGACTGCACAGCGATGGGGAATTGTATAGCCTTACCCAACAAAGCACAGCCTGACATTCGAAACTACATAAAACTGTTCATCGAGTTGGTATAATTCCTCCATTCCGGATTAATTTGATATTAGTAAAATTAAATCCACTTCATAAAAATGAATTTTGTCTTTTGGTTTAATTTTTAGCGTTTCCTCGCGGTGGATATCAAAATTCACCGAAAAATTTTCAAATTTGAACGAACACTGTTAATACTTCACACACCAGCACCAACGTTCTCTGTTGACTATCATGATTAACCATCGTGACTGTGAACATTGTATCAATTCAATAAATGACCGTGATATATATATGGGAGACACCTCCGCCACACGCCCTAGCCGTTGTATGCGGGGTACTGTGTAAATGTGCGCCTTTAACGATGGTCGTCGAATCCATTTTATATGCACGGAAGCATGGCGAAATTACTTAATTTTTGTTTCATCTCAATTCTGTGCTCGAAATACGAGATTTATCAATGTTGCCATTTTAAAACTTAGTTAAATGAAGTTCTAAAGTACTCGGTAACGGCCGGGAGCTTTTATTTATGTGAATGAGTTAGTTTAAATAATCAACGGTTTTATTCATTTAATATTTTATTGAATATTCGTCAAACATACGACATGAAGGATCCTTAATATATATTTCGTCTACATACTGCCATGACTTATATTGTTTCCAGTTATGAGAAGTAATTGAGTAACTGGTTGCGATTTTGTTTAGGATTTTTGTGCCTGCAATTGTTATAATAAGGAAAAATGGTAACCATTACCCACTTGATATTTATTTAATCTACAGCAAATTTCGATGTGCTCGAAATCGGTCGTAGATTAAATAAATATCGAGTGGAAAAGTGCTCCTATTTGTTAATTTTTATGCTCGAATTCTACAATGTCACGTCTGAAATCATATAATCCGTAATTGTTATGCCTGTTTTAAAAAACTAACACTTATAAACTGCACGTGTTTTTCAGAAAATTATCGTCGCATTAAATATCAGTTTTGGCAAATTTCATTTACCGCTTATGGTGAACAAGGTCTCTCGGTATCAGAGCCGGAAGTTTCACCAATAAGTTCTGCTAAAGTGTTAAAAGTACTGTGATTTTAAATTTCAAGCATAAGTCATGCTTTAATTTTTAATTATGCACGTTTTACAATTGGAGGACATAAAATCGTACATCATGGTGGAAATTTATCTATATTTGAAGTTTTTGGGCTCAGATGGTCAAACTAGTAGGTATACTATATTACAAGAAAAATAGCAAGCAGCGTTTTGTGAAAGAGCTTTCACGAGGAGAAGGGAGTTAATGGCAGGGACGTCAAGAAAGGACACTAAAAAAAATAGTGTATATTTTTATATAGTTAATTGGATTCGGGGCGTTTTGATTTGCGATGGGATGTTGAAGATTGTGATTGAGGGAATGATGTTGGGCGAACGAGGAAGGGGAAGGAATGGGATAGGGATGCTGGACGAAATGAAGGGAGGAAAGAAATGTTTGGAATTGAATGATGGGCTTATTGAAGCACCCGATTTCAGATCGGGCTATTTTTTATGAGGCAAGTAAATGTATTTTTGTGCAGTTGGTTAGGTTGCGCCCATCCAAAATCTACGTTAACCGGTAGAATACCGATAATGATAATTTGGAGGGCGGTAGTGTGCGGAAACTTGATATTTGAAGCAGGATAAGGTGAAGGTCTTAGGCTTTGTAGATGTAGGGGTGAAAAAGTTAAAATGGACCAAAAGGAAAACAAAGAAAGAAGTACTACTCGTTTAAAATGAATACACTTTGTAACTTCCACACGATTTTTATTCGCACTACCGGTTTCAACGCTTCGGCGTCATCATCAGGTACCATCAGGTATCATTGCAAAATGAACCTCCACAAAGTTGAGCCTGAAACCATAGAATTCAAAGAAGTACTACTCATATTGGAGGAGTAGAGAGCAATGTTGGGAGAAATTCAGAGGTAAGAAAGCTGAACACAGGGCGTTTTCTATGGCGATGGGGTGTTGAACTCTAATGTAGAAAGGAAAACGTTAGAAAATATTTATTTATTTATTATCGACTTAATTGGGCGAGGTTGAGACTAAATAGTCCCTTCTTCCACCTAACCCTTACATTACATACATTACATTGAAGACAATTACATACAGCCAAGCCCTGGATGGAGAAAAATCCACCTAGACGGGAATCGAACCCGTGACCTCTCAGTTGGTAGACAAGGACGTTACCCCGCCGCCACCGGGGCCGGCAAAAAAATAGAGGTATGGGAAGAAAAAGGATAGACATGTTGGACAAATTGAAGGGAGGTAAGAATGTATGCGGGATTGAAGAACAGTTTATTTTTCGGTGTGTGGTGTCAGGCTTAGTTTCGTTAAGCGAGGCAAAAATATTTGACGACATTCTTCATCATGCATACTTCCAAAACCTACTTTTCAATGCTTGACTACAAAATTTTAATGTGGGAGAAATTTATCCATTGGCAAAGTTTGTGATATTCCGACTTAAATATTTTTTCTTCTGTTAAATTGCGCAATGAACTCATCAGCCAAGCTAGTTTTTAAAATGTTTTACAAGTTAGGGTAATCTCCTGGTAACTTAGCTTGTTACTTTGACTAAATATAACTGAAACTTTTTACTGATTACGAATTGATAAGCGTGAATTTCACTGAGCACAGTCACTTTCTTTGGTGTTCTTCCTATCTCCGGTCATTTATTTCTTCATTTGTGCGAGTATTCCATCCATATTTATCAATTTTATCCCCTTCCTAGTCTTTCTATGCTCAGGAAGCATTTTTCCTTCCATCACGGTATTTAAAATACCACTGGGTACTTCTGAGCATCCACTACACCCAATCCTTCTGCCTTTTTTGCATTTAAATCGGTAGTGTCCTCGCTTTTAGAATTTCCTCATAAGTCTTCCTCTCCGTCCATCGTACTCTCATTCTCCAGTCACACTCGTACACTCATTAACACTCATTCTTCTCTGTTCTCACATCTTAGAGGCATCTTAATCTATGCCAAATAATATGGGCGGGAAAGTGAGTTTTAGATGAGAGTCATATAGATTTCAGAACGAAAAAAAGGGGAATGGGAAAATTAAACCCAAGAGACTTGGTCAGACTCTGTAGAAAACATGGAACCACCCAGATGAGCTTACCAAATCCCATCAAAAGTATTTTTTTTAGGTAATCTACCGGTTAAGGTAGGTTTTTGGATGGACACAACTATCAAAAGTACTACAAAAATGTATTCTCGCTACATACTTGTAAATAGTTAGTTTGGAGAAATATAATTAACGAATTAAATTTCTTTAAAAGATTCAAGGTAGGAGTATTTTTTTTACAATCCTTAGGAGTACAGGCAGATGGCGTTTTGCCACCAGGCACCACGCACACCGCCTTCGGATTTTCGCGTTGAATGGACACGGTTTAGTACGAGCGTATTTTCATGCGCCGTGGTCCTCTTTCCGTTTTCGGAACACTCCCGGTGGGTGTATGGAAGGAGTCTTTACTCCCCCCCCTCCCGAACCACCCCCACGCGCGGGGCGGACAACCTCCCCTTCCGGCCTCCGAGGTCTTTGGTGCGTGGGCCCTTGTCGCCCCGACACGGCACACACACAGGAAGTGTGCCCCCGACTCCCCTCACGACCCTCCCGCCTCCAATTACAGGAACACCTCCCCCTGCCGGCTCCAACAACGCCCGCCTTGCTGCACCCTCCCCTCTCCCTCCCACGCAGGGTCCCCGAAGCTTTTGGAAACCACCCCTCGTCCCCATTACCAACGGACGCAGACTTACTTGCCCCCCCCTCCCCCTCTCCCCCCCCATCCATCCATCCCGCCCGTTAAAATCACCCTCCCCTGCCTAACCACGCGTCACCCTCGCGTTGAGGGGCGGGGCGTCGTATGGGAATAGGTTCCCCCGGGGGTACGTGCCCCCCTTGTTCGAACCCATCGCCCCGTACTTCCAACCTCGCCTCGCAATTGCGAAAGCAGCACGCTCCATTTTCCCCTCCCGGGCCGATAACACCGCGGAGGATAAGTCCTCTCCTTTCCGAGGACAACACCGGGTCTCCCTCCGGTTCCCCATCCTCGCTTCCTCCTCCCCCCTCCTGAAATTTTCCCCCTTCCGTTCTCCCGCCCCGGCCTGCCACCTCCACCCACCTAGCTCCTAGGATACACGGACGACTGGTTCGCTCTTTGCTCCCCTTTCGGACACTCCCCCTCCAAGCACCTTCATATACAATGGGGCATGTGCTCTAGTTGCCCCCGGTCCGCCCTGTCCTAGGCGTCGGTACCATTCTTTCGGGTGTACTACGGTCTCCCACATAGGAGAGGGGAGCCGGCGGCTTCAGCAAAAGCGTCTTTACCGACGGGGGCAGGGCCCCTTTTGGGCTGGTCAGCTTAAGAATTTGATTTAGGGAGAAATGAGACCTTTAAAACAACTGTCTGGATTGATTAGTCGATTGTTCAGTCGAAATGAAAAAAAGACAGCCCTCCATTCTTATCTAACAGTGTTAATTCTCTCAGCCTCCCTCTTTTACGTTCTTCTAATTGGTTTCTATTAACTTGTGTATTGGTCTTCCTATTTTTCTCCATAACGTCCTTTGGTTCTTCTACTCTTTTTCTTCTTCCTCGTTTCTCAACTTGTCTGTCGATCTATTAATCAGCGCTCTCATCCGACATCATATTTTAAAGGCTTTTATTTTTTTGTTACTGGGAATATTTTTGATATGGTATTATTATTAGGTACTCTACCGGTTAAGGTAGGTTTTTGGATGGACACAACTATCAAATAAATATTTTGTAACTTCAAACAAAACCCAATCCAGCAACCTAATCTACATCAGGTCCCTCTTCATCTCTGTGTACTTCTTCCCTCCCTTCATCCCATCCAACATCCCTATCCTGTTCCTGCCCTTACCTCGCTTGCCCAACATTCTCCCCTCTATTACCCTCTTCAACATTCCACTACCGCTCAATACGCCTTCCATCCAATTTTTCTGCCTCCATAGGATTTCTCTCAACAAACCCCTCTCCTCACCCACCATCTCCAGTACTTCCTCATTTGTTTTCCTTTTTCTTTTGTTGTGGTATATTTTGGGCTAAATAGTAATTATTGGGTTTTGGAACTCTCGTATTACCAAATATAAAACAAGAACATAATATTATGAAAAATATTTTGAACATGTAGAGTTGTTCAATTGTATAAGAATCAGATTTAGTTTGAATTTTTTTAACAGGCCTGAGTACTGGTTTTTAAGGATGATGCATTGAAAATATTAAGAAATGACTAGTAAAGGCATCAAATTGGAGTATAACGTAGTTTAGCATAGCGCAGAAACTTGGTCTTTGAGGATAGAGAATAAGCATAGATTTTGGGTGTTTTTGATGGATTGATGGAAGGAAAGGAAAGAAAAACCAACGATGTAATGCTGGGTGTGATAGGGGAAGAGAGAAATTCGCAGAAGTTTGAAGTACAAGTGGATGCAGGAGATACTGAGAGGCAATGGAATGATGAATACTGTAATAATATTTAGAAGGGGAGTATGTTGGTAAAGTGAAGTTGAGTGAGGAAAAGAATTTTAGTCTGGAAATTTGGTTGGGATTTTTATGAAACAAAGTATGCAGTAGTAAAGAACGCGTTCATCTAAAATGGAATATGGGTCTTTAAGGAAATGAGGAGGATGGTGAAATCTATGGTTTCAGGCTCAACTTTGTGGAGGTTCATTTTCGTTTAACATGAATACACTTTGTAACTTCCACACAATTTTTATTCGTACTACCGTTTTCAACTCTTCGGCGTCATCATCAGGTACGGGGTAGGTACCTGATGATGACCCTGAAACGTTGAAACCGGTAGTACGAATAAAAATTGTGTGGAAGTTACAAAGTGTATTCACTTTTAATAATCAAACCACTTTACTTTTCCACATAAACTTTTTAATTTTTACAACCCAGGTTTCGTTATAGCATAACATCATCAGGTTAAAAATTAAAAAGTTTATGAGCAAAAGTAAAGTGGTTTGATTATTAAAAGTCAGTATGAAGATTTTCCACCAAGTTACGCCAGATACTGTTTTATTTATAAAATGTATTCATTTTAAACGAGGAGGATGGTATTTTGTTTCATGCTGGCATCACTACGGATATTGCAAAAAAAGTACAAATGACAGTATCTCTAAATGTAGCATTCCATTCGTCTCCTAGTGCTCGTCATCCCAGTTGATATTCATACCGCCATACAGGCGATCTTGACCTTCCTTGCCACAGTGTTCCTTTCTATTTCTCCATTCATACGATCCTCACCAATTCATTCTATTAGTTGGTTCCCAATCTATTTTTTTATTCTCAGTATTGCGTTAACAATTCTCGCCTCTCTTCTACTTCCTTGTGACCTTTAATCGTCCCGAACCGCCTTTCTCCACCATTGTGTCTCCGAACCCTTCTTTCCACTTCCTCTTGTCTTCCATTGTGTGTTTGCCCATAATAACCCCTACGCGAGGGTTCTCCCGTAATTCTTCACTCCGCACCAACCCCTAGTTGAACCATTGTGTGTCCTGTAAGAGTTTATTTCATTCAGTGTTTCATAAGGGAAAGTGACATATGAGAACTGCAAACGACCGCACTAGGAGTAGGAGATTTATTGGTAGGTCAGTGTAATACGTTGTCATCATTTTATATTAATCAATTTTTTTGTTATTCTTTTTATTGGCATGCCGTTTCGAAGGTGTAGAGAAGTGTTTTACACTCATATCCTGAGTTAAATTTTCACCATACCCGCAAACTGATACCAGGGAGTTTGTCGAAGGATGTTGGGGAATTAACTATGCGCATTGTATGAATACACAGGTATATATAAATAAATAAATATATATATATATATATATATATATAGTGTTAGGAAGAGGTGTAAGGCAGGGTTGCCCATTGTCACCGGTACTGTTCAACGTATATGTAGAGGAAATGATTAAAGAGGCATGGGAAGAACTGGAGGTAGGAATGAAAGTCGGAGGGGAATTCGTAAAATCGGTTAGGTTTGCTGATGACCAAGCATTAGTTGCTCAGTCAGCCAAGGGGTTGCAAGCATTGTTGAGTGAATTGGAGGTTCAGTGCGATAAATATGGGATGAGAATAAATATTAATAAAACAAAGGTTATGCGATTTTCCAGAAAGAAAAAGGCTAAGCTAAATATTAAAATAGGCGGGGAAAAAATAGAGCAGGTAGAACAGTTTACATATCTCGGAAGTGTTTTGGACCAACACGGTCAAAGTGGTAGGGACGTAAGGAGAAGAATTGCGCTAGGCAAGGAGGCTTTCTCAAGGAGGAGGGAGTTGATGACGGGGACGTTGAGTAGGGATGTTAAGACAAGACTCGTAAAAACTCTGATATGGAGCGTAGCTATGTACGGCGCGGAAACGTGGTCGCTGAAGCAGGAGGATAGACGTAGATTGGAGGCTTTTGAAATGTGGGTGTGGAGAAGAATGGAGAAGGTGAAATGGACAGAAAGGAAAACAAATGAGGAAGTACTAGAAATGGTGGGGGAGGAGAGGGGTTTGTTGAGGGAAATCCTATGGAGGCAGGAAAAATGGATGAAAGGCGTATTGAGCGGTAGTGGAATGTTGAAGAGAGTAATAGAGGGGAGAATGCTGGGCAAGCGAGGTAAGGGCAGGAACAGGATAGGGATGTTGGACGGGATGAAGGGAGGAAGGAAGTACACCGAGATGAAGAGGGACCTGATATAGATTAGTTTGCTAGGTGGGGAGTCACAAAATGTTGACTTGATAGTTGTGTCCATCCAAAAACCTACCTTAACCGGTAGATTACCATAATAATAATAATATATATATATATGTGTATATATATATATATATATATATATATATATATATATATATATGATTTCTTCGAAGTAACACGGAAGTATTGAATAAAAAACTTAGACAGTAACACAGCACGAGAACACATAAAAAGAACACTCACAATAATATCTTGTTAATTTCGACGGACTCGAGCTCCGTCTTCTTCAGAAGATAAGATATGACAGTCATATCATGACAGGTCATGACATGTCAGTCATGACCTTCGGGTTGATTACTGTGTTCATGGTTTATATATATATATATATATATATATATATATATATATATATATATATATATATATATATATATATATATATATATATCGGGTCGCGGTGGTCTAGCGGGTAGAACGTTGGACTGCTGACCAGAGGGTCCCGGGTTCGATTCCCGGGCAAGGCACTTTGGGCACCTGCAGCTCCACCCAAGCTAGTTCATTTTTCGGGTACCAGATCTTCCTGGGAAACCATAACCGGCACAGGGAAAGGAACTGGCCCCCATACCCTGATGTGTGAATATTCACTCGCCGTCGGGCTTGGTACATGGGTGAGCTCTGCCATCACCTACTAAACCGACCTTCGGGTTGATTACTGTGTTTATGGTTTATATATATATATATATATATATATATATATATATATATATATATATATATATATATATATATATATATATATATATATATATATATGTGTGTGTGTGTGTGTGTGTGTGTATACATATATTTACGTATGTGATCTGTTCAAATCCGCCTTCCCTACCTGTCCCATGTTCGTCTTTTATGTGTTCCTATCTCCTTTCGTTATATCTATTTCTATGTGTAAATGAATATATATATATATATATATTCCGTTTGGTTTCCCCCTCTAGACTGACGCATTACCATTCCTCGGTTCGACAAATAATCCTCATTAGACTCTCGCTGTCCCTCAGCACGTGCGCGTCTCTTAACTTAGCAGCGCAATCGGCGTCCTTGAAAATGCTTTCCTGCTCGTCGCGTTGATAAGGCAGTGGCGGCGAGGTCACCACTGAAAGTTTAAGATGGTTCTGGCTTGCGCACGCAAGTCTCTAGGGAATGTAAATACTCTTTCCATTGATTCGAATGGTAACCATCGCTGAAATCAATATAATTAAAATGCCGCCATTTAGAAATAACATACATTGTTGGAAAATTATTTATGGAATTCAAATTGGCGTCGTATTGTGAAATATGACTCACCGTTGAAATGGAGTTTGAATGCTTGGAATGGAAGCGACGTTCATTTCATGTAAAGAATTAAACAAGCACACATGATTTTCTTGTAACATGCTTTGGAAATTTAGCCTTGAAAGTGTATTTCGCCACGGTACGACAAAGTACGCAATTGTTTGTAGTCTGTAGTTGGTAACCAACAGCTCGTTTAACTTGAAAACTGATAAACGAATCACTATAACTGCCAAACGTGTATCAGTTAAAGAAGCAAATGTATTGAAACTCCATTGCCGCTTCAGGAAGAAAAAGTTCATTAACTTTGGAGTGTTATTGAGCACTTTGTTTTAAGTAATTTGGGAAGATGCGACTGTGTTTTTTTTACAGAATAGGAACCCATTTTGCGTATGGGTAAATCTTTTAACTGTTAGAATTGAAAAAAATTAGGTTTTCCTCCACGAGTATTCAAAATATATTTTTCGAAAATGAAGATTTCATCATTCTCCCTATGAGCCAAAATGATACGTCATTTTTTGGTTGTTCAACAATCAACCCAACATTGTAAATATCAGGATGGTATTTGTTGTCTCAGGCGTAACTTTATGGAATTTGCATGATATAATGAAATGAAATAGTTTACTTTGTGATTCCACACAATTTATTTAAAAAACACACGACCCAGGTTTCGACGTTGAACGTCATCATCAGGTGATCCTCCTGACTGATGCTTATGTACTGCGCCGTCAGGCGCATTTTATACCGATACCCAGCTATGCTGATAAACGGTTGTGTCTTAAGGGCAAAATTAAGCTAACGAGTATATGTAAGTGCAGCTGATGTCAATTTTATATTTGGTGATTATTAGGATTCATTTAGACTTGTTTTTGCACGTTTGTATTTGAAATGGGGATTATCAGAATAGTCCCATAAAGGTTCTATGAGAGTATTTACCAGTATTTCCTATTGCTTGCTGAAATGACAGGGCTAGGTCTCTTAGATAGGTTGGTAGGTTCGGTATTTTGAGGTCCTTGTGAATGTCTGAGTTTCGGACGAACCAAGGGGCGTTAGTAAGAGTTCGCAAAATTTTATTTTGAAAGCGTGTCAGTTTGTTCAGGTTTGTTGCAGCTACTGATCCCCAGGCTGGATAACCGTAGGTTAAGATAGGTCTTATCATGGATTTGGACATAAGTACCTTAGTAAGAAGACGGAGGGGACTCGTGCGCTTTATGAGGGGATAGATTGAGAAAAAGGCCGCGTTGGCCTTGTTAAGTGCATATTGGGTGTGTGCTTGCCAAGTGAGTTTCTTGTCCAGTTGTACACCAAGAAATTTGGCCAATGATGCCTGGGGGATCTTTTCCTTGCCGTAGTAAATGGGGGTGTTGTTAGGTTTCTTCCATTTTCTGGCGTAATTGACGTTAATGCATTTTGTTGGGTTTAAGGTAAGTTTCCACTCGCTCATCCAGTTTTCTATGCTGTCTAAGTGTTCTTGGATATTTTCTGCAGCATAATTTGGGTCGAAGGAAGTTGACGCTATAGCAGTGTCATCCGTAGGTCTAGAAGTGGGAGGGATACAAAATTTCGTTGGCAAGTTCGTCTTTGCAACGGACGCAGTTCAAAATTTCTAACTGCTCCAAAGCATCGGGCCTGTGACCTTTATTTTCCAACTGAATAAATTAAGTCATAAAGTCACTTTTGTGGTCACTTTCAATTAGGTGCTTTACAAAGAGGGATGTTATGTTCTTAATTTTTACACATGTTTGGTGTTCTTTAATTCTTTCTTTAAATTTACGTCGTTTGCCTAATATACTTTGTATTACATTCTGAGCACTTAAACTCATACGTACACTCCACTCCTCTCGTTTTTGGGGACTGTATTTATCCTGAGAGATCAGGTTCTTAAGGCATGAACCACTGTAAAAAGAACATTTAATTTTTCCTTTAAGTATATACCTTGATCAGAAGGAATATAAACCAAGGAGGACTTCTAGGCGGCTTCTAGGAGGACTACCTGATGATAACGTTCAGCGTCGAAACCTGGGCCGTGTTTTTTAAATAAATTGTGTGGAATTACAAAGTAAAGTATTTCATTTCATTATATCAGAATGGTAGTTTGAAAAAAATTATTGGCGTGTATTTTTCTGCATTTTAATGCACCTTTTTCCTAATTGAACAACAAAATCCTTAAGTTAGTTGATGGTAGATGCGTTAAGAAAATATATGAAATAATGATTAGTAAAGACGTTACTATTGTGCGTATGTACTTGTATGTGGAACTTGGTCTTTGAGGCAAGGGATGAGGAGGACTGGAGGTTTTCTATATGCTTGTGTGACGGGGAATGGAGAAAATAAGTTGGACAGAGAGATGAAGACTATACAGAAAGATAAGACTATGCTGAAGATAAAACATAGAGGGCGAAGATAGGAAGCAGCTGGGGGAAATCCATAATAGGCAGAAAAAATGTTGGAAGAAATATTGAAAGGCAGTGGCACGTATGTTTAAAGGTAATACGTTGGATAAGTGGGGAAGTGGAGTGTGGACTATTTAGACAGCATGAAGGCAGGGAGAAGTTACGAACGAAATTAAGAAAGTTTAAATGTAGGTTAAAAAAAGGGGCAATTATTGCAATACTTAGAAGTAAATATTCGTTAGGGACCGTCCGAAACCTACCCATTGGTAGTTACAATACCTCGAATGGAACATCATATTCTATTTAAAATATACAAGGAACGTAACTACGGTCGTGAATAAATGTAAAAAAATGCCGCGACCGTAAACTTGATTGGCACTAAGTGATTAGAAAAAAAAAGGGGAAAACAATCACAAAAGCCAAAATAAATTAGAAAAATAATAAATAATAAAACAAATTTACTACCTCTCGATCACTAGGGTGTGTTACGAAATAACTGTCACTCTCGTGAATCACATTCACACACACCCACTCAGGGTTTACAAGGATCCCTCCTATGCCATCGACCCGTCAATCACACAAATAAATGAAAATTATTAAAGGATGTAAAGAAACAGAAGCGACTTACATGAATACACAGTCATTCAATCACTCGGGTGTGTTAGACCTTTGTGAATTTCACACACTCACTCAGTCAGGGTTTACAAGGATTCCTCCTATGTCAGGGACCCGTCAATCGCACAGATTAATATGAAACTATAACACGTGTTATACGTTAGGTAAAGGTTACACCATTAGTTGCTTTACATGCGGCTTCTTGTCTAGTAATGGAAATATTTCTTAAAAGTATGCAGAAAACATTCACCTTATTATTTGCCAGATTCGATTTTGGCATAAGTAATCATCATAAATATTAGATGCTTTAAAGAACAAAATATTACATAGCAAAGGCTGGCGTCCTAACACCTCTTTCCACGCCCTCGGAAGATAATAATAATTATAAATATGCTTTATCAGGGCGAGATTGTGACTTTGCCAATCCCTTCTTCCGTCTAACCCATCGTAGGATATGTGCATGATGCGACTATGGCAACCTTTGCAAACTTGAGATAAAAGTTGCGTTAATACATCTTGAAATCGTTCTAAAGCTTCACAATAGAACCCCTATCCTCTCTTTATATCAAGCTGTTTTTATTGATAGTGCAGTGCCTACAATCAACTGAACGATCTTCCGGTTTTTGGTAGCGTATATCGCAGAAAGAATGCACGTTCACATGAATTGATATATGTACGTGTTCGTGCACGTGTCAAGTCGTTCGTGACTCCATAATGTGTAGGGTGCCACAAAAATGAAAAAGAAATAATGATACTGCATTTTCGCTTCGCACGTGACCAGTATCCATGGTAACGCTACAGCGTAACGCAACTGTGGTGTGACGCGACGTCACGTGACGTCAAAGTAGGATGTCACGTTGGAGATCAGTCGTCGCTAAACGAAAAAATTCAACCTCGTCGCTTTAATTCGTAGTGAAAAGCGGTGTTATTAATTTCTTGAAGAAGTTCCACTGGGTCTAGTCGGAAGTAGTTTTCTTCCAGATACGATTAGATATGCATGCATGCGGATTAAATATTAAACTACCCCTATTCCCAATCCATTAACCCCGCTCTCCCGAACTCTATTGATTTCCGCGCACATGTTTGATCTTGATTATAGAGTGAGTCAACAGTCTCCCCCCACTTACACTCTTTTCTCATTCCATAATGAAACCTGCGGTCACCTGTCCCTAGTCGACTCGTCGAAGCAATGCACGTGGGGTGAAAACTTTTCCCATGGGACATATGTTTTTCTATCTGTAACCACAGTATGTCGCAAGAAAATTGGAGGTGGCGGTTGTTTCTCTTTCAATTGTCGGCTCGACCACTATCCATACCCTGCACAATCTCTCTCTCTCTCTCTGGCGTTAGGAATTCCAAGGGAAGGGATGGAGTAACCATCATCCTCTCATACATATTAACTTACACTCAAACTCAAAAGATTTATCCATTTATTGCGTGATTGACATAGCCGGGTATGTGTCTATGTATACAATTGCTCGCATATGAGGCCAAATACGTATTCAAAAGTATGAATGAACTAATATTTGTGCTTTAATGGCTGGTGTCTTAACACCCCTTACCAGTACCCACCCTCACTAATACCCTGAAAGTTGCCACATACACTTCTTCTACATTTACATCTACTTAATACCCCGTAAGCGGCAGGCAAGGGCGTGTGGCGGGGGGTGTTAGGGAAACACCCGTAATTAAAAGAAAAAAAACGCATGCAAAAGCCACTAATTTACACAGTCCACAAACAAAACATGGTATACATTCATGCAAAAACTCTTTCTTGCTGAGGCTTAGGAGACGCAATTGCGGGGATTTAGAAGATGGCTTAGAATTATATCATTTTCGCAAAGGAGATTATGGTAAAAGATTACAAAAAATAAAATCCACCCAAAATAATTTGTTTTTTTTCTCTTTTTTTCTGAGAACTTATTGAAAGACCCACGTATGTCTGTTTCAACACCCAAAGAAACCCACCTAAAATCCCGTCCTCAGTGTATAATGACTTAGATTAGTAAAACATTTTCAACCTAGCATTGGATTGCAGGGTACCATAGTAACGTAAAAAAAAACTGGGCTAGATTTTCTTGTCATATACCTTCGATTCACTTTCGGAGGGCATCTACCTGTATATTTCTAAAAACACGGATCAGACTTTCTTATTCTGTTCTCAAACTTTAAAAAGGAAATAGCATTTATTTTCTGTAAACAGCTGTTTGGTTTGAAAACATCCCAATTGATGGTTTTCTTAGTTTTATAAGTCCCACTTTCTGTGGGCTCATAACGCACCTATTTGCCACTGCCATATCGAACGGCTTTTTGTACCTGTAATTGTTAGAGGGAAAAATATTCAGGGTTATCAAACAGCTTTGGTAGACAGAAATTTTCAATCGGAATTCTTTAAGATACAAATTAGTATCAATGGTTCCTAATAATTGACTATATTCTCCTAGTACTTATTTTTACGTGTAGGTACTAAAACTTTCCATGGCGCATAAAATGTATGTTGCTTCACCCCGACTTTCAAGAAAGGTTTAATTTTCATTGAGCCTTGTGATCTTATGTTTTTTTTTAGGATTTCTTTGTCTCGCGAGTCCTCCCACACAGCATCAAATCATCCCTCAGAAATTCCTTAGACAATAGGTATCGAAGACTGTTCATCAACGTTTTTTAATACACAAACCCTTCCTCAACCGACCCTATCTATTTTAAATCCCAATTTTCCCCTCCGCCGTAATTTTCAGAATGGAAAAAGACCCACCCCTTGACACCACATCATTATCTCCGAGGGGACGAGAGATAGGCCAAAGATTGGCCCTCTCGTTTGGATGGAATGCTCGCCGACTTGCTTGCCTCCAATTAAATATTTTTTTCTTGCAGGATAAAAAAAACATCGTCCATACCTTTTAGTGTTCTAATAATTCAAGGGTAACATCCCATTCAACACCTTTTGGATTGTCCACGGAATGGCGTCACATTTTTTGCTCTAGTTTTTCCACCTAATTTCACGCATTTTTCACCCCTTTCCAAAAATATTTCAAAACACCGGTCCCTTCCTTCGTTGATCTTAAGAACTCTTTTCCCTTTAGCCTTAAATGTAATCCCGATTAATTACTTAACTGAAGAAGCGGTCCAATTCGTCTTCGCATTGGGAAAGTAATCCATTAAAAAATTCACCTCGTTCTATTGTTGAGAGCTTGTGGATTTTCAAGTCGTCATAGTTCATGTAGCCATCCTCCTCCGCCCTCCTCTCGTGGCCCAGTGCTGCATCATTTCGCTCTCTCTCTTAGGGGTGAATTTTGTTTTTTGAACTTTAGCTTCTGGTCATTAAACATTGAGCCGACTATTGACGCACAGAGTCGTAATCATGACTGTGAGTCGGAGCAAACCTTCGCTGCTGCTGATCGTTCACAATTCTGGTGAAGTTCGGTTTTCTCTTTTTGACTGTATTGTCATTCAAACTGTAACTACTTTGTCCCTAGAATCCTATTTAGACGACTGAAACGTGAATGGGTAAACACATAAATTCGTGAGGTCATCCGGTGACACAATGATTTAAACTTCCAGCGAAGCAATTACAGCTTTCGTTATCGCGAGAGGAGCAATTATTTGCTAGTCGCTAGGAAACGAGCGTGTCCTTGAAGCACCCCTCACACCCCCACGCCAGTGAGCTGCTTCAAATGAGGGCGCTTTAATTTGTGTAGGCACATATACTCTACCCAGAGGCATTCGTAACCGAACAGTTTCTCAAAACAAGAGCCACTCCATTTCGCTGTTGTTTTCCAATGACGTTCTTCCCCAATCCCAAGAAGTCTTATGCATTGGACCCTCAATTGGCGATCAAATTACGAGAACTATCGAACTGAATTCTTGCATTTTAAATATAATATCCGGCACATAAGGATATTTAACACCCATTAATCTATGGTTAGGGCGTGTTTTAGGGGATAATTTCACACCTAACATATATTATTAAGATATTATCCGTATAGGTCTTACTAGAATGTTGGAGAAGAATTCAAACTCGTAAATAATTTGAATTAACTACTGTAGAAACCTAGCAACCTCAGAGTATTTAAATTCTAAACGCTAAACGAGGTATGCGGTGTAAGCTAATAAAGTAATGTTTCAAATGCAATCAAATATAGAGTTAAGTATGCAATCGAATGACTTCAGAACATGCAATCCTTAAAATATAATATTTTTACGTAAAGTAGAAATGAATAGTTGTAGTAAAAAATATACACGGGATATAGTGTTAAGGGCAAGTTATTCTTGGATGTAACTTATATGTATATATATATATATATATACTTATATTTTTATATATTACGTACAGTACTTTTATATTTTATGTAGCTCTGGTTACAGTACAACTGCTCACTACCAAAAGCTTTCTCGCATGAATTCGCTGGATTTTTATTTTTTTTTATTTTATTTAGAAATAACTGCAATCCTCCACTAGGGTGTGTGGCAGGGGGTGAGTACACACCAGAATAATTTTTTTAAATATTGTTTTAAATTATTGAGGGGACCGTCGTGACTAAATTTGAGACCTGGATAATTGCACATATGTGTTCAAGGATTCATTTTTTTCCTCGCGGTCATTTCCAGCAGCCCGCCTAATTAAACCTAGGTATTTCATAGTTGATCTACATATTCTTCTGATGTTTTGTGTATCCAATAAAAAGTTTGACATCAGTGTGATTGACCCGTTCTGTAATGCTTGACTCGATCACATGTATTTCGTAATTGTTAATGATGTAAATATCGTTAATCTTTTCTTTTATTTGAAAACAGTAGTATTTTTTTATTTTCGAACATGGTTTGAATTTGTAATGAATAGTTTTTGAATGAAGATGAAGATCTTCTTTTATTCCACAGCCTCACGACACAGACCGATGAGCAATAATTTGAGGTTTTCCGTTGTTTCTTTACCATCAAGTCCTTCAGTTTCCGTAATTAGGTCTTCCTCCTTCAAAGGTCTCAAAAATTGCAAGTATTAATTCACGCAGAGGAATTGATTGGCAAAGTAGACGTAAACAGGAAGTTTATCGCTCCGTTTACTGTCATTTTATGGTGAAAATATTAGCATCCCTGTTGTGGTCTTATTTTTTTTTTATTTTACGAACTGTGAATGGTGCATTGCTGGTGAAGAATCACCCTTCGCCAACACAGCCTAGCGCCCTCTTCATAGTCCCATGCACGCTGGGTGGTGGCTCGTTCCCTGGTTTCCCTCACAAGGCGACCGTCACAGCAGGGTTACTTGTGTCGCGGGCGCCAGGATATTCGAAATTCCGGTCATTCCAACATTTTAAGTGCAACGCATAAGTCTGTGTCGCTTGGGGACGTTGAACCTGCGAACCCCTGGCGCCCTCCGTCAAACGTGAATATATATCGCCCGTTTCCTCGAACCCACTTACCCTGCCACCCATCCTCAACTGACGCCTTGACCTACCACAACCTCCAGAGTGAGAGTTATCCTGAATCTATGCACCCCAGGACATGTCTATATGAGTGCATTGTAATATTGACTAAGTCTGACTACCAAATTTTAGTCACGTTTTATTTACTTTTGGTATTATGACATTGAGGTTTTATTTTACAATTGAGAGACAGTTCAAAATAACTACGAACCAGGTGGAATTCGAATCTAAGATCTCAAGACCGTCAATATACAATATACTATACTATCTGTAAATATTCTATAATAAAATGTACAACGTCGTAGGTAGTCATAAAAGGAATGTTTTAAACGATTCTGAAATAGGACGTGAATTTCCTTCAGGTTGATCTTCGTAAAAAAAAAGTGTCTGGACTATCGATTTTAAATGTTATATCTTAAAAATGAGGTTTTATTGTACTGAACTGCATCTAGTAGTATGTCATTATTCACATTAAATTTTGCTTGAAAATTACTTATTCAAAGTTTTTTATGGTTTGGTTTTTAAATGAAGCAGCATAAATACATCAGCCCGACAAGTCATAAGTCCATGGTATGAGTTCCAGTCAAAGAAACTTTTGTTACGCTTGTGATCTGCTCGATTCCACTTTCTTCACCATTCAGTGTGTTCGTCTTTTATATGTTTTCCTACCCTTTTCCTAATATCAATTTCCATATGAATATATAATATATAAAAAAAACCATAAACACAGTAATCAACCCGAAGGTCGGTTTAGTAGGTGATGGTAGAGCTCACCCATGTACCAAGCCCGACGGCGTGTGAATATTCACACATCAGGGTAGGGGGGCCAGTTCCTTTCCCTGTGCCGGTTATGGTTTCCCAGGAAGATCTGGTACCCGAAAAATCAACTAGCTTGGGTGGAGCTGTAGGTGCCCAAAGTGCCTTGCCCGGGAATCGAACCCGGGACCCTCCGGTCAGCAGTCCAACGCTCTACCCGCTAGACCACCGCGACCCCAATATAATATATATATATATTATATATATATATTATATATTCACTTTCTTGGAAAAGCCACGAACGTGCACAATAAAATTCGCTAAATAGTCGTAGCAAACACAGAAACTAAAACATATTAAAGAGGGACTCACTAGTTTTCGAATTTTCGGTGGTGCAATCACCTTTCTCAAGAGGAATTAGGAACAGAACTCAGTTCTGTTCCTAATTCCTCTTGAGAAAGGTGGTTGCACCACCGAAAATTCGAGAACTACTGAGTCCCTCTTTAATATGTTTTAGTTTCTGTGTTTGCTATGACTATTTAGTGAATTATATATATATATATATTATATAAAACCATAAACACAGTAATCAACCCGAAGGTCGGTTTAGTAGGTGATGGTAGAGCTCACCCATGTACCAAGCCCGACGGCGTGTGAATATTCACACATCAGGATAGGGGGGCCAGATCCTTTCCCTTATATATTATATATATATATACTCTTAATGCAATTTCCTCTTCATCACGGCCACCTTAGTCCAGTTGGCTCTCAACATCTTCTTAATCCAATTTTTTCTGTCTCCGGTTTTCCCTCAGAAACTTTCCTCTTCCCTCGCCATATTTAACTAGCCATCTTTTAAATTTAAAATGTGGCAAATCTTTACTTCTCTTTTCTCTACATGTGCATTCAGTGTGTCTATCATCGAATCTATTCTTCTTGTAGGTGGCTCTTTAGCTAAATCAGTCGTTTCTTCATTTTTTAAATCTATTCTGCTGCCACCCTTATTTTTTTCTCTAATTTTTTTGTTGATATTTACTCTTAAAAAATGTCATAAAACCTGCATGTACTGCAATAAAGTTTGGTGAAATCTACCAAGTTTTTCTAATTCCTCGGGATGCGATTTTTCAAGGTTGAGCTTGATACCGCTGAGTTTGTCATTCTTATCATCGGTTTTATTTTTTTTTCTGTTCCTACTTTTTTCATGGATAGTGAACTGGCTAAGGACACAGTACGGTAACAGAGTACATTTATACTTGTATGCATCTGGTCATGTGCGACTTTGGTCTTATTTGTACATGCCAGTCTGTTTAGTCGCTTCTTTCTGATTCATTGATTGCGGAATTATCTAGATTGCATGTCCTATTTAAATCCGGCCAAAATCCAAGTCTTCTGATTAAGCTGACAGGAATTCTAATAAAAATCTTGTCTGAAAAAGCCAACTGCACTGCAGGGAACTCGGATTAGTGCAAATCTGGAACTCACATCAATGATTAAATCAAGGGTTCCCTAATTAGAGGTGGGTGGGTTCATCAATTACATCAAGCATGGTGGTCCTGTGTCACACGCGATAGTGCCGGGCTTGCCAACCAGATGGTATCTTCGTCCTTGCACTATATGGGGTGCTCTGTGGTGAAGCTTAAGGGTTAGCAGTGAGGGGGCATTGTTCACGAGAAAATCTCGACACCCGTAGAATTGAGGTTTATCTGAATCTCTGAAGTTTCATTGGAGCTGAACACAAGAAAAACGGAGAGAAACGAAAACAAAAATACGGGAGACACTTTTTCATGGTATTAATTGATTCATAGGTAACTCGACAGATAAACCTCAAGATTTAATTGGTAGCGGGTCGCTTTTGGGGTGAATTTAGAAATTCAGTACTAAAACCTTTATTTTGCTGTAGGAGGTAGTTATTAAGGGGGGAGGGCGACCGATAGCTGAGGGAAGTTGTGTTATTAGGGCTATGGTGAATAATTTTATGTTAATAGGATATTCAAGGAAGGGTGGAGAGAAACCTGGCGTCGGTATTTTCCTAATTTTTTGACAGACGCCAAGGGGTCAAACAAATCAACGTCCCATCTGACGAACGTGCTCCTCTTTACATGCACATATCACCTCAATCAACGATTCGGGATACTACTGAGAAATCCTGCCACAATCGGGATTCGAAGGTGGATCCGGTGGCTTGTAGGGTATTATCTAGATGCAGATGTACATTAGCAAATGCACAATTCCGATCCATCAGCAGATATCATAAAAACACGCTTGTTATCTCTTATTTTAACTGCAACCTTCATGATCATCTCCTATAACCTGCCAGGAATAGTATTTGGTGAGCTAGAAAGTCTAGTAAATCTAAGCCTGTTTATAACAATTATTTCTACTCTTGAATTACTGTTAATAACTTTTATTTTAGTGGCTAACATTTCAATAACGTCTGCTGTCAATGGTGTATGTCAGGCGTTTAATTTTCACTTTTTACGTATTCTGATGGTGCCTCTCAGGGTACCAAGTAGAGTTTTATGCGAGGGAAACGTCAGGATATCTTAATGGAGTCGCCGACTATACTGATATAGAAGATTATTTAAACGAAGTAATCAGTGCAAAGATTCGATACATATGTTTTCAATGAGAAAGTTTCTCGCGAAAAAAATTACGCAAAAATCTTTAGGTGTACGAGTCTCCAAATATTGATTTCCTCCCTCGTGCGAAAATGGCTTAATATACCCATTGGGACACATATGTGGAGTTCTTTTTTTTTATGTTGCATCCCATCCCTCTGTATCGTTAAAATAAGGGCGAGGGGGATGATGGTGAACGATTTTACCCGGGGTCCTTCATAATCGCGTGCCACCCGTCGTACCTCCCTCCCCCCCGAACCTTACTAAATAGTATTCAGGTACAGCCGAACAACCAACCCCCTTGCGCCTCGGGCTCACCCTCGTTCCCTGCCCTCCCGACGCTTGCTGTGCGTAAAAAAAATTGGGAGGCGGCTCTCCAGTTGCAGATGATATATCTTCATGACGATGCAACCGATTTTATCGCAGCGAAATGCATCTGTTAGAATATTTGTTTCCACGTTAACTGTTATGAATTGGGAATTTCTTGTCGCTTGGGAAAAAGGATTACTTCAATTTGTTTGGTGAAAGGGTGGGTTTTCGTCTAAGGAAATTTCCTCACTCAGTTTTGCCTGCTTGCTAGCCTTTAACTGATCCTGGCGTCAGCTTGCCATTTTCACGTGGACAAGCGAAGGACGTTCTTAACAATACACCGAAAACCTTACGTTTTTATTAAAAAAAATAGAAGCAAGTTGTTTTAAGAATTGTGGAAATCGGCTGACTTAACAAACCAATAGGTACTGGAGTCCGACCGCTATGGAATTGAACGATTGCAGGATTGCAATTATTTTTATTGTTTGGTTATATTGTACGAAGTTAGAAGAGCGATGTAGATGTCGGCCTTTTCGGCCTGAAACGCCCCCTGCCTCAACCCCCCCGTCCCCCTATGGTACTCGCTAAAATGCTTTCTTCCCCCTGCACACGAACCCCTTCCCTCCTCACTTTTCCTTCCCACCCTCCCGGTCACTCCGTCCACCCTCACCGCCCCCGTCTCCCTTCCCCCACCCCCTTCCCTAGGGTTCTGCTCCCCCATCACCTGCATCCTCTCCCTCCCCACCACACTTTCCCTCCCGCCGCCTCCGCCCCACCCCCATCTCGCCCTCTCGCCACCTGTTCCCGCGCACCCGAGCAGAAACATTAACTGGCGCGTCTGAGGGGCGTGCTGGCTGCTCTCTCTCTCTCTGTGCGGTGGTGAAGTCGGATGGACTCGCCACGGCCCTCCCTCCCCATCGGCCGTTGCCTAGGCGACGACCGTTTCTTGTTATTACCATTGCCTCCCACCACCCCAACCTTCCGTTCGCTTCCCCCATCCGCTCCGACGGACGCGCGTTTGTTGTTGTTCCGGCCGGTTCGACGGTTATTTAAAAAATTAATTATTCTTTTCGTTTCCGAGAGCACCCTTTAAAGGAAAAAATTTGATTCATGCACAAATCGTACCGCTGCCCGGTGTTTTAAAACTCCCGCATCGGCGTCCACGGCTGCGCCCAGGTTATCCTGACCGGCTGTCGTTTTCGAAGGGACGTTTGGAGAGGGCATTATCGTTAGGTTTAATTATCTTATGTCTTTTTTCTACTGCTCTCTTCCCCTCTTCCCTCCCACCCTCACCCACCACCGACACCTTCCTCAAATCGAGAAAAACCACCGCAATGCAATTCCGTTACCTGAGGTCGCGTAAAATTCAATTGCGTGCCTTCAATCGTAGGTTCACATATTACCGGGGCATAGCCATTGTTTATTTTTTTAAAAAACAAATGATATATCTGCATCAGGAGTTTTTTTTTCGAAGGTTTAATGGCTGAAATTCACCATTGGGGGGGGGGGTTCCGACACAGTGAACCCAGAGGGTGAGGGCGGACTCGACGGGTAAATCCAGCGAGCGATCGCGGAATCCGATCTCTCGTCGAGCGTAGAGATATGTTTGGAACACAATGAATGCTCTATGCAACCCACATCAAAACTCAGCACAAAAGGATTTAATTTCGGAATTAAATAGGACACAGAGAACTGTTGCCAGTTCGAGAAAAGTCATCATTAACGAGAAAAAAAACGCAACATTTTGTTTGCATGATCTGGGTTTGAGATAGATTTGAGATAAGTGCATATTAATGCATGCACGTGTAATGTTGGTGAATCATAAGTGTTCATTTATGCATAAGAGTGCATAATGGATTACATTTGTAAGTGAATGTATGTTCAGAGATACTGGAATTGCATATTCATTCGTACAAGTGCATCATAAGCGAATTTCAAACGTTTTTTTTACGTATAGAGTTGCAACTATGGCGCACTGCAGTGCACATATATGCATGAAAACGCATTATTACTGCACTTTTATTCATTAACATTCATTCAGTTCTGGAGCTCAAACAACTCCCGCCACACATCCTTGCGACGGATTGCTTGGGGTACTGCGCAGATGTAGGATGGAAGATTACGTCCACACATTAAAACTATTAGATCCGCCCAAATAATCCGATTTTAACGCTGGAGCATAGGGAATAATTATGCTATCCTCCTATTAAATGGGTAGGAATACAGGGGGAAGATATGTGATATTGACTGATTGATAAACATACGACGGACCTCGTACGATATATGAAAGCAATCATTTTTCCCTATCACGTTTCTTGACCTCAGCATGAGGATGGATCACATGCGACAATTCAAACTTCCCGAAAGTAAAATAATAATATTGTATGCCAATAATCACCGGTTAATTATATGACTGAAGACCTGACACTCCCTGCCACACTCCATCTTGAAGATGAATCAAAGAACGCGTCAACGTTAATGTTAGTTGAATTCAGACGACGCCGCTTTTAAACATTGGAGCTAATTTTATACAAACTTTCCGCAACGACATAATAATGGTTTTTTTCCACCCCATCCGATGACCCTCCTGGCATAAGGGCAACTTTTCACTTGCCAACGGCTTTCCCAAGGGCAGCACCGCCAGCGCTACATTGTGACCAAGCCCGAGACGGGTACTCGTGCTCTTGACCTTTGGCTTAAGTGGAGGGCGCTTTGCCCACTAGAGCGGTATTCTCTAGTCATTAGTCACTCGCGCCCCACCGACCAACGACCTATCGTGCATAATGGTGAACACACTGAAGTTCAGAGCGGTCCAACTCGGTCAAGTTCTAAGTCAATCACGAAAGAAGGAAATAATGTGGGGCAAATAGGATTTAACTAACAAATCTTTAGAAAATTAAGATAAACAAAAAACACTATTGGTGATGCCAGTAATTATTAACAATTACCATCAACATGTTCAATACGCGCAGTAATCCACAACGGTTCAACTCATCGAGTCTTTTTTCCCTTACGAAGTTGGCAGGTATTTGCTATTTTTTACTACAAATTGTACATATTTTGTGGAACAAAATAAATAGTTCTTAGTTCTTTTAAACTGTTGGAAAGATACTTGGTTTCCCCTAGAACGAAAAAGCAAAATGATAAGGTGGCAAGTAAAACAATATTAAACATGCCAATATTGGACTGCCCTGTTTTAAAGGACTGATCACTGAAACACCAGAAAACAAGTATATTATTCTCTAAGGTTATCAAAAAAATGCAGGAATTTAGCAGAGTAAAAATCTTGATCACCTTGATGAGAATTCGAACGTTAACCACACAACATGTCCGGTCGAGTACCTTGACCAAAAGAGCCCTGTTAAAGCACTTAGCTGGAAATAGAGGGGATTCGGGTTCGAATCCGGGTCAAGGCGATGGTTTTTACACTGCGAATGGTTTTTCCCTGCCTATTCGATGTGCATCAGCGAATGACTCTGCTGAAGTGACTGTCACTACACCTACCGTGCCTTTAAATTCGATAAAAAAAATGTTCACTTCACAATACAATACGCACATATGAACATTCTCTGCAATGAATTTTACTGCGGCAAGATCGGAAGACGAATTTTAAAGAATAAAGCTTTGGGATTGGAGAGTTTAGAATTTTTTACCTCCAGCAGGGTTTCGGTGACCTACTTATATTTGCCATGTTTCTGCTTTGAAAATTTTTTGTTGAAATAGTTAATGACTAAATGCGCAGTTTACAGGTGTATGTGTGTGAATATATATATATATATATATATATATACATATACACAATTACATATTTATTAACACTTTTTACATGAAATAGTTTGTATGTATTTGTTGAAAAAAATCAAGGGCCTTACTCCTTTTTAACACTATATGGTAGGGAACTTAGACCGACAAGGTTAGCCATAGAAAAGGAACATGACGTAGAAAAAGATAGCTTAGGTCCAAGCATACTCGACGATGAAATAGAAAGGGCACTAAAGGAGATGAAAGCAAATAAGGCCGTGGGGGTAGACAACATTCCTGAGGAACTGTTGAAATTTTTAGGAAAATGTGGGAAGGAGACTCAACATGGACTGATTCGTAGTATATATATTTTTTGATAGTTATGTCCATCTGAAAACCTACCTTAACCGGTAGATTACCTAATAAATAAATTCCTTTTTAGGATCTGACCGGATCTTTTTCAAGTATCGCGTTTTTACTCTTAAAGCCTTGGTTTAACGAATCTAAATGTGTAAGATTACGAAATACTTGTGGCAAAGAAACATTTAATGCACGAAATGCTATGAGATGGAAACGGCCCAGTGAATACCGCACTGGACTACTGACAGAACTCGAGTTCGATTGCAGGTGACGCTTCTGGGCACCCTCAGCTTCGCGTAAGAATTGTGATTTTCCGCGTACCAGATCTTCCTGGAAAATCACTGGCGGCGCACGGAAAGGCACTGGCTCTCAATCATTGCCAGTGATCAAGTGAATTTCACACGCCGTACAGCTTGGCACTAAGTGAAATATGATCCTAATATGGTCATATTAGATATTACCCTATCCTATGATCCCAACCTTCTGATTGATAACTGTAGATTTGAATAGGAAAGTCTGTGAGAAATAAAACAATGGAGTTCACATCCATAATTTACCATTTTAAAGCTGTAATTTATATTTCATGCCAAATGTGTGATCGCACTCCGTTTGTAGGCAGCCATATGGCGTGCCTACCTAAATTACTGAAACAGTACAGTGGTAAAAATTGCCTAAAATTTATGTAGCTTTCCATAAAAATGACCTCATAATTATTATTGAATAATACTTTTTCGTCTTGATCAGTGCTTGCTGGTAGGTGTAACAGTTCCACATCGGTGAAACTTTTAAAATGAAATACTAAAAAATAATTTCAAATCGCTCCGCGACCCACTTGATACATTTGGCCAACCGACCCACTTTTTTCCTGAAACACATGAATTAGACTGACCCGGTCGTCTTTTGTTTATAGGGTTATTGTTTCAGTCGTGCGAAATTACCTCAACCGTTGGGAGGAACCAGCGCTAAGCCAAACGGTTCCGATTCGCCCAGGGAAGCTTCGAAGTAAGTGATTTAGCACCGCAGTTAAGGAGCCAGGAGAAGCATGGTTGAGCGGACGAACATACCTTTCTCATTTGAGAGAATATTTTTACCCGAAGCACTTTTCGAACCATCGATCTTTTGTTATGCAGGATGGACGGAAAATCTACAAGATTGTAGTGTGTTATCGGCCTGCCCATCCCAAAGGCTTACAAAGTTAAATTAATTTTCCAGATCAGACGACTTATCAAGTACACCATGTGGACATATCCCATGAAAGGGTATTAGTTATTAGGATAGACCTTCGACTGCTCAGGTAATTCGCGCCATTATGAATATGTGGGCAATTTGACGCTTAAATTTACACAATACTCCCAAAGAGTGTGTGGCGGGGGGTGCTAAGGCAGTATCAGTGTGCACAATTATTAGCCATATATGCTTTTAAATATATGTTAGCTTTTGTACAAAAGCATATGAGCACATACATCTACACCGACGTTTTACCCCGCCAGCCACGCGAAGGGTGTGTGGCGGAGGGTGTCAGGGGCGATGATTGATTACACGTTAAATGTTTGTATTGAAATGAAATGAAATAGTTTGCTTCGTAATTCCACAAACCTTTATTTAAAAAAACACGACCTAGGCTCCGACGTTGAACGTCATCTTCAGACCTGATGATGACGTTCAACGTCGAAACCTGGGTCGTGTTTTTTTCAATAAAGGTTTGTGGAATTACGAAGCAAACTATTTCATTTCATTTCAATATGTTCTGCAAATTCCATAAACTTACGCCGGAGAAAACAAATTTTATTAAATGTTTGTCTTTGATTACTATGGATAGGTATGATGTTCACGTAATGAGGGAAGAAGGGCGGAGAGAAATACTCTCTTTCCCACCCTAGCCCTGTCTGACATTAGCCCTCTCTAATAACAAAAGAAAAGTGATCCCCCCCAATTTAACCACCCGTCCGACGGCCGGCATACTTCACTTGAAGTGCTCTCTACATGACACCCAAATAGGGACCCGGGTACCTCTGAAAAATCCTGCCATCGTTGGGTGCTCTCGTTGGCAGCCTGTAAACTAACAACACAGCTCCAACCTGATCCCTCATATGTTTTCCAATGAATTCACCACTTCCCCCCAGCCAAATACTAATACTTAGCCAAAAGTCTACGCGTGTTAGCCTATACATTAGAAAAACTCACAGAGTAATAAAGAACAGTGAGAAATAATATGTAAGGGGTTTCGAACTACACGAGGATGAAATTACATAAGGATAATGTCATGTACACGCATGTAGATGTAGATGTGGAGGAACTCAGTTGAGGAATAAGTTCCGGGATTTACTTAAAATCAGACTTTCTTTTTCTATCCCTAATAGTGCTAGTTACCAATAGACTACCTATTATTATTAACTGAATGGAATAGATTACTAATGAAGTTTAATGATGACATGGAAGGTTGGATTAAATCCCCACATTACAGTGGCAGATTGCTCCATCATAATTGAATGAGAGAGATAAAATTAGTGGCACCGACAGGATCTAATTTAGTGCTCGTTCATCTCAAGCGCGATACAAAGCCATAATAAAATTAGATGTAACCGCACCATCGTTCTTCATAGAAAAATTGAAATTTTCAAGTTCACTCAAACCTAACTTTCATTGCATGATTTGGTAGGCATGGTTATGTAGGAGTGTGCGTTTATTTATTCGCAAAAATTTATGTTTATTTACACACACACACACACACACACACACACATATATATATATATATATATATATATATATATATATATATACACACAAACACTAACACAACAAACACTACACACATAGAAACATAAAAGAAGGACACTTACATTGGATATTTACGTTTCGACGGCACGGCCGTCGTCATCTGATGACGACGGCCGTGCCGTCGAAACGTAAATATCCAATGTAAGTGTCCTTCTTTTATGTTTCTATGTGTGTAGTGTTTGTTGTGTTAGTGTTTGTGTGTTTGTGCGTCGCCGGAGAGCGTCTTTTCCAAGTTTATATATATATATATATATATATATATATATATATATATATAGTCGCTTTGAAGATAACTTTTCATGCTTTGCACTCTGGGCATCTGGCAACACGAAGCAACACATTCTGAATATCCGGGACAGGACATGCCACACCTTGCGGTCCCATTCTTCAAGTCTGTTCGAAGAATTCGTTCGGCGCGTCGGGTGTCCATATTGTTTGCCTCCAGCCTGTCATCCTCCAACGCTTGACACGGAGGAAATCTGGAGTCGATGAAACAAGTCGTTTAAAAACGTATTTCTTTTGCTGCGGGAGGGTTGGGTGGGGATAGGAGATAGGCTCCCGGGAGATAGTCGCTTCGTTCGCCCATGTTTTTGCACCCGCTCGGAGTGCATCGGCAGGTGATGTTTGTTGTTTGTGAGGGAGAGATTTTTTAAAAAAGGGTAAAAGGGTTCGCTCTGCTCGGGGTTTTGTGTGAAAGGGTGGGTAGAAGGGCTGCGACACGCTGTTTTCGCCTGTTTACCGGTCGCGCCCAACAGATGCCCCTAAAATCCGTCCACTCCAACTTCCCCCCCCCTTCCTCCCGCACCGTCTCCCGGTGTTCTAAAGTATTCCAAAATCCATTCCCCCTCAACCCCGCCCACCTCTTCAACCACATCCGATACGACAATTGTTCAACAAATGTTGAAGGCATACGAGGAATGGTCAATAAAGTGTGGTCATAGATTTTCAAAATTTTATTATAATTTAATGTATGTTTCAACTTGTAACAACTGCCGCTGACACTATACCGAGGTCAAATCAATGAAACCTTTACCACGCACACATTACCTATTAATCTAACCAATTACATAACATAAAATCAAATTTTTGTTTTGTTGAGACGGATGAAAAGCGTGTAGTGGACAGAAAAGAAAACAAACGAGGAAGTGCAAGACATGGTGGAGGAGGAGAGGGGATTGCTGGGAGAAATCCAAAGGAGGCAGGAAATATGGAACCAGGGCGTTTAAATTGGCAATGCGATGTTTACGACTGTGATAGAGGGGAGAACGTTAAGCGAAAGACAAACGAGAAAGAGGAAGGAATAAAGGGAGGAAAGGAGTATGCGGAAACAAAGACAGGATATTGTAATGTCGGATGTCAACTTATGTTTTGTTATTAAAGGCGAGTTAGTATCGCCCTGCTGTTGAATACGCTGTATTTATCCCAAATCTACCTTAAGCTGTAGATTACCAACGATAATAGAGTATTTTTTATGATCACTCTTCATTGAGAATTCCTCATTTATGGACTAAAAAGAAGTTAAGTTTTGGCGTATAAATCTTATGGGAGATATGTTAGGCCGTGTTATTCTCTTAGTGGCATAAAAGTTCAGTTCCCTTTTCAGTGAAAATCTCTTCAGCAAAATGAACCCTAGTTATCGGTCAACAACACAGTGAACTCAACACACATAGGACGTTCCTCGATAGCATATTTTCTTATTCATACTTCTATTCATCCTGTTACTTATTCTAACCTATCCAAATAACCAAGTTTAACACATTTCGAGAAACTGCGGGAGATACCGCAGCAGTAACTTTTAACTGAGTCATCCGCTAATATCCTGGTCAAAACGAATGCTTTTTACACTCTGAAATTGTTGCATTTGTGTGTAGCACATTTTACCAGTCCCTTTTGTGCATTTAACCAGAGACCGAAGTAAAAATTTGGCTGAAACGCTGATAAACAGTCAACCCAAAGGCGAAATCAAGAAAAAACTTAAGGGAAAACAGAAATACATTACTTTTTTGCTCATAAAATTATTCGACCGAAAAAGCATAAAGGATAAAGAAAGAAAGTGAATAAAATAAGGTGGAAGAAGAGGAAGGCATATGACGAGGTTGTAATGGGGTGAACGAAGAAGGGAGAAAGTTCCTAGAAGAAACTCGAGAAAAGTAGAGAAATGAGATTCAAACCTACGTCACATTGACAGACTGAGCTGTCACGGTTTAGTAAGGGATATAGATTCCAGCACTGCCCAAATGAAGTACTCGTTTTTCCCTCTCAGGATACATTTTTGACTTTGCCAAGCTTTACTCGAATACGTCCATTTTTTCAAGATGCAAATACAGGTATGCATTCACATGTGTAAGTGTATGTGTGTGGAACAATATTTTATTTCTATGTATAAATGAATATTTATACATAAATGGCTGTGGCTTGACACCCCCCGCCACGCGCCCTTGCAGTGACTTTTCGGATATTTTGTAGATATAGATGGTGGTGTCATTAGGTAATCATCCAACATTGGTAGTTATTTAACAATTCTTGTCAGAGATCCTAATCTGAAAAAGAAGTACTGGACCACTGACTCACCCTTGAGGGACGCCGTCGGCTGCTTTCATGAAATCGCAACGTATTCCATCCGATACTAATACTTATTGTTATGCGCTCAAAGGGTTAAAGACGGGCGGTCACGACCCCGCTCTCCGCTCCACACCTCCGCTCTCGTCATACACCCACTCGCATTCTTTAGACCGTTGGCTGTTTCCATGCCGCATTCCATCAGAGGGCGATATTGCGTTAATTGGGCGTTCATAGCGCTTCGTGTGAACGCGCGCTGGGAACGCGACTCGAACAATGGATTCACGTTAGTTTCCTTTCAGCGGAGCCGCATATTAACGTGAAGGAATAGAAACATTCGGTCCTCATAACGTTGTTTCTTCTTCAGATGTTTCCGCTTAGTAGAGGTCGCTACCAGGGGGGGGACCTGAATTCATAACTATACACAGCGCGTGAAAGAATAGTTGTCAAGATATTCGAATGAAAAGGTTACGGAGAGGTATCAAGCGTTATAAGCCTCATCTTAAATGCACCTCGAGTATTTGGAATATTATCTTCTTCTTACTTATAAATTCTGAATGATCTGTCTCGTAATGGCTGTCGTATAAATAATTTTGGTAAATTTTGATTCCCTTTTTTCGCATAGCAAATAAATAATTTATTCGATGAATAAATCCTTATTTTGAATTAAGTCCTGATCATGCATGTACACAAATTTTCACGTGATTTGATAGTTTTTGTGCTGAATGTTTTCCCCTTTTCCCTTCCTCTCCCATATCCTCCCTTATGACTTATCCTTCCCACCTGGTGCTTGCACCCCCTGCCACACACCTTTCTGGTGGATTACGGTGTACTATATTTATGTTGGTGTCGATTATCCGGAAGGACTTAATTTCAGAGTTGAACTGGAAAAAGAGAAGATTTGCTTGTTGCGTGTTGGATTGCTACGTGAAGAATTAATTATGACTGCTTGTGGCGTGTTACGCGTGAAAATTGTTACCTGAAGGATTAATCATGAATCAGCAGGAGGGAGACATATTATTACTGGATACTTTGGGTTGTGAACCACTTGGACCAGTAAGATTACAGACCATCTCAATATTTAGCCTTAATAAAGATACAGCGGTCCAGTACACTGAAGGAAAATCAGTAGAAACGTATTACTTTGATTGTTCATATACATGTACATCTACTCATTACCCCGCAAGCCATCGAAAGGGTGGGGATGTCAACGTTAGGTTTAGATGCACAAATATGAGTTAATACACCCATTCTAATATTTGCTCATATACACAAACACTCAAACACATAGACGCATACATGCGACTAAACTTTGACTAAATCATTGTATTTTGGCATTTAAATTATAACACCATAAACGACCGATCTTCCTTGCACAAGGGATATATGTTTCCCTCGCAACCAGTCCCTACTGCAAATTTAGGCAATATTACATCCGTCGTTTTGAACTACCTATTAAATAAAATTGTAAGAAACGAAAACACTCGCAAACTAATCTAATGGCTGGAGACCGTACACACCCTGCCGCGCACACTAAAGGCATTTCTGAAGGTAAACTTTTTGCGTGTGATAAATTATCACGAAGCTGTCCACCGGCGAGAGTGCGACCGAGAGGAGAAAGTTAACTTTCTCTATATCCTTGCCTGCATTTGATGGCCATTGATGTAAATGTGCTAAATGTTTTTTGGACACTACATCAGCGAACCCAATCCATGACCTTGGATATGTCAGGTTGGGCGAACAACCCCTCCGTCACCAACAACATTGTATCAGGACTGAGCGAAAAAATTCCTCATGGTTTGAAATGACGTATTTACATTCCATTTGTACATTTAGCCTAAATGTTGACCCACAATTATCCATTACGCTGAATGACTTAGGCTCTGCATAGATGTTTCACGAAAATAGTGAAAGGGAAAGAAAGACAGGTAAATCTTAGCATTTTCCTACCCTTTCAACGATTAGAATTCAAGTCTCCCGCGATGGTGTGTTCTATTGATTTATTATTTATTTTCTGGTCCGATCGGTTCTTATTTTTACCCACTCGAGTTTTAATATTCCCCCTCCGTGTCCAAAATAATCTAGAACGTCCTGTATGTCGTGTAGAATACATTTACGTGTACACTTCGTGTAGTGTGACTCGAATATTCGTCGGCTGAACGAACGTTTCGGGGATATTAAAGCGATGGAATTTTAACTTTCATCAAAATTGCGAGGTGGTTTTTCTCCTGAAAAATAAAATGTGACCTACAGCCAAGATGGGTCAATGAGCAATTAATTGGGGGGAAGAGACTGGCGGACTGTCAATCGTGTTGAAACAACACATTCCGTTTATTTAATTAATCGAAATATTGGGTTTCCCCGTTTTGTTCTCTTTAGTTATGACAGCCAATTCTTCACCTTCGGCGATGTTGTTACCGAAAAAAATGTCGTCGGATAAATGAATGCTTGTCTTGGGCAAAGTAAATGACAGAGTGTAAAATTATGCTCCGTCCAATTTATTTTGGTGTAAAAAATGAAACTTAGATATGACAAGACAGGTGTCAATGCAGACTTGATTCAGGTGGCTGTGTACTTACAATTTTATAAAGTAATTAAAGAGTTCAGATCAAGGTATTCTACCCGTTATGGTAGGTTCTGTACAGTGCCTACATACTATTACGCCTTTTTCCGTCAAAATTAACCAGGAAAATGTAATTAATTTTTCTTCAAGATCACTTAGCATCACTTGGATTGGACACCCTAATGGGGCCAATATGTAAGATATCATACGTAAGATATAATATGTAAGATATCATACGTGCATCAAAATATCTGCCTGATCCTTGCAGTCCTTCCTACAATGGTTTGCTGCCATGTGGGCCTTAATCAGAGGCCTAGTTCGTTGATAATACTCTTTCACGCCAGTAATCCCACTATCCTTCCATCTCACTTCGCACAACCCTAAAATATCTACATTCCCTCTCTCCATCACCGGTTTCGTATTCTCTAATTTCCCTGTCCTCAGCATCGCCATAATATCCCAAATCCCTATCATCGCTGGTGGTTCTGGCTCTCTTCTTTGTCTTCTTAGTTGCTATGTTGCTTGGTTGCCAGTTCCATCATTGGTTCATGGAATAATAATTGCGGTGGTTCTCTATTCCATTCCTCATTGGTGTTTGTTACCGTGACACAATAAATCAAATGGCCGCCCTACTGGAATCAATCTTTGCAGCCGCCTCACTGGTGAACTACCTTTCGTCTCGTTCCACCCTTCAAATTCTCTGGCATAAGTGATCATACCAGGAGCAACTGTAATTAATCCCACCGGTACAGCTTTAGGGGTCAACTGAAGGCGAAAGGCTATCCACAATACCTAGGTCGTATTCCATGGGAAATGGGAGGGGGGGTGAATTTTTGATAAAAAAGAGGGTGACGAATAGGTAGGTTATGAAAGGTTTCGGGCTGGATGAAGCGACAGGTTAAAATTATGATGGAAGTGCGATACGCTGATTTGGTCATGTCGAATAATACTTTACTTAATCACCAAAAGCATAATCGAGGAGAGTGAGTCGTATGAAATGGAAAGGGATACAGGGTTCGTCCGGAAAATAAGTGTACTGATTTTTTCCCGCCACTCCAGGCGCGCCCAGCACCGCTCTGACGGGCTGCGATTGGAGGGGAGTATGTTGGCAAGCGACGCTGAAAAAGGCAGTCGGCTCTGAGCTGTGGTGTAGTGAGGAGCTCTGTTAACGCGAACCTCCACGCTCGACCCACGTCACGGAACGCGATGCCGAAGTTTTTGGAGCAGCGTTATTCCATCAAATTTGCGGTAAAGCTTGGGAAATCGTCTACCGAAACTGTCGGTATGATTAACCAGGCTTACGGGGGGTCAGCCATGTCCAGAAACATGATCTTTCGATGGCACAAGATGTTCGTGGAGGGCAGAGAAGAGGTCGACGACGAACCAAGGCCTGGACGCCCATCAACGACACTCACCGACGAAAATGTGCGAAAAGTTCGCGATGTACTGAACTCTGATCGTCGTCTTAGTGTTCGGGTGATAGCAGAGAAGTGTAATGTGCCAAAAACAATAGTGCACGAGATTATTAGGGACTAATTACAGATGCGAAAAATTTGTGCAAAGTTGGTGCCGAAAGTGCTCAGTGATGATCAAAGACTCAATCGTTTGGAAATCGCGACACAACTTGCGGATCACGGCAAGAATGATCCACACACCATCGGACTTCTTTCTGTTCCCGAAGATAAAGAGGAGTTTGAAAGGAACGCGATACGGGACTTTGGACGCCGTCAAAGAGGCCGTGACGACGTGTCTTCGAGAGGTTCCCGATGATGCCTTCGCGGGAGCGTTCCAGGAATGGGAACGCCGCTGGAACAAGTGTATTGACTCACAAGGGTCCTATTTTGAGGAATATTAGCTTAAGATATGTAAAAGTGTAATAATTTTTTTTCCTGAGCTCAGTACACTTATCTTCCGGACGAACCCTGTAGACCAAGAATGTGTTTGGAGAGACTCATTCAAGATAAGAACTGTTGATAGTCTCATGCTAAGACGAGGGAGTGTTTGAAATAACGTACGAATGTGTCATAGGCGAAAGAGGTTTTCGAGGGCAGAGCAGTATTGAAGAAAATAGTGAAAAAGGGATGCTTTTCATTCTTCATCTAAAACCAATCTTTTTTTTGACTGAACCTACCATTGAAGAAAACCCTAGGAGGTTATTTATGTCCCTAACGTAATGAATGACGTTACTGCTATCCTTCTGATATAAATTGTTTGAATGAAATTCCCTTGATATTATCCTTTTTAAGGGGGTATGATAATGGAGGGGCGGGGTAAAGGAATATGAAAAAAGGAAACTTTTAGCTTTGAAAAATTAACGAATAATTCAATTTTAAAAGCAGTCCCTGTTGTACAAGACGCGGCGACACACACGAATCTAAATCGCTCACAGACGCAGGGGTTTGCGGGAAATTTTCTTCCGTCGTTAACGAGCCGCCTTTCACGCTTTTTATACAATAAGCAATCACAAATACGCATTCACCCCACGTTTGGATCTGTGAAACACATTAGTCCGCACGAGTTTAAATCTTTCAAAGACGCAGGGCTCGTAGGGGTTTCTCCTCTCAGTAGTGACCCGCCACTCGTAATTATTATACGGCCAAAGATTAAAAAAAAAATTTTTTTCATGAATTTAAAAACTTCTTTACACTCGAAGTAGGGTTTGTGAAACACAAAGAGACTCCTCGAGCCTCAAATCAATGGTACGTATATCTGGTGTACCTCCATCATTAACGTCACGAGTCGGGTAAGGTATTTAAGTTTATCAAAGAATGTTTTAAGTATTCAAAATTGGCGACTGAAATTTTTCATCACAATTTCGTGATTTTTCAATGTTTCAAAACCGAGGTACAATGTCGAGTGGCCGCCATGTCCTAAGTCAATGGACTCGGTGAACACTTGAGAAAGCTTAAAAAAAAAAAACACTGACGAGTGAAAATTTCGACTAAATTGGCGGCTCATGCCTTTTGAACCTGGTATATATTCTGAAAACGAACGATTCAACCGATAAACGTGCTGGAGTTCTCTCCAGAGTTTCTGTTTGCGCACTTCCCCCTTGAAAAACGGTCTTCCTTCCGTTAAAAAACACGAAATCTATGTGTGTGTGTGTGCGCGCGGACATCCGGAGTAAATATCAATGTTTGACTCTTCCATGTTTACCCAAAAAGAGTGTTGAATTTTCTGCTTTCAACGCCGTTATGGCGTATCTACTTGCGTAAAAGTCAAGAAAATTATTTGAAACCTATACCAGCATTCGGTGAGCAAAAGCGACGCTTCACAAGGGATGCGAAACTAAGCTTGCCAAGATTATCGAAACGCGTTTGAATTTTTCGCTAAGTATCGTCCCAACTAGTTTCGATCCATTTTATCGCTTTCATGTCACTTGAATATATAGTAGTTAGATGCATTTAACTTAGTTTGAATATAAAATGTAAAAATATATGAAATTATACTTGAAAGTGGAAAATTGCAAAATTTTTTCACAGCGTTACGGAACATTAACACAACACTATATCCTGTATCATATCGTATATATTATGTCAGAATTGCTTAAATTTATACGATAGTCGCCAGAGTTTGATAATTTATCTTGATTTAATCCTGTTTTGTTTTTTGTGTATTTAATTACAGTTGCACATTTTTTATTGACCACTAAAATTTTGTGTGATAAGCTCCATTACGTGAGTTGCCTTACTTCTGAAACTGCATGTCATCCCACCTAGTTGCTCGATTAGACCACCGGTGTTAATGTATTAGATAATTATGTATTAATGTATTATTTCAGGTGTGATTGATTTATTTATTCACATCCAGGGTATTTTACCTATTAAAGGTAGGTTTTCGGAGGGTCACTATCAACTTCTACCTTATACATATCGCGAGAACTGCAAAGTAAATGTTAAAAAAATAAGTTATAATAAATTGAACGTGTGTTATTGTCCATTAGCAAAGATGAATAAATGTTATTTGGTCACCGAAGATGAGAAAGAGATATTAATTTAATTTTCCATGAGTAATGCCGTTCAAAAATTAATATTGCGTATGTGGGATGTCAAAGCGAAATAGATAATTTTTTCAGCATTGGTTATCGACGTTATGACACAGGTATTAGAGTTGAAAAGACACACTTAATGCATTTATCGACTTACACGTAATAGGCCACTATGGCAACCAACGCTTTCCAAATAAATGAATTGCATACAAAATTATAATTTTGGCAGAAAACGTAAAGGCAATTTATTTTACCCGTTTTTTTCACTGCAGTTGCCAAATATTTCTCATAAATACTTCGTATTTGTGCGCATATTTTATTTGTCGGTAGAGTATCATTGAATATTTGAATTTACAACTCTTGAAGCAATTAAATAGAAACCTGAAAAACACGTTTAATGCATCTTATTGTATCATTGTAAAAATAAGAGCAATCAGTAGGCATTAATAATATAATTAATAAGTTACAAAGTCTAAATTCATTCATTACCAATTTTATTGCCTGCCTCGTGAATTTAATAATATTACGAATAATACATTCACATCAGAAGAATAATACAATATCGGGTAAGCTTTAATGAAGCTAGGCTTCATTAGATGAATTATGGGAACGTGTAATGTAAAAGTAATAGAAAGGTGTTACTAAATCTTTAGTTAGGCTACAGAACACACGGAAAGTATCTAGGGAACATGGAGAAAACTTTAATTAGGAACTGAATGAAACACAGACTGATTAAAGTACTCGTTCTACCCTCGCACGATACACTATCATAGCAAAGTCGAACCCAAGAACCCGAAAAAATCATTTGATTGACTACTAGATTTTGCTGAATTGTTCAAGCGGAACCATTATCGTATGATGTACATAGGTATGTATATGCTCGATAGTTTTTGTATATGAATATGTATTCAAACGACTGTATAAACTAATCATTTTCAATATATATAGTATGGTACCCTAACATCCCACGCCACATATTCTTACGATGGCTCGCGGGATATTGTGTTGTTGTAGATGTAGAAATGATATTATTGCAACTCCGACCGTATCCCTTTCATTCAAGGTTTTGACTTGATGCGTGATTCATTTATCGATACCCCAGCAGAGTTGGAGAGCATTTAATCCGGTGTAAGAGACGAAACGTATTGACGCAGATGATACTACTACGAGAGATCACCTGACTTTTCATAAAATGAATGACCTTGTTCTCGGTCTTCTTTTTCTTTATGCGCACTTCATTATTCCATACGATTGCATAATTATAGGTTGGCGTTCCACCACCTCCTGTCACGTGCCCTCGTAGCGACTCGCAGAGCATGAAGTAGATGTTAGATTTCGTTTAACCAGTGCCGTCTCATTCTTGTTTAATTTTCCTCTTGGGGTACCGATTCCCATCTTAACACCACAGCCATGCATTCGCGTATTTATTGGACTTGCCAGGGATACTTACGAAGGACTGTGTGATGTTATGATAAAGCTATCAGCAGAATGTTCTCGGTAATCTGTCTTAAATGCAATACTATTTACTTTCAAACTCGTATATTATGTAGTGTAATCTAGTAACAAATGCTTCAACATTCATTGCCATGATCATAGCCGTTAAAGCCGTAATAGCCGTAGCCGTAAAAAGCCGTAAATTATTACATGACATCCTGCAAGTCACTGCTAGGTAATTTGGCAAAGGGTGAGGGACCAGACATGCAGCATCAAAAATAGGTTTTTCTTATTTGTTCGTTAAAACACATATGTGAACTAATTCAAACAATGTAGATCATGATAACTACAGTTACATACTCTACGCTTGAAGAAAAATTGCATCTTCAATCCTACGCTTGATCTCACTGATCTTATTGTCATTGCACGCTTTTAAGGAACCCATAATTATCGCTGAATTTGAGATACGGAGAATGTAGCATGCATGCGATTTGATCTATAGTTGATGTACTCCATATGCGATATCGACCATATAATCGATGTAGTATTTTGAACGATAGGGTACATCTGCGATATGGATGCTTTTTTCAAGATTGACCTAAACGCGGATATTTCTCATTGGCTCATTTCGTAAACCCACAAGTCTATTTAATAATCCTTTGTAAGCAGTCTTAAATTTAATTTTAAAATACCAAAATATCGTGAAATATGGGAAATTAACAAGTGCTGCACCATTTATTACCATCAAGAGACTCCGAATGTTCCAATTGCAAGAAATTGTAAACTGAATTGTTACTCTGAAAAACTTTCCCCGAAATTTCGCCTCGTCATTACTTGGTCGTAATATGGATATTTGTTTAAAGTCGGCTTTTTATATTTGACTGTTTAAATTGCAAAGCCTTAGATAGCTCTTTCTTAAACACAATTACTCCTTTATTCCTCCGGTTACTAGCGCGGAAGGGTCCACGTGAATACCAGACTCCAACTCTTTCACATCCATCCGTACTCAAATCTCCCTTCCGCACAGCTTCCTTCTCCTTCCCAAAACGTAGGCTATTTTTACATTCCCTTCCGAGGAAGAAAAAAATACGTGCAGCCTGGCCTAAATCCCTCAAATCTCAGACGACAAGACCCCAATGCACCACCACCCCCACCGCATCGGCGGCAGGTGGGAGTTCACCTATTTGGAAC
Organism: Hetaerina titia; assembly: GCA_037158775.1. NCBI lineage: Eukaryota > Metazoa > Arthropoda > Insecta > Odonata > Calopterygidae > Hetaerina > Hetaerina titia. The sequence continues at coordinate 80,632,170 of CM073774.1, read as the reverse complement.
GGTCAAGAGGGAAGGGTAACCCTTCCCCCTCTCCTCCGGTTCTTCTTGCCATCTGTCTCCTTCCACCCCCACCACCACCAGATCGCCCATCGGCCGAGAGTGTCAGACGCCTTTAATGAGAGACGAAAAAACAATCAATTGCCGCCTGGGCTGGAAAAACGTCTGGGACCCAGAACTGGACCCTGGGGTACTCCTTAAGTGAGCTCGAGGAGATGTTCCCGAAACAAGCTCCTCTGAGGCAAGACACGCATCCCTCTTCTGAACTATCGTCTCATTATCTCCCTCACCCAATCGTCGCCGGGCACGACCCCGTCTCCACAAGGGCCACCACCGCATGTCTCCAGACCCCTTCCTCCCCAAACCACCCTCCTTCGTCGCACATATACCCACCATTCTCTCCACTGCACCCGCCTACCGAGCACGACTGCTACCTTTCCAAACCCCCTTACCCACTCGGTCCTCACAACCACCCTGCCAGCCATCGCCTGGCGCGAGGTTATTTCTCCACCCCCGTCGGCCCCAACCGCACGGCGCGGCGGCCGGCGGGTGCCCGTTGCCTTGTGGGTTGTCGCCCCGCGTCCTCTCAAACCCTCCCCCGCCCCAACGACAGTCTCGTGTCCCTCCGACTCACCTTCCCCCTCCCACAAAACACACTTCGGAGCTCAAAACCTTTTTAAGAAGTAGGCACTATATGGCTTTCCGCGGGTGGAGGAGGAAGGCAAGTGTGTCCATGTCGCTCGGCCCTAAAAAGTTTTCCTCTCCCTCCCGAGGGAAAAGTTAGACGACGAGCATTAAAAGGGGCGTCATTGAGGCGGCCTTACCACGTCGGGTGGAATGCGGTGAAAAATAAAGAGATACCCCCTCGACTCAACCTGGTCTGAGGGAATATGACCGTGGACAGTCCATCATCTTTAACCCTTAACTTATTTATCTTACCACCACTAGGTAGTCTTGCATGCGCACGGACGTATTTTGCACACATAGATCCCATAGTGCAATTTTAACTGTTTTAGAAATCATTTCCATCACTTGAATCGTTTATTTAGCGAAGTTTCCCCATTGGCACTTTAAAATTGGTGCGTGTAACAAAACATAAAGAGCAAGAGATGTATGTATAGAAAACATCGGCAAGGATATGGTAAAAAATATTTTAAAATGTTGAAATTAGAAGGTCCTAATTACTTATCGTAGAAGTGTGGCTTCTGTGGTATATAGATGTATGTGTTTCAGGATAAAGAAAACCGATCAGGGAAGTCAAGAAGTGAATTTAGAATAGAAGAAAGGCGGGAAGAAAATTGAGCTTTTAGTAAGTGGCAACCTACGAATGAGCATATAGATTAGGGAGTGACTACGGGTAAGTCGAGATGGTATCCTGAAATTAGCGAGAGAAAGCAGTTGAGGGCTGTCGGTGAATGAGTTAAGCATCATTCACATTAAAGTCTTATCTTGTAAATGAACTTTAAATCTGTCTTAAGCTTACCGTTGGGAAGATTACATATGGAGGGAGTGAATAGAAGGGCATTTTTGGACATGTTGCTAAGATGGGGCAACTTTCATTTCAGTATTTTACGAAAAAATTAGTCATGCTGTTAAAGAGTTTTGCGGTTAGATGTAGCCTGACATCGTCCATAAGGGAGGACGGGCAACAGCGGAACAAACTTATTTAGGGGAATATTTCTACTATCCTTTCCTTATTATGTTCGAATTCAACCTCATTAGGCCTGGAACTACTCAATTTGTACAGTTGAAAAGTTCGATTGCTGTGTAAGGGGATCTTTTATTTGAGTGAAGTGGGAAAGGAGGTCTAGGAGAGACATGATTTTATATTTAATTTCTTGAATATGATCTGACAAATTTATTTTAATTTAGTGTATGTGATAATACGCCAAGGTTCTTTACCGAGGATACGTTGTTCATTTTTATGGAATTAAAGACGGAGTTGAGGTGAATGGGGGATTTTTTGTAAAAAGATAGATAGAGGACTGAATTTATTTGAGTTGAGATTTAATTTCCATAAATTTCACCATTCTGTGGCTCAACATATCTATTTCCGGCATACATTTAAGCAACACTTATGTTTGATGTTGAATGTCTGGTGTGGAGTCACCCCCTGCCACATACACTAGTGGTAGCTTGTGTGGTCCATATTAGTGTATGTAGATGGGTGATACATGGATACATGGTCTCTTGGCTTCGAAGCGTAAGTTCTGCTGTATGAACCTACGATTTTTTTCCGGTTACACCTTTTCTTTCAAAGTGCAATTCATGGCAGACAAATTTTCATTTTTTATAATTCATTTTGAACTTCCTTTGAAATCATTTTCGCAAAAAAATTTAGTGAACAATGTAAATGACAAATTTCTTAAGCCTTTGGAGAGATGGAGTGGACCTTCTTATTTAAAAATAATTTAATAAATCCACTGTTATTCGAATCGAAAATGGTGTTCCGTATATTTGCGGTCCCAGAATTTACGGGAAATTTTCATCGTTTTCAAAACTTAGCTCTCTATTTCCTTTTGAATTTTCAGGGATGTGAAAATTATTTTCGCCGAAAGATAACAGAATTGATTCTTAGAATTGCATAAGGAAAAGGAGGCTCCAATGTATAAACCGGATACTGACCTATAAGCATTGTCTCTTGGGCCGTTGATAGCAAATGACCATAATTTCTCTATCCCAGTGTTTACGTAATTTGCCCCGTGATAGCAACCACAGGTGAAAGATACTCCACAAAAGGTAAACTACAGGAAACTTTAACGGTTGCCCTCATATCGCAAAGTCTCGTGACATTTCTGGTTCTTCATTAACGAACTTCACGACTGCGGAAAACATAACTGAAGTTTTCAGAAATGTCGAGAAGGGTGTCAACCTTTGCGCCGGCGTGTAATGAACGCGCGAAAGTGGAAAAGTTTTCGAGTGCAGTTTCAGGAGACGCCATTAAACACCACGGAGGACTTTCATGCATCGGTGTACGTATATCTGGTCCCGTCAACTTGGTGCTCCTTGGCGTCTAGTGGTCGTGGACAACCTTTTGTTCAACATGCGGAGAATAGACTGGCGTGCTTGGTTGGGTGGGGAAGGGGACACAAAGGAAGGAAGAAGATCCAGGGACACCTGTACGGATAAAAAAGCGGACTTCCCTCGTATTCCATCCACGTCCGTCCCACCCTTTCGCCACACAGCGTCTCGCGTACATACAGAAGAACGTGGACACCCAGCGTCGACGCCGCCCAGTTATCAACGGAAATTTTTCCCTCCAACGGAGACCCGGAGAGATATCAGTCCCCCACTCCTCTGCGTTCTAGAAGTCGTCGTGAAAGTCGTAATTGTGAAGCCCCTCACCCAACAACTCCCCCTGCACTATCTCCTCCCCCGCAACCCCCCCCCCGCCGCCACCCCAGCCCGGCTGCCAGGCAACGCTTTTAACTCATAGCAACCGCGTTCTCACGAGTCTTTTCCATTTGGCTTCGCCTTTTCTCGCTTGACTGATATCTTCCACGCGCCACGACACACCGGGGGAACGTTTCCGAGGCAAATGGTTTAGTATAATCATGCAGTCCGCTCTCTGGGGGCCCGAAAAGGGGTGTATAAGGTATACCTATAATACCCGATTCCGGTTGATCAGTCGCGGTCGAAGATTTTTCGAGAGGGGAGTCATCTCTTTTTTTTTACTTTCTTCTCTACGGGAGAGTCTGTCGCGTCCAAGGCACATGGGGGAGGGTGCGTGAAGGATGATGGGAAGGAAAAACGCTTCCCAAGGATCCTCGGAACAGCAGGGAGATATATACTACACTATATATATTGTATATATGCATGGTTAGAGCATCCGTCCAGCAAGTGGAAAGATCCGGTGTTCGAGTCCCGGTCAAGGAAATATTTTTACACTACTGGTCTGCTTCATTCCGCCTTCTCCACCTCTCCTGTGTTCGTCTTTTATGTGTTCCTATCCCCTCTCCTATTTGCTCGCCGTATGGCGGGATTTCGTGTTTGAATGTGTATATGCATATACGAGTATATAGTATACTTACATATACACACATATGTGCATATATATGAGCACAAATTATGGATATATATGTAAAACTTTGACAGCAACAAACAATATAGGAACACATAAATTATGTGTTGTATTGTTTGTTGCTGTCAAAGTTTTTTATTCAACACTTCCGTGCGACTTCGACGAAATCATCTATATATACATATATATATATATGCCTTAACCGGTAGATTACCTAATATATATATATATATATATATATATATATATATATATATATATATATATATATATATACACATCATATGTATGCAGGTCTTGGCAAACTATTTTTAAGAGCGACGGAGGGGCGCGATGAGCCTCTCGGCTCAAGGTATTATTTCCGCCAGTTCGTGACCGTCGGACTCGGCTTCATTGCGCAACTCATTTTAACAGTCTCAAATCATAGCGTGGATTCTTTTCCTTTACCTAAAAGCTCGAGCATTTTTACGCGAGTCCATTTCTTTCTCGCTCGAGGTACGAATGGCCGTTTTAAAGTCCCATCATGTAATTTTTTTCGCTGGCGATCCCATGACTGCCACCACGAAGAGAACTAACTCCTGCTAGTAAATATATGGGAATCGCTCACCACCGGGTACGCTTAGGAAAAGAAATGTCGGTGAGCTAGGAGCGAGCGCTTCGATTTGCAAGTGCATTCGTGCCTACTCTACTAATTCACATTCGTATTTATGGAGCAAAATGAGTAAACAGATACTAACTTGCTTAGGGGCTAGTGCCAAGGAATGAATCGGCTTAATACGGAATTGAAGAAGTGTTTCCCTTTCCTATTTTCTTTCTTCTTTCGTGTTCATTTCTTAGTCAGTTAATATTGTTTTTTGAAATTGATTAAGAATCCTAATCGCTAAAAAAAGAAAATACTAATATCATAAGGTGGCATGGTAGGTCAGTGGGTAGAGCGATGGACTACTGACCGTAGGGTTTGGGATCAATTCCCAAGGACGTCTCTGGGTACCCCCAGCTTCACCCAAGCAGTATGATTAATCGTGTACCAGATCTTCCCGGGATACTATTGGCGGAAAAGGGATAGGGACTAGACACCCCACCCTGATGTGTGAATTTCACACGCCTTTGTGTTTAGCCCAAGGTCAACTCTACCCTTAACTATCAAGCTCTCGTAGTTGATAACTTTGGTTTTAATAATCGATAAATATTTCTTAAGGATACCAAGTTTTTTTTGCCTTCGTTTGCAAGATCTCTCTTCTATTGTTGATGGGACTTTCTCCACAAAATTGACAGTGGTAATTATTTTCTTTCTAAAATAGGAAAAGTTTGTTATAACTGCTAGTCCTAAATCTTAAGTACGTGATCGTAACTGGCCATGTAGACACTGCCGTATCATGCCGTTCGTTAGTATCCGAATGCCTTTATATTTCGTAATTATCATTATTAGTCATCCACGTATTAAATGTGGCTTTTCACGGCCCCTGACGACTATGATGCATCAATCATCACACCTGCCCCCTTTAGGTAACCCAACATAATTCCATCCTTCAGTTCTCCACGCCCACCTGCCTCCACGATGTCATCTTCCTTATTTTCACCCATTACCTTATGATCTCCTTTCCATCACGATCTTTTCGACACTGTCTCTCAATATCCCCTAAACCACTTTTTCAACCATTTCCTGTTTTCTCACAGCATCTTCTTCTCTTCGCTCACGATGTTTAAAACTTCAGCGTATGTCTTCCTCTCTGTAAAATTTATTTTCCCTATTATTCTCCATATTTGCATCTCATAACACTCAAATATAATCTCATCCTCTTGCCTCGAAGATCAGAACTTTGATTAATTTATATCCACCCTTCGTAATAAATTTTATCGTTTCTTTATGCTTCTTTACTAAAAATATAGCTTTCCTATCATCAATCTTCTTTCTAATACTCTTATCGCTAATGCAATACCTCCCCTAACTAATAATCTCGTCATCCGTTAGAGCAATTCAGGATTCCATGTCACTTAATTTTTATGAATGTTATATTCGAAGTATGGCCCTTGAAGTTGTGGCTTGGTGTCGAATTCCATGAGGGACAATCGATTCGCTCTGTATCGATCTTTTTCGGAATTATTCATGCTTACTCAACTTCTCGCTACACTCTTTCCTGCCAGCGCAATGCGGGACTAATTGTACGATTATTTTTCTATGTCGGCCTCCAGCAATTTTGATACGTATTTACGTGACTTGTTGGACCTCCCAATATAGCTCCCACTGACTTTTTTTTAATTTCCAAACTTTAAAAAATAGTTCGGTGGCAAATGATTCACGTTGAACGAGGTCATCGGCCTAATACTGAGATGCTTATTTTGAGAACGTTTTTGAATTTTAATTTTTGGACGGCTTAAAAAAGTTGGAGAAACGTTGTGAAATGTGTATCCAGCTTAAAGGAGATTATATTGAAAAATAAAAATTAACCCATCCAAAATATTTTTTCCTTATTACTTGTGGAACGACCGACGTATCTAAAAGTGTAAGACTTGTATTTGTAGTTGCTCCTATCATAAGATATTCAGAAAGTATTTCGATGGGTGACTGCACAGCGGGAATCCATGTAATCTCGGGGTGTGAAATTCATGCAAAAAAGGGAAAATGGCCAGTTACTTCCCTGCATCGTCTTTTGTTTCCCGAGAACTTCTGTTGTGCTAAAAATCGTTGTCCTTGGATGAAAAATTTTATTTGGCAGTAGGGTCAGGAGTAGATGTTTTCACTGACCTTGACATTAATTTATTCCTAAATCCATAATAGTAATTCTTGATAGGTAGTTGATTGAAATTCATCGAGTTTAATTCATCGGAAGTTCTTAAACGGTTGGCTATCAGAACCAATGTTTCCTAACATTGTGGTGTCGAAATGTTCGAAGAAAGTCGATCAGTTCTGCATTCAAACCCTTTTAAATACTCTCCTAGGTCTTGCTTGCCGGAATCTAATTCGGATTATTCCTTATGTGTCAGAAATAAATGCAGTTGATCTGGGCGTTTCCCTATTTCTTATCGACAAAGGAAAACAGCCGCGATGCCCCGGAATGGCGTAGAGCGCAGAGCGATTGAGAGAACGCATTCCATACTTTTTTCCATCAATTTTCAAAAAATACCTTATTGTTGGGTTGGACCTTCGCAGTTACGAGGCAACGGAATGGGTGGGATGGAGTGGAGAAACGGGAGGGAAGAAGCATCATGAATAAATTACCGCTATTACGCACAGTAAAAAAAAAAAACGGCGCGAAAACGTCAGAATAGAAATCCCCGTGGCCGCGACGAGAAAGAAAGAGAGGAGAGGGATGCCGTCCGCGTATTATATAGATATATTTTGTTTTTCCTCCCGATGCACCGTAGGAATGCGTCCGATCTCTCGCGTCCCCGTCACGTTTTCCTTTTCCCCAATTCCTCACGGGAGCGACGATCCGCGGCTGAATTTAGGCAAGTAGCATAAATCAAGCTAAACCGTTCTTTTTCCACGGACGCCTTCAAAAAAAAAAGGTTGGCGCAAAGCTTTGTCCCAGCGGTGTTTCCGCTTCAAATTATTCACCTCTTTTGCTTGTCAATATTGAAATTTATTCATTTAACACGTGCGAAATTAGGAAACGCAGTGCATGGACTAACTCCTCGGGGAGAAGGAGAGGGGGGTAGGGGAGTTATTTTTTCGCCACGAGGAAGTGGGGGTCAATAGAAGATCGTGGTATCTACTCTCTTAGAGAGTTTGAGTTTTCACTTTTGAAGCTTTTGGGGATTTATATCACACGCTCCCTTCATTTTGTTGTAAGATATCTCCAGGTGCTCATGATTTAACTTACGCATCTCACAACCGATTTCCAGAAAGCGTCCTACCTTTTCTCTTCATATTGACTGTTATTCCGGGAAAATAAATCTACGAGGTGGCTTCAAGTTCTGCCTTAGTTTTTCATCGAGACTGAGAAGAAACATTAAAAATTAAATTGAACTTAAAATGCTCGGGCACAATATACGAATGCAGATGAAGATGGCTGCAACGTATACCAGTGTACACATAGGGTTTGCATAGCTCCCTCTAGAGTGAGAAGCTTTTTCAGCACTTAAAATGGCGTAGTGTTGAACAAAAAAAGGTGTAGTCATCCGTTTTCCTGTACTTTCGTCGTCATCGCCCATCAAAATTCATTGTTGAATCGAGTGAGACATGGGGTGTAATGGATGTGTATAAAATCTGCGCTCGTGGGTGCGTGACACCTCAAATAAGGTCGAATAACGCTGTAATGCGACAACGAGCCTAATGAATCTCAGCCACCGATCAGCCGGTTTTCCCAGGGGGTCCAAAACTAAGCACTCTCGACCACCAATATACGAATTAAGTCTTTTTTGGACCTAAATAAGCCCTCTCTTTATAAAAATGTGCACGTATACGTCTTCAGGGATATTATTTTGAGAAGTAATCGAACTTTAAACTTACTGGTCTAAGCTTGAAGGAACCCTGTGTACAACATTACCCCTATCCAATCGGAGAAGAGTAAATAGTACACAAACAAGTACAGAGGGAAATACTCGAGAGTCTCACTTACAACAGGAGATGTTGGATAGCACAGTAGTAACATACGTGGAGCTATATTAAATAAAGTTGTCCTCATCAAAAGAATAGCGAATGTGAATGAAAAAGCTAAGAAAGGGTGCTTGCTGTTAAACCACGGTCAGTCGTAATTTCCGGATCAATCCGGATGGAGAGAAAACTCCCCTATTTGGTGAAGAATCGTTTTAAAGGAGCAGTTTTTATTTTTCTAAATCGTGAATACAACTTGAAAATAAAGAAGAGGCACTAAAAATTCTTAAACTGCGGAAGAAAAAGACATACTCGTATAAATCAGGGGTATGGACCAAAGGGCAATTATACCTAAGGAGAATAAGCATGTGCCTTCAGAAATTTGGTTGGCTGGCTGGCTATTTGTATCGGTAGGCCATGATAATCGGATGAAATGATAGAAATATATCTCGGGTTGGACAAATTCAAACATGTAGATACCTATTCTTTCTTTTCTTGCAAATTGTGTGATTTAAACAGGAGCATGAATAAACCCCTCTCTTACCAGATGTAACGTACCTTTAACCATGAAAATCGTACAAGACATGTAGAATGTAAACGTTAGTCCCAAGCGATCCAGCTCCAAAACTTTAATCACGCATTTGGCAAAGTTTTCACACATGGTCAAAGAGTCTGATGAGAAATTTCAAGAAACTGCGGGAGATGCCGCAACAGTAACTTTTAACGGAGTCATCCCCTAGCATGCATTTCATTGCAACAATTTCGTAAATGTGAATTATTTTTACGCTCTGAAATCGTCGCAATGGTCTGATGAGAATATTGACAATTTTAGCCACTGAAAACAGGTCAACAACATGCATGAGATTAATACCACTCGTAGTTGCTGCAGAGTTTATGCGTTTGGAAAGAAAGCAGTGTTCAATACACAATATAATGTCAATACATAATGTCCTATATAATGTTAATGACACGTTAGTGCCGTTTCAATAAATTTATTATTTCATATTCAGCGGTCATGATGGAGACTTTTATCGTATTCAGTTTTCAAATACAAAATGCCTTTTGCCAGTTAATTCTCAATCCATTTATTCATAAATTTTTAATATATAGACTGAGAGCGGAATGAATAGTGTCCAATCATAATTTGGGGGTCATCATCTCCTTAACGGAGGAAACTCCGAAAATATGAATGGGAATGGGAGGATTTCATATATTTTCACAAAAACAGAATTGTTACAGTAATCAGCGAAATGCGATACTCGTATTTGTTCAAAAAGCTGCGGCATTCCTTTATTTTTTATTTAGTGTTTTTTTCTGGGGCTGAGAGCATTGTCCAGAAGGCTGAATGTTTAATGCATCGTTTTTAAGATCAAATTACGAGAAAACTTGCACAGTAATGTACAGTTATCAAATCCTCAACATGAATAAATCTGTATTCAGAGATAAAGCTGTGGTATTCGGTGAAAATTTCCGGGAAACATGTTGAACTAAGCGAAAGCGTCAGTTTCACGATTTTCACCCTGCAATGAAAGAATGTCTGCTGGGATAACTCCGGCACTGTTCGATCCGCGATTTAATTTTGAAAATGATACCGTAGAATTTTGGATCAATTTATATGGACGCAATGAAGACTCAGCCTTGCTTCCGACGCTCTGGTTGGTCATTTAGAACCGCGATAACACCCGAACTAGAACTGAATTCCACCGTTATTGCAGGGCGCGGTATTTTGACGCGGTTCCGTTAACATGCTTTGATCCTGAAACCCTTTGTGCTCAGATTTCGAAAGCTTGCGAAATATCATTCTCCGGAATGAAAGAGTTGAATTTGCCTGAGTTTCGCAAGCAAACTGGTCGAAAAGCAAACTTCGCAAGCAAAACGTGCATCTCTCTGTTTGGTAAAACTCACCTGTACTGATCGGCTATCAACTAATTTTATCGGCATATACTTTTTTCTTTTTCTTCTTAATCTTATTTTAATTTGCCATCATCTTCTTCGGAGAATTTATAAGAAGAAGAGAACAGATAGCAGGTTAAATTGTAAAAACATGAATTTAAGATTTTTTTAAATTTCACATTTTCATAGCACTGTAATGGCGGATTTTTTAAACTGTTCCTTGAGATAAGAAATTGAGCGTAGCATGAAGGCTTTTGAGATGTAAGCGTGGCGGACACTGAAGGAAATAAGTTGGACAGAGGAAAGGACAAATGCCAATGCAAGGTTTTAAATAGGGTGAGAGAAGAGAGGGAGTTAATTACTAGAAGATATAAACAGACAGGGACAGTGGGTGGAGGGCATATTGAAAGGTAGTTGAAAGTTGAAGGTCATGATAGAGAAAAAAACATTGGGCAAGTGGGATAGATAATGTGAGAGAGTAAACTTATTTGATAGCATGAAGATAGACAGCAGTTACGAAGAAGAAATGAAAAATGAAGCAACGCAGGGCAAACAAGATAATGTTCTACGTGATACTTAAAAGATAATAGACATAAGGGGCCGTCCAAAACCAATCTTCAAATAGATATAATACCTTGAATGAATCATTACCCTGGGTTATAATCCTTGGATTGATCTCTGGCACACCTTTACGATCTAACTCGCTCTATGAAAATCTCTTCATTGTTATACGATTCCTGTAGGTGACGTCTTGCTGCTCGTTCAACATTCTGTTTCCTGATGACAAGAAACTGCGGGAGATGCCGCTAAAGTAATTTTTTGACGGAGTCAACCGCTAACATGGATTACAATGCAATATTTGGAGAGTGTAAAAACCATTCACCTTGTTCATCATTCTGTTTCCTCTGTAGCTCTTCTTCCCTTCCATCGTGATTTCATTAAGATCTTCAGTAAACTTTTTCTTAACTCTCTCCATTATTTTTTTTCCCTAAAACTATATCTTTTCCCGCTCTCCGAAGGAATTCGCGGTGATTGTCGCTCGATCAGTACTCCAAATGTGCATATTTATTCTGCAGATTTCGCTCCTAATTTTATTTTATTTTTTTCAACTGTCGTCCATGCTAGAACAAATCGTAACCCGTCACGTTAAAGTTTTTCTGTGAACGGCTTCACGTACCCTTTCGATTGTTCGCGGGGTGACATTTATTTGGATGTAGTGGGGTAGAAGTAGAAATGCTGGTGACCTAACATCCCCTGCCACACGTCCTTGAGACGCCTTACTGGATAGTGTATGTTATAGATGGCTCTGGCTTGTATTATGAGCCTTAAATACACGTTTTCCTGAATGAATACACCATGTCTAGGACGAGTCCCAACACTTCCGTTTGTAGTGATCCTTCTTCCGAGATAACGAAATCTACTCGTCCATATGTCTCCTTTTCTGATTTTCATTTAATGACCCTCTTTCTTTCTTATGCTACGGAATATTTTTTCAGTTTTATACTTGTTTATCTTGGCATACTTTTCCATCTCTTATTTATTTCATCCTTTCGTGGTTTTCTTACTTATCTCATCTTATCTCTCTCTCCCTCTCCTTCTATTCCGAAATAGCGATTTTCTCCTTAGTTAATGGGTGAGTTACGTCTTACCTATTTCCACTTCATAATTTTTATTACCTGTTGGAAACGAGTAGCAAACGGGGCCATTAAACCTTCTTCGCGAGTCAAAAATGATGAAACCAGAGAGATTCCACTTTATCGATCATTTTAAATTCTTTCCCTCTTGGTGTTTGAATTCATTCCGAGATGGTTAAAAAAAGGCTTTTTTGGAGAATCCTCTTTTGTTCCTTCCAGGGAATTGACTAGAGCAGTTGTCACATTAGCTTGAGGATCATTCCGTAGAAATATCTCAGAATATTCAGTGGGTGAACTTGCTTGTCGTTGACAGACAGCTGCTGCCAAGAGTTGAATTAAAAGTACGTTCGATTACATCACCTCCTAAAAAAAAAAAAGATTTGACATAATATTTAATTTGCATGCCACCTCAACATCATCTATTGATGATGCTGAGGTGGCATGATCTATTGAGGCAGACATCCTCATCTATTAGTTGGAGATCGAATCTTCGACCAACTATATCAGAAGTAAGTTCTGCGAATACTGAGAGAAGGAATTAAGATCAGTGAAAACTTTGGAAGAAGGGGGGTGGAAAAAGTATTTGGGAATATGTATATAGTGCTGTAGAGTTCGAAAACTTGGCCATTGAGATTATAGAATAAGCGTGGACTACGTAAAAGCTTTTGATATGTGGATGTGGAGGAGAATGGAAAAGGTCAAATTGACGGAAATTCGATCTGGCCTAAATCCCTTCTCTACCGGAAGATTCTACTGTGCAGCGAAGCCGGTAGAAATAAATCTCTTCATTCCATGGAAACGTAAAATATTTCTTCGCATATCTTTCATGCATCATGAATTTTCACAATATTTCGGCCTCAGCAATTAACTACATATTTTCCTTACTCCGTAACCCACCCTGGCCATATTATTATTAGGTAATCTACCGGTTAAGGTAGGTTTTTGGATGGACACAACTATCAAATAAACATTTTGTGACTCCCCACCTAGCAAACTAATCTATATCAGGTCCCTCTTCATCTCGGTGTACTTCTTTCCTCCCTTCATCCCGTCCAACATCCCTATCCTGTTCCTACCCTTACCTCGCTTGCCCAACATTCTCCCCTCTATTACCCTCTTCAACATTCCACTACCGCTCAATACGCCTTTCATCCATTTTTCCTGCCTCCATAGGATTTCTCTCAACAAACCCCTCTCCTCACCCACCATTTCCAGTACTTCCTCATTTGTTTTCCTTTCGGTCCATTTCACCTTCTCCATTCTTCTCCACACCCACATTTCAAAAGCCTCCAATCTACGTCTATCCTCCTGCTTCAGCGACCACGTTTCCGCGCCGTACATAGCTACGCTCCATATCAGAGTTTTTACGAGTCTTGTCTTAACATCCCTACTCAACGTCCCCGTCATAAACTCCCTCCTCCTTGAGAAAGCCTCCTTGCCTAGCGCAATTCTTCTCCTTACGTCCCTACCACTTTGACCGTATTGGTCCAAAACACTTCCGAGATATGTAAACTGCTCTACCTGCTCTATTTTTTCCCCGCCTATTTTAATATTTAGCTTAGCCTTTTTCTTTCTGGAAAATCGCATAACCTTTGTTTTATTAATATTGATTCTCATCCCATATTTATCGCACTGAACCTCCAATTCACTCAACAATGCTTGCAACCCCTTGGCTGACTGAGCAACTAATACTTGGTCATCAGCAAACCTAACCGATTTTACGAGTTCCCCTCCGACTTTCATTCCTACCTCCAGTTCTTCCCATGCCTCTTTAATCATTTCCTCTACATATACGTTGAACAGTACCGGTGACAATGGGCAACCCTGCCTTACACCTCTTCCTAACACTGCCCATCCAGACTCTCCGTTCCCCACTCGCACCTGAGCAGTCTGAGACATGTACAGGTTGCGGATCAGTCTCCTGTCCCTCCAATCCATTCCTATTTTCTGCAATACACGCATTAATTTTTCCCAATTCACTCTATCAAACGCTTTTTCGAAATCTACAAAACAGGCAAAAACGTCCTGATTGTATTCTATATTCCTCTCGACTAGTGATCTCATTACTGCAATGGCATCACGCGTACCTCTTCCTTTCCTGAACCCAAACTGATCATCCCCTAAGTAATCATTTGCCTTACTCTCTATCCTTTTGTTGATGATCCTGAGAATAACTTTAGCTGCGTGGGATATCAAACTTATTGTTCTGTAATCCTCACATGACGAAGCCTTTGCCTTTTTTGGAATAGGAACTAACACCGATCTCACAAAATCTTCCGGCCAGATTCCTTCCTCATAGATACTACGAATCAGTCCATATATGGCCTTTTTCCCACCTTTCCCTAACCATTTCAACATTTCTACAGGAATATTGTCCACCCCCACAGCCTTATTTGCTTTCATCTCCTTTAATGCCCTTTCTATTTCATCGTCGAGTATGCCTGGACCTAAGCTATCTTCTTCTACGTCATGTTCCTTTTCTATGTCTAACCTTGTCGGCCTAAGTTCTTTACCATACAGTGTTTCTATATATTCCTTCCATCTCTCTTGGATTTTTCCTGGTTCAACTATTATCTTACCCCATTTATCTTGAACTGTTAGCACAGCTCTTGCCTTTTTACTTCCCGATAATAGCTTAACCTTGCTGTATAGAGCACCAATTTCACCCTTCTTCTGTAAACTTTCCATATCCTCGCATTGCGTTTTCCACCATTCTTCTTTTGCTTTATTTGTGGCCCTTCTCAATTTATTGTTTAACTCTTTGTACTTCATTTTGCCTAACTCTGTGTTTACATTTTTCCATCTTCTTCTCTCATCCATCTTCGCAATCATCTCATCCGTTACCCATGGTTTCCTTATCCTTTTCCCGTTAACGGTTCCTATAGTGTCTTTAGCGGCTTCCAATATCCCTTTCTTGATACATTCCCATTTTTCTTCGATAGCACTCAGTTCTTTACCGTCATCCATCATTTTCTCTACAGCCTCCTGATACTCCTTCCTCGTTAATTCATTTACTGCTTCTAAATTCCATTTTTTAACCCGCCGCCCTTGCCTTATCTTCTTGAAACGAACATTACATTTCATAACAACTAAATTGTGGTCAGAGTCCGCATCCGCTCCTGGGAAACTGTGCGAATTTATCACACTGTTCCTAAACCTGTGCCTAACCATAATATAATCTAACTGATACCTTTCTGAGTCACCTGGCATTTTCCATGTATACCTACGCCTTTTGTGGTGTCTAAACCATGTGTTAGTGATGACTAACCCCTGTCTCCTGCAGAATTCAATTGCTTTCTCCCCGCGTTCATTCCTCGTGCCTAACCCATAGTCCCCCACCTCACCACCATCTCTTCCTTCGCCTACCGTCGCATTCCAATCCCCCATCACTATCAAATGTTTCCCTGCAGGAACACTCGCGATGATATCCTCTAACTCATCATACATCCTATCGACTTCTTCCTCCTTGTGGTTGCTCGGTGGCATGTATACCTGAATGATTACCAAGTTCGTCGGCTCTGCTTTAATCTCTACGAGTAAAATTCTATCTGTCTCTTGCTCTATGTTGACCTGGCCATAATGGGTAAAGAAATCTATTCTGAAAATGAACATATTTTAATAACGTATTCCGTCGTCTTTCATCAATACTGGAAACGTTGGGGCCTCGACCCTTCCGTGTGGCGGGCGACCGCTGACTCGCGAGGCAATGAATGGAAGTCTCTCTCCATGCTCCTCTCCTCTTTTGCGCGCCACAGGTCCACGGTCGGAGTGTGGGGTGCGTGGAGTAGTCGGGAGGGGGGGGGCGAGTAATTGCCGCCGACTTCCGTTTCGTTAGCGCAGGAATGGAGTGTGAAAAGGGAGGGGTTTCGGATGGAGCAGACCCCCTGAGGGGGTTGGGGGGAATGTTTCACTGATATAAAAGGGGCGTGGGGGAGGGAGGGAAGGGAAGGGGGTTGGGTGTTGATGTTGCACGGCCGGGCATATTAGCAAGAACGCGTCCAGCGTCGGCAGCCTTACGCGGCCGGCCGTGGGCAGGCGTTCGGGATGGTCGGTGGTCCGTCGAATGACCGGAAGTTTGACCCCGAGACCGGAAGTCCGAAAGCTCAGCGTTGTGCAACAAATCTCTAGCCGCCTCTGAAAACTCCAACAAAAGGAAGCAAGGGGTGGGGTTAGGGGAGAGAGGGGGGGGAGACAGGAGATTTTTAACTATTTCCACGGCAGGAAAGTTTTCGACGCCGCGTCCTTCTCCTCGTAACCTTTAGCCCTCAACAATGGCGCATTGCTTTTTATCCAGGCATGGCGGAGCAGTCCGCGTAAACACGGGAATGAATTTAAAAATAAAAAGGATTTTTTGACTCGAGCAAAACACAACCAAAGAAGGGAAGTTTTTATCAATCTTTCGATTGTTCATGCTGGACAACTTTTTTTTCATTTCCTTTTTTTAATTCATTCGAGTCGAGGGACACCAACGGTTCCAAACATCACCACCGCCACACCACACCACCTGTGGTGCTCTGGAGTTTGTTGCTCTCATCCTAGGCGTAAGCCAAGTGCCCATTGGATGTTTTTTTTAAAGGGCGGTTCCCCGGAAGTCGGCAAACCCCTGGCGATTCTTCCGTGTCCTGCCCATACGGCACCGTAGATTTCTTTCCCCACTACAGGATTCGTTTCTTTTTTTTTTGAAAAAAAGGGATTTTAAACAAATAGCCAAATTACCGGACAACGGATGCACTTGCCCTGAACCCAATGGCAGGATCGGAAAAATATATACACTTCCCATTGTGCGCGTCACGGTCGGGAAACATTTTTGTCCGTGACCCCACAGACGTTGAGGAGGAGAACGTTTTTCCTCACCCGGAAAAAATGAATTCTCGCTGAAGTAACTGAATAATCAGGTTTATTTCGAAGAAAATTAATTAATAAGGCATTCCGAGCACAAATGAAAAAGGAGGTGGTTTTCCAAAAAAAATTGAACGCCCAAAATTGTTGTACCAGAGTCTTCAACACAAATATCGGATGGTATGTGCATGAGTAACTCTAAACTATATCCTGGCAGTGTCCCCCAACGTGGGGCGTAGGATCCACAGAGGGGAGGCAATTGGAAAATGTATTTAGTGGAGGGGGGTTGAATAGAAACTAATCAGGCCTTAGTCACCACATTACGGACGCATTAAAAGAATAATTATTATTATTGTTTGGTATTCTATCAGTTAAGGTACGTATTTGGTGGACACAACCTAAACAGTGGGAGAAAAATACGCGGACATTCCCTTGCCCACCCTAACAAAACACAACCTGTCTTCCGGGACTAAAAAAGCCCCTCTTCAATTCTGCATGCTTCCTTCCATCCCGTCCAACGTGCCTATTCTTTTCTACTCCTTCCTCATTTGCCTAACGTTCTCCCATCAATATCACTGTCTCCAACATCCCATCGCCAATCAGAACACCCTCCATCCATTTTTCCCCTCTCCTTTCTACTATATTTCTCCCAACAATTCCCTTTCCTCTCCCCATGCCCATGCCTAGCACTTACTCATTTGTTTTCCTTTCAGTCCACTTCACCTTTTCCATTCTTCTCCACACCCACAAATCTAAAGCCTCTGATCATTCCTCAAAGACCATATTTCCGCGTCTTACAAAATACGGGCCAAATCAAAGTTTTGATCATGCTATTCTTAGCGTCCGTACTCAACGTCTCTTCTCAACAGTTCCCTCCTCGTGAAAGCTTCTTTGCCTACCGTAAGGCTTTTCCGTATGTCTCTGCTACTTTGACCCTTTTGGTCCAAAACACCTCCGAGATTCTTAAGCTGTTCCATCTGCTCTAGTCTTTGCCCTCCTATTTTAACATTTAGCTTTGCTTTTCTCTGTCTGGAAAACCGCATAACCTTTGTTTGGTTTACCTATTTAATATATGGTAGTCTACCAGTGAAGGAATGTTTACGGATAGACCTTTGAGACATATGTTGAAAAATGGAAAAATAAAGTGGATGGAATATAGAAGAACGGTCCAGTTCTAGGCATGATAAGTGAAGAGTAACTAATATTGCGATCAATTGGGACCTTCGTTTTCTTAAGTCATTGAATGCCATTATAAATATATCTACCATTCCACAACACTTGGTGTGCTAGTGATTTTTGGAAATAACAGAACAAAATCTTCATGGGAAACCGTAGATGTTTCAGGGAACAAATTCGCCAACCCTTTCCTAATGTTCTACGTGTTAAAGAGGGATTATCACGGTATGGGCGCTACTCCCTTCTATCAAACCAACCTTAAGGTTGAATAATTAGCTTGGTTCATTCTTCATTACGGGTTAACAATTCGGGCATGTTTTTATAAGAGCAAAAACTATATCCTATTCTCTGTCAATCCCTTCATTCCTTCATAGTAGTCCTTGCATTAACATTTTCCATGTCCTGTTTCTCGTAATTCATCCTTGCCGAATAAGCCCTCCCTCTCTATCCTCATTCAAAAAGCTTTCGAAACAGAACTAACTGTCCCACCTGTTCTAGATAACGTTCTCCAATTTCAATGTTTAGCATAGTCTTTCGGTTTCTTCAGGATTGCATTACCTTAATTTTCCTAAACTGTGGAATGACAAATATTAATTTACAAATTTCCCCAGTATTCAATGGGACAGTGATTTTTGGGAATAACAGTACAAGAACATCATGGTATATATGAATAATTTCGTTTGGTTGATGATCATCACGGATTATCAATCTTGGGATTAGTTTTTAGTAGTTCAACAGGCTATGTTCTGTTCCCTGCCTATCCGTTCACTCTTTCATAGTAGTCCTTGTATCGACATATTCCATGACCTGTTAGACAAGACATGTTAGACAAGAATGATCCCCCGTTAGTCGTCGTGCCTCAGAATGTACCTAGTCAGTTTTTCTCTTCTGCTTGTAAGTGCCCTCTATTCATGTCCTCTCCTCGAAGTGCATGCATCCTTACTCATTTGTTACTCTTGAAGCCTTTATAGATATGGGTGCGGAGAAGAATTAAAAACAATGAAATTGACCAAAAGGAAAAAGAAACGAGGAAGTACTGGGCATTGTATGGGAAGACAGGTTTTTTTGGAGAAATTCGAATAAGACAGGATAGGTGGATGCAGGAGAATATACTTTAGAGGCAGTGGGATTTTCAAGGCAGTGATAGAAGAGCGTGGATGTTGAGAAAGAATATTAGAGGGAGGCAAAGAACAGGCATTTTGGATGGAATCAATTGAGGTAGAAAGTATGCCGAACTGAAGGATTAGTTTTTGTGGTATGAAGTGTGAGGTCTAAGGATATTATATGCCATGTTAGTGAGGATATTAGTGGAGTGCCAAGGCCCATCAAAAGACTAATCTGACCCTATAGAATATTGCTTATTTATATGCAGAATGACAAACATTACATTGCTGAGCCTTATCTAACGCGGCAAGGCAGTGACACAACACAGGTCACCCTGTAAATCTCACCGTGTCTATGCACTCAGGTGTCTGGGTTAAGTTGAGGGATGTCCGAAGGAACTTCAACCGGATTTCAAATCGAGTAAGTAACCTTACCCGACAGATTATCCCGTCGCTATAACCATGAGGATGTAGTCTGATAAAAACTGAAGTTTCAACTCCCTTCTAATAGTTAGTTAATGTGGATGGTAAGATTATATTTGCATCAAAGTTGTCGATCGAGTCTGTTTGTAAACCTTGTAATTTTGTTTAGGGTTTTCTGGTGAAAAAAATTACATTCCCCTATAATGTTCCGACAGTTATCACGTATGTACTTTTCAGTGACGGTTTGGTTTCATGATGATCCTGATTACATTTACAAATGTTTGCAGAGGGCTTGTATACTTACTTGTTCCATCAAGAAACGGAGACGTGGCTTTTGTTGGGAAGCTATAACACGAACGAGGAAGAACCCTTATTATTGAGGAGATCACGTGAGCTGGAGTAAACCTCGTAGAGACCGATAAGATAAAGAGTTTAATGCCTCTGAGAAAGCATCCAGCTGACATAGGAATTCTTCCGCATCGCAGGAATGCTTTACTTCTCGACCGATGATATTTTCCTCCACAGCGCATTTTCTAGCGTCGCCACTATCGTTGCAACACGCGGTCGCAATTGCTTTCTCATGCGTCGCCGGATTCGTGGAACTCCCTGGGTGGTGTCACGTGGTGTTTAATAAACATCGGCCGAAAGGAACTCAGCTAAGCTGAAGTGATTCGTGATGCACTAGAAATGAGCGCTGAACGAATCGAGACTCAACCAATCACACCTATGTCCGGGTGTAATATGTCTATTTATCGAATCGATATATGGTCGACAAATTAGGAGGATAATTCGATGAAATATTTTTCACGTAGACTCGATCGTGTTAGTTTACATGTTCCCCTCTGTCACACTCTACATACAAATCATTTCAAAAAAGTCTACGGCATATCCAGTGGCGTACTTACGGTTTATACATGTGTGTAGAGTTTAATTAAAATTAGCAATTTTCCACAAAAATAAAATTTATTAATACGACCGGTTTCAATGTAGCTACATCATCTTCTGGTCTGATCACCAGAAGATGATGTGGTTACATTGAAACCGGTCGTATTAATAAATTTTATTTTTGTGGAAAATTGCTAATTTTAATTAATCATGTTATTCCACCATATCACGCCTAAAACGTCTCTTTTTATGTGTGTAGAGCTTATAACACCCGGAGAATATCATTTTTATCCCATTAAGGGTCTCCCTCGTTCACCTACCACTAAGCGAGACAGGAAGTGCTACCCCTAGCCTCAACTCTAGCCTCTTTAGAGGACGCTTCAAAATTCACTGTATGCTTATTTACCATTTTTCTATGCAACTATGGTTACTACTCTTTGCTATCCTATCCTGTCTTTCCTGGCTCTTTTGGATTTCTTCCACCGATCCCCTTACCTTCCCAATCTCCAAGCCTGGCACCTCCTCGTTTGTTTTCCTTACCCTCTTATTTCACCTTTTCCATCCTTTTCCACATCAACTTCTCAAAAACCTTCTACGTATATACGCCTATCAGCTAACTGTAAAACTAAACTCGGTGGTTTAATAATATTTTTCGGATTTTTGTTGTTGTCTACTTCTATTTTCCGTATCCGAACCACCACGTCTTGCCGTCACCCCAATCGTTCATGTCCTTCTTCTTCATCGGCTAACCCGCTTCCTATTCAAAATTTTTCTTCATTTTCCCTTTTTTCTTCTTTAGATCCGTCTTCACTGCATTATCTTCATTGGTTTTCGTTTAGGTCTGATCAGTCTTGACTGTCCTTATCTTCACCTTAAGTTATTTATTTGCTTGTAATATGTCAAATACCGGGGTCAATGTTCCTTTTTTACGAATATGATGTTTTGTTTCAATCTTTCTGTGAGTTGGTTCACTTCTACAGGAATCTTATAGCATTAGTTAATAGTTTGCTTTCCTTTTTTCGTACTGTTGTGTCTAGATCTCTGCTCCCCATGATATTGTACCTTTTTTGCGCTTTTGTAAATTCATTTTGCTCTGTTTGACCGACGTCTAATGTGAAATGCCGAATTTTTCTTCTTTCATAATGTTGATATCACCCCTATCTCTAGTCCCGCCTTTTGCTATGATTACTGCCAAATATTTGTAGGCGTCAACTCCTTTCACAGTCTCAAAATCAAGGTCAATATCTTCAGATTCTCCTCCTACAGCAAAGTCTTCCGTTTTTCACGAGTCAGCTGTGTTTTAGCAGGCGCTAATTAACATCTCTTCTTGCCTATCTGACCAAAAATTGAATATCCCGTGTTTTTGGCTAAATGGCTAATTTCCCCAAAGGCCGATTAACTCGTTTCACTTTTCAGTCCCCACCATTGCTTTGATCGTCCAGTGTAAAATTGACCTGGTGACTGATCCAGTTCAGGTGAAATATGGTTTAATAATTCAGTGTTAAAAGGCCATCGAAGTCAATAACGGTCCTTGATTGTACGAATCGCATTGTTGACCTCAAGCGCTAATCTCTATAGAGATAATTGTCTCAAAAATTAGCACGGTTTGTAAGCCTCGACCGTTAGATTTCCTACGCCTTCTAACTGCTCGCCTAATGTGACCGTAAAAGATTGAAGATCTCCCAGGACAAAAGTTGCGATGGCCAATTTTTTTTAGTTAGTGGGAACGAGAAAACATTTGTTTTGACAAATAAACTCATAATTTAAAAACATTTTATTGAAGTGTGTGTTATCCTCGTGGACACGGGCTACTTGACTGAAAGGCACAGCGTCCTAGAATCTTCCAGGATTCATAAACCAGCCTTATCTAAGAATCCAAGCGCCGAGATTTTCTTGGAGCAGTATGAGAAACCGCAGGTGGTTCAGAGAAAGGAATTAGTCCCGCCTTGTCTGAATGTGTGAAATTCCCACGCATTACAGCACAGTCATACAGATTAGCTCTTGCCCTCGTCTATCATAAACCAACATTCAGGTCGGAGACTATGAATATCTGGTGCGGTCATAGTTAATTATTCGTGGGTAAAGGTTGTTATTTGCGGTTTAATTATCAGTATGTCTGTTAATACAGTTAAATTATGTGGTACAAAACCTTAGTAGAGAAATTTTAAAGATTTCATAGGAAAATTTAAAAAATGTATGTATACTTCGAGGAGACGAGGTAGGGTACTGATCGGAGGGCCCAGGTTCGATTCCTGCGTACGCCTCTCTGAACACCTTTAGCTTCACCCAAGCTTTGTGATTTTTAGTGCCATTTCTTGAGAAACCACTGTCGGCTCAGGGAATAAGTACCTGCCCCCCCTTGTTACCCTGATGTGTATATGTGTGTGTGTGTGTATATAAATATATATATTTAGTATGGGTCGCATTGGTCTAGTGGGTAGAGTGTTGGACTACTGACCGGAGGGTCCCGGGTTCGATTACCGGGCAAGGCACTCTGGGCACCTGCAGCTCCACCCAAGCTTGTTGATTTTTCGGGTACCAGATCTTCCTGGGAAGCCATAACCGGCACAGGGAAAGGAACTGGCACCCCTACCCTGATGTGTGAATATTCACACGCCGTCGGGCTTGGTACATGGGTGAGCTCTACCATCACCTACTAAACCGACCTTCGGGTTGATTACTGTGTTTATGGTTTTTATATTTAGTACGTCGTTGTACTTAGTGCTACGTGAACTTTGTAC
This sequence comes from Hetaerina titia, assembly GCA_037158775.1. NCBI lineage: Eukaryota > Metazoa > Arthropoda > Insecta > Odonata > Calopterygidae > Hetaerina > Hetaerina titia. Next base: position 80,608,921 of record CM073774.1, on the reverse strand, counting down.
TTAGCACTAGGTGAGCTCACTCCACCTATCAAACCAACCGTCTGAGTTGATAACTGTAGTTTTTTTGGGAGGTAAATTAAAGTAAAGGTAACACTTGAATATTTTTTAAAATAACGGCATTTTGGTAATTTTTACCCCAGTGTGTGAGTTTAACGCGCCGTATAGGAGTTAGTATTAGTTGAGCTCTACAGCCGCCTATCGCGCCAACCCACGTGTTGATTAATGGGCTGGAATGTTCTGCAGTATTTTTTCACATTGTGATATTTTTTATTGTATGATATGGGAGCCACTCTAATTATGTGGGCATAAAAACTATTTTCTTTCCGAGAGAAACCTGATACCCTGAGGATAACATCCCACTATGAACATTAGATATACTGTTCTAGATCTCAGACATTTCCTTTTACCTCTGATTTTGATATTTTATTTCTTCATTGCTAATAAAGTATCTCAGAACTTGACATTCAATCTCCATGTATATTATCTTCTAACCAACAAATATAGCATATCTTTGACAAAAATACAAATGGAGAATTAATGAAATCACTATTACATGTTAATCTCCAATTATAGAACAATTATACAATTTTTTAATATATTTGAGTTCGAGATAAAAGTTATCACTGTGACATTTTTAATGATTAATTGAAATGTTTTAAGAAAAAAATTGTTTACTCTTTTTGGGGGACACAAGTATTTTGGTATTTTTTATAATGACTTGCTATTTAATTATTGAATATGTTTATTATAACACGTGTAATTTGGGTTATCTGTATGTGTTCAAAAGTTATTATTATTTTATCATCATGGAAAAAGCGAAAGTACCCTAAGAAAGTAGATTAATTCTAAAAAAATTGGATAAAAAAATAAACTTGTAAACAGTTTCCTAATGGAGGGTAATATTCTTTGTTTCTTGGATTAGAAAAGTAATGGTACGATCAAATTTTTTACCTGAAGAAATTTCATCGAATTTAGAGGTGCCTTCTCGCGACATTTATCTGTTATCTGTTTTTTCTTAACAGAATTGCATCTAGCCTATTTGTCTCCAAAATTTAATTAGTCTGCGATAAGTACGGGTTGAAAGTACTCGTATCTATAAGAAAATCAACGTTCATGCGGTTTTAGAGAAATATTAAGCAAAGTTAAATATATAATTATATACATTTTAAAACATTATTAATAAAAATTATATAAATATTAAAATAAGAGGTCATAGACTTGAGCAAATGGAAGGTTTTACGTGTCTCGGAGGTGTTTTGACCAAAAAGGTCAAATTAGTAGAGACACAAGAAAAAGAATTGCCTTGGGCAGAGAAGCTTTCACAGAAAGGAGGGAATAGATGACAGGTCTTCGCCTGTCTGCTTGGATCATAAGAAATGCTTTGGTGTGGATGTGGCTATGTACGTCATGGATGTCGTATGTCTTCGGAACTTGGTTATTGAAGCAGGATGGTAGGCGTAGATTGGAGGCTTTTGAAATGTGGGTGTGAAGGATGGAAAAGGCTAAATGGGCAGAAAGGAAAAGAAACAGGAACATACTGGACATGGTGGTTTTGTGGTGATTTCTCTCAATAATCCCCCCTTATTCCCCACCATATTCACCTCCTCGTTTGTTTTCCCTCCCGTCCACTTTATCTCCTCCATCCTTCTCGACCCCCAAATGTCAAAAGCCTCCAGTCAACGCCTATCATCCTGCTTCAAGCATTTTGCTAATTTGTCAATTAAAGGTCAGATCAGCCCTTAGCTAAGATATGCTCCATGGCACTCGAGCGTTGTCGTGGTAACTGCATGATTTGTTCAATGAGATTAAACATACTTCAGAGATGCCATATAATAAATTTTAGAATATCTGCCTCCCCAATCTTCTAGCCAAAGACACCACAAGATCGCACTCCTTCGAATTCATTTAAGCCTCCTTCCCCATACTCTCAACTCTCCTTCAGCCAGACGTGCCCGGACCGTAATGAAAGAAACGGAGGCGTTGCCGCGCACCTAACTAACCATTTCGACTCAAGCCGAGACCGCCTATGCAGCGCACCCATCGAACCTGCAAACGGGAAAGATTCGAGTGATTCACCCGTATCGTCTCCGTTGTGACCTCTACCGATGGATTTGCATAGCGATCCTTCCCCGTCGGGAAATCACCCCGATGCTTAACCGGGCGTTTGGAGTAAATTGGAGGGGCATGCCTCGGTGTGCTCACCATATCTTTCAAGAGATAAAACAAAAGAAGAACTCCTAGCGCCCCATCATTCTTGGTGGATCGTACAAGGTCGACCCGCGATGCTTGGGTTACCCTCTATCCGCTATTATTCAAGTTCCCGTTACGTATAAAGCCGTAGCCCGCCAAATTGGCCATCAACGCGCGGCAACTGTTTCCCTTATTACCGCTCGCTTAACTTCTTCCTCCGCGCGATTGCCCCTAAGTTACGGAATCGCTGAGAGCGACCTCATCGCCCTTGACGATTTGAAACCCCTGATGTAACTTGACACTACTAGTCCCCCTGTTTTACTGTGGGTCATTTAGGCCCTCGGGTCCTATTCCCGAGGTGTTTATTTTCACGCTATCGAGGGACAAGATTTCCGCCCCCACGCCTTAGCGCAACCCTGTTCCCTCGCGGAAGTAATCATTGCTCAGAGAGAAAGGGAAGCGATAGGTGAGTTAAAATCGCCAATGATACGCTGTTTTTTATTCGCCTTCGTCCCTTGTTGATGGTCAGTTCGTTGGTTTTTGAGCTTCCCCGACGCGAGGCAGGGGGACGAAAAAATGTTGGTGACCTAATGATTCCGCAAAAAAGTAAATACGAGCGTCCGTCGCCGCCTTAAGAAAATGATGTAACATTCTTGTGAGGGAACTGTTGTTTCCTGAATGAGAGCGGCGTTATTTGGAGAGGTTTAACGATGAATTGGTGTGTCTTTAAGTCCCTCGGAATTGAGAGCGTGAGGCTGTGGAATCTTTTGTTTTTTTAACATAATACTTTTTTCATTTATTTATATAAGAATATATCGTTGCAATTAAGCAATTGTCTTTGTGGCAACGGTCAAGTCTGGTCAGCTGTCACTCATGAAATGGACATGCATGCATCACAAGAAGAACAGATAGACAAAGCTCTTATTTACTATGACACTATGACAAGGATTACCGACTACGTTATTACATTTACCATCACCCGTGGGCTAGATTTACACCATTCGAGAACATTCTACGCGCCGTCCATCGCCACATTCCGTCCATAATCACGTACTCTTCAATTTCATATACCGTTCAAGATCGCGTCCCGTTAAGTTTTTTTTGAAGTACAACTTATAATGTCGTCCTCAACATCACATACAAACAATATTAATAGTTACAATAGTATAACTCTGATCAATGGTTTATCACCCAGTGGCTACTTTACACTTCTTCTTAAAACTCCTAAAATTGGAAGGGAAGGGCTCAAACAAACCTCCAGGCAGCTGGTTCCATTCAACAATAGTTCTGTTTAAAAAAGATCATTTTTCTTATTTGTTTTTTGCGTTCTTATTTTTATTAATACAAATAAAAATAATAATCTTTATTTGATTAGCAGTAGTAGTCTAGTGGGTCGCATTGGTCTAGTGGGTAGAGCGTTGGACTACTGACCGGAGGGTCCTGGGTTCGATTACCGGGCAAGGCACTCTGGGCACCTGCAGCTCCACCCAAGCTAGTTGATTTTACGGGTACCAGATCTGATTTTACGGGTACCAGATCTTCCTGGGAAACCATAACCGGCACAGGGAAAGGAACTGGCCCCCCTACCCTGATGTGTGAATATTCACACGCCGTCGGGCTTGGTACACGGGTGAGCTCTACCATCACCTACTAAACCGACCTTCGGGTTGATTACTGTGTTTATGGTTTTTTTTAGTAGTCGTCTCTCGGCTTGGGGTAGGCATTTGATGTAGTAGGGGGAAACACATAGATGTGCTCCTTATAGCCCTAACTAGCATGACACAAGATATCCTCAAAACCCATGCTACATACTAAAATTATTCATTTTTTGGTTCTGCCTAATAACAATCGCCACTAATTATGCCTGTTCCTCTCCCCTTTACAACATTATCCTCTCTGTATCACCGTATTTAGCATTTCATTGCCTCTGAATATCTTCAGCATCCACTTATCCAGATTTCTCCCAAGAACCTTCTCTCTTCCCCATACCATTCCTGGAACTTCATAGTTTGATTTCCTTTCAGTTCTTTTTACCTTGTATATTCTTCTCAACACCCACGTCTCACAGGTGTCCAATCTAAGCTTATCCTCCTCTCTCAACGACCAAGTTTCCAATGACATTGAACTGTAAAACCACATCAACAACTAACTACCAAGTCTATTTTATTCGAGGAGAATTGTTCTCCAAAATGAAAAGAAATTGGAAATTATCTGGACTTTCAACAACTACATCATCTCCCGTGTTCAAGGCGTGTAGGTATATTTTTAAAAATAGCAAAATATGACAATTGTCAAATACAACTTTTTAACTGGAGTATTCCTTCATTTTGCAGGTTTTTGTAGCTGAAAATCGTCTATATGACTCCTATAATAGACCTAATTTTTTAGAGATAATTACGCGCAGACTTGGCGCAGAAATATCAGTTATCAAAATTTCCAATACATCAGATTGATTTTGACATTTAACTCATGCTGTATAATACAGGGTGCGGCAACATACCTTCCTTTTTTCAAACGCAAAACGCTTTCAAAAAATGAAGTTATGTTGCCGCGCCCTTTAGTATGTGTATCAATTATTTTGGGTGAGGTGACCACAAGAGAACAAAGAGATTATCTCGTCCCCCTATCCTTATTGTTTCATATTCGTACATCTTCCATGGTTATGTAACGGGTAATATTCCTTTTCACCTATCAGACCGGCATTTTAACATTACTCTTTATGATTGAATGTATAATTTCCCAAATTCTATAACTCATACTTTTTCATTCCTCGTCACTTAGGTCAGCACTGATATGACTACCGGAGTTCCTTTGGCGGTGCAACCAGTGGTAACCTGCCAGTAACACTTTTTGTGAGTACAAAAATATATATTAGCACTAATTTCTCACACCTTCAACTCCCTAATGAGTACACCCATAGTGTTTTGCTATTTTGTTTTATCGAAAAATGAATTAGGTTTTTAAGCGTATTCAAATAGTGTAATGAAAAAAAACTATGGTTATATTTTTTTATGATTTTGAGGACTTTTCGAAAATATACTGTTAAAAATGCAATTTTAGTATTTTCTATGACAAGATATCACACGTGGAATCCTGATTTTTGTCGGAGTGCCATATTTATTCCCAATCTGTATTCACAACTTTTGTCTTCATTTTTCGTTAACGCGTTTATGAAAAAAAACAACACGCGCATGGAAGTAGGCACCATTCCGCATAGAATGGTGTAAATGTCATGGCCCCCAGCTAGAGTGCATGGAGTGAACACATATGAAAAGCTGTGACGAGTATGCATAAGGATGGACAAGTAAATTTCAATAATATTTAACAGTTTCACGTACCCTACCGAGAGTGGCCAAGTCCCTTTGCAGTATAGTTTAATTGAAAAACAATCGTTTTAGACATATTGCACGTATTTTTATTTGGATAAAACAACTCTATCCCTTTAATATGTTATAAACATTTACAAACAAGAATGGATCCTAAATATATGCAAGAACCTGTGATTTTGACAATATGTCTTTCATACGGGAAAATCAAACAATTCGTACCAATTCATAAATCTTTATGTCTTTTTATCGTTTTTCTCGGTTCTGACGCCATATTTAATGCACAGATTAGTTGAAATTTGCTTCAGGCATACATGGATACTTCATTCAGCCCTCAGATAAGCTGAATTTTTTATTTGTGATCATGTTTAGCATTCAGAAATATTTCTGTTTTTCAATGGCGTTTAATGATAATTGATGTTTGAATTTTCATAATTTTTAGAAGTTAGAGATTAGGGTAGGTTCTTCATGGATTGAAGAACTGGGACTACACCCTGCCTTACTCCTAACTAATATGATAGAAACTATCCGTAGATACCATACTAAATATTATAATAACTTATTCTTTAGCTCTGAATATTTCCTCCATTTCTTAATTGCGTTCAAAATTCCTATTTTATTTTCTCCCTCTATCTCGCTTTCCCAGCATTATCCCACATATATCACAGTCTTCAGCATCAAATAGCCTCAAAGTATCTTCTGAATCACTTCTCTTGCCTTCGAATTTCTCCCAACAGTTGTATCTCTTCCCTTCCCCTACTTAAAACTTCATCAATTGTTTTCTTTTCCGCCCATTTCATTTTTGCCATCTTTCTTCACACCCACGTATCAATCGCTCCTAAACTACCTTAATTCTCCTGCTTCTGAGCAATCTTGTTTTTTAACCATGCAGAAATCTGCTTCGTATTAATGTTTCCATATTATCTTCTTATTAGATTATATACATATTATTATTATTATTAGGTAATCTACCGTTTAAGGTAGGTTTTTGGATGGACACAACTATCAAATAAACATTTTGTGATTCCCCACCTAGCAAACTAATCTATATCAGGTCCCTCTTCATCTCGGTGTACTTTTTTCCTCCCTTCATCACGTCCAACATCCCTATCCTGTTCCTGCCCTTACCTTGCTTGCCCAACATTCTCCCCTCTATTACCCTCTTCAACATTCCACTACCGCTCAATACGCCTTTCATCCATTTTTCCTGCCTCCATAAGATTTCTCTCAACAAACCCCTCTCCTCACCCACCATCTCTAGTACTTCCTCATTTGTTTTCCTTTCGGTCCATTTCACCTTCTCCATATTATTATATTATACATATATTAAACATAATATTATACATATTATTATATTCTTTCCATCTTTACTTAAGGTTTCTGTCATTAACTCCCGTCTCTTTTTCAACGCTTCTATACATCACTTCTTCGACAAGTCTTCTTTTAATGTCCCAAATATCACTATATCCAGCCTCTACCAATACGCTTCTCAAGTAGGTTAACTATTTTGCTTGTTCTAGTTTAAGCCCAACTACTTTAATGTTTATCTTAGTCTTCCTTTATATTCAGAATCTCAGTAGAGATGGTAACTCTAAGACTGACTGGCTAGCTAAACCATGATCATCCGCATATCTGTTTTTGATCAGTTGCCTGCATACTTATCCCTTGCTCCTAGCCCTTTCCATGCCTTTGTTACCATTTCTTCCGTAATGGCACAGAAAAGAAGAGGTGGCAGTGAATATCCCTGGCCTACTCCCCTGCCTAGCATTGCACATTCCGGCTCTACATTTACCACCCATCCCCATGCAGTCTGAGACATGAACAGGTTATTTTCAGAGTATCCGGGGTTATTGCACTTCAGGGAAGAACCATCTTAAAAGCTCTAATTCTCAAAAACACCTCTGCGTCCATTCATTATTTTTTCTTTGCTCGCTTAGTTTCGAAAATTGGTATTCTTTTGACAATGGGTTGGGGAAGACATTGAAATTTCTTCATTAGATTTGAGGACGCCATAAGGATTAAACTATGAAATCATGCTCTCCTTGCGGAACTATTTCGTGGATTATATTCGTCGATGGTGAAAATTAATGAAAATCAAACGTGAATGGCGAGTTCGTGTGAGAGTGCCACTGAGGTTCACGCGGAACCAAGTTGCATGTCACGCTTCTTCGGCGGTGAATAGCCATTTCAGTTGGCTCTGGTTCAGTGAGGGAAAAAATACATGTGGAGTTCATGATAAAGGGATGAGCTAATAAGGGACCTCGACGAAAGGTTGTGGTATTTAACTTGTAGCATCAACGTTTAATTTTCATTTCAGCAATCTCAAAATTAAACGTGTGAGCCTCCTGTTATGCACGACTTTCGAAAATGGTTTTAAAACATTTTTCCCTCTCTCTCTCTCCCTCCATCACCGCCGTGAGTAGTGCTTTCCATTAGTGATGGGAGGGATGGATGTTATTGATTTCCGACCCAATCAAAACAGATGTGGGTGGGTTTTCGTGGAAAAAATCAATGCGTGATGCTACCTAACTAATATGATCTACATTTAAAAAATAAAATACTCGCCCAAACATCTCCCGTCGCACATAAGATGATACTTGGATATTATTTCCGTACGTGTTATTCAGTAACATTTGGGACCAGTTTACACGAAATGCAGGCGGCGAGCTAAGCGACAATACACGGCATTGTATGCCGATTTGAGTTTATTTTAGATAATATGTTATCTCGCACTTTGACAGAGGGTATGCAAATGAAAAAACTGATTTTTTAAACTGTTGAACTCTCCCGATATACTTACTGTTACATTTCAACCGTTTAGACTTTTCATGAAAATGTATTAATTTATTAAATCATCATTGGTGTGTAAATGGAGAATTGTGATAAGGATTTTTGATTAAGTTATTAGGAGAACTTGCCATTGAAATATTAATAGATTGAGATATGTCATTTCGTGTTATCCGTTTTACCGTGCTAATTTCGTAAATATACAGCGTACGTGGGAATGTATTATATTACACAGCGTAAGGAACATTTAACGAAATTCAGGGGCGATACGGATGGACCGTTATGAAAGTGATAGGCATAATTTTATTGCCGACGCGACTATCCATGGCAACGTGGTAAAACCGGCCGGGAAATGTGGTGAGGGGTCTTCCCTTCATATGCAACTGATCGTCAGTTTGCTTAGAGCAGTCTGAGAGGAAAGACGTGCATCCGCGTGAAGTGTGTCCCTCCGATTAACAGTGCAACGCTCTATCCACCGGGTAAACGTGTTCCTGTAAGAACATAGACATAAATTATTAAAAATCTTAATTTTCCCCTTAAGATACGGTTTCCGCTTTCATTTTTTTTCAAGATTTAGAATTTCGACAGAATTCTTCAATCTTGTATCGATACATCGAATCATCGCACTCTTTACAATACCGTATACTTCAGTCTCAGAAAAATTGAATTAAAATTTAAAACGGGAATGTATCCCCTCAAATTTCTGGTCTCAATGCCATGCGTCGTTCGCTTGGACTGAATACTTCTAATTTAATGATCGTTACACTCGACATATCGAAATCCTTACTTCGGAGAGTTCTCAAACTCAAAGTTTGAAGAACAATACGGTAATGGGTTTGTCAAATGATATTTTTCGACGAATAATAAAACATATTACCAAAATATTTTATAGCCACTTCCGTCACCAAAATTTTGAAAAGTTTTGTAATGATCATCAGGTCAAATATTTTTGCGAAAACTATGTTTAGTGTTAGTGTAAATAAAATTTCTTGGAGGAACTATGAGTCTTTATACTATTATATCTTCCAGGCTGATGTATCGCAGGGTAAGAACTGACTGGCTCAGGGTGTCTTCCTTTTATGTTCGTTGAAATTTCAATGTTCGATACTTTGATTGGAAAATCGAAAGCCAAAGAAATTATCGCAAGTTCGAAAAAGTTAAGGAAGCACTCGCTCCATCGCATTATCCCGTAATTCCACCCTCAACATCGAAAGTAGCGAGTCCCTCAACCCTTTTGATTCAGACCGCTCGGGAAGAAAAGGGTTGCACTCCTGTTATATCACGTAGGGGAACATTATCTCATTCCCGTCTCGCGGCACCCACCTTCTCCCTCGACTACCGGATGGCTTCCAGAATACGTGCGCTCATGGGAAATGCTCTGCCGACACCGAGCCACATCTCATCCCTCCCCCTACTCCTCATCCTTTTCCAACGGGTGTGGGGATAGAGAGGGAGGAAAGAAGTGGGAGACTCCGTTCTATTCCGTGTGTGTGACTGTGTGCGTGGGTGGGTGATGATGGCCGTTGAAATCTCTCACGTTCCGATTTTTTTCGCCCCGGAGAACTCCGTGGGGATGGAAAGGGGGGGGGGGGGAGGGAAGAGGGCGGGGGATGGAGAGAGATGGCTTGGGGAGGCAGAGGAGGTCACGGCAATTCCATCCACTGCCACCTCTTCCCATCCTCCACACTGTTCCCTTCCGAGTAGGTAGTTCGTCTCTCCCGCATCCATTGTTGTAGATGCTTGCGGTCCGGTTTTCTGTTGAGGGAGGGGAGGTTGTCCCCCTTTCACTTGACCCCCGAATGCACAACTCGCATTGTGGAATCCACCCCCCAACCCCTCGCAACAATGACCCTCACGGGGTCGAACCGGAGGATCATTGTTGTCCTCAGATGAACTCTTGGGAGTCGAGAGCTTTTGGCGGGGGTCTGGAAATTCTTCTGCCGGCATCTCCTCCTTCTGAGTTTCTTTGAGGAAAAATATGTGTGTGTGTATATATATATATATATATATATATCACATTTGGACGGCACAATAGAACACAGAATAAAATAGATAACACGTAAAAGGACACTCACATTGTAGATTGTTTAAGCTTTCGGCCTACTCCGAGGCCTTTTTCAGGTCAGACTGTAACTATAGACCTATAACTATATATGTATATATATATATATATTTATATAAGTATTCACTGTGTGATGGGACGCCTTGAATGAATTTTTCGGAAGATATATTTGCGTGGGAGGAGGCCGCGGATAATGCGGGCGGAGTCGCGTTAGTCGGGTAAGCGGTGTCGACCGTCCAAGGGCGTCTCAATCTTGCACAGCGGGCGACGGGACCGGATTCTTCCGGGAAATACTCTGTGCGACCACCGCGATTTTATAATAATGACCTTTTTTTGGGGGGAGAACCGGGACGTTTAAAATCCCACGACACGGTGGCAGGGAAATGCATGGTTCTTTCGTGTTTTCAGGGGGGTGGGGTTTTGGGGGGTCGAATATATGAATGAGGAGCAACCTCCAAGAAAGAAAACCACTCCTTTGAGGGAAAAAGAGATACCCTCCCCTGTTTTTTTTGGCAATGCGCAGGTTCGGGTGGTCTTTCCTTAAAAAAATTTCACGAATGCCGTTCATATTAATCTTCAAGTGGAAGTATGAGAGCCATGCGTGGGTAGCAGGCCGAGGCCAGAACCCATCATTTCAACCAAGACGTATGTCTCGTCACTTCAACCTCTATTGTCAGTTTTTTTAGGATGGCATGAATGAATTTTTCTGGGCCCGTAAAAATTATAATTCCGTCGCGATGGCAATATATTATCTTTATAGGCATGGGGTGTGTGATGAAACGTAGAAGGGTGATCTAAACGACGGTGGTTGGTAAAGGAGAGCTGAACGCCAGTTTAAGCTCTTAGGAGGCAGGCACAGTGGGCGGACGGTAGATGGAAGATTTGCGTCGGGCACGTTAGGATTTGCTGGGAGAAGATAAATGATGAGTGTATCAAGCTAAGTAAAGAGGTTAAGAAAAGATTGGCAAAGACTATATATGAAGCCTTGCGCCGTACGGGCCCGAAACCTTCTGGTTTTCGTGGAAAGAGTGTGGGCATAAATTAGAGACTTTTGAGGTGTGGGCATGGAGACGAATTGAGAAAAGAAGCTCGACAGAGCTTATTTTCGACCTGAAGACGGAGTTTTAATTATGACAACAGAAGAGAGGAAGGCTCTCAGGGGAAATTTGAGCAGTTATACTTATTAGGGTTGACGAACGACAGCTGAGGTACCTTCAACAATTAGAGATAGGGCGTAATTTGTTTTTAGGGGTAGGATTTTTAGGAATTGGTGGATAAATAGGTGTCCCGGAGTCAGCATAAACCTATTGCAATAGCGAATTACTGCAATGAGGTCACACAAGGTCCCATCCGACGTACGGCTCACACCACTTGAACTATTGACCACACGTCACCCCAATTAAGAATTGGGATACCAATGAAAAATTCTGGTCACTTCCAGGATTTGAATCCAGGCTCTCGAGTTAAGAATCCAGAACAATATCCGTCGCTTCAAGCCTATTGCTCGTATTATTCAAAGAAAGCGGAGGCTGTTTGGGTAGATGAGGAATTCAAGAGGCAGCGGGACGCTTAATGTCCAAATGGAAGGGAGAATATGGAGGGGGAAGGAAGAGAATAGATTCCTTGTCGTGATGGGACCAATGTTTCACTTCCACGTATGAGCGTTGGTGTTTTCATGGTTACATAAATATTTATTCTTGTGTTTTTTCCTGCTTTGATGATCCCAGGCATTTTTCAAAGCAGTTTAGTTGTGCTTGCTTGTCATTATAGTTACTAATGGTGCTATTGTTCCCAAGTAAAGGAAGTATGAGATTTCGTCTATGAACTTCCCATATAATGTGATCTTTTGACCGAATTTCGGTGTTAATTTATTTATTTTATTTTGCATAAGTCCGAAAACAGCACTTTGGCCTTTACATTGGATTTTGAACATTGATATAACAATTTGACAGTTACATTCCTGGGAAACCCATTCCTTTGGTTTTGGGTACATTTTTTTGAAAATTGTACACTTTGGCGATTTGTTCTAACCTTTATACAACTCTTTAAAGGTCTTCCTCTGATTTGTTAAAATTAATCTGAAGATTGTCAGCTAATGATTACTAGTGCATTAAACGTTATCTTTTTCCTGCTTTAACTATTTTTCTTTTCAATATATTTTAATTGCATAAACTGCGTAGGTTTTTCAAATAGTGGGTGATATTCGGACCTTATACCGTACAACTTCTTGATTTGTTCGAGTCTGATGTGATTACTCCTTCCAATATTATTTATATCTGTTGTTTTATGGGTTCGCTTTATCGTTTGAGGGACCTCATCAAACTAGTACACTGTACGGTATCGATATGGGGAATCATTATGTCCTCACACAATTCGATATCGACGAATGATACTGTGCAACACACTGAACTTCCAAAATACTGTTTAACACGAATTACTTTATTGGATGGCGACCTTAGAAACCCTAAGAGCTTAGCATTTCCATGTGAAGAATTATTGATGAAGTTTTCTCCTTGCTGGTGTAAGAGCTATTTTTCCATTAAAAAAAAGCATTTGGTTACAGCTCTCGGAGTTGTAACCATGACAACCATAGGAACAGTATATAACTTTTCAGAGAAACAAGATGGCAAGTTTCAGGAATGGCATTTTTTACACTCACGCAGAAGCGCACACGCGCGAGTACATAAACACCCTCGCACGCACAATATACTAATAAACTGAATAAATATGGTGGTAAACTTGGTCATTGAAGCAGGAGAATAAGCGAAGATTGGAGACCTCTGAGATGTGGATGAGGAGAAAAATGAAAAAATAAATAAAATGAATGTAAAGGGAAAAAAAGTTGAAGTTATTGGTAGGGTAAGAGAAGAGAGACGGCTATTGGTAGAAATTCGCAAGGTGGATAGCGCGCTATAATTTAACTTCCCATCCAGGCGTACGTACTGCTCTACTCGAAAGACTCTCCACATTACATACCGAATAGGGATTTGAATAAATGTGTCAAGCGAGGATTCGAACACGGGTCCTCTGGGTGGGAAGCATGGGCGCTGTCCACCACCACCACATACCCTATCCCCAAGGTTCCATTTCTTGAAAATTTCTCTTTCTTTCGTTCTCAGTAAGTAATGGATAAATTATGTCTGGACGTTATTTTTTTTTCTTTGGATGACGGCAAAGGCGTCTCTTCTCTTTTGAGCGTCCCGAATTTTTTCCCGCGTCCTCTTCCCTTCGGATCCTTTTTTGGCGACAATGTCGTCTCCTCCTTAGAGAAGGCGAAGGATGAGGAGGAGACGCTTGGGAACAGATAAGCCATCAATCGACCTCGCGGTGGCGACGTCTTCTAGGCGAGGCGAGTGTGGTGGTGGCATGGGCGACCAGCCGAGCGTGAGTGCGCCTCTCCTCGGGCTTAAAACATGTCCCCGTGACAGTCCCTCTTTTCTGAGGAAATACATAAAAGGGAGGAGGGAAGGGCACGAGGAAGCGAGAGAGGGGTCGCTTTTTTCTCGGGAGGGGAGGAAGACTAATGGCGAATGGTCTTTCGGGGGTCGGCGACGGTGGGATCCGCCTTTCCCCTACCCACTAAGCCACCCTCCCTCTCATTCCCTCCCACCCACACCCCCTTGGTGGCTAGGGCGCCGACCCTAAGGTCCGCGACGTCTAGCCACGGGACGCCAAACTGGCGACCTCACCCATCCCTCCGGGCCGGAAATCCTGCCTACAATCCAACGCGAAACAACCCGCCCACCCTTTCCCCCGTAGGGGCTGGGGGTTCACAAACCACCATTTGCCTCGAGCATCACAACCCCGACCGATCTCGCCAAAAGTCATTCCCCTCTCCACAAACATAAAGGTTAATAAAGAAGAAAGGAACTCCCCACATGATCCATTATTTCTAGCTGTGCACTCACCAAACGATGCTAATTTTTCTAGGGATTAAGTGAAAAATCCGCGTTTTGAAAGTCTTTTTGTGTTAAAGGAGATTTAAGATACTTAAAAGCCAAAAAGAAATGCACAATTAATAAGAGCCGCCTCGTAATTTTGTTGAAATTTTACTAACGTTCTTAATTTTAGGAGTTGATAAGCGGTTTAGGGTAGAGTATTCAGCTACGACGCCGGGTTTGACGCCCAGTTACTTTGCATATCTCAAACCTGTGTAATTTCTCGTGTACCGAATTTTCTTGGGGAAACCAATACGGAAAAAGAGAAAGGAACTGGCCGCCCTTTCTATAATATGTGAATAGCTCACACTGTTGGTATTTAGTAAAATATTATTAGGAGATAGCTGTTATCCTGGGAATCCTCGTACTTACTAGAAGAGGGAAAACCATTGGTCAATTTCGTAAGTGTTTCGTAGCCATAGTGAGTGGACGTTATAAAAATTACATTTGATAAAGAATCGCTTACAAAGAGGCGGGAGTTGATGATTGGCACCTTAAGTAAAAACGTAAAAAAGAGAAAAACTTAAAGCGAAAACTTTAATCTACACCTGTATAATACCCCCCAAGCCGCTGCAAGGGCGTCTGAAGGAGATTGTTAAGGCACTAGTAATACGTGCACATTAGTAGTATACTCGTATACACAGGTATTAGTTCGAACGTGCAATCGAACGAAGTTAGTTACCGCGCAAGAAGCTACTTTTAAAATTATCCATTTAAAAATATTCATTAACAGGACAATATGCAAATAATGTGGGAATAGCGTTATTAAAATGGGTATATTTAAAATGCATGCGTGATAACGACAAATTATATACACCAATAACATGGAGCGTAGTGCCATATGGTTCAGAAATTTGCCCTTTTAATAGGAGGATAAGCGTAGATTTGAGGCTTTTGAGATGTGGCTGTGTGCTGAAGAATGAAATAAAATGGACGGAAAGGAAAACAAACGATGAATTTCTCGACATGGTGCGGGAAGAGATACGGGTATTGGGAAGAATTCGAAGAAGGCAGGACAAGTGGATACAAGGTATACTGAGAGAGGCAATGTGATGCTGAAGGGGTTGATGTAGAGGGGAGGATGCTGGAAAAGCAAGGTAGGGGGAGGAAAAGAATGGGTATTTTGGATGGAATTAAGATAGTTGAAAAGGATTCACTGTTTAGGAGTACAATAGGGTGTAGTCCCAGGGTACATCAAAAACCTTTTCTAAGCTGGTAGACCTCTTCTAAAAAAACTACCTAAAATCCTTGAAGTTATATGCGTGTTCAAATAATTATTCTCCAGAGGAATTCCGTCGAAAATTTCCAAATATTAGTAACGGCACTTTTAGGGTAGTTTCAATGAAAGGGCATCATATGTAGTACACTTTGGAAACTAATGTAACACTGGGTTTTTTTAGAAACTATTCGCGGAGGTAAGGAGTTGCTGAATGAGGAATGGAGAAGTGGAGTGGCAAAGCGAGTATTTATTTATTTATTATCGACTTAATTGGCGAGGTTGAGACTAAATAGTCCCTTCTTCCACCTAACCCTTAAAGTATTGAGTAAGTTGATCGAAGAATGGAAGTGTAAAAGACACTTGGTCGTGCAAAATATAGAAAAGGACAAAGAGACGATTTGGAAATCATTGAAAGAACACAAATAAATTTTTTATTTCATATTAAAATCTTGAATAAATGACCCAGGTCTCGTTGCTGTGCAACATCCTGAGATGAGCTGGAGAAATTATTCACTATTACTCATCTGTAACCACCCTAAAGATGCTTCAGAGCAATACAACTTTGGGAGTGTATTTAAGATTTGAATGTGGAATTTTTTTGTTCTTTTAAGCATGACGCAGTCCCTCGAAGTCATGCCGGAATTAATTTCTAATACAAACTGGAAACACAATTAGGGCTAATGAATTCAAAAAGTGCATTTTGGCCTAATGAGATGAAAAATGTAAGGATAGTCCACAAGAGGAAAATCAATGGTAAAAAAGTTTAAGGTTCTATTGGTTGTATTAGGGTAAATGTATGAATAAGGCTAGCTGAATGAGCTAATGCGACAGTGAAGAATCTATGATCAATTCAAAATTTATCGGATTAAACAAAACTAATGAATAAAACAATGTGTAAAATGTATAGAAATTAATACTTGAACCAAAGCTGAGAAAAGTTTGTTATATAAATTTAAATAAACGGAAACAATTTTAAACAAGTTTATTTCTAGAACTAATTTATTTAACTCATTTTTCCAAGTGAAAGGTTATACCTCATTGCAATTTTAGACACCATTTCTGCAGTATAAAATGCGTTTATAAGAAAGTTTTTACGGGATTAAGATGAATTCGGGGCTGAGGTAACTTTCTTTGAACCTTCGAGACATATTGCTGGAGGAGAATGCTGAAGACAAAATGGACAGACAACGTGAGGAAGTATATCGAAGAGCGGAAGAGGAAAGGACCATATGGAGAACTGTACTGCGTAGAACTATATTGAATGGACGCACCTTGATAGGCACGGTGGATTAGATACATAGTAGAAGTGAAAATTGACAGGAATATCCCCCGAGGAAGACCAAGAGACTAGTACATAGGGCAAATTAAGAAGGATATAAAAAAGAGAAGTATCATGGGGTGAGGGAATCAACACTGAATAGAAAAGAATGGAGGGATTCAGCATTGCAGTATTCGTATTGAAATACTGATGGTGACGAAGATAAAATAAGTGGATAAAAGTCGTACTGCTGCTTTTTGTCTAACTAGGGTTTTGACCTTTTTCTGTCTTAGGCCGAACTATCAATGCTTTAGCGAAGCGTTGGCGAGTCACTTCCACTTGAAAATAGTCTTCCTCTCTTATAAATTAACCATTTTAATAGAAAATCCAAATCCGAAAACATGTATCGTCCTGCGGGCCCACGTAAAACCTGCTCGGGCCGCCGCCTTCAACCTCTTGCAGGTCGTAGGGTTCCGAGAACTGGTGCGTTCCTCGCTCAAAAAAGGCAAGCATAACCAATTCCAATTTAAGTTATGACAGACTGTCAGGAACTCCATTGCGGAACAGAATGTGAATTTCCTTGAAGATGTTATTTTGTTAGAAAACAACGCTTTGTGTTTCGAGAGCGCGTGGGTGATGAGAGATTAAAAAAGTTGCAGCGCGAATCGGACGACGCAAACGAGTGGGCGGGATTAGGAGAAAAAAAGAGCGAATCAAAGTTTTTTTGTTGTTAATTTTTTCAAAGGAAACGGAATGAGACTTTTCCGTCGTGACAATTGCGTATATGGTGAAACCTTCCACGTGCGTGGACATTTTAGTGAGGAATATCAGTCTCCGATCCTGAACCAGAATACTTAAAGATATTTGGTTTGACTCTGCCTTTCCGTCTTTAACAAACCTGTGACAATTACTCAAGCATTAAAAGCCTTACAGAATACTTTTCGTATGCAGCTTTCCAGAGAACAAGGTGATAGTTACATTTTGTAATTTCGAGGAAGAGAAAGGCTAATCTAAACGTTAAATTTGGAGAGGATGAACTGGAGCAGATGGAACAATTTACTTTTCATGGATTTGTAAAAAGACCGTGATGGTCAAAGTACCAGGGCGGAAAATAATTTCATCTGACAAAGAAGCTTGACAAGAAGGATAGAGTTGACGACAGGGACATTAAGTAATAAAATTTTAAGAAAATAATATGAAAAAGTTTAATATGCAACGCGGTTTTAATATGAAGTACGGATGGTTGGATTGAAACATGGTGGATGAAGCAAGATCATAGGTTGATAAAAGTAATCATTTGGAGGCGTAACTTTGTGGAATAGTTCCATGATGACTTGGTGGCCTTTGAGATGTAGTATCATTTGGAAGGATGGCAAAGATTGATGGTATGTGTAGACTAAATTAAATACTTAGGTGTTACCCTCACTCACAACCTCTCCCGGATGAAGCATATACGAGGAATATGTGGACAGGCTAACGAAAACTTAGGATTTATTAGAAGTGTACTGGGTGATTTTGGTGAAAAGGGCAAAGAGAAATGTTATCTTTCGTTGATTAGGAGTCATATTGAATATGTTGCTAGTATATGGGAACCTCACGAAGTTGGATTAATTGCCGAATTGGATGGCGTGCTGCGTGGAGTCAGATTGTAATACGTTGTTATGATACGTAGACTGAGTAATGCGTCAAAATTATCAGAGGAGCTAGGCTGGGAATTACTCACGAAGCAAAGGTTAAATTAAAGATTAAATCTCTTGCATATTAATTGGAAGGAGGTCTCTTTAGCAGTGATGTTGAAAATGTATTATTAGCCCCATGGCACTACGGTAGAAGATATCATGCTAAAAAAAAGTAGAGAGATCAAGTGCAGAATCTGATAGATTTAAGATGTAACTTTTCCCACAAAGAATAAGAGATCAGAATAACGTTAGCGTTATCCGGCTGTGCTAGGCGGGAAAACTTTTTGTGTCAAAAGTATTCTGGTGTGTAATCACCCTCTGCCCCAGCGGTGGCCATCAGAGTAAAATGGGCGGAAAGGAAAACAAATGGAGAAGTGCTAGGTATGGTGGGGGAGAAGAGATGGTATTGTTTGGAGAAATCCAAACGAGGCAGGATTTTGATTAGCGATGAGATGCTGAAGACTGTAACATAGAGGGAGGCGAGGTATGGGGAGTAAAATGATGTCGTGTCGTACGAATGAATGGGATTTATTGTAGTTTAGGGTGTCAAGTTGCGTCTTGTTTGGCGAGGCTAAGAAATGTAGCAGTGTTAAGTCTGTGTCTATCATATAAACTACCTAATAAATATTATTTCCGGTTTCAAAAGGGTTTCACCTTATTATGCGGATTCCAGCTGTGACAGTTGTCACTATATTGCAACAGAAGCTCCTGACTGGAGGGTTCACGAACGCCTCCGAATGCCCCATGCTGATTCAGCCTGTGCCATTTTCTGGTTATCGCATCTTTCTGGGAAAAACTCCGGTGACATGGGAAAAGTGGCCCTCCTAACCAGGATGTGTGAATCTCACGCGCCGCGGGGGAGATTTTTGCAAGGTGAGTTGTCCCCGCGGCAATCGAGTCAGCCTTCGGGTTGGGTATGTGGCTGTGATGATGATAAATACAAGTGTATCCTGATAGCTCGGAAACTAAAAAAGCGTCACTCAGACTTTTTGGACATAGAATCATCACACGAAAATTTGTCTGTGTGCGTTAGACGTAACCCATCATCAACTGAGAAAAAAACATGATTGGCAATATTTTACAGTAGACTATTATTATTATTTGTTTAAATTATTCTAGTTATTAACAGGAACGATTGCAAGACAACCCTGTGGTCGGGTGGTAACATTTCAATCATTCCAAAATATTATCACTACAGCATTTATCAATACGAAGGATGATTTGATAGGTGAGGATAGAACTTACCTAATACTAAGCTCAACGGTGTGTTAAATTCACACATTTAGGGCACTAAGTGGGTTCACTTCTTTTCCTTGTACCGACTATGGCTTAAGTATGGACTATGGCTAATGGCAGGAGTCAAACCCACGACCTTTATATTTTCTGGCGAGAACGTGGCCCAGACGCTACTGAGCCAGGCAAAACAATGGATTTTTTGGATGGACGTTTTTGGTAGTAAAGCATGTTATTGCGAAAACTCATTTGGGTTAGGTGTGGTGTCCTTTTCAAAATGTTTCGGAAAGGGCTGAAATGCATCGTGGTCTCCGAAAAACGGTCACTCCAGTGTGCATAAAAATCGTCCGCTAATTAGAAATGCCCGCTATTGAGAGGAAAATTATTATTATTAAGTATTTATTAATAACTATTCAAGTAGTGAAACAATATGGATTGATTTTTCTCTGTGGTTTTTTTCTCCATTTAATCGCTCATTTCTACGTCCTGAAGATCTTAAATTTTAAAGAAAGGCAGCACACACTCCTATATGGGGGGAACTTGTTGAGGTTTCATAAACCACCATAGCATAGACTACAACCATGAAGTGGTTGATGGACCTTTGTGTTCTGATGAACCCTAGAGCTGCGCTGACGGGAGAATGGTTATAATTGCTCCTGGTAGGGTCACCCATACCTCAGATAGACCTGAGGATAGGGTTCAGGGGATAAGCAGTCCACTAATCTTCTGTTTCTCAGTAAGACATCTGCAAAGGCATCTGACTCCAGTTGGAAGGTCATTTGAATGATGATGGCACATTGAAAAACCAGTAGGGCAGAAGGAAGGGTTATTGGGAGACATTTAAAAAAGACATGCAAAGAGTAAGTGCCGAATGACAATGGGTTGCTGAAGACGAAGCGAGGTAGGAGGAGGAAAAGAATGGGCAGATTGGACGGAAGGAATGGAGGTAGAAAGCATGCTATATTGAAGAAAATTTTAGCTCAGCATGGGTTATCTTCTTGTCTCCTTCTAGTTTCGTTTAAAAAAATGTAGCGATGTTTATTCCAAGTACATTTAAGCCTACTTTATACAATAGACTACCAAATGATTCCAACGTATTAGACAACACGTAAGCTAACGACAATGAAAAAGATCTCAGCATATTTAATTGCCTAAAGCATCTAAGTTACTTTCTGATTCGAATGTTGGGTGGAATTAAGGCAAGTAGATAGTATGAAGTGCTGAAAGACGAGTTATTTTAATACTCGTAAATTACAAGAAACTGCGGGAGATTCCTTGACAATATCTTTCAAAGGAGTCATCTGCTAAATGTGTATTACACAACAGCAATTCTAAAGTGTAAAAATCATTTGCCTTGATCGGGATCTCGGTCAAGGCGAATGATTTTTACACCCTGTGGAGTTACGTATTTTAATATTTAGTACGGGATCGAAAGCTCTTTAATGTCCTGTGAGAGAGTTCTTAGCAAATACAGTGGTGTGTACTACCAGAGTTAATCGAAAACCTACCTTAAAGCGGTAGATCACTGCTAATAGCAATAGGCTTGCACGTACCCCATGCTATGAGGTGGGAAAATTTGATGTGGGCTCTACTGGGAAGTATTCGCTTTTTGGGAGCTTTCGTTATGGAAGGTTTCCCTGAATTGACTTCTTGACGAAAAAGAAAAAAAAAACCTTCAAGGCAATTGCGCTGGGTGGTGAGAACTCTTTTGAGGATGCGGAAGAGGGAAAGATAAAGGTCACAGAAAAACTCTGGTGCGGCCCCTATACTAAAGTGCTCACCGCCGCCGCCGCCGTCGGTGTGGGATCCCATATAAAAAGGCCGAGTGGGAGGGAGGAGAAGTGGTTCAAGTTCAGGGAAAGGCGGCGAGACACTCGTGCAATGGGCAGACGGCATAAACCTGGAAGGACGGAGACCGTGACGGAGACGCTTGGGAAATATTACAGTTCCGGAAGGAAGGGAAAGGAATCTGTGGCGTTCGAGCAAAAATCAAAAAGCGAAGGTGTATGTCCCAGCTCACCCAATTGATGTAGACGAGAAAACGTTCAAATTGGCGAAAAAACATCCAACCCTTTGTTAACTGAATTATAATTTCAGTACTGTTTTTTCCTCTACGCTCTTGCGTGATTAGGATAAATTTTTCGTGGGAATATTTAAGCGTAATTTCTTTTTTTTAATGGTAGGAGAGAGTCATCGTACTACGGTAGGAGAGATCCTGTCAATAAAATTCAAGAGATTTAATGAAGAACAGATGGATTTTAAGATGTCATTTTTCCTACTAACAGTAAGGGATCAGAATGATATTATCCAACCGCGGTAGGGGTAAAAAAATTCGGGTCAAAATTAGTATCGTGTATATTTGCCCCCTGTTACACACCCTAGCGGTGCGTGACAGGGGGCTTGCAGGGTACTAATATACCAAAATGCTAAATACTAAAAATACGAAAATAACATCTTGTGTGTTTGGGACTTAGGAATCCCCTCAGGGCTGTTTTACCGTTTACCCCGTTTTAATGCAACCATGTGCTCCGTAAAAAGTCTTTGAAGCTTGATATAAAGTAAGCTTTTCTCTTACTTATGGGAAGTAAATTTCAAGCAAAAATTTTTCTTCTATAAAAATTCAAAATAAAAATCAAGAAAGCTCTGACAGTATCATTGCGCCAATTTTAATAGTATAAATATTTTCATGAAAATAATGACGACTGAAATTGGGAGTATCTCAGTTCTAACATGTCACGAAAATATATGATAGAATTCATTAAATAAGAAAAACGTAAAACAACGAACCATTTTCTGTATAAACTAAAATTGCCAACCGATCCTTTCCAAAATTATTCTTTCATTATTATTTTAATTTGGAAGTTACTAAAGAGACTAGAGTGATGGTGTTTGATTTTCATTGCAGTCTCAGGTTAAATGATAATTCACGGGATTTTTGTGGGAAATGTTTCAAGGCATAATACGGTTCCTTAATTTGCAAACCCAGAATGAATGGAACTTCACAGTCCCGTCAGTTAACAATGGGTTCAGGAATTCAAAATTAAATGAAGATCCACAGAGACTAAAATTGTAAAAAAAATTGCCTTTTGAACGGATTGATTATGATTGAAGGGCCATCATCGTACTCGTATTTGTCTGGAATAATTAGCCTGGGACAATTGTTTGAACAGTTTCCCTTGAGAGTGAATTCAGTCAAACATGCAAGACCCTAACAAACATTTTTGGACATGAGTGATTCCACACATATTTCCCATTTACCAAGAACATTAAAATTGACAGAAAATGAAAATGAGTCTTCTTTGGAAAAACAAAATAGCACAAATAAGGCTGTTTGATGTTTCACACGATCTAAATTGTAGTGAACATTTTCTTTTACCACATCACGACGTTATCCTAAATATGCGGGCATTATGTTACGGTCGCGCAAGGAAATATTCTCTGTTAAGGAAAGTGTTCTCGCCCTGTTTTTGTGAGATTATTGCACTCTTGGAAATTGGGCATAATTTCAGCAAATCACATCCTTTCTTCTGTAATATTAATAATGCATAAATTAGTCCTATGGTAGTACTTAAGATATTCTAAAAGCTCTCTTTAAAAAAATGGACTCAAACAACTGTTTTAAGATAACTGTGCAACTAAAATAAAATATAATAAAATATTTTTCACCCAGCCTTAGTTCTACAGATGCAGACACAAATGGCTTTGGTAGTCCATACGAAGGTGTTTAATCCTCTTGGCAGCAAACGTTACAGGGAGGGCTTTAGTAGAGTTTAATTTTAAATGAAGATGAATTTATTTGTTGTTTTATTTTGCAGTTCCCCCAAAACTAAAGTTAATATATTTTTAGCATAGCCAAGTAATAAAATAGCATGCAGTAAAACACTGCAAAAAATAGTGAAATATTACGTCTACAGCGTTGAAGTGCGTAAGATAAAAGGCGATTGAACTCACTCAAAGAATCTTAAGTACGTGTACTAGGCAATATTAAGTTATGTGGTTAATATCCTCGAAAGGAAGTCAATCATCCTTACATATATTTTTATGTAGCAATAATCCGAAAACAACCTTTTATTTTTGGCCTTTTCATCGGATTTTTAACAATATTATAGCATCAAAGGCAATGAAAAATATCTGTCTAAACCCTGAGGAGGAGGAAAGCCTAGATCTAAACGGGAATCAAACTTGCGACCTCTGAGTTGAGCAGACTAGGACGTTTCCCCGCCCCCAACGTGGCCGGGCAGATAATTAATATTATATTGATTGAAACGTGGAAAATTATTTGCAGCTTTAGTATTCTCTTCTTGTCCGCAGTGTTGATATTTCAGGTTTTGTGGCATTACCGTGAGTCGCATGAATCGGACGAGTTTATCGAATGCGTATCGGACGTGATTTTCACCGGGCGAGACCGCAATACGTAATTATAAACTACCCCGCAGTACGGATGGGGTGACAAAACTTACTCTCCGGCTTTCTCTCTCTTCTTCTCCCGACTAAGAGGCGTCTTTTGAAGTCCCACACGAGGAGCACCCCTCCCCATAAGGTGGGAGGGATAAGGTGTTTGTCGGTCGGTCTCGCCCCCACCCCCAACGCCCGCCCCTACGCCCATAAACCGAAAACAGCCAACCCACCCACCCACTCCTCCTCCACCTCATCTCTCACTCCCTCTCCTCGGGCATCATTATCATCCTTTCACCCTTTTCTCCACCCCCCTCCCTCTCTCTCTCTCTCGGCCTTTTTTTCCACCCAAAAAAAAGACGAACGGAACACGCCCCTCATACCATCTCACCCGCCCTCATAACCCATCCCCTCCCACGTCACATATACACAAGACTCCTCCCACCTCCTCGGAAAGAACTGCCCTTTCCTTCCCCCTCCCACCTTCCCCCATATCTCTCTTTCCGAGGAGAAAAATTTCGGCCTTTTCCTCCTTCGAACCGCACATCTTTCCCTCCCCAACAACTAAGCCAATGGTGACGCCCACCCTTTCCGGCTCGGGACGATACCGCCTCAAATATTTTCGGGGCTGTGTTTATTATTTTTTCATCCCTCTCCACCCCGATGATGGGGGAGGAGTGTGAAAGTGGGGGTGGCAGGAACGAAAAGGCTCGTAAGGGGTGGGGGTGGGGTAAAAAAAAGCCTTACCTCAATCGGAAAAAATTAGGGCCGCAAATAAAGCAAACTTTGAGGTGCTTCGTCAGAAACACCAAAAGCTCGTTCCGAGGGTTCATGGAAAGGATAATTAGCCGCGGACGGACACGGACGGGCGAAGGATTGGGGATTTAAAAAAAAATCATCATTCTTAGGGATGGAGTCTCGTGGAAATAGTAAATCGAGTGAAGGACTTCATAGGTATGATTTTAGTTAATTGAATCACAGGCATGTATTCATTCCGAGCAAACTTTATAAACACGCGACCGGGGTTGGGGTTTAAAATACCAAGGGAGGCGAAAATTGTGTGGATATTTAAAACCGTGTGGAACGTACAAGGGTTAATGGAATAAAAAATACATTCCCCATCGCTGAAAATCAAAATTTGGATTTTATAAATGCAAATTTTGATTTTCAGTTAATGCGGAATCATGGAAAAATTAACTCAAAAAATGTGCTCGTGTTACTAGGGTAACGTACAGCAAAAGTAACTGAGTTACTGGTATGTAACATATTTTGAAGCGTTTTGTAGCTGTAGTCGTTACATATCTAAAGATATAATTGTAACCTTCTAATGGTTTTCATAGCGTAATCGTTATTTTCCTGTTTAACTCCTGGTTCGATAAATTTAAAATCAGTCTTAGCACAACTCTCTCATTCATCAGTAGGTCGATCCTCAAAGGGGTGTGCCAGTGGGGAATGATGTTTACTTCCTTTGAGGATCATCCTTGCTAATATAATGCTCAAAATAAATATTGCTCATTTCCCCGAAACTACTTTTGAATACCTGCTGTACCCAGAGCATAAAATTACCCCCCGCCGAATTTGTTTATGTCTATAAATGCATGCAATTAGCTCATAAATTGGGATAATTTTCAAATAAGGATGCAAGGTTCTAAATTTTTACTTGTTAATGCAGGAAAAAATCCCCCCCCTCTTTATGAGGAGTTCCTGATCCACTTCTGATATCAAATCTATCACTATTGATATCAAATCCGAAATTCTCCAAATCTGCTCTCTCTATGAAAATTTAAAAATGTCACGACATGTATATGCTAGAAAATCATGTCGCTTTTTTCTCATAAATCTGCACGTGTAGCTTAATTTATGTCGGCAGAATTTATAGTGTTACCCAATTCAGCATTTTGACCACTGTTAAATTGGTTAATTTGTTTGAAGAGAGTACGGCGATATGTTCTCGCATCAAACTCATCTCCTGAAACTGTTATTCTCAATGTAACTTGTTACTCTATCAAATGTAATTGTGTGCCCAAATACACTAATTTCGGTATTTTTCCCATTGCGAGTGATATTAGTTCGACGCTAGATCAAATGGAAACGTATTTTGAGTAGTAAATGACAACCTTATGGATTATCCAAGAGATTTCTGTTCCAATTCATGATGAATCGACTCTATGAATTCATCTAGTAATGGTGTATTTTGTTTAGCCGTCATCCAATAAAAAGCACTAGAGTATCCTAAAATAAACAATTGGAAATGGAGGGCAACTAATAGAGCGAGGTATTATTGATAAATGTGGCCCTCATAATGTTCGAATAATGACGTCACGGCATGCTTAGGTAAATTGAATGTAATTTTTTCAAGACGAAACTTTTGGTTGGAAATGGCATAGTATTTCATTCTTTAACCAAACAAAACATTACGGTGGCATATTAAATTGGCGATTTTCGAATAAAAAACCGTGCAAATAATATTGCGATAAGTGATTTAGGAAAAAGGGTCTTCCGAAATTTCGGTGACGTTATCTAAGTTAGCGGAAAACGTAAACTGAGTGAAATTCTCTCGAAACGAAATCAATGCAGAATGAACAGAGTAGATGGCAATCGATGGATCGGTGGTGCCAGGGGAGAATAATGGATATCAAGGGGGCGGATCATGTAACAGACGAGAGATAACTTCTGCGAAGTGGCAGGGAAGGAATGGGAGGTAGGGTTGGTTGTTCGGGTGGGCGCGCCATGGGAAAGGACCCTGATAGGACTGGAGGCGCAGGAAATTACTGGAGGCGAGGGAGGGTGGGATATGGAGGGAGGAGTTGGACATTCTGTGGAGAATCTTTGAGAGAAAGAGAGAAAATGAAATGAGTGAAAAAGGGCTTGCCGGTTGAGGGAACATAATAAGACCAACACATGGACACGTCAATGACGCCTTCTTCCAACGAAGAAGATTTTCTCCTTAGTTCGAAAAAGGTTGCATGACCGTCGAAGCATAAAAAGATAAAAATTGTATGTGTGTATATATATATATATATATATGTTCACGTACAAATATATGAAATAGTTATTCTGCTCTTCTTCTGAGTATGTAGATCTTGGCTGGACAAAGACAAAGACTGAACTACGGCAAACTTCCTTGCTCTCCTGTCAAACCACATCCTGATATCCAACATTACAATAAACTCTTTTTCAAGTTCGCTTACCTCCTTCCTCTTTTCATTCATTCCAGCATCACTGTCCTATCGCTACCCCTTACTCACCTGTCTCATTTACTTCCTCTTTCAGCTTTTAATATATCATCTCCAAGCAAAATGCCCTGCATTCATCTTTCCTGCCTCCTTTGGATTTCTCTTCTCCTCCACCACTCCTTTCACATCCTTATTTCTCCTATCTCCATTCACCTTTTCCATTCTTCTCCACATCAACATTTCAAAAGTCTCCAATCTTTGCCTATCATTTTGCTTCAATGACCATGTTTCCGCGCCATACATAACTACGCACCTTGTCTAAGTTTTGACGAACCTTTTCTTAGCACCCTTGATAAACGACTCTGTCATGGATTCCCTCCTTCTTGTGAAAGCTTCTTTGCCCTAAAACAATTCTTCTAATGTCCCCTCTACCTTGACAATTTAGATTCTAAACACTGAAGAGGTAGGTAAAATGTTCCACCTGCTTTACTTAATGAATTCCTATTTTAATATTTGACGTAGACTTTCCTTCTTCTCGAATATCACACAACCCTTGATGTTATTATATTGATTCTCATCCCATATCTATTGCATTGATTTTCTAATGCCCCCAGCCATGCTTGCAACCCCTTGATTTACTGGCAAACTAGCGTTTATTCATGGGATAACTTAACTATTTTGAATCCCCAAGCCACTATAATTCCTATTTCCTATCTCCAGTTCTTCCCATGCCTCTTTAATCAAGTTCACTCATGAAATAAGTGCAGCTAAATATACTTACTCTGCCAGATGTATTCCCATGCTTAGAAAGATATGTGAAAAAATCACTTTGAATAAAGTTGGAAAAATATTAATAAAAAGACTAACAAAATATCTAAGGGTACTTGAACTTGAGAAATTAATTTAGAATTTAGTTTAGTTAACGATTGAAATGAGTAATGTTTTTTTATGAGAGTTAAACCATAATGTGTGAGGATTTTATCAATTTAAATTTCATTTTTTTCTACGAAAGATTACCGATAATTTTCAAAAGTTTTCATTTTTATGCTATGAGAATATTGCATTTTGGAAAACTAATTTATAAAACTCGAATACTATATAATGACGTAATTTGAATCGTTGTCAGCGTTGTTATGAATTTTTCAACTCTTTGGTATGGAATCAATGCCTTTAATCGTGAAAATGAGTTTTAAAAATTATATTTCACTAATATTTAGGTATATCTTGGATGTTAGTCATAAAAAATACATTTATCGACTCATTTATCAACAAAGACATGCAATTAATATTGAATAGTCAAAATAAAAAGATCTCATGAAAATGAGAAATTCCACACAACGCCAAGCTTATTTCAAGGAGTTATTTTCCCCTTAGGGACTGGGAATTAGTATATATTATAACGTCGGGGAGCAATATCTCTCAGGGCAAGGAGGAAAATCGTGCTTATTTTTAACAAAAAAGAAAAACTAACATTATTTCATGAAATATTAGTCCTGTTTACAACTTTGGTCCTCATTCATTCGAGTCCGTCATGTTTAAATACATTTTTAATATTTTTTTACTAAGCCTATCGCTCGTAAGATCGCAGGTTAAACCAACTCTCGTAAAGGACGGATCACCAGAAATCTATTGAGGAAATAGCCGTTATCGAAACTCCAAATGGATAAACCTCTCTATAAAGTTCCATAAGTGTGATCTTCCGTGGATATTCTCCAGGAAGGAAGGACCAATCGCATTAACTGCCCTGAAGGTGGAAATCGTCTTATGGGATAAAGCGCGTGTTCAACCCGCCAGTTTTTTGGAAGAAGTAAAAGCGGGGGGGGGAGGAGGAGGGGGTTTCTCTGGCATGGAAACGCAGGGGATGGGACGTAAAAAGACTGATAATGCGCCCGCTTAGAAACGAAACTTATTCCCTGTTCGTCGTAAACGACATAAAACGGGAAAAGCATGACAAAACGAACTCGTAAAAAGTCTTGAGGGAACCTTGGGCATCGCGCCCTACACAAGGTGTATCTCAGCATTTCCATTCGGAAGGGGCTTTGGAAGGATCATGAGTTCCCACGATCCCCTTTTTCCTCCTCCCTCCCCACCTCACCAAAACCCTCTCTTAAAGTGCCTGGAGGGAGTAGGGAAAGGATTGTGGAACCGCGTGGGACCGAAGTAGTTCTGAGTGTGTTTCTCAAATGGTACATCCACAACTAAGCATTACCACTTGGAGATTCTCCCCCCCCCCTCCCTCCCTCTCCGCTGTTTTCGTCAGATATCGCCTTAAAATGCCTCAGTGCACCCCTCCGATTAAATAGGTGGTGCTTATTTTGGTGCACTTTTCAACAAATTGTCTAAGTATTTCTCACTTAAATAGACTCGGTCTCACATTTCCGCGATTTAATGTGGAATGTAGTCTTATTGTGAAATTTATAAAATTATGAAACGAAGGAAGAAGTGCTAGGCATGGTGGGGAGGAGAGAGGATAGCTGAGAGTAATCCGAAGGAAGCAGGAAAGGTGGATGTAGAGGATATTGAATGGTAATAGACTGTTGGAGACTGTGATTGAAGGGATATTATTACGCAAGGGAGGAAGGGGTAGGAATAGAATAGTTATATTGGGCAGAATGAAGGAAGGTGGAATTAATTCAAAATTGAAGAATCAATTAATGTGATATGGGGCGTCAGGATGCCTTATTAGACGAAGGTAAGACATGTAGGGATGCTCAGTTCGTGTCCATTCAACACCTAGAGTAAAGGTTTGAATAACTTTAGGCTAGCATGGTAGAGATAGGAAAGACACGTTGGACGGATTGAAAGGAGGTAGGACGTTTACAGAAGAGTTACGTTTGAAGAAGGGTTTATTGTAGTGTGTGATGTCTTGTATCATTGGTCAGCGTTCATCCAAAATCTACCCTACGGGTGACTAACAATTATGATAATAATTAAATTGTGATAGGTGGGATAGAAATTCTTAAAGTAGTATATTATCAACCTACTGCGTCTTGCTAGATACAATACATCTTCATTCAGTGTAATTCCTTAAATTTAATAATCGTCTTGGGTATCATGTCGAGGCGGATTAGTGCAGATTAGCAGTGTATAAGTGATTAGTTAGAATGTCGAGTCAAAATCCACCTTAACCCTTACATTGCTATTAATATAAACTTCTAGGGATAGGAATGAATCATGAGAAAACTAAGCATATGAGATTCTCAACAAATGCTAGAACTGGAAGGAAAAAACTAGAATGGATGGGTGTTGAATGTTCGAAGTATTTTGAATCGAGACGGCCCAAGTATTAGTCTAATAAAAACAACAATTCTGTTTGATAAATGAACTTCATCGAAGAGGAGAGAATTTATTTTAAGAGCATTGTGTCATATTTTTTTAGAAAATATTTGTAAACAATTTTAGAACTATTATTTTGATATCGTTTTTTAGTATTGTACGGAAGGTTATTGGATTTTGAGATGTGGATGTCGAGAAGGGAATATGTTATGGAAGTTGAAAGATGAAATGGACGGAAAGGAAACCATAGGAAGAAGTACTAGGAATGGTGGGGGAGGAGAGAGGGTTGTTGATAGATATTCCGAAAGGAGAGGGAAAGGTGGAATCAGAGAATTTTGCTAGTCGACGTAATGTTGAAGACTGTGACAGAGTGGAGGAAGTTGGGCAATTGAGGAAGGAGTATAAAGAAAAGATGTATGCTGGACGGAGGCTGAAGGAACCATTCGGATCTGAAAAAGCGTTTAATGTATTGTATATATACCAGGCTGTCTTTTCAAGGGAGGCTAAGAAGTGTAGCGTTTTTTTATTATGTATTCATCAGAAACTTACCTTAAGCGATAGAATACCAACAATAGTAACGCCTAGCCCTGCGTTGCAGTTCCATTGAGAGGAACCGAAAAGAATTAGGAAAAAAATAGAAAAACCATATAAATTTACAATCGCACGAAATGCTTTTAGGCGCATGCAAAATCAAAATGGTCTGGCTTTAAGATCTTGTAAGAATTCTATCCCGCTTTACTGTTTAATTATACAGTGTCTTATCTTCTCTTTTTGTGCATTCCAGGTGTGTCAGTACTCTTAATATACCTCATAGTTGTTGAGTACTGGCAATGGTATGCTATCATGATAGACCGTTCAGAAGAGACACACTTTCCTCTACAATGCTGAAAGTGAACCTTGCCTATTTACTAGGTTTTGCTTTATAGCTTTCCTTAAAATCTATTTTCGGAATTTTTTACCCCACCTCCTCCTTGTTTTTTATATGAAAACCTAAGAAAAAAACCTCTCTTTCCCTCGTCTTATCGGAGCTAACGTTAACGTATCAAAGAGATTTCTTTTTTACAGAGGAAAACCCGCTTATATGGTTGCTTAAGCCGTGTTTTACTACGATCTTTACCGATCATTTCCGTGTTTTTATACTGAAAAATAATAAATTCTGTCATGATTGAAATTTTTTTTTATGGAATCGGAATGCATCAAGCAGTAACGTTAAACAAACATGTCGGAACTATTTTACAGGTTGAATAATTCTCAAATTACAGTTTAAATATGTGAGGATTAGGTAAATGCACGATAGGTTTTTTTTATTTAAAGTACAATTTAAGTTCTTTCTCCATTATTAATGGCTTTAGTGATGCCATTAGGAACCCTGCGTAATATTTCTCATGAACTCGACCCACCTTAAGGAAAAGTAATTAACTGGCACAACTTCTTCCCTAAAGGATACTAACATACTATAATTTACGAAGTCCCTTCCGCCTTCGGCATACTGGAAAAAACATACCATCATTGAATGGCAGGGTGCCATACACGTGGTACGATGGAGGGGAGAACTGGAAAGTGTGGTAATATTGCAGAGTAGTCACATCTCCCATTAGTTTAAAATGTGAAGAAAATTGAAAAGCTAAAAGCTTAGAAATACCAGTTTCATAAAATTAAAATTCCTGTTCCTGCCAGAATTGGTGTTGATTGTTCCACACAGAATTGGCTTCGATGGACAAGAATCCCATCCAGCTTTGCGTGTATATGAGGCCGGATAAAACTAACATATTTCAAAGACCTAAGGCCAATCGATCCTAATACATACTATATCTCAGCCGTCGATGTGCCGAGAAAGGCGACATTTCAAAATCTAAAAATCATTCGCATTTACCGGGATTCGAACCATCACTCCTCTGTGCATAGCTTCACATTTCATCTGTCTATAAATCTCTCATCTTTATTATTCAAAACTAGTCCTTAAGGATCGTAGATCGGAGGCTTTCGCAGCTGTTGAGAGATGCAGAGGTGGTTCTCGGGTTAGACTGCGTGAGAGTCATTTTTGGCTCAACGTGGCCTACCGTACGTTGAGCCAAAAATGTCTCTCACGCAGTCTAACCCGAGAACCACCTCTGCATAGTCCTTAGGGACTATCCAAAACCTACCTTTGAATAACCTACCCTATGTAGATTATCTCGGTTGAAAAATTAATTTCGCCTTGGTTGAAAAATGGATGTTTACCTTTGACAAATTCAAAAAAATAGCGGGAAATTCCGCGATATTTACTTTAGGGTATTCACACGCTGGTGTTTACCGAAATGCCCGGTTTCCGGTCAAGGAAAGTGATTTACACAAGATAAAATTCTAGCATTTCGAATAAATTTCGCGTATTTATTCGGCAGCGTCAATGTTGATCATTGTTCATGAGGTCGATTTATCGCAACTCCCCACTCAAGTTATCAATCTATCGGTCAACTTCCTCCCGGTACCCTTTTCCCTCCCCCCACGCTCCTCTCCATAGCTTTCACTTCTACAAGTATTTGCTCCTCCAGGTATCAACATCCGGTATCCCTCAGTACACACCCTTGAGTTCGATAAAGCCTCTTACGACCCAAGTAGCGACCGCTATCAAACAGAATTCACGCCGTCGATTTTACCTGTTGGAAACTAATTTGAACCATATTCGCGCGTTGTGAACGCGGCTCGGGAATGCGCCCGTTGGTATGGCAATGCGAAATTATGATAATATGTCCACCTCTTGTCGGTATATTTTTTTATATCGGCCAGGTCAATGGTTAATAAGTCGAAGACGATACACACACACACTCACACGTGCGCTCTCACACATACATTATATTACACAAGGAAAAGGGATAGGAACACATATGAAGGACGAACACAGGAGAGGTGGGGAAGGCGGGATCAAGCAAATCACAAGCGCAACTTGACCGGGACTTGTACACCGGATCTTTCCACTTGCCGGGCGGATGTACTAACCGCTTGAACAATCAAGGAAACGGAATTTTATACTGACATTTGCTGGTCTCATATTTTACCAACTGCCCCAATTCTTCGGCCAAGGGATTGCGTTAGGGAGTTGTTTCACCCACCAAAGGAGAAATACACGACACAACAGAGGAAGGACAGTATGTAAGCAATCATACGAGAGAGAGAGACGAGCGACATTGGCCAAATACACATTCAAACACGAAGTTCCACCATATGTCGAACAAATTCTATCCATTTTCCGTATATCTAATTCCATGTGAATGTGTATTTGCTCGCCATATGGCGGGATTTCATGTTTGAATGTGTATTTGTCCAATGTGGCCCGTCGAATATTCCTCCCTCCTCTTGAGAAAGGTGGATATACCACCGAAAATTCGAGACCCAGTGAGTTCCCCTTTTATGTGTTCCTGTGTTTGTGTCTATTTGTGTTAATTTCATTTACATTATATATATACATGTATGTATGTATATATAGGAGAAGAATTGCGCTAGGCAAGGAGGCTTTCTCAAGGAGGAGGGAGTTGATGATGGGGACGTTGAGTAGAGATGTTAAGACAAGACTCGAAAAAACTCTGATATGGAGCGTAGCTATGTACGGAAACATGGTCGCTGAAGCAGGAGAATAGACGTAGATTGGAGGCTTTTGAAATGTGGGTGTGGAGAAGAATGGAGAAGGTGAAATGGACCGAAAGGAAAACAAATGAGGAAGTACTGGAGATGGTGGGGGAGGAGAGGGGTTTGTTGAGAGAAATCCTATGGAGGCAGGAAACATGGATGAAAGGCGTATTGAGCGGTAGTGGAATGTTGAAGAAGGTAATAGAGGGGAGAATGTTGGGCAAGCGAGGAAAGGGTAGGAACAGGATAGGGATGTTGGATGGGATGAAGGGAGGAAAGAAGTACACAGAGATGAAGAGGGACCTGATGTAGATTAGTTTGCTAGGTGGGGAGTCACAAAATGTTTATTTGATAGTTGTGTCCATCCAAAAATCTACCTTAAACGGTAGATTAACTAATAAAATAATATAATACCGACTAAGAATGTATGTATAAATATATGAAAATGAATGTGTGTATGAACGATTTTTGGGAATCCATACGTTTATATAGTATGCTGGTCATTATGGATATTCGATAATGTAGGTATGGAAAGTTTATTCCATATTGAATATTGTGAAAAACTAAATTGGCTCTCATTTCGATACGACATTATTGACGATAGAATTAACAGTACGAGTGGTTGCATGGCGGTATTCACATTCTGTGGACTTTTTTACGGGTCCGTTAGTCGGGTTGGGACGATATGTCGATTCTGTGTCGAGTTATTTTTTGTATTTTCCAGGTAAATATCGTTGTTTTAAGTAACCGATGCGTGTGAAAATCGGCCATTACTTTCTTCGATACTATGATATGGGAGATAATTTCGATATTCACTCTACGGTAAGTTTTGTCAATATTCATGATAATGTCCACAGGTGAGATGGATCAATTGTCGAATGTCATACTTCATGGTAGAGTCTATTGCCCTCATTGCTGCATGATGGTGATAGTGCGATGTATTGCAGTTTATAGGATGATATTTTTTAACATATCGATCTATCGGTATTAACCTTATTGGACAGAACTTATCCGAATTAGTCTATATTACTCGCCATACCCCATGAATATCACCATGCTAATGGATCGTTCCCACCTTGGTATTATATCGACGCTCGATATTGTGAAAATGAACATTACAGATCCCTATTGCGACAGATTGTATAGGCGTTGCCCTCCAAAAAATTCATCCATATCCCGGAAGAGCCCATTGTCCTCCATGATGTTCTTACTTTTCCAGCTTTCGAAGGAACCGAATGAAGGAATGAATGCAGAACGTTCCATTTACATAAGAATTTTACCCTCCCTCCCATTCATCAAGATTCCATCGACGCACGAGGCGTGTTTATGACCAAATTTCATTCACGGTGAAATTCTGTGTTCATCCGGAGTTTCTTTTAAGGCCGTTGTCATGGGGTAGGTGTTCGTCGTTGCCCACGGCGACCAAGGATCGAACGAGAGACAAAAAAAAACCAAAGGCGAAGTAGGTGTCGATCGAGAAGAAACAATCGAGCATCTTTAATTAATGGTTTCCGGCATGAAGCAATGGACCCATATTTTTTAACCCGTTGAAAATGTTACCAAATAATTTTTTCGGATTGTTTCTTTCAGTTTTTAGGGCGCGGGGCTACGAATGAATTTGATTCCTGGCGCCACAAACCTTTGTTGTTGGCCTTACCTGAAGCGAATTATAGGTGCAGTGGAAAAATATTAAAATGCTAGGGTGATACTAAATTAGTTACGAGAGGACGTTTTGTTTGAGAAAGGTCCTCCTTGTACAAGTGTATTCAAACTTTGTCATGATAAACAAAAGTTTTTTGCCATGTCAAAGAAGTTTATAGGCTGTGCACTATTGTGTCCTGCATATTTATATGCATTTCAATGCGTTTGTTGATTTCATTAGACAAAGGTTTCGTCAGCATTTCTACTGTCACCTTCAGGTCGAAGGAACGAGTATATTGTTGCAGTTTCAGTTTCATAGACATTTATTGCTTGGTTGCATACGCTTACCGAATTATATATGTATATGTATGTATGCATAAAAAATATATATATATATATACATTCAAACACTCAATTAGAGCATCGTCCCGGCAAGTCGAGAGATCCGTGGTTCATGTCCCTGTCAAGGAAATATTTTAGCACTTGTGATCTGCTCGATTCCGCCTTCCCCACCTATCTTGCGCTCCTCTTTTATGCGTGTTCCTATCCCTTTCCTTGTCTCTATTTCCATGTGAATGAGGAAATATATATATTATATATATACACACACATATATATATATATATGTATATATATATATATATATATTATATATATATACATATATACACACACACACACATATATATATATATTATATATATACATATATATATATATATATATATATGTATATAGTGACTTTTAATATCCCGGGAAAGGTGGCTGGGACCACCGAAATATCGAAGTGAGTTATGTCTACGTTTGTGTTGCTCCCTTTTTTGTTTACTATTATTAATTACAATTCTGCATCAAGAATTACATGCATATATTTTTGTATTGTATATTTGAATTTATAAATATAACTCTTGTTATACATATATATATATATCGATGATGCGGAAGTACTCACGAGAGCAATATAACTTTTGGACGGCACAATAGAACAGAGAATAAAACAGATAACATGTAAAAGGACACTCACACTGCAGATTATTTGAGCTTTCGGCCAACTCCGAGGCCTTCTTCAGTTCAGACCCTGTACATATATATATATATATATATCCTTTTTTCATGAAAAATTCATATATATTTATTGTAAAAAATATATGAAAGAAGATAGTCCATTCCTGAAACTTAAAAATAAAAGTCAAGGATGTCAGTCACAAACCTGAGGCACGTATTAGTTCAGAGGGAAGAGTGCGGGGATTCTTATTCTGATGGGAGAGTCTCAGTTCTATTCCACATTATTACTCTGGACCCCATGAGCTTCACCAGTTCTTCCTCGAAAACCAAATTGCTCAAAAGGAAATGATCTGTGCCCTCTTATTACCCTGCTAATGTGCAAATTTTTCTCGCTGTGTAATAATTAGTATTTGGTCAGCTCTACCCTTACCTTTTAAACTAACCCTAGATTTCATTGCCTTAGTTTTCTGTTAGATTAGCGTAAGGCAATAAATTAGACTGTCTTTCCCTTTATGTTAGCAAAAAATAGTTCCCTTGCATATAAATGACCGTACATAAGAATATACGAAGTAGACGTCATGAATAAATGTGGCTGACGAAATAAATATTATATAAATATCAATATCAGTTGTCGAAGTAAGTTATGCTTTAGTATTTCTCGATCTTTTTAATGTTGCGATTCCTATAAGCCTTCGTTTGTCATCATTTTTCCCACAGATCTAGCCTCTTAAAGTTTACCCAAGCTATGTCCACGTCGGGGCTCGATTCTTTGAGCTATCAAGCGGGCATGTTTCTCAGATCATGACTCGGATCAATCAATATTGTATGTGTCCGTTAAAATTTACCAACACAGATATCGATGAATGGAATGACCTCAAAAAGAGTCAACTAACCGCATTCGTTTCTGCTTAAACTTCGTCATCTCACGTGATAATGAGACCAAAAGTAAACCATGCTTCATTTGAAATTCTGGAAGAGGAAATATTTGCGCATATTCATGATCCATGCTCCTAAGTAAAGTCACACAGTACAAATTTCGACTGACAAAAAGGTCGGCCAATTTATGTGAGTCAAACTCTGAATATTCTTTGAGAAAATCAAAAGTGAGGAAACTCTGGAAGACACGAAGATGATAATCGTCTTTATGAGCTCCCCATTATCGATTTTTTCTATAAAGGACACTTTGAATGAATAATCAACGTTAGAAATTTGTGACTCCTCAGTCCTTTTATTTATATACGGCCTGGGTTTACGGCGTTCTGCGTCCTCGTCAGGTCGACGATAGAAATTAAGTTAAAAAGGATATCGCGCAAATATACACGGATATGTAGGTGTAGATTTGCATGAATGTTTTGTAGTTTTGCATGTAGTTTCATCATCATTTACGGATGGTGACGTAACATCTCCCGCCTCACGCCCTTTCGGCGACTTTCGGGGTATTAAGTACGAGATAAACGAGTATATTGTAGAAACCACCAATTGAATGCACGAGTTTGGTAAATATTAGGTACGCCCTTTTAGTTCATTTGCATTCATAGATTAGTCACTTCAATAACGAACGACTGCCCATGGTTAATGGTTCGTCAAATAAAAATGATAAAAGGCCAGTGCAACGAAATTAAATAAAATAATAACAGAGGGATTGGAGACCTTTTTTCTGAGTGAAGATCATTCAGAAATGAAAAAGAAGCCCACAAAAAAAAATCAGGATCGGCATCCTACTTTAGGGTGATAGGTCAAAGCAACGAAACGTAGATCTTGTGAAATAAATGTAAGTCAGCGAAGTTATTGTATAGTAAGTTGTTGTAGTATTATATAGTGAGACAGTTCCTCAACGTTTCTCTGAGAAAGGAGGGTTTTATCATTCGCATATTACGCTGTACGATGACCAGAAGATGATGTAGTTACATCGAAACCGGTCGTATTAATAAAAGATTTTATTTTGTGGAAAATTGCCAATTTTAATTAATCATGGTATTCCACCACATCACGCCTGAAACTTCTCTTTTTAGGCGATAAAACGTTGAAGACTGTGATAGAGGGGAAAACGTTAGGCAAACTAGGAAGTAGGATGCGACATACGATGTCGAACGATAGTTGTAGAGGTTGAGGTGTCGCGTTTGTGTTACCTAAACCTTAAACGGTCATGAGCGAACCTGAGAGATTTGCAGAATTATACATGGACTGGGATGAGAGCCATTGGGAGTATGGAGGTTGCATGCAAAGATTAAACTAGTAGGCATACTCAAATCGTACGTGGTTATCCATGAAACAGAAGGCATAACCATATCGTTTCATTACTGGGATGTTCAAGGATGTGATAAAATTAAGGGAGATTGAAGGAATGATTGGAGGTTGGAATGTTGTGGAGGTGGAGGTTGGATGTGGAGGTTGGATGTCAGTTTGTGTTTAGCTGAGCGAGGCTTAGGAATGTAGCGCGGTTTAGTCTCTGCGTCTTTCAAAAGTTTAAATTAAACTAAAAACAGCAATTATTATATTAACTACCTTTCTCACCCACGTGCATTGCTCGCTTCCTTCACTCACACATGTCAGGCAATCCATCCTTAATCATCTCATTATTCTCTATTGAAGAGGTTTAATAACCCAATAACTCAAGTTTTTTTTTCCTTTTCAACTCGTTAAAACAGCGAAATTCGATGTTGAAGTAAAATAAAAAAAGTCATCAGGTATTTCATAGCATGTTTATGGTCGTTATATCCGTTGTCAGGCGGGATGATCACATAACTTGGCATCGTAAGGGTGTAAAAGTGTAGACATGTTAGATGTAAGGAAGAAAGAGGGAAAGAATGAGGAATTGAAAAAGGGTTTATTTTATTGCAGGGTTATTAAGTTGTGTCGTTTCAGGCGAGGCTTGGAAATGATGCGGTCATTAGTTTATTTGTTCATCCAAAATGTACCTTAAACTTAAGACTGCCATTAGTAATAAATAATTACCTAAATCTTAAATATCCTATATTTTATCTCATCTAATATATATTAATATCTCCTAGCGTAATTCAACGAGGTTTAAAGCTTCAAAGCCTGGGAGGTTTAGCGAATATCAGCACTTGAACGATACATTTCTACAACTGTATCGTATCCTGTAAGCCGCCGAAGATGCGAGTGGCAGTAGCTGTTTGATCGCCAGATTTTAGCAACTAAAAAGTCAATTGTATCGGGCGAGTGGTTTGCGGCGAGGTTCGTCTGTCGTAGGTTTTTCGTTGTATGGCTTTGTTTTCGCTGTGGTTGCGAATCGCATTAGGGCAGAAAGTCCCTGGAATCAATTGGTGTTGCAGTCTCTTCCCCTTGGTCGATCGGTCTCCCCGAATGGTCGAATCTACCGATGTACTCGTAATGAGGGTTCTTATTGATTTTTTCGGTGTCATAAGTCAAGTCGAGTGTCCTGTATCCTGCTGATAGCCTTAGACTCGCCTTTTTCCTTCGTGCTTAAAGAGAATTCCATCGTATCCCCTCAATTAGCCGCCTTAAGTTCCCTTTCTTATCGTAACATTTCTTCACAAACCTAGCGCCCTTCTTTGCACCTTTCCATCCCATTATTCAACTCCTTCTCTGATAGATCCCAAATATTTCCCGTGCATTTCATGTGCGACCTCGGCAGTGCAAAATATTATCTCTCTCTTACTCTCTCATTACATTTTCCTACAAATCATCTCTTCAGCAAAAGTTTCTTCGAGGTGGTTTCACGAATGTTCCAAACGTGCTTTTTCCAAGTTACTTGTGAGGGTGATGTCAAAATATCTTACATTTCATGAATTTTATGTTTATATAAATCGCTTATTTCGTACGCAGTGTTTAATATTTCATTTCTTTTACCCAAAAAATAAAATTTTGTTCATATTTAAAGACTTTATTCCAAGTTTCATTGATTGAATATACCCTAAATATTATTTAAACTGCGAGAGAGAAGTCCACGATCGACTGGCGACTGCAACTCATTTCAGGACACCGTTACATCCGCAACAGACATAATGTTACTATTTTCGAGGGAAGTGTTACCGTCGCTGTGGCTTAGGAAGAGTAAGGGGCCTAAAATACTACCTTGAGGCACGCCAGAGGTTACAACTAACTTTTTCGAACTCATGACTTCAACTATTACCTTTCATCCTGGAGAAAACCTCTTTCGCTTTGTAACTTGCGTAATCCGAAAACCCTCTAAAGATGAGGTTTCCACAAGACCCCAGAGCGGGGTAAGAGATTGAATAATACGGATATTTGGTACGTTCTCATCGTGACGCCACCACGTCCAACCCACACAGCGTACCATCAGGCAACCGCCGATATCCACACCTCTTCCCTCTCCATTCCCACAGCAGCCAGTTCCAAAAAAAAGGAAATACTGAAAAATTCTCTCTAATATTCCGAAAAAGGTTTTTCGAAGAGATGCGGAACGAGAAGGAGAAGGAGAGGGGTTAGGAAGGAAATAGTTTCGATTCCCATTAAGGACCGCAGCGTAAGGAGTGTGTGATTCACACCAAACGAATCTTTCTTAATCTTCTTTCTCTCCCTTTTCTTTTCCACTTTCCTCCTCCTCCTACTCTCCGCCCCAGCGCTCAAAAGTTTTCCCCCATCACCACCCCCCGAAATCCCATCCCGATCCGCCCCCACACTTCCGACCGCATGTATGAAGCCTCCCCGAACCACCCACCCACCCATCCCCACGGTACCTTGGCAACGCCACACACAACCACCCGCGCCTTATAACCCCAGTGAAATCCTAATAGCCGCCGAATGTCCATTACAAGAGGCGAGACCTATACTTAAAGGGGGTTCTCTTTTTTTTTTCCTCCTGCTATGGCCGTCAAGAGAGGGAGAGATAAGGGGGAGGTTTTCGTTCGGGGCAGTGGGGGTGGGAGGAAGTGGGGTCTCACCTCTCCTCTTCAACAACCATGCACCCTTTCTAGAGGAGAAGAGATAGATGTATACCCTTATATCCCCTCTCTCACTCTATCCCCTGGATTGGAAGTGTCCTCCTACCTACTACTCCCACGCCCCCCTCCCAAACCGTCTCTCGTTCCGTAAAACCCTTAAAAACCCCCCTTCCACCAAACCCCACAGAAAATACGCCTTCCTTTCGGTCTCCTCCCCCCACAACCATTCTCGATCCCAGCCATCATCCATCCTCCCACTCACTCACCGAATACCACGCTTTCTCTCTATCCCCCATCTTTCTGCCGTTCTCACCCCGAAGCGATAATACGAACTCTCCTTGCCAACTGAGAAACCTTTGCCCGAAAACTTTGGCCCCCAGAAGAAAATCCCTGGCTCGCCAACACCACCGCCGGATTAAACAAGCTAAGATACCCTCAGGAAAAAGGCTGGGCAATATTCATTTTTCCAATATCGACAGTTAAAATTTAAAATGTGGTGGTTGAATGTGGATATACGTGTATAGACGCAGGGAAGGTTATCGAAGAAATCGAAAGAGTATGAGCGATTCAGGAATATCGAATAATATTGGCAACACCGGATGTATCAATTAATCCAATGCAACAATTGAACGTATGGAGGACATTGTCCATGTCAGGTCAGTCGACGATAGGGTCACTGATGTACCACAAGGTAACCAACCACTCCATTGACGTCTCACTGAATGGTATAGTTATGAACATCTAAACGATTACTCAAATTGTTTGCAACATTTAAGTTGTTACGATTGACCGTACTGTTTCTCATACCTCTCGTCCATCTCGTCAAATATACAATATCCTCATTTCGGTAAAAAATTATTATAGATTATGAGAATCGGCATTCGATATTACGTTTCCTAAAAATTATCTTTATGATTGAAGGGATTGAGGTAAAATTCTTATGCAAATGAAACGTTCCGCGTTCTTTCATTCGGTTCCATCGAAAGTTGGGAAAGTGAGAGTATCGCGGAGGGTAATGGACTTTTCCGGGAATATTTGGGAGGGCAGCGGCACATAGCCTTCCGCAATTACGCTCTGATATATATTTTTTTTACAATATTCACTGTCGACGTAAAATAAATGAGGGTAGGAACGACCCATTGACATGTCGACAATCCTTGACGATAGTTAGTTATATAGACCGTTTCGGTTAGTTAATATCGAATACTGGAAAAGTGGACCTACGAAGGATAGAAGCATTTAAAACATTGCGATGAAGCTGAACGCCGGATATTAAATGGACAGAAAAAGTGGAGGACGAGAAATTAGCTCATGTGTATTAAAAAGCAGAAGAAAAAAGGACCATATAGAGGGATCTCTGCGGCAAAGACAAGAACTTGATAGATTGGGCACAACTTGAGGCACAATGGATTAGTTAGGAACATGATGGAGGGGAAATTTTGAAGGGAAGGTCCGGCGAGGTAGACCAAGGGACGAGGACGTTGGACGAATTAATAAGAACGTAATACAGAGAAGCTGTCATAGTATGAGAAAGAATTAAAACCAGACTATAGAGAAAAGGGAGGTGTCAGATAAACCTAATCCTAGGATTGAAATGCTGAATATGGGGATGAAATAACCAATTATAACCACACAGAAAAATCGATCAGTTTGTTATATGTCGATCTCTCAAATAGAAAATTTCGACCTATTACTGTAATACTA
Organism: Hetaerina titia; assembly: GCA_037158775.1. NCBI lineage: Eukaryota > Metazoa > Arthropoda > Insecta > Odonata > Calopterygidae > Hetaerina > Hetaerina titia. The sequence continues at coordinate 80,565,540 of CM073774.1, read as the reverse complement.
TGATTCATAATATCCACTCTATCGTCCATAATGTCGGTTGACAATAAAACCTAATCTTTTCTGTCGACATAATTGTCAATATCGATGAAACATTCCATATCGTAAATATCTTCCATTTTAAAAATTCGTTGTGATAGATCAGATGGATTTAAACCTATCTGTTATTAATTGTTGTTATTAATATATATATTATATATATATATATATATATACTAAACCGACCTTCGGGTTGATTACTGTGTTTATGGTTTTTATATATATATATATAAATATGTATTTATATACGTATATCGATACGTTGTCGACACACCGTCATTCCTCAACGCCTTATCCCGTAGGAAGCAGAGATGAAGAGAAGCGAAAAGAGAGATGGAGTAGGCATTGTTTCGTCTTTCTCTCTTTCCTGAAGGAGAAGGGGAGGGGATGTGGGGATGATGCCCTATCCGAATCGTTAAAAGATCGTTTTCCGCAGCTTTTACCGCCCGCTGAAATTTTCATCGGCGGGGTCGGAGGGGAGAGGGTGGCGGGGGCGGAGGGGTCCTGAGGGGTTGGTGGTGGGGGCACAGATGTACCCAAGTGTGTGCGAGTTCGCGCGGGTGCATACTGATTCGGGATGGAAACCGGTTCCCCCCATGATCCTCCCCCCCATGACCCTCCCCCCCCCAACCCTCGTCTCTCTCCTTCCTCCCACTCTCTTCTCCTCCATCTCTTTCCGTCGCGGTGTTTTTGTCGGAACCAGGGATTGGTTTTCGCGGTGAAATAAGTAGTTTTCCTGAATCTCTCGCACCTTCCCTCATTCTGCTATATTCAAAGGATTACTATCTAAATGTTTTGCCTAGTACTTCCCGATGATAAAGCTTTCATTGGCCATTTTTCACTACGATAATGCGCGGTCGAACATCGCAAATTTTATCGCTGAATATCTCGCGAAAATCAACATGAAATGTGTCCCTCATCTTCTTATATTTATACCAGACCTAGGCTCATGTGACTATTTCCCGTTCCGCGATGAGATGAACTAACTTGTTGGGAAGTTTTCTTCATCATTGGAGGCAGTGGTGAAGACTGTTGAAGATTTTGAAGATATCCTAAAAAATGAAATTACAGATTGTTTTCAAACACTGGGAACAAATTCGAATAAGTTAATTGAATCATTCTATGGGGAGGTGCTTTGAGTAGGACCAACTTAATTTGAAGTATGTTGTTGAAAAGCATTATTGGATACCGAAAAATTTCATGCAGAACACATGAAGAAATATGAATTCACGCATGTATGTATAAACCATAAACACTATTCAACCCGAAGGTCGGTTTAGTAAGTGATGGTAGAGCTCACCAATGTACTAAGCCCGACGGCGTGTGAATATTCACACATCAGGGTAGGGGGGCCAGTTCCTTTCCCTGTGCCGGTTATGGTTTCCCAGGAAGATCTGGTACCCGAAAAATCAACTAGCTTGGGTGGAGCTGCAGGTGCCCAAAGTGCCTTGCCCGGGAATCGAACCCGGGACCCTCTGGTCAGTAGTCCTGAACTACCGCGACCCACTATGTTATTATATATTTTTTAAAAACATATATACATATACATACATATATATATATATATATATATATATATATACACACACACGAGGGTCATCCGGAAAGTAGTACCCGTTCGTGAACTAAAGACACAAAAGTAAATATTAACAAACATAAAAAATTTTATTTGAAAGAGGATACTTTAAACTACTTCTCAACATAATCTCCAAGCAAATTAAGGCATTTGTCATAACGTGTGACAAGTTTCTGTATTCCTGCTGCATAGTCCTTCGCCGCCAGCTCATTGAGATACAGGGTCACTCCTTCTTTAAGTTCTTCATCGCTGTCAAATCTTTTTCCTGCCAAAAAGTCTTTAAGCTTTGTAAAGAGATGAAAATCTGAAGGGGCCAAGTCCGGGCTATACGGTGGATGGTCGAAAGTTTCCCATTTGAATTGCTGCAAAAGTTTTTGTGTTATCCCAGCTGCATGAGGCCTGGCATTGTCATGAACGAGAATGACACCAGTAGACAATAGACCTCGCCGCCGATTTTGTATTGCCCGCCGTAATTTCTTTAATGTTTCAAAATACGCATTGGCATTAATAGTGTCTCCACGGGCCATAAAATCAATAAGCAATACACCTCGTCGATCCCAGAAAATGGTTGCCATGAGTTTCCTGGTGGACAGAACTGTCTTGAATTTTTTTGGTTTGTTTGGTGAATGAGCATGATGCCACTCCATTGACTGTCGTTTACTCTCAGGTGATGCATAACAAACCCATGTTTCGTCACCAGTAATTATGCGAGTCAAGAAAGAGTCTCCTTCATCAGAATAACGTCCCAAAAACGTCAGTGCTGCAGCCATACGCTTGGTTTTGCGCTCATCTGTAAGCATGCGAGGGACCCATCTTGCACAAATTTTTGCATAATGCAGATGGTGTTTAACAATTTCATGAACAATTGTTCGAGAAACATTGGGAAAATGCTCACAGATGTCATCAATTGTGACGCGCCGATCGTTCCTCACGAATTCGTCAACTGAGCTCACCAGTTGGTTTGTAATGACAGACGGTCTCCCCGAACGCTCATCGTCGTGTGTGTTCCCCCTCCCCATGTTGAAGTTGCGACACCACCGCCGAACAGACGACTCGTCCATTACATTGTCTCCATACACCTCCTTTAATTGGCGATGAATATCACATGGGCGAACGTTTCTTGCATTGAGGAATTTAATCACTGCCCTCACTTCACAACTGGCGGCGTTCTCAATTTTTTTAAACATTGTAAACAATCACAGAAACAACACAGGCAATGCTAGCGTCACGCAACTTGGCTCAGAGAAGGCAGACAAGCCACTGAAGCTATCTGACCTCGTCCAGCGGCTACTCGCGTCGTCAGCACTTCATGCGGCACGAACGGGTACTACTTTCCGGATGACCCTCGTATGTATGTATATATATATATATATATATATATATATATATATATATATATATATATATATATATATATATATATAAATACACTATAAATTCACTGATAGTCATAGCAAACACAGAAACCAAAACACACAAAAGAGGGACTCACTGGTTCTCGAATTTTCGGTGGTCCAACCACCTTTCTCAAGAGGAATTAGGAACAGAACAGTTCTGTTCCTAATTCCTCTTGAGAAAGGTGGTTGGACCACCGAAAATTCGAGAACCAGTGAGTCCCTCTTTTGTGTGTTTTGGTTTCTGTGTTTGTTATGACTATCAGTGAATTTACATTACACGTTTGTGGGTTTTTCCAAAAAAGTGTGTATATATACACTATATATATTCAAACTTGAAAATCCCGCCATACGGCGCACAAATATTCATTCAAACAGAAATAGGTATAAGGAAAGGGGGATAGGAAAACACATAAAAGGCGAACACAGGACGTGTGCGAATGATCCGTGGTTCAAGTCCCGGTCTAGGAAATATTTTTGCACTTGTGATCTGCTCGATTCCGCCTTTCCAATTTTCTTGTGCTCGTCCTTCATACGTATTCCTATCCCTTTTCTTTATATCTATTTCCATGTGAATGAATATGTTCCCCATATGGTAGGTTTTCGGGTTTGAATGTGTATATATACCTGCATAAGTTTTTTTTTTAATCTCTGAAGAAACCAGCTTCCAGAATGGAAGAAGATTAAATAACGATTTCTAGTTATTTCTATAGCTTTTAGCAGCAGTTATCTCAGAAAAAAAGAGAAAATCGACTATTATTGTTACAAGCCATGCAAGACGAAGAAGTTGAAGCATTAATTTCAGTTCTGTTTTGTAATTGGCATGAAAACGAACGGTAATGATTAATATGCAGTACCTTTAAAGAGAAATAATAAACATTACCACTCAGTAAACAAAAGAGTTTGTAGTATAAAATTGATATGGTGGCACATAAGCAAAACGTTTTTTTTATCTTTGATTAATTTATTGGATTTGCTTGAGCAAGTTAACTCGCGGAATAAGATTTCGTAGAATTTTTAGCCATCTTATCCAGAAAATAAAAAAATAAAGTATATTTGTTTCCAATCCATACTTCCTTCAAAAAATTTCGTTTTTTTCGTTATGGGAAGGTTATGGAACTGTTTCTTCTGAATGAAATCTTCATTTGTTTACAGTCCCTCCCAGTTATATCCATGACAACCACAAAAATTTCAAAGCATTCCAGTTTGACGAGATGGCTTGTTTAAAGAATAGGATTTTCCATTCACGCATAAAACAAATATATAATGGAATATTTAAACATTGATATCATATAGAAGCAAATATTTGAATAAGCCTCATGTCAGTTATGAGACACAAAATTAGGATGGCCATTGCCCGAATAGATGAGTAATACGTCTAACATGTATAGACTTTGATAAGATGATGGATTTCGAAATACATTAGCACTTGGAAATTTGGAAACGGAATATTTTTATCACTCTGTTCCGGTTTTAAAAGATATTTGCAAAGGGCTAAAATGTTACCTGAATAAATCTTTTTAATATCTTTTTTGCAGTTCTACGTATTTCTTTAAAAAATTGCTCTTGACATATGTAAATTGTTTACTCGTGTGCTATCTATCGATTGAACAAATATTATTAACTAGCCGAACTGAATATACATTTATTGATGAAGCATATCCAGAAATCCCACTCAATTTTATCGGTGGAAACCGAAGTAAAATCAATCGTCTTGTCTCCTGAGAGATAAATTCGTCCATTACTTCCTGTCTATTAGGTTTGAAAGTGCCTCCAATATTTATCAAAGGTTCGGGTTCCATTCCAAGCTTTTCCGCGCTGACGACCTGAATTCTTCCAAAGCATTATTCAATGCATATGGATCCCGTAATTGGATTCGCATTCCGTTGAAATTGCCCTGAAGTTTGCATCGCAGATCCGCCTGCTTGAGTGAATTGGATTACTTGCCGTCTCCGTTTTCTCTAGTGTAATATATGAAATTGGGCAAGTTGATTAGCACGCCGTGAATTTACATAAACGCCGCTCCTCTTCTCGATTGTATGGAAATATCTTTCTTATTGGTGCCTTATTGTGTAATTTTTATCATTTTTTGGCAAATTTGTTCAAATAATAGTGAAAGACTCAATTTTTTAGACGCCGCGTTTAAATTTCTGAATCCTATTAAATAGGCAAATTGACGCATTCTCAGTTCATCATCATTTCAGCTCAGACTAGTTTAGAAATCAACATAAATCACCCATTTTTTCTCCTGGAAAGTCACATCACACCCATCTGTGGAAAGTACAAATTTGTTTTTCTCATAATGACGAACTTCTAACACATCTTGCCTGAAACTGTTGAATATATACAAGTCAATCCATTTTACAGTGTAGAAGAAATAGATAAACGCGCATAATAATTTGACAGAGATTTTTTAGAGCAAATGGTTTGCGATATGGCTATTAATCGACGTCTTCCCGATATCTTTTCATGTCGATATTTTCTCATGTCGACCAGTTCGATATGGATGATTTTTTTAGGAAGGAAAACTATGAAGGTGAATTGATATCGTCCATATGTTCGATATGGACGATAAAATCAATGGGACAAAATGAGTGATAATGTCGATGCACGAGAAGATCGATATATTCGATTTACCCACATAATCTATATTTTCCGACATCTTTGGTTGCATTCTGTGTACCATTTGTCGTGGATATTGGACCATTTTCGCAATGTGGATGATAATAACCGATACACCCGAAAATTATTCAATGGCGATGTGTCGCCATTACCTCGATGTTAATTTTTAATCGAGGATCGACAGTAAGAAAAGAACATCGCGACCCTATGTGAAGCAAGGGATTGTCAGTAAGTAAGTATGCTTAGAACCGTTATCTGTGTGCTCTCCCACGGTCCCAAGAGACGTAGGCCGGCCGCACCTAGGGGATAGGATAATGAGGTGGTCGGTCAGTTTTTCCGCCGTACCCCTGGCCATCGTAAAACCTTCCCTCAGGACAACGACCTCATGAGTCAACAAGCTAAGTCAAAAAATGATATTCCTTATTTTTCTAGGTTTCAAGGCCTGGCTATAGGGCTCTAGCGTGAGACGGACAAAAACAGTAATAGTTTCACAACAGCACTTAAAAATTAAGTTCATGAGAAATATTACCGATTAACGAAATTTTCCTCGTCCCGAACAATCCTCCAGGACCGGTGGCTGACCTGCTGTTAAGAAAGTCAACTTATCCGGAAGAGTAACCCGGAAGAAAAACGCCTTTATCTACCTCACGTTGCGGAAATCTGCTGAACATTTCCGATTAAAACTTTCAATATTTCCAGTTTGTTATTGATATTAGATAGCTTTATATAGCGTTGATAGTACCGACACTGAACATAGACTCGGAGTTATTAATAAAAGTAGTGTTTAGTCGATAAATATGCTTGTCCTCATTTAATAAGAAGTTTTCCTACGGGGTGAGGGTAGATTTTTGAAAGACCGTAGCACTCACTGCACGCTCCGTTACTCTGTAAGTCCTGATTAACATGACACAAACTAAAATTAAACCCTGTTCTGCATAAAATAAGTCATTCTTTAACTCTGCATACTTCCTACCTCCCTTAATGTCATCCAATATGCCTATTCTTTTCCTCCATATACCTCACCGCTATGTATACATGTATAAAAGTCTGCAGCATACCATTAATTTCCTCTCAGTATCTTCTGCATTCACTTGTCCTGTCTTTTTTCGAATTTCTTCCAGCAATCTTCTTCCCTATTCTCTTACCAAGTCAAGAGCTTTCTTTTTTACATCTATTTTACTTTTCTTTCAATACTGTTCCACAGCCACATCTCAAAATCCTCCAACTACGCTTAACACGTTTCCCGAGCGACCAAGTTTCCGTACCATGCCAAACCACGCCCCAAATTAAAGTTTTCACTAGTCTTTTCTTTTCATCTTTACGTTAGTTACTTGTTACCAACTTCTCTCTCTTTTTAGAGGCTTCATTGCCGTAATTCTTCTTTCAATTACCCTAATACTGTGCACACACTCTTCCTAAACGATGATCTGTTCTACCTGTTCTAGTACAAATATACACATACCCCACAGTTTAAATGTTTTAGATTTATTATGATTTGTTCTCATCCCTTACCCATCACATCTCCTCAATTAAAAATAGTTTCAAAATATACACTTTCTATAAAAGAATGATATTATTATAAGTATTGCATACAAATTAATTACATTACCACGAATTTTGGAGTGCATGTGTTACATTGCCATATTAATTAACCTGACTTTTTAGTTTTTTTCTTTTTTTCTTTCTCGCATTAATTTCCTTGAGTAATATATAACGCTTTCTAAAAGAAAGGCAGAGTATCGCGATGTGTTATGGCTCATATTAACGTGTTTCACGTTGTGATAGGCATCAATCCACGGTTACTCGTTTTTTTTTAAATCCATAGCCTCACTGCGTTTCGTGCGCCAGTCAAAATTTGAGTCTTCGATGCAGTTTTTGCGTTCAATTAATTGATTCAGAGAGATATTTTTTCAGACCAATGAAACATTTATTGCGAAAATGAGGAAATGTTTGCGGCATCTATCTTTGTTGAACGTTCTTTCACGAATCTTTACAGGATTCTAAAATATTCATTATTTTATCTAAAAAAGAAAGAAGTACACCGAGATGAAGAGGGACCTGATATAGATTAGTTTGCTAGGTGGGGAGTCACAAAATGTTTATTTGATAGTTGTGTCCATCCAAAAACCTACCTTAACCGGTAGATTACCTAATAAAAATCTAAAAAAAAAGACCAACCAAACATTATTTATGGTTGATCACTATGCCTCGGTATTTTGGTATAACACAACTGTCAAGATCAGCCATAACTCAGGCTACTAGTTCAGTTAGAAATCAAGTAAGTTGTGGAAATGCGGTTCGACGCATTGAAAGGCCCGCATATACGCCACTTTAATTGCCTAAAATCGCTAATTAAAATTAGTCTTTTTTCAATTAACACAGTTGTAGGGATCTTTTTACCTGATCTATTATCCATTTTGCGAATTGGCGAAATTGATCCGGGTTGAATTATTTGTAGGGTCGAGATAGGGATGGCACAGTGATTAATGGATTTTTGAATTAATGTGTTAGTAAAATATTCAATGAGTTTTTAATTTTTCGCGTTGGAGTTGATAAAAAGAGACGTAAACTGAACTGGTTTTGGCATCCGTGCTGCTACGTTCCACATCCGAATTGAAAAAAAATAAGTGGCTCTGCAGATAATTGCCTGGAGTTTTTTTTTAATACGTGGGCTCATTTGCTCTATACTTCCTCAATAATTTCCATACAGCGTTCAATCCTCTCTCCTGTAATTATTCGCAACCCAGATTTGAAACCATCAGGGTGAAACATTTCAATTTTTCATAAAGAAGTTTTTCTTTTATAGGTCCGGGCTACCCTTTTCAGAAATGATCAGTTAATAAACTGTGAAAAATTCAAAAGGGATGGAAGGACTAAATTGAGAAACTTTATAACAAAGATATTATGACGGAAACCTTAGGAATAGAAAGAGAATATGACATACTTGAGGATAGCTTTGGTCCAGGCTTACTCGATGGCGAAAGAAAAAGCGCATTAAGAATATTGAAATCCTATAGATGTGTGAGGATGCATAACATTTCCGTGGAGTTACTTATGGGTTTAGAAAAACGTAGAAGGAAAAGTTTCGTTCGGCAAAGAAGCTTTCAAAAGTAGGGATATGTTGACAGGTACATCGAATAAGAATGTTAAGAAAAGACTTCTTACAACGTAGATATGGAGGGTTGCTTTGTGCATCGTGGAAACATGGTCATTATAGGAAGAGGATAAACGTAGATTGGAAGAATTTGTGATGTGGGTGTGGAAAAGGATGGAAAAGGTGAACTACACTGAAATGAAAATAGACAAGGAAGTGGAGAAGAGGGGGTTGTTGGGAAACAGTCGTGAAGATAATTGCAGAGCACATTGCTGGCCATGGGATGTAGAGGACTGTCAAACGGGGGATACTGTTAAACAAGCGAGGAAGGGGCAGGAATAGAATAGGGATGTTGGATGGAATTAAGTGAGGATGCTGAATTGAAATGGTTTGTTGTAGGATAGATGTCAACGTGGGTGTTGTTAGAATAGACAAGGAAATGCATCAGTATCCATCTGAAGCCAACTTCAAAAGCTATAATACCAATAATAATATCCTTTTGCATAATCACATTCTTCCGCTCGACTCATTCATAGTGAAGAAGGTGCCATCTTAGTATTTTGTGTCACAATCTGCTCGATTAGAACTTGGTTGTTAGTAGGTTGACGGGTCAACTGTACGTTGGAATAGGAAGTGATGGTAGTTACGCTTGATTCGAAATGCGTGCAAAACTAAAATAGCCAAACAATATTTGCATACTTATTAAGCGTTATTATCTTCGTCCATGTAGCATAGTTTTGACAACACCTGATCATGCATGGTACCAGGTTCTCTCCGTAGGCCAGGGCGATTTATATATGTAATATAACGATGGGAATCATATCGATATATTTTCATATCAACCAGGCCTATATGGAAAATATAAACCTACTGATATGTTTGGACTCGATGTTTATCGTCGATATAGAAACATATTTTAGATTTTTTTTCAAACCAACCAGGTCGATATGAATAACATTACATAAACGATGTATCGATGATCAAAAATTACGCCGATATGACCTAGCTGAAGGGATAACAATATGAATCGATTATCCGTGTTTTAAGTATAGTTGATATGAAGATTTGGGCCATAAAATCACTTCGGCGATAAGGATAATATTGTCGACTCGACGATATTATTTATACATCCGAAAATTATCGTCATTTTCATTTATCGTATCGCTTCCACCTCGGCATTTCCTTTATAATGAATGAATCTATAACGCTATCTGATACCTAATCGGTATGTTGTCAATGATTTTCGGCATGATTGTTTATTAGAAATGGTGATACAGTTCCGTGAGGTTTTATGGGGTAATTCCGTCATGACCGTATGGACGATGTTGTTTGTTCCATCACAAACATACATATATATTTTTTGACATATCGTCCAGAAATTATCTCGGTGTTTATTTATTTATTTTGCATTAGTCCGAAAACAGCACTTCGACCTATACATCGGACTTTGAACATTGATGTAACAATTTGACAATTACATACACCCAAATTTCAAATCGACGTTCGATATTGTGAACTGAACGTAATCGCACAGCCGCTAGCTTCCCCTCACTGGGCCCTGACGTTTGCGGTCATGATTTCGGTTCAAGAGGTGATTGAGTGAGGTGGAGAGGGAGGGTGTTCTCTCAAAACCTCCAGAGAGGGGTTGCGCTTCTCCCCAAAGCTTTCCTCCCCGACCCCAGAAAGGACGGACGGACGGAAGTGGGTTCGGAGGTATTTATCGCCCCCCCCCCGCCTTCTTGTTCCCTTTCTGAAGGCCTTAAAGCAGTACGCAGGATTAGCAGCGGTCGAGGGATTTAGGGAGACTTCCTCTTTCGGACTGAGGATTTCTTTTTATTTTCTTTTCCCGATCCCTTCCCCCCACTTTTTGAAGCGCTTGAGGCGGGAAGTGCGATCATCTTGTCTCGCCCACTAAAACTTTAACCCAAGTCTCTCGAATTAGTGTCATTTCTAGTCTCTCCTCCTTGTGCGTCGCAACTGAAGTACTCATAATGCTCCCTGCAGTTTTAAGTCCACGCGGCACCAAGAAAAAAAACAGTTCCACCAAAGAGCTTTTCGTTGTATTTGAAATTATTTTCACAGCGTGGGAGCAACACGCGTAGATAAGCCTTGAAGAAATGACAGTTGATGGGTTGAAAAGAATTTCGAAATAAAGACATTTAATCAGGAAATGTGTCGCCTGCAATTATGAACGTGTGTACGACGCAGCGGAAAATAAAAATAGGGATTATTTTTCGGGAAAATCCAAGATAAGGGTAATTGAATTATTAGGGCGCGCAGTGACCTTAATGGCAAATTTTATCATATTCGTGTGTGTGCATGTTTATAGATACATATTATTAGCAGTACTTAAACGGATAAGGGTAAGGTTGTGATGAACTCTGGAACCACCCCCTACTCTACTCCTAATCCCTTATGTTCTATGTTTTTAGGCTCAACTATGTGGAAATTCATTTTTAACTAAAGTTTCAAAATGAAATCAAAACCACTAGGTATCTTTCCACGAGTTTTTATTCAAGGGTACAACTAGTTTCGACGCAACGGCGTCATCTTCAGGTACAAAAACATTTTTCTTAAGAAAATTGTTTAAGAAAAATGTTTTTGTACCTGAAGATGACGCCGTTGCGTCGAAACTAGTTGTACCCTTGAATAAAAACTCGTGGAAAGATACCTAGTGGTTTTGATTTCATTTTGAAACTTTAGTTCCTAATCCCTTAATTACATGGCGCAAAATATCCCTAAAACCCATATTGCAATAAATCATTCTTCATCTTTGAATATTTTAAAGCTATGTTTCAAATTTAAATCATGTAAAAATATAAAATTTAGTCCATCTCCAACATAGCATCCTTTCAATTACATTCAATCATTTATTTTAATTCTCATCGTGCGCCAAATACTTCAATAAATTACTTTGAGACAAATTGGGCGTGCAAATAATTTACTCCATGTTTTTATTTGACCTCAATTGATTTCCAAATGCATTTTGAACTTTCGAAGGGATATTTAAGAAAAATATCCACCCCTTTGTGATCCACATGATATCATCCGGAAGAAAGTGTGTCTGTCGAATTTTAATGAAAAACTGAAATTATCAAATTGGAAAATATCCATTCGAATTTTGAACCTGAATGTGCATCTTTCTTGTTGAAATATTAATCGGTCCAAGCAAAGATTGCCAATATCGCTTCGTTAAATTATTTGAAAAATGAAACATCGCTTGGAGAAAGGTTCATGACGCTCATTTTCAAAGCCACCGAGGTAATAAATGTTTGCCCTTTTGAAAAGGCCAAGGTAACGACAATTATGATAAGTATACCTTTGGCATTTAAGAAGTTCGATATGAATTAAATACACGAACGTAAATTTATTCAACATCTGACTAGAAATTTAATCCGACCACTTTAATGCTTGGACGCTCATTCTTTCTACTTCCATCTCTTGGAAATATCTGGACCGATTTTATCAAGATAACACTTCTTTAACAGGAAGATAATCGCCGATTAAGAGTATAACTATTTTGTCTCAAAAGTTATTTTTCTTGCTTGGCTGCGGATATTTCCTGAGGATACAGCTAGTATTTAAGTAGGTCAATATTGATAGAAATATCAGAGAAGAAGACGGCTGGTCAACAAAAATGTGGGATAAATTTAATTTTGCGCCGAAATATCGTGTAACATGGCTAAAATATTACATAACAATTCGATTTTATCTAAGGCGGAAGGGTCATTACCGTGAACTGTTCATTTTTGACTTAGGGCGTGACGCTAACACTATTCGTAATCTTCGCCTAAGAGTAAATGGTGTAGTTAGTTTCTGTTATCAGCTTAACGGTTAACATTGTCTAATCTGTGAATTGCCAACTTAGGTACTTGAAAACTTTTTAAATGAATATTTGTTGTCATACTTAGTCTATTCATGATGGGCGTTTACACTTTCAATGGGACTCCTTTCGAAGTACAACTCATGTCATAGCCCTATTCTGCTGGGTGATTTAAAAATTTTGGTTTTTTAATTGAATATTTCGTCACACACTCAACTCCAAATTCGTTTCAATCACCATGTTTCCGCGCCGTACAAAACCGCACTCAAGATCAAGGTTTTGACGAGTCTTTTTTTAATATCTTGACTGAAAAGTCCTTGTCATCAATTCCCTCCTTGTGAAAGCTTCTTTGCCTTCCACGCAGCTCTTCTACTTACGTCTCCACTACTTTGGCCCTTTTGGTCGAAAACACTTCCGAGAAAGGTAAGCTGTTCTACTCAATCTAGTCTATCACATCCTATTTTAACATTCAGCTTAATTCTCCTCTTCCTCGAAAAATGCACGAGCTTTGTTTTGCTTACATTTATTCTATCGCACTGACTTTCCAATGCGCTGCAATTCTTTGGCTACCGTTGCCGATAAAAAATATATCAATTGAATGAAGTGAAATTATGAAATAGTTTCCTAATTACTGTTTTAATTTTAATTCGCATATTGTGCTACACTTTTTAAGGACTTGTTTAGAAATTATCTTTGCGAGAGAATCAAAATTCCTGACGGGTTGAGGTTGGGCATGATACAAAAAAGGTTTTGAAAACATCGTTCTTCTGGGGTTTGTTAGTCAACCCACACATGGAAGTCCACCGGGTTAGGTAGGCTTACGGATGGACTTTTGAGATATGTGGGGAAGTATGGAAAAAAATGGACGCAAAGTAGAACAAGGAGCTCAGGTAGATGAAGATATATGCGATTATATCCCGAATACTTTGACAAACTCGGTCCAAAGCAATTATCCAAGATAGGGAAACTGTACCACCCGCCCCATTAGATGCATATACTCCTACTTCATAGATTTACTTAGCCTTCCTCTTTATCGAAAACCGCATAACCTTTTTTTTATTTGCATGGCCGTAAGTAGGAAATTTAAAAAGATGAATGTATTGTCTAAATCAACAAAAATCGCATTGCACTAAAAAGTGTACGTGTTCCTCCCCTCATTGTCGCGTGGAAGTGAAAATTGGGTGTGTCACGATAAGCATAAATATCGAATCCATGCCAAAGGGTATGGGCGACCAACTCGAGTAGTGCCTGTGATCAAATTGGAGAGATTGGAAAAGGGATGGGTGGGTCATGAAAGAAACTTGGGCGTGCCACGATAAACATAAATATCGGCTAAGTGAAGTGTATCCCCCGTGGATTTTGGATGCGCGGGCATGAAAGTGCTGCCACGCTCGATTGGTCATGTTAAGTGAATTGATGAGAGTAGAATCGACAAAATGGATGGATGTATGAGAGAAGTGTAAATGGTTAGAGGCGGTGATTCGATAAAAGCAATCGGCGAATTCGGCCGTAGAGACTCTCAAGATACGTAGGTATGGATTAATCCAAGTGTAAGGAACAGAAGATAAACAAAACCACGCATGAATGTGAAATAAGAATTAAGAACTATTCAAGAAGAGAATGAAATAGTGAAAAAAGTAGCTCTTCCTATGTGTTTTTTGGTTTAAACCCAGAGGGTTAATCCTTGTTCGCCTAATCAGGGAAGGGCATTTATTATTTTTTTTAGTTATTTAGTAATAATCCGTAAACAGCATTATATTTTTGGTCTTTACATCGAATCATTTAATAAGTACATACATGTTATGTACATACCTGCATATAACATTAAAGACAATTACGACACGGAAGCCTCAAGTGGAGAAAAACCCACCTCGTTGGGAGTCGAACCCATGGCCTCTGGGTTAGCGGCTGGGGACGTTACCCCGTTAACACCGGGACTAGCGTAAGTGAGCATAAAAGAACCGGCAGTTTCAAAATCATTAAAGTAAGGCTCACAGGGAGAACTGAGCACGAATTAACGTGATAAGGGCGAAAAAACTATGCAAAGATTAAGCAATTAATAATGTAGCAGGAAACACGTATGACGTGACGGGTGAATTATGAATATAGTGTAATTTTCTCATTAAATCTTCATTAATTGAACGAGGTTATTTTTCTTTCAAAATCCATTTCCATCATTTATGAGGCGGTTGTGATGTAGCCGCTTCATTGTACAACTCGCTGAGTCGTCAGTCACTAACAGTACAAATGTATTCTTCCGCGTTAAGTGAAGCGATCGTTCCTCTGATTCCGTTCGATCGACACCGGAAATATCCCAAACCTTTTTGCCGCATCATTTTTTGATCGCATGCGCTATTTATTGCCCTTCCTCACCGGAACGTTCTGGACACAACAAAAAATGGAAAAATGAAGAACGCGAGGCGGAGAGCGGACGATGCTTCAGAAGATGAGCGCGCTTCGCTCCCGATGTCATCTTCGTTATTCTACGCTTCGCTCTCTCCGAGTCGAAGTTCAAAACGCCAACGTTGCGTCGGGCGTTCAAGTGGTTCGAACCCTCGTCGGTGTAATCGCCGATAGTTCATAATGAGTGCTCTTCGGGACGAATGCATAAAAAATAATCGGCAAAGAGCAGCTGTTTGCGGTAGGATGGCGGCGAGAATGAGAAAAAATTGAACTTGATTTAAGTCTCGCTCGCGAGCAAAAAAGACCTCCGTGGGTAAGCTTCCGTTGATTTCTTCGAATCAAATGAAACTGGAGGGGGAGCTTAGGTAAATGCGATGCAATCCATCGCAGCATATATAAATAAATAAATATTATATATATATATATATATATATATATATATATTTCCACACATAGAAATAGATATAAAAGGAAAGGGGATAGGAAAACACATAAAAGACAAACATAGTAAAGGTGGGGAAGGCGGATTTGAGCAGGTCACAAGGGTTTAGTTGGTAGAGCATCCGCCAGGCAAGTGGAAGGCCCGTGCTTCAAATCCCGGATAAGGAAATATTTTTACATTCGTACCTCCTGCGTTTGTCTTTTATGTGTTTTCCTATCCCCTTTCCTTATATCTATTTCTATGTGTGAGAATAATATTTGTTCGCCGTATGGCGGGATTTTCGTGTTTGAATATATATATATATATATATATATATATATATATATATATATATAACTTTTGGACGGCACAATAGAACACAGAATAAAACAGATAACACGTAAAAGGACACTCACACTGTAGATGATTTAAGCTTTCGGCCCACTCCGAGGCCTTCTTCAGGTCAGACTCTGTATAGACAGTCAGACTTTGAATATATATATATATATATATATTCAAACACGAATATAAAATAATTATATAATATTTATAAATATATGTGTATATATATATATATATAGCAATATATAATATTTTTTTTTATTAGGTAATCTACCGGTTAAGGTAGGTTTTTGGATGGACACAACTATCAAATAAACATTTTGTGACTCCCCACCTAGCAAACTAATCTATATCAGGTCCCTCTTCATCTCGGTGTACTTCTTTCCTCCCTTCATCCCGTCCAACTTCTCTATCCTGTTCCTACCATTACCTCGCTTGCCCAACATTCTCCCCTCTATTACCCTCTTCAACATTCCACTACCGCTCAATACGCCTTTCATCCATTTTTCCTGCCTCCATAGGATTTCTCTCAACAAACCCCTCTCCTCCCCCACCATTTCTAGTACTTCCTCATTTGTTTTCCTTTCGGTCCATTTCACCTTCTCCATTCTTCTCCACACCCACATTTCAAAAGCCTCCAATCTACGTCTATCGTCCTGCTTCAGCGACCACGTTTCGGCGCCGTACATAGCCACGCTCCATATCAGAGTTTTTACGAGTCTTGTCTTAACATCCCTACCCAACGTCCCCGTCATCAACTCCCTCCTCCTTGAGAAAGCCTTCTTGCCTAGCGCAATTCTTCTCCTTACGTCCCTACCACTTTGACTGTGTTGGTCCAAAACACTTCCGAGATATGTAAACTGTTCTACCTGCTCTATATTTTCCCCGCCTATTTTAATATTTAGCTTAGCCTTTTTCTTCCTGGAAAATCGCATAACCTTTGTTTTATTAATATTTATTCTCATCCCGTATTTTTCGCACTGAACCTCCAATTCACTCAACAAAGCTTGCAACCCCTTGGCTGACTGAGCAACTAATGCTTGGTCATCAGCAAACCTAACCGATTTTACGAATTCCCCTCCGACTTTCATTCCTACCTCCAGTTCTTCCCATGCCTCTTTAATCATTTCCTCTACATATACGTTGAACAGTACCGGTGACAATGGGCAACCCTGCCTTACACCTCTTCCTAACACTGCGCATCCGGACTCTCCGTTCCCCACTCGCACCTGAGCAGTCTGAGACATGTACAGGTTGCGGATCAGTCTCCTGTCCCTCCAATCCATTCCTATTTTCTGCAATACAAGCATTAAATTTTCCCAATTCACTCTATCAAACGCTTTTTCGAAATCTACAAAACAGGCAAAAACGTCCTGATTGTATTCTATATTCCTCTCGATTAGTGATCTCATTACTGCAATGGCATCACGCGTACCTCTTCCTTTCCTGAACCCAAACTGATCATCCCCTAAGTAATCATTTGCCGTACTCTCTATCCTTTTGTTGATGATCCTGAGAATAACTTTAGCTGCGTGGGATATCAAACTTATTGTTCTGTAATCCTCACATGACGAAACCTTTGCCTTTTTTGGAATAGGAACTAACACCGATCTCACAAAATCTTCCGGCCAGATTCCTTCCTCATAGATACTACGAATCAGTCCATATATGGCCTTCTTCCCACCTTTCCCTAACCATTTCAACATTTCTACAGGAATATTGTCCACCCCCACAGCCTTATTTGCTTTCATCTCCTTTAATGCCCTTTCTATTTCATCGTCGAGTATGCCTGGACCTAAGCTATCTTCTTCTACGTCATGTTCCTTTTCTATGTCTAACCTTGTCGGCCTAAGTTCTTTACCATACAGTGTTTCTATATATTCTGTTTCTATATATACCATACAGTATTTCTATATCTCTCTTGGATTTTTCCTGGTTCAACTATTATCTTACCCTAGTTATCTTTAACTGTTAGCACAGATCTTTCCTTCTTACTTCCCGATAATAACTTAACCCTTCTGTATAGAGCACCAATTTCACCCTTCTTCTGTAAACTTTCCATATCCTCGCATTGCGTTTTCCACCATTCTTCTTTTGCTTTATTTGTGGCCCTTCTCAATTTATTGTTTAACTCTTTGTACTTCATTTTGCCTAACTCTGTGTTTACATTAATATATAATATATTAATTGGATGAAATTCCTGCAGGAATTACTGCCAACCTCCCAGTTTGCCATCACGCTTTCATTAATTTGAATCCACAAACTTTATTCTCATCCGTGGTATATTATTATTTAATAAGCATGTGTGTATATATATTACATTATATATACATACATATATATATATATATATATATATATATATATATATATATATATATATATACACTCACATAGAATTGCGCTAGGCAAGGAGGCTTTCTCAAGGAGGAGGAAGTTGATGACGGAGACGTGGGTGTATTGAGCGGTATGGAATGTTGAAGAAGGTAATAGAGGGGAGAATGTTGGGCAAGCGAGGAAAGGGCAGGAACAGGATAGGGATGTTGGACGGGATGAAGGGAGGAAAGAAGTGCACAGATATGAAGAGGGACCTGATGTAGATTAGGTTGCTGGATTGGGTTTTGTTTGGAGTTACAAAATGTTTATTTGATAGTTGTGTCCATCCAAAAACCTAGCTTAACCGGTAGATTACCTGAAATAAAAAAATATATTTTCATTTAGTGTAACTCAAATCGAGGGGTTCCTCTAATTTTCATTAATCTTTTTTTAAAAAATATTATATCATAGCTATAAATATTTATATATATATATAGGTCGCGGTAGTCCAGGAGTTGAGCGTTGGACTACTGACTGGAGGCCCGGGTTACGATTCCCCGGCAAGCCTCTCTGCCCGGGAATCGGACTATATTCTACATCTATCGTATTATATATTGTGCATATAATTATATAAACACATATATGTACTATATTTATTCACTATATATACCCTCACACATTTATACACAAAAGATTTATATATTTTTCGCTTTCCTCGCCTTCTTTGCTCCGGTGGGTCTAATAGGGTTGTGGGGGAAGAGGAGGCGGAAAGGGAAATAATTTTTTTTTTAACCGCATGCCGACTTAATTACGAAAACCAGTCCTCCACACCGAAGAGTTCTGTAAATCACGTGATTAAAAGGAGAGCGAGGGTGTGGGTAGGGGAGGATGGGGGTGGGGAGGCGGGTAATTCGAACCGGGCCACACGGGCGTCTCTGGAATTCGGGTCCCACGTTCTCCATTCCTCCTCCTTTCGGTACTCGTCTGTGGGGCGGAGGACGGGTCTCTTCGCTGCGAAAGGCGAACTCCAGGGATCTCGGCCACCGCGGGTTCGACCACGGGGAAATGGAGATTGTCTGTCGTGCAAAATGAGACAGACATTTCAAAGCTTGGAGAGATATCTTTTGCGCACTCTTATGAAAAACTTCACCCCTTTCATCGCCTAGTACGTTTTAAAAGAATCACTGAAAACAGATCTAAGGTCAGATGGGCCGTTGTGACCTTATAACTTTTGTTAGTACGATGTGATTGATTAAATCTTCTTTAATGGATCTTTCTTTCGACCTGTTTCAATTGGAATCTTATGCATATTGTGGATTCTGTCTTGATATGAGCAGGATTTCTTCCTTTTTTAATATTTTTTACTATTCTGATAGGTTCTCTTCATTTATTCTTACATGAATGCCTTCTGCACGATCTATGATCCAATATTAATTGGATCATCTGTTATCTCCATTTCCTTATCATTTCAACGGCTTCCTTTCCTGAACAAACCCTCATTTCTCACTTTTCCAAGCCATTTCGCGTTCTCCATTCCACTCCATTATCGCGTTTTACGACATTCCCAATGTTTTACCCTTCTTCCATATCCACCAGGATTGAAATCTAAGCAAAATGCTTAGGAATTCTCTTCCTCAATTCCATTGGAAACCTTCTCTAAACTAATAGTCCTTTCACCAACTCAATTTTTCTTCTCCATTATTCACTGCTTCTTATTACTTCCGTAGAACTCACATTATTCTCGTACGATACTAGATTCTTAAAAAAATAACAAATATTGTCCTTGTTCGATTACCTTACCTTTTATGATAATTCAGCAGCACCTTCCATTTTGCCAACGCGAATTACTTTTTACATTATCCAAATTCATGATCAAGGTTCAAGTTCTTAACTTAAGCTCGTCAATATTTCTGTCAAAAATGTCAGTGCTTCTTCTGTTTCAGCAATTACAACTTAAATACTTGCACACTTAATGGTATTTTTTCCTATACTACTGCAAACATACTCACTATCAATTATTAAACCCTTAAAGAAGTAATTGTGTCCGTAATAAGTTATTTGTTAATTATTGGGTGTTAATTTATTATTATTTGATGTGGAGAAGGATCGGAAAGATAACATTGGAAGGGATTAAAAATGAACGAAGCAATACTAGGTTTGGTGACAGGGGAGGAGAAGGGATTGTTGGAAAAAATACAAAGGAGACAGGAATGGTGAGTGCAGAGCCATTTTGATTGGCAATTGGTTATTGACGACTGTGATAGAGGGGAGAACGTTACGCGGACGAAGAAATGGGAGGAAACGTAAACACGGAAGGTTGGACAGAATGAAGAGAAATAGATTGCATGGGGGATTGTTGAAAATTTCAATAGTGTGTGTGATGTGAGATTTTGTCTTGTTAGGCGATGGAAAAAAATGTATGCCTATTCAGCCTACGTTAAAACCTACGGAAACCTACGGAAACCTACGTTAAACGGTAGACTACGAAAATTCATAAAATTAATATCTAAATAATAATTCATGCAAAACTAAATTATGAAACGATCGTCGACAACATAAAAACTCGTTCGTCTCTAAAGTGTTCCTTTAAATGAAAATATGTGAAGGGCTTAAATGGAAATAATTTTAATCGATACGCGCCCAAAATAAATTCACCTAAAGCAGTTATAAGTTGAATCAAATACGAGTAACACTTTCTATAAGCGATATTGTTCAATCGATTTCAAACATTAGTCATAGAAAAGTGCTTAATCAAGACCCACCTAACCAATCCAAGCAATTTAGTTGTCATAGTAATTTTTTTATGAGAAAACTTTTAACAGTCTACGCCATTCAACACGGTTTCCGACGTCCGAGGAATTATTTTGATCTTTATGCTCGTGATTATAGGACATGAAAAGCTACCAGTCTTTGTTTTACACGTTACAAGTCAAGCATTCATTTCTAACGGTTGAGGCTCTGTATCGGTTAAGCTTGGAAACATGGTTACCAGTACGCCAAACCAAAGCCTAGTTATACCCTAGAGTTATGCTTTCGCCATCCTAAAAACAGCCTGCATTCCTTCTGAAGGGACAACTCTTTGATAGTCTTACTTTTGCCCATACCCCATGGCTAGGACGCATGTGCAAAATACCTTAGGACCAATTGGAATTTAATTCTAATTAAAAATGGAATTCGTGAGTAACCTAATTCAATTCACTTTCAAATTTGCTTTCCGCAT
Organism: Hetaerina titia; assembly: GCA_037158775.1. NCBI lineage: Eukaryota > Metazoa > Arthropoda > Insecta > Odonata > Calopterygidae > Hetaerina > Hetaerina titia. The sequence continues at coordinate 80,544,293 of CM073774.1, read as the reverse complement.
CCATATAATGATGTAGAACCCCGACAGAAAAAAATTAGAGTCAATTACTCAGCTGACATGTGTATCTCGAAATAGAGGTCCTGGAGGAATAATTTTAGTAGTGGTAATTTTTTATCTAATAAATAAAATATGAAGTAGTAGTATTATTATCACAACTTTCCGATTCTCTTTTTACGTTCTGTTGCTTCGACACATTAGTATTATTATTATTGCAATTTAAAACGTTCCAAAATTCACAATTTAATAGCTAAGCATTACGAAATTTGCGATAACGATTACGATCGAGCTCGTAGTTTAAAAAAACTTCATTTCTGTAGGACGATGTTAATCTTTTCAATGCAATATGATGCATCGGCATAAGTGTGGAGTTGTGTAAAACACGATGCAATCCAATGACGGACAAATTTTCCCAAATTTGCTTCAATTATTGAAACTTACAAATGCATGATATTCTATTTGGCATTTTAATAAATTATGCGAAGTTTATTCCTCCAAACCCTTCTGTGTGGAGGAAAGGACAAAAGAGGCATAGGAAGAACTGGACAGGAATGAAAGTCGGTGGGAAACTAATAATATCAGGTTTGCGGAGGATCAAGCTTTAGTTAGCCAGTCAGCCAATGGGTTACAAACATAACTAAGGTCACCCTACCATCACCGACTAAACCGACCTTCGGTTTATTACTGTGTTTATGGTTTATATATATAGTACTACTGTTTCTTCTGAGGAAGGCGGAGCTAAATTCCGTCGAAATTATTAAAAAATAACGTATGAGTGTTCTCTATATAAGATAGTTTAGATAGATTTATAGGATAGTTGAGTCTAGAACAGATAAATTTCGGTTGTTATTTTTTTCACGAACAATAAGGGATCAGAATAACAATGTCCGGTCGCGGTAGAGCCATATTCGAGTCATAATTAGTCTGGTGCGTATTCACTCCCTGCCACACACCCTAGTGGCGGCTTTCAGGGTACATGAATGAATAAATAGCTTATCGAAGGCAACAACTAAAGGAAACACAGTAAGGGGAATAATATCGTTGGAAGGCAAAAGATAAACTACGAGACGCAATTAATGGAAATTATCGGTGCAAGAAGAAATGATGGATTGAAGTATTGGTAAGGGACAGGATGTAGAACAGAGATCAACTACTAAATAACATCCTCGGTTTGATAATGTTTTGCATTTATGTAGCCTAAACGCTGTCACACAGCTGTTTTGCGTCCCAAAGTCATTCCATGAGTTTCACCGTGGAAGACCGATAGTGATAGTTGCTGATACTAAGTCAGCGGTGATTTGTAAACTGCAAACTGGAATTCGGGATAGTGAACTTCTAACACATACACCCTCCCCCATTCCTCCGGCTGCACCCCCACTTACTTACCTCCCCCCTCCATCTTTAAGGAATGCGACGGAGTAAGACGTGGGAAGGTCGTCCGAACGAAATACAAATCGAGAAGTGTCACACGGAAGGAAACGCGCGGGAAAATGAGGTAGATTCGCTCAAGGAAACAGATGGAGAGGGAGAGAGAGAGAGAAAAAAATAGAAATTCAGCAGGAAGCTTTTGTGTAGGATGGCTGGTTAAAAAAAAATCAAGGCGGGTAGTAGGGGAATTGAGAGTAGGTCAGGTTTTCCAGCGTGTCGCCTCTCCGAGTGGGAGACTGACTCCCCGTGTTTAGTGCCCTGTGAGTAATTTCTAATCCGATTTATAAAATCCCGACACGTTTACCCACCACCGCGGTGCTCGCGGATCAAAATGCAGTTGAGCCCGTTTTGAGTCGAAGCGGAGTGGGGGGGGGAAGGAAGGGGGCGTAGGGAGAAGGTAGGAAAAGGGATGGTGGGGGAGTGAGACTCTTTTTAGCATTGCGGATCACGTGTGGTCGACGTTTGCCCTGCCCAGCCCACAAACTGCCGCCGTAGACGGGAAAAACTCCCGCCGATGGAAGTAAAACAATAGAACGGTATGCTCGCGCGCGCGAGTCGGCGTTATGTGTGTCACCATAATTAGTCACATCACTCGGGCGAAATATATACTATATGCATGCGTCACTTCGGAGCCGCGATCATAAAAATGAGAGATACCTGAGGGCACGAAGCGGAACTCCCTCCTTCCAGCCCACGGGGTAAGAATACATATTATTATGAGAGCGGACGCGGCAAAGTCCATTCATTCTTCCTTTGTATCACGCCCCCTCCCCGACACTGTCGGGGAGAAGTGAAGTCACCGGAAAGGAGGGAAACAAATATAATAAAATGAAGGAGATGATTTTAGTGTCAAAATATCGAGATATTGTAGTAACTCATTCCCCACGTGAACTTACCTCTTCTTCACTTTCCCTTCCACCTTTGCCGATGCCGACGCGTGGGTTGGGGAAAGTTTTTGCGATCCATCCCGTAAATATCCATTCGGGCGAGTCGCTGCTCTCCAATCTAGGTTGAATAAAATTATTCGGCGGAATTGATTCAAAAGGGGGAGCTTTCGGGTCACATTTTGTTTGGAAACCTCATATTTTTTCCCCCCAAGTGTATTTTTCTGATTTTCGGGAGAAATTCGGGTTTTTCCCATCTCTCTTGCTGGTGAGCAAGAAAAAAAAACTATTGCATGGACCGGAATGGAACCCGGGTCAAAAACAACTACTGTAGAACCACAACCCGATCTCTCAACTACCACACACACCACGGAGGTTTTGGTACCTTAATTTCCGTCGCTATCAATGGCTTTCTGGGAATTTGTATCCGGTTTGCAGTCATGAGACATGCACTTTCTTTAAAAAAACACATCGCACTAAGGGATCACATAGTACCAAGGTCAACGGCGTGTGCAATTACACACATTAGCAGGGTAGGGGGGGCCGTTCTTTACCCTGTGCCGCCTATGGTTACCCAAGAAGATCAGTTATCCGAAAAAAATCACACATCTTGGGAGAAGCTGATGGTGTCCAGTTAGGTTCCCAAGAATCGAACCCTGATCCTTCGTTCCTATTCGTTACATCTACGAAATTTTAAGTCATAGTCCTAGTTCTACTTGTCTTAATGTAAATATGTACATTAATCATTTGTGTGTGATTTTGATTGACTTTCCCCTCTAGACAATTTCAGGGAGACGGCTTTTCACTCTCCAAGTAGTGGCCTTTTGGTGCCCTTTTCAAGAAATGTAAGAACCCAATAGGCGGTACTGGGAAAGGAACTGGCAGAAGCTCTCTATCCTCAACTATCAGAAACCAAAATTCAGGTCAATAACTGCGATGCCGATGGTGATCATTTTAAAGTCATTTAAATTACATTTTCTAATTTTTATAATAACATGGAAAAATGGGTACATTTTTTATTTTTCGTTCAATTATTATTTTTGGTATTCTATCGGTTAGGGTAATTATTGGTCGGAAGCAACCTAATACATTGTACAAAAATACATTAACGTGACTCTCCTGACAAAAAGCATGGAAGTATAAGAGAATGTTTGTTAAAAGCTGAAAAACATAGACGTTTTTAGTGCAACAAGTAACTCAGAATTATGGACAAATCAGGATTACAATGCAAAAATTTCAGAGTGTAAAAATCATTCGCCTTGACCGGGATTCGAACCCGGATCCCGGCCCCGGACCCGGCCGTCAAGGCGAATGATTTTTACACACTGAAATTGTTGCATTGTAATGCTACACGTAGCGGATGACTCCGTTAAAAGTTACTGTTGCGGCATCTCCCGCAGTTTCTTGAAATTTGACAAATCAGGAGTTTCTCAACTTCCTGAACATTGTTTAACAGAGCTTAGGACCTATCCTAAGGTTGTAATTTTTTGGGAAGATCAAGGGGAAGGTTTTCAGAGGGAGGCGGAGGACGTACGGAGGAGGGTGCAAAGTAGGGTCGGATCCAGGGTTGACTTTCTGTGAAATGAACTGATCCAGACATCAATGGGGAGTGAAAGACAAGACGTTCATAAACACAAAAACATAATAGTTTTGTTAAAATTTGTTTGCATGGTTATTTGGTGATTTAAATAATTTATTTGACCAAAATAAAAGGAATATCGAATAATGGAGAGCATCTGAGGGAGAGGGACACCCTATCTCCCCTTCCAGCCTATTATCAACCATTAGTGCAGGGATCTATCTACATCATCACAATACCCCACAGGATTTCGCTATGGCTCTAGTGGCGTCAATCACTCTACTCTTATGCATAAACCGAAGTAGAGAGAGGAAAAGAATAAGCATTTCGGATGGAATTAAGTGTGGAAGAAGTAAGCCAATGAAATAGTTTTTGTAGTATGTAATTTTGGAGGTCTAAGGATATTTTGTGTCATATCAGTCAGGGCTGAGGAATTCTATCAAATGGTTATACAGTATACCAAAGTCCATAGAAAACCGACCTTAACCATATAGATTTCTGCTGACTGCATAAAGGGATGTGAGGGCATGAGGAGACTGTCGAATGATAGGATATTTTGGAGAGCTACCAAAAACTTATGTTCATCACCCGCGATGTCGATCACCAGTCCTGTGAATGTCAGCGCAATCGGTGATCGTGATTCCCCCCACTTATTAGATAATGAAAATGTTTATTGGTCCGTTGGGTCACACATATACATGACATAAATCTCTTCAGAATCCAAATTTGGAGAGGAAATATATCATTAAGAGTTTATCCAGTGTTGTCATCGATAGAATACAGTTTATCACGTATGCATGATTTAACTGTATATACATCTAGAGAATACTGTTTAGTATATCGTTATACAGTTTCTCTATTCATCTCTTTATTTTTCAGAGTTCATCCTGAAACGTTAAAAAATTAATCACAACGGCGCTTCCAATATGAAAAGTTTCAGTTTATATTAAAATGCTTTAACAGAATCTATATCATTATTGTATTGGTTAGAGAGTTAATTAGTTTGACATCATAATAATGGTGAGGACCTTTGCTGTTTCGTTCATATCGTCTAGAATGAATATATTGTTTATATATGCATATATATCTTGTAAGAAAGTTTCATGTACTCGTATGTGAATAATAATATATACGAAGGAGGGAGATAGCGCTAGCCAACAAAAACACAGAGAAACATATACAAATGACTTCCACACGTATTCCAAATTTTCGGTGGCCAAACCACCTTCCCCTGGAGAAAGAAGGGACTGACATGTATATGTATGTGTGTGTGTGTGCATATACATATATATATATATGAGAGAGGGCTCCGCCACATAAATTAGTTGTATTCTGAATGCCAACAAATTTAGTTTGGTGTGTAGTCTTAAAGTGTGCGTCCACATTTCCTTTGTTGTTGTAGTACACCAGAGTTTTTTCCAGGGTGCCATTGATCTGCCAAACGGAACTGGGAATTGTTTTCCCTAAATTTAAAATTTATGCGCGTGTGCTCGGACAAATTTATCGCCGGGGCGTCAACTATCGACGTCGAGTCATTAAGGATCCTGCTCGCGTACTCGATCGTGTGTGGGGAAGGGAGACGGGAAAAGCGATAAACATTCGTAATCAACGGAAATCGTGTAAATAATTCGTTATCGACCCAATCGGACTGATTATTAACGAAAAAAAACTTTTTTTTTATCCTTGGAACGGGATAAATTTCCTTGTTTCCTTCGCGGATGCGAATCAATTATTCGCATCGAATTATTGAAAAAAATAAATATATGTACGTAAGCATCCGTCGACGAGTAATGAATTGATGGATATTATTTTGGACGTTCCGATAATTGTATTCAATAATTAATAGGTTGAGAAAAAAATGTCGAACTGACCTGAGCAGCTCCAAAACTGATGATTTATACTAATATTCCGTTTTGGTATTGAAGAGGGGATGTGGAGTGATGACTGCGTGACGACGGGGGGGGATGAAGAGTAGGGGAGAAGAGGACGCTCGGCCGTGAACTCCGCAGATACTCACCGTCGCTCTATCATTCCTTCGTATTTTTTTCGTTCGCTCATCTCGTGGCTCACATATGTATGTGTTTTGAGCTTGTGTGCGTGTGTGCAAGTGTGTTCCCGCCTCGCTGGCTGGAGCCAGTGGGAATGGCCACGGTAAGTCTTCCGTTAAGTTAACTGTTCCTTCTCAAAGAACCTCGCCGAGGGGAATATCTAAAAATCACCATCAAACATCTAACATTTTTGGTGGTAAGATTTTCATTTCCACAACTCTTGACTCCCGAGCAGCAAGTGGAAGGAAACAAAAGGAATGAAAGGAAGAAGGAGATTTGCAAATGAGGAATTGACTAATATGAAAGGTTATCGTATGTCTACGCCTATTTTTCTAAATATAAATAAATAAATATATAATTATATGTATATATATTTATTTATTTATACACGTACACACACGAAAATACGTGTACTATGTATATTGTACTCACGGATTTAGATTGTGTTCGTCTTAGACCTAAATGAAAAGAGAAGCGAATATTTTCTTTTCAATAAAATCTATCAATCGAATACTATCAAAAAAAAACCATGACCATGTATAATTTATATATTTTTATATTAGGTAATCTACCGGTTAAGGTATGTCTCTGGATGGACACAGCTATCAAATAAACATTTTGTGACTCCCCACCTAGCAAACTAATCTATATCAGGTCCCTTTTCATCTCGGTGTACTTCTTTCCTCCCTTCATCCCGTCCAACATCCCTATCCTGTTCCTGCCCTTTCCTCGCTTGCCCAACATTCTCCCCTCTATTACCTTCTTCAACATTCCACTACCGCTCAATACCCCTTTCATCCATTTTTCATCTGCCTCCATAGGATTTCTCTCAACAAACCCCTCTCCTCCCCCACCATCTCTAGTACTTCCTCATTTGTTTCCCTTTCGGTCCATTTCACCTTCTCCATTCTTCTCCACACCCACATTTCAAAAGCCTCCAATCTACTTCTATCCTCCTGCTTCAGCGACCACGTTTCCGCGCCGTACATAGCTGCGCTCCATATCAGAATTGTGTCAAATGTGGAGAAGAATGTTCTGAGATTGCGTCCGGCGTAGGATTGAAACAATAAGAATTCGTATTTGAAAACCTTGTCTTTAAAATTTACTTTTTCAATTATAAAATCCTTCTGTAGTCAGGCCGAAGAGTTGATGTCATTTGAAGATACTTTTCTTCTCAGATAACGCATTTGCTGGTAGAAGTTTTCTCATTGACGGTGGTCGTAGGCTGTTGACTGAAAAACTGCCCCACGAATTTTTACCTTACAATGGCTTACAGAGTAGCTTCAGTGATTACCATTTTATGGCGTAAAGCTCACTCTCATTAATTTGAAGTTAAATTCCAATTTATGTCTGTGTTTAACGTATCATTTTTATAATTCTCAGTAATCTATCTGTCGAAGGTAGGTTTTTGATGGACCCTGAGACAATCACCGATACATCCTTTACCTTTTCCTTCCTCTACATCTTCCAACAACAATCCACTGTCCATGCTTGCAAGTTTTTTGTTAAATGTTACGTGTTTCTACTTTAGTCTCAACTTTGAAGATCGCCGGCACAAAACCAGAATTGTATGTACATAAACATCCATGAAGTTCGACTCCAGACGATATAACTACCATCAAGGTTCCGTGGGTAAGCTAAGACTTTTGTACATAAATTATTACCCCCGCGTGTATGAAAGGAGCATATTAATTCGTTCGGAATTAAAGTTTTAAAAAAATTAGTAATATCTACTGCGCGAACTTCTTCGTCTTTGGTTTTATCGAGCCCTCCTTTCTTTAAGAAATAAAAAAAAAGAAAACGAGGATGTCGGTGGGGGAGAAAGAAGGAGATTCCAATTAGGTGGAAAGAGCGATTTTTTTTTCTATTGCCGGTTTGTGTCGGAGGGATCGAGAAAGTCCTGCTCATCAAGATGCCTGCCGCGGTGTCGTTGCAATGCAGTCTTTTCCAATTTCGCGCTCGCTTTGCTGAAACCTGGAAGGCCGACTGTGTATGGAAGTGGTTGACAACCGTGTCACAATAAAAACATGCCATCATCTTTTTGGGTCAAATTGTCTGAGAAAGTTCCAGTTCCTCCAAGTTCCCCTTTGAGCGTCTTCGGCGCGCACCTCGGAACTTCTTGAAGAGCCCCGAGGGATGGGAGGAAGGGGAAAGGGGGGGGGTGTTGTCGGGCGTGGAGTGGTGTGGTGGGAGAGGAGACACGGCGTCCGTCACCCCCCCTTAAGCACTCGCTTGATTTTTACTTTTCAGAGCGTGAATAGTAATTATCTGAGTCCGTCCATTATGACTCTTGTCCTCCCCCCCTCCCCTCCCCGGGGAAGTCGCAACCTGTCTAGCAAGCACAAAGACCCTCTCGGAAGTTTTTTTTCTTAGCGGAAACTTTTACTTCAAGCAGTTGTTAAATAGGAGTAGGTGCTTGACGAAGTTGAAAGCGAATGATCCTCTTGGCGACCGAACGAACGTGCGCAATTACGTGACAGCTCCGTTGAATCCGACGTTAATGCGAAAAGAATAATTATTTTAAGAGAAAAGTATGCGATTTTTTAAAAAATGGGAAAAAAATTTTCTTAATCCTTTAGCAGCTCCGCAATTCCCATTTATTCTAATCCACTCTTTTTTTCACGGCTTCCTTCTTCCACGTCTCACAGCCAAGGTAAAGTAAGCTGGCAAAATAAGTTTTTTTATGAAAAACTTCCTTTATGTCCATAAATATAGTTACTCTTTTTCCGTTCGATTGGTAGGGAATGGAGGTGGAGCTAGAGTATCGGGTCCCCCCCCCCGGTCCGAAGTTCTAGGTTCGAATCCCAGCGGTGGAATGAGTTTTCGGAAGTATTCCGATCCTCACTTTTGCATCGAAATGGTACCTTGAGAGCAACCGCATAGGGTACGTGGTGGTTGAATACTAAACCATAAACATAGCAATCAGCCCGAAGGTCGGTTTGGTAGGTGTCGGTAGAGCCCACCCAATAATAAACCCAACGGCGTGTGAAATGCACACATTAAGTAAGGTGAGGGTAGATCCTTTCCCTGTGCCGCCTGTGGTTTCCCAGGATAATCTGGTACGTGAACTCGGGCGAAGCTGAGGGCGCCCGAGTGAGGCGTGCCCGGGATTCTAACCCGGGCCAGCAGTGCGACGATCTACCCTTTTTTATGTTAATATGTAACAGTTTGTTCTATTATTTCATGTGAATTACTAGATACTTTAAAACTTGAATGCGATGCGCGGCTAATGTTCTAGGCTATTATTTACGTTTAATTTCGGCTATTTGGAAGTATTTACAATGGGCAGTGTCTTTTGAAACAATATTATTTATTCGAACAACAACTTTTGTTTTATGGTGGTCAGTCACTCTTTTAATTATATCCCAGAATAATGGATAAGACAGAGCAGGTACATGCGTAGACATAGCTTTTTTTATATTTTGTTTATTTTATTCAAATTATAGATAAAACGAGTTGAATTCATTTAGGTGTATATAACTACATTCTCCCTCCCATGGACTAGAACCTTGTCGTGGTGAAAGGGCTTGTGTGTTCCGATGACCCCTAGAGCTGTGCTGGCAGGAGTAATAATAATTACTCCTGGAAGGGTCACCCATGCCAGATAGGTCGAAGGTGAATAAAACAAAGGTTATGCGATTTTCCAGAAAAAAAAAGGCTAAGCTAAATATTAAAATAGGCGGGGAAAGAATAGAGCAGGTAGAGCAGTTTACATATCTCGGAAGTGTTTTGGACCAATACGGTCAAAGTGGTCAAAGAATTGCGCTAGGCAAGGAGGCTTTCTCAAGGAGGGAGTTGATGACGGGGACGTTGAGTAGAGATGTTAAGACAAGACGTAAAAACTCTGATATGGAGCGTAGCTACGTACGGCGCGGAAACGTGGTCGCTGAAGCAGGAGGATAGACGTAGATTGGAGGCTTTTGAAATGTGGGTGTGGAGAAGAATGGAGAAGGTGAAATGAACCGAAAGGAAAACAAATGAGGAAGTACTAGAGATGGTGGGTGAGGAGAGGGGTTTGTTGAGAGAAATCCTATGGAGGCAGGAAAAATGGATGAAAGGCGTATTGAGCGGTAGTGGAATGTTGAAGAGGGTAATAGAGGGGAGAATGTTGGGCAAGCGAGGTAAGGGTAGGAACAGGATAGGGATGTTGGACGGGATGAAGGGAGGAAAGAAGTACACAGAGATGAAGAGGGACCTGATATAGATTAGTTTGCTAGGTGGGGAGTCACAAAATGTTTATTTGATAGTTGTGTCCATCCAAAAACCTACCTTAGACGGTAGATTACCTAATAATAATAACTTCATTCTAAACCAAATGGTATCTTTTTAAGCATGTGAAATGGACAATTTATGAAAAACCTGACATATTTTTCTCCGAGGTAAGCTTTTATTTGAAATGTTGAATTAATTTTATTATCGCAAGTTGAAATAATGAAAGGATTAGCTAATTGAAGTGAAATTTCCAAAAATTTTTCTCGCGAACAAACGATGAAGTTCTAGGCGTGGTAGAGGATTAGAGGCTGCTGTTCGAAGAAGCAATTCGAAAAATGCGGTAAAAGTGGATGCAGGAGGCAGTAAGAGAGGCAATATGATGCTAAAAACTGTAATGGAGGGGAAAATACACGGGAAGACATATAGGTAGAAATAGAATCGACGCTCTGGATCGAACTAAAGCAGGTAAGGAGCATGTAGAGATAAAGAACGACTTATTGTACATATATTATGGTATATGTTTTAAGAGTACGTATTTTGTGCCATGTAAGTCAGGGCTCAGGAGTACAGTAGAGTGTTGTGCTTGGGACCATCAAAAAACTACCCTTAACTCGTGAGACTTTTGCTAATAAATAATGTGAGGAGTAAAATTCAAACCCGGTTCAAATTTAAAAAAATACGCCTACCTTCTTACCAGTACTTTTTAACAGTTTCTCTCGTTACGCTTTGCCTGGAATGTGGGAAACGTGATTCGAACACGGCGAAATTGAAAGGTATCCTTTGTGTCCTCTTATCAAATAGAGAAAATAATCAGAGGCGAGTTCAAACGAGTTAGGCCAACAAAACGTTGTTGAATCAGAAATACAAATAATCTCGCCCTCAAAAGTGTACGTTCCCCCCCGTTCCACCGCCACCTAACCCTCGAATAAATTTGGCCCAAGAACCTCAGATAAACGGTCGTGGAATATATCCCATCTTTTGAACCATCCCTCCCCGGCGAGAGGAATCGTTTCCGCCTTCAATCACACACAACCACCTCCAGCCATTCATGCATTCGTTCCCCGGCGAGCTAACCCGTCCAACGAGAGGGGTGAGGGGGGGTTTATATATCAACCTACGGTTATCTCTTGGTGCATATTTCTCTTGTTGACAACGGAAGCTGAGAGTTGAGACATCAAGGGGGTGAAAGGATGTGTGTGTGTGTGTGGGAGGGAGGTCCGGCGATTCTCCCTCTTTTTTTGGCGAGGGGAGAGAGAGAAATAATTTTTTCTATGAGAACCTCAACCGTAGAAATGGCACCCCATCGCATTTCGTTCCGGTATTTTGGAGAGTGACCGATTTGATAAGAAGCTTTTGAGAGGGGATGTGCGTGGGGGGTAGGGGATGGAGAAAAAAAAGTTGAACGTGCATCTTCATCCTCCCCTTACTTAAAAGCGTGCACCATCCCTTGGAAGAAGGGATGGGATGTGATTTTTGAAAAAAAATTTTTTTAGTTCCCCTTCCCCTCAACCCTGAAGACGATCTTGCGCGACAGTTAAAAAAAATCTCGGGTTTCCTCTTTCTCTCTCTCACTCAATCTCCCGCTCCATTTCGGTTTCTTTTCGTCATAACAAATACAACCGGTGGGCACTGATGTCCGAGTCGCCCATATATCACGCGGGTCGGGAGAAGAGAGAAAAAAACAGATGGGGGGAGGTCGTATCGAGTGGGAAGGGAGAGTCAGACGGTACGAAAAGTTCGACCTATCGATCTAGAGGTGTTCCCTAGGATGGTCCCGGGGACGTTGGCTTCAGGGGGGAATGACGAGAAGTGGGGGCGCGTGTGGATAAAAAAACTCCCACAGTCCCGATGAGGGAGGCTCTCTTAGTAAAACGACCCCGGCCCTCACAGTCCGCGCCGAAGGACTGTGTGTTCCTCGCTCTTAGAACGGAGAAGGCTTTTTACCTCCTCTCTTTCTCCCACTCCTTCTCCCCCCCCTCCTCACCCCCTCCTCAACCCCTCCGGACCCCCAGAACACCAGTCCCCTCTCGCTTCGTTCTCCGTTCCACTCCCACGCTTCCCGCCCCCACCACACTAATCTTCCCCCCACCCCCTCTCGCCCTCCCCCAGCCGCTCAACAGAAAACCCCCTCCGGCATCTCTCTCTCCCTACGAGAACACCCCCACTTTTTCCCAGCCAGCCCTCCCCTCTCTCCCTTCCCCACCCCCGCCTCCTCCAAAAACCCCTCTCCGTCGTGTGTGCCCAACAGACCTTCCCCCACCCCCGTTCCCTCCCTCCATTCGCGCTCATGGTTGGAGGGGAGAGAGGCCTCACTTCGTCGCCCCCCTCACGTCCCGGTCTCTTCCCTCTCCACCCTCGCCTCGGTCCCTCTCGTCCGCTAGTCGTGTCAGTACCTCTCCTGCCTTACCTGCAGAGCGGTCGGTCGACTGAGACCGGCAACTTCTTCTTCCGCCCGATTCGACGGTTTTTCCCGGCAGTGTCCCGCGCGCTCCCTTGAGGAGTTAAATTTTCTCGTGGACACCTCCTTCCCCCCTTGGGCTCACTTGTGTCTTCACCATCCGGTCTCCTGGCTTCGTACCCGCCGCCGAGAGGGACGGAACGATACCCCAGGCGATCAGTCGCCGTCTTCCCCCGGCGACGACCCCGGTCGCGCCCGCCACGGTATCGCACCGCGGAGGCGAGAGAGTTCAATACACCCAGGAGTGGAGGACACTTACTCACCTCTCTTCATGACGGACTTAAGATATCACCGGTGGACTTGAGTGCGAGAGATTTCCGTGGTGTGGAAAAGTTCGGAATCGAATCGCCTCTTATTTTTTTTACGGAGAGAAACCAATTCGTCGTGCACCGTCCCTTACATCGGCACTGTGGTGTGGAGGACGTGGTCCATTTTGTTATTTTTTTTAATCCCTCCGATCCAACAAGAGTTTTGGTTCTTCCATCAGGGAGGTGTGCGACCAAGGGAATTTTCTTCTGGTGGGATAGTATTATTTGACAGATAAACAGAGGGAGGTGGGACGTTCGTCGAGTGTGTGTTTTTATTTCCTCTCCTTTGTGTGTGGGACGTGAAAGGAGAGTTTTTTTGTTTTTAAATCTCAGCTCACGAGGACGTCTTCCCGGTTCGATGGAGACCGCGGTTCGACTCCTAGCCTGTCTCCTGTTCCTCGGGGCGGTTTGGTTCTCCCCCGGGGAAGGGCTCTCCCAAGATGTGCTCGAACCCCCGCCAACCCGATCAGGGGTCCGGCTCGTCAGCGGTGCTTACGACGGACTAGTCATCTCCGTGGACGAAGGCGTCCCCAAGGATGAGTGCAGGACACTCCTGGAAGGATTAGAGGTGAGCACAAATTCCAAAAAAAGATTCACTTATCACACATCAAACACGTCCATTGTGTTCACGAACTTTCAAATCCCGAGACGTCACCCGACCCCACTGACTAATCCCCTTCACGCGAACTTATCGAATGAAGCGCGATCACGAATACCTCCACATGGAAGGTATTCAAGATGCTATTTTCGAGCGGACGGATTTAATGGAAACCTAATACATTATTTCTCTCTATCTGTATTCTCCCCAAGAACCATATTCAGTAACCTCCGAAGTCTCCGCCCTCTTACATCTTTTAAGATCTCAACCTTCGATTGCCTCCACCTCAGAGGATGGAGTCCTGTTGTCCTCTTTTAAACTGAATTAGGTATTAGAGCTTAACGTATTACCATAATCGACTCATGATACCCCTTAACCTAATGCGCTTTTGGAAGTGTAGTTGGGTTTGGTTGCCAGATCATATTTAAGTGACTCTGGGTAATGATTGTTTTTTTAAAAGTTTTCGTGCGAGGATTGTGGCTGCCAACTTATTCATCTTATCAGGTTACCTCGAGTAAACCTCTGTACCCTTCTTAAAGAGGTTTTTCCTTTTTTCATCATCATGAACTTGTAATCTCTCCAAGAACTGTAGGATGTGTATATTTTGGCAGTACTCCACAAACTGACTTGGGAAACGAACATTGCCTTTTGCTCTCTTTACTTTTCCTGATTCTAATACTTTACATGCACCTTCTCAGCACCTGAAATGCCCATTCTTCTTCATAATCCTCCCTCTCTGACAATTACTTTTTCCTCGTGACAATGTTCGGTGAATCAATCACATCTTCTACGCATTCCAACCAAAGATGTCCACGGAAAACAAGCACTAGTTCACTGTAACAATTTCCGTCACGGTAGTTCTCAGGTATTTCTTACTTCTTCTTTGCCTCAGAAGACGCATGGGACGAACAAACAGAAATTGTTATTCACCACAGGGAATGATTGCCTGGAAGTTCCACGTGTTCCAGGCAGTGGACTTTGTCGTTGAATATGTATATTGTTGCCTCACCGCCGCTTCCGTGCGAGCCGTGTCATCAACGTGTTCTGCCGTCCGAAGCTGCATCTCTCAAGTCTTCCCCCGCTCGCCGCATCATTTCTCTTTTAATTATCGATTTACAATACCAGCTCTCTTTCGTGTTTTCTTTCGGAATTTTCATTTGAAGACATTCCCTCCCGTTTTCATTCTCTCCGTCCATATTTCCTCTCATTACCCGCCTCATTGAGTCTCTTGAGCGCAAACCGTGTGCGTGCCCGATCATTATTGTCCCTTCCTTTTGGTCACGAGGTTGTTCTTTTCAATCCGCTTCAAGAAAAAAAACAACAATAGAAAGTTGCGTTTTTGTGAAGGAATATATCTTTCAAAACTCAATGGTCATTATTTATTGATTTCCACATCGGTCGTGAGTGCGTTTCCAGTATTATTGGTCATTCATGTCGACTTTATTTCACGTCATTGAAGCGTGTTTTAGTATTGCCCGGGAAACGATCAAACGGGTTATTTTTTACGCTAATAAAAAAATCAGGTTAGGTTACCGATGCCCAAAAGGAACACGGTCATGAACTTAACCCTTTGCTTGACCCGGGCCGTAATTTCAGAACGTCAGAACATTGAAAGTAGGGATTTTATTGCCTTCGAACGCGGACCGATGCTTTATTTATGTCCCGTGAACTTTCAGGCATAAGAAAAATGAAGAATACGAAATTCCTGATGTGTTTACAGCCTTTTTCTCTTTATTTTTTGTATATTTGACATTGAATCTCCAGCTTTTGTTATTGGAAGAGACTTTAACAAGCAAAATAGTACTTTAAATGTGTGGGGGTTAATTGTCTTACTCTAAAGGATTATAACGGCTCTTTCGCTTCTGAAAAGAGGGACTCGATAACCAAAAGTGAAATCCGAAAAATTCATTCGGGGATGGAATTTCATGTATGAAATTCCGTGTAACATATTTTATTCTTTCGAGAAATACTCAGCTAGTGGCCAATAATAACATAACTGCCTTTTTTAAATGTGGTCGCAGTCATCAAGTCATCATTCTCTTTTCACATAGGGATAAATGAAATTTCGAGGTGCCGAGAGTCAAGTGTGCTGGGGCGGAGTTTTTTTAAAAAAAAAGGCTAACACGCTTTAACTTTCGTTGTTGGTAATTGCTCGGGGCTTCGGAAAACAAAATTTACCCCAAAAGACCATTCAAGACCCGTGTGTTGGTCAACATTCATTCAGCTCTTCCTTACCTCCCCCCCCCACGTTGATACTCTCACCCTCCCCCCCCCCTTAAGGTACCCCTTCGAGGTTATAAGTGGCAGTTACGAGGGCAAACAAAACGGGCAGGATTCAAATCCTAGAACGGGGAACGGCGAAGGTGGGGGGTAGGTGTGCCGCCAATGCGCCGTTGCCGTTTGGTTTGCCGCTACGTTCCCTTGCGGGTGTGCCCTTGCAGTTCCCTCGTTCGTAAATTCGCGCCCTTTTTCTTTCCCCCCCCCCCTTGTCGTATCGCAAGGTCACCACCGTATTTTCACGAACAGCAGGATCCTTTTGAAGTTGCCTTGATTCCGAAAAGCCGGAGCGGAATGCGAATTAAAATATCGTCTTTCCTACAGAAACCGCAGTCATCTTTTCGTCCCCGTCCCTCAACATGTCAGCCTCGATCGCCTTCGTGCTATATGATAACCGCAGAGAATCTCTTGGGCTTGAATTTGGCGTTTATAAACTCGATAACCGAAGCCTCACTTGTGTAGATGAGAGTGCGTCTCGATAGCACACGGGAGTTATTCCATCCGAGTGAGCATGCAATTGTTTGGGTTTAAGTGATTCTACACGTATGTAGATCTGAAAAAGTTGTGTGCTCGGAAAAGTATTGGCAAGGGTTTGTAATTCACATCACGGTGGGAAATCGCTACTTTTTGGGGTGGTGGTAGTTTTTAAGTGGGGTTACTTTTCATGGAATGAGGGGAAAGTAAGAGAGAAACCCGGCGTCGCATTAGCCTACGCTGATAACTGAATGTGTCACTAAGTAGTTTCTCAGTTGAACGTCCCACCCGACGCGACGGACGGCGCACTCGAAATGCTCTTCACATAGCTGCCTTCTAGTAGGGATCTGGATACATCTGAAAAATTCTGCGACTGTTATGATTCGAACCCGGGCCCTCTGGGTGGAGACCCAGTAAAATAGCCATCACAACAACCCTATCCTCAATGGCTGTAAACAAGAAATAAAAGCACAGGCTCACACCAAATGATATGCTTCATGAGATTATTTTCAAATCCGGGAGTCTTTTTTTGTCGAAAACAGCCGAGTATTTTTTTGTGGGAGCATCGGAAAACAGATTTTGTGGACCTCATCAAAGCAAAAAGGAACAAGGTATTAAGGAAGTCCGTTACCGCTTTAGGATTCAAATTCGAGTTCAGCAAAATCATAGAATATAAATTTATGGATATGAATAAATTTATGCGCCTTGCTGCCTGCCGCTGGATAGACGGTGAGATTTTTTTCGAGCGTAAAAAAAAAAACGAAATAAATTCCCTCTCACTCGTTCGCGCCAGTTTCGACGGCTCATTTGTCGGACGTCGCGATCGATTAATCGGTCCGCGACGACTTCAGGCGACGGTCTGAAAAAGACGCGATTTCGGAAGTCCTAGTTTTTTTGCTTCGATAAAATGAAAATAAACTTTGGCGGAGTGGGAGAAATCCCCCAAAAAATATGCCAGTGGTTTCGGTAGATATCTCAAGAGGAGATCTCTTCAACAGCTCCTCCTCCTTCGGGGCCGGAATTCGAACGTGAGAGTGAACCCCATTCGAATCTACATGCCGAGATCTTGATTTCCACGCGCGCACAAAAAAATTCTAAGTTTTCCTTTCCCCGGCGTCAATGAAATCACCTTCTGGACCAAGTTCCATCCAATTCGGAGAACAAATCGCGGTCATAACGAGAGCGTTTACTTCTTTCTATCTCGCCTCCATCCACGTCTCCTCTGGTTTTCTTGTCCAGCCCCGCCAAAGGTTTGCTTCAGATAAACAGACACAGTTTAGGCACTTCCTCGAAACCCTCACCCCCTCCCCATTTCCCACCATCTCCCATACCCGTCCCTCCCCTACCTCCCGCCCCCTCCGCCCATGACGAAAGCTTTACGAGGCATCATTTTCCCCCAAACAGTCGCGTGATGAACCCGTTTCGGGGAAAGAGCATCCAAATCCACGTGAAACGATACACCATGCAAGGCCACCGCTATGGTATGTGGCAGGGGGCGTTTCCACACTTTTCCCTTTGCATACTACTTAATTGTGTAACTGCTGCGAAAGGTCAACGATGGGAAAAGACGTTGGGTTATGTGACGAATAGGTTTATCGTGCAAAAAGATTTACAATTTCTGATCCAAATACATTAATGGGAGACGTCCTGCATTCTTACAATATGGCCATTGCGTACAATGTGCATTCACAAGTAGATATAGGCATGTTGGAAAGAATGAAGAGAAATATGCTGAGTTTAAGAGGAGACCATTGTAGTGTTGGATGTCAAGTTGTGTGTTTTGTGGGAGAGGCAAGGGAAATGTCGTTGTTGTGTAACCTGTGTCCATAAAAAACTACCTTAACCGATACACTACCAATGATAGTAATAATGGGTATAAACTACGTTACTTAGCCCAGCTAATTATCTTCTTGTCAATTTCGATCACTTCTATTATGGTTTTTAATCGAAAAAAACATATATTTTACAACTCGTTCGTTCTACAGTTTTATCTGATTTTATATTTGCGATCCAACATACCGAAGTGTAAAGGGGTGGGTAATATATTTGCACGCGAGTCACTCTTATAGTACGATATTTAGCCTTTGTTTTTTTTTAACCTTTGGACTGTGAGTGGTTCCCACCTGATTCTTCTATTGATTTAGGCCCACTTATACATTTGTTACAGTGTTTTCCCTACATAAGTGCTCCTAGACGTGTACATTCTTATTGGGATATCAAAACCTACCCAATAAGAATCCCATGTATTAGCAGCGCATTCCAAAATTGGCTTAAAACATGAAAAATGACAGCGTTCTTTCGCCTACCCGGTTGGTTTCCCAAGTAGATATACCCACCTGGGTGCGGGTAGCTAATATTCGACCCGCATCCGTCTCGTTTGGATGCCGTAATCATCAGTTTCCTCGACTTCTTCCTCTCCACCCTCCCTCCCGATTAGGGGTCCAATAGGGGTAAGGAAATAATTCAAAACGTTTGGCATGTGTCGCAAGTGTATGATTCGGAGGTCATTTTTGTAATGGCTGCGATGTCCATGACGCAGTGCAATCGCGCTGAATGTATTATTGCAAGCGTGAATAAAAAAATTGTTTCATGAACTTTTCACGGGCTCCGATTCGAGCAAAACTTAACCACCGTGCGCTGCCTTGCTTCTTTGTATCGGGAATGGGTGGTATAGAAGTAAGGGAGCCGTGATATCGCTCTCTCCATAGTGACTGAAATTGGCAGAAAAAACGGAATCGTTGAGGCATGATGAGCTAGGTACTAACTTGCGATCGACAACCGTAAGAATACGATTTCGCGACATTTAGGGCGACGATAAAAAAATGAAAGTGATAGTAATATTTTCATTCCACCTTTGACGAATTTACAGTATAAACTTATGCACATTAATGTGTTCATTTTAACTATGGTGGAAATTAGGATCCCCCAAAGGAAACTCTGTTTTTAAGGTTCATCAATGGCGTAACATTTGAGGCAGATGTCTGGTACAAACATTTTTTGGTGACATTTCATTTTAGTGCTAAATCGATCGGCCATATTTTAAGAAAGGTGATTAATTACTTCAACTTGACGTATTTTTGGAGATAATTGATTGTTTTATTAAGACTTTTATGAGATTTCTGACGTTTCAAAATTGATGAAAAGTATTTTTTTATCCGGTAAGTTTAGATAAAAATTAGACGGAACGTTTCCGTAGATGCGGACGATTCCGAAGTCCTAAGATGGCGTGGTGACCATTTATATATATCTCCCTCCCTTCCCCCCATTCTGGACTCCTCGTTGCGCCCAAAACCGTTTTAAATGAAATGGGGAGAGAAAAAGGAAATTCCCGCCCTCGTCCACCCTGGCCACGTTTTGTCAACACGGTGTCGTGGGTACGTGGGAATCCTTCGCCGGAGTCGTCGCTCGTAGTCGCAGCTCGTAGAGTCGCCGTGGGTTCCCTCTCCAGACACGCCTCCTCCCTTAAAGACGGCGTGCGTGTGCACACAAGCACGGACTTTGAGGAAGAGTGAGAGGGAAAGAATATAGTGGCGCTAAAAAGTTTCGGAGGTGCGAGAAGGACGTGTTTGCGTTGTCGGTGCAAGGGACAAGGACTTGAAAATAATCTCCTGCACCCTCTCCATCCTCTCCCCAACCCCGTTTCCCCCCTCATCCCCCCCTCTAACTCACCATTTTTCACACGGTGGTCTACATTTCTTTCGAGGGTGAATTGCTGTGTGGCTAGAATGATGGGGATTGGCGTTCTGGGGAATTGGTAGGTCTTTTATTCCGGCTTTTACACCCATTTATTGGGCCTAATCAGACGTATGGATCATGACCCAGGGCCAAAAGATACAACAGCACCTTGCTGAGTTGCAATGACATCATATTAACGTCTCAGTGAGTTATCAATCCGAGGCATGATTTGCAGAAGCTCGCCGAATTGTATCCAGTTCCTTGCAAATATCTTCCTTCCCTCATTTCTCCACACTTTCCATTACCTGCTTCTCGTAACCCGTCCTAGATTATCTACCTCTGTAAATCTTCCCGTCCATGATTCCTTCATTCATTCTCTTTGATAAGTTATCGCGACTCAAGATGTGCCCAATCACTTTTCGTCCGAGTTTCCCTGTTCCTTAGCCTTCTCTCCTCACCCGCTATTTGAGGTACTTCTTCATTTGTTACTCCTCTCTATAGATTTTAATTTCATCTGGTTCACATTTCCACAGCCTCAATTCGTCTTACAACCGTCGGGGAAGGGGACTTAATATTTAAATTGTGATAAATTGTTTAATTAAGAATATTCTAGTACTTTTTGGCCGTAATTAGTTTCTTATTCTGATTTAAATCCTTCTTTGTCAATTCTATTCTGATTACTTCCATCACTGATGATCCTGCATCCTAAATAGCAAAATTCGTCCGCTTGACTTGCCTTTCTTGAAGTTTTCTTCCCTGTTTCGACTCTATTAGTTACATCTTGTTTATCTAAGGGTTTTCATTTTTTTATGCCTCTTTCCTTCTCCTTGCCCCTATCTCCATAGACCTTATCCTTGTATGGTCTTCTTTCTTAACGGTCAGTATAGATAGCGTTATCTTTGCTAACCGCAGCATACTTATCATTTGTCCTTGAGTTCGGGCACCACCTCATTATCTTTTACCCTACCCGGGTACTGGTCCACATTTACCTGTACCCTGGTCTGCATTTCCAAGCTCAAAATGGGCTATATTGTTTCATACATTGGCGTCGGCAGACAATGATTTCGGGTGGGTTTAATGCGCACCCATCGTTGTTGACTGCACTTTACCCGTAGAAGTTAAGTCCCGTCCAAAAGCTTTGTAGTCAATAGTACAAGCTCACCTATTTCGTGTCTATTTCCTCTCCAAACCTACACCTACTCGTTTCCCTTTCTTCCATTTAAGGCGGGGTTGTTTATTATTAAAATTTTCACGGTTGATGCCGACCGTGTATCATTCACGACAGCTGTGTCTATTTCTAAATTTCTCGTAGATTATCACTTACTGATTTAATCGCTCAAGAAAATACCCTGTTGAAAGGTGATGTGTTGTAAAATGTCTCAAGTCGCTCGTCTTCCCTGAACTTTATTATATCCATGTGTTGATAAATTCAGTCAGGCTTGGCTTGATGCGTTGAGACAGCGTGACGTAAAATTAATGAAAGACACAGGTGGTACTTCCCACGCATTTGTTCATCTTCGGAACCCGAAAGGGCGCCCCAACGCCTCTACTGGTACTCGTCATCACGTGTGCAACTTGACGATGAAGCCTAGTGGTAGGCGTTGAAACGCCCGTGATGATTTGAAGAAACAAACAAGGGGGCAGTCCAGCTGTGTCTTTCGTTGACTTTATGATATTTAGATTTTATAGCCTCCCGAGTCGAGAGTGATTGTCCAGGTGGGGAACCTGAAGTCCGAAGAACTTGTATCACCCCTCCCCAAAATGTATGTTGTCGCCAGTGATGCCGTAATTGTGAGCTGTAAAATTATGTTAATCCTTCCCAGAGAGTCGTAGAGTTCCTCACGGCTCCCCCCCCCGCCATTTCCTACCCCAAAGAAGGTAAAAGATTTTATGCAAAACTTGAATGTTTTGAACAATTTTTTTTCTTAATTTTTCAGTTCAGTAGTTGATGATGTCGCAAGTCGACAAAACGCATCGTACCTTAAAATTAAATTCTGTGGAAAAGTATACTTTAACATGACTATGAAATTTATGCATCCAAAATGTTTTACTTGTTGATTTTTTGAGTACTTTTAGTCGTTAAATTTAGATATAATCTCTCAGTTAAGGCAAGGTACGTACAATATGGCAATTTGCCTGCGTTATCCAAATTGTTGTTGAGTAATACTTTTTTTTAAGCATCCTGCTGACAATGTCTACCTCTGTCTCCTCAATCATTCGCAAAAATTTTTTCCTTAAGAATTATCCATTCCATGATATAATAACAAAATAAATCGACTGAAAGCATTAAGTTGAAATTATTTTATGCCACATTTTTATCGACAGCTCACACAATTAGGGTCTTACGTCTTCGGGGATCTTCCCCCCCTTCGCAATATAAATTTTGATCCGCATTCATATGTGAGTAGATAAGTGTTATATTTTCCCACTATCCTTTGTATTAGATAGATACTGATGTGTGAACCTAAATCGCGTTTCATAGTTCAACCCGTCATACTGCGATGCAGTACTGAGTATGACTTCTAGAACTTTAAACGATTTGTAGCCAAACAACTAATTAACAGAGATAATGGTGGAAAGATACAATTAATATCTTTGTTCCGTAGTTTCCGGATCAACGTCGTGAAATATTTCATTTGCCAACCCTAAGCGAAAATCATTAAATCCAAGATCATGTCATTTTACCGGCATAAAAAGTAAAGATGTCAAAGTACATATCCCTGGGAAATCAACGGGTATGCGACCAATTAGAGGTACAAATAAATCTTTTGGTACGTTCTCGTAGACAAGGTGTGAGTGCTCATTCGAGTAAAAATTCGAAAGAAAAGAATGGAATACTAAAATAATTTGTATCGAAATAAAACCATCGATAATAGTTTTTTTAGCAGTAGTCTAACGGGGCTATATGAGGTTTTTGATGGGCCCTGGATATATTAATTAGAGCTTAAGAACACATAACTGTGCTCATAACCCCTAATTAACATCAGAAATAATTCCTTAACCCGACAAGTACTATTTTCTGCCATATCTGGTTCCTTAGCTCTGCATGCATTCTCCATCCCTAAGTGACATCCAAATTTATTATTATTTTCCTCCCTGTACCTCGCTTCCCAACAGTCTCCCCTCTATTACGATCTTCAGAATCCCATATCCTCTAAGTATCTTCTGCATCCTCTTTTCCTGCCTCCTTTGGATTGTCCCCTACAGCCGTCTCCACTCTGTCTAGCACTTAATTGTTTGCTCTCCTTTCCATTTTACTTTTTGCATAATTTTTAACACCAACATTTCAAAACCATATATATATATATATATATACTTATTTATTTATATTTATCCTTTTGCCTAAACGGTCGAGTTTCTGAGCAATATTGAACTACGATCCATAGTGTGAGAGTAGACGAGAGAGGCGTCTGTCCCCAGTGGGGCGGCCATTGGTGTCACGGTAAAAACACATGCTGAAGGAAACGGGAAATCCACCTCAATTATTTACCCCAACAATACCTCTTATGAAAAAATCGTTAATGGTGAATTGTCGAATTATTTTTTGTATCATCGCACCACTAAGCCGTACTTAAAGACTGCGCTTCAATGGGAGGGAGATAAACGAACGCCCTCGAATGCAGCGGTAGTTTATCCTTCGCGACAAGACGGTCGGGAAGCATCTCGTCGCACTTAAAGCGGTGGGCATCAGGCGTCCCTTTTATGCCCGACGGTTTCCTTGGCGCCCGGCCGCCCCGTCATAAAAGAAGGGTTGGGAGGCGGTGAGGAGGGAGGGGAGTGATGCAGCAACAGCATCTTTCCCGCATCCACTCCCCCCCCCCCACTCCCCCCAACGACCATTTAGCCGACGCGGTTCCAGCTCACCTCTATGGAACGCATGAATGTGCGAGAGAGCGAGCTGCGCGCGTGTGCGGTGAGTAACGTCTTAGATCACGATAGAGGCGTGATATATGCGACGCCAGAACCTAGAGGAGAGAGGAGGCGGCAGGAAGGAAAGGCCGAGGAGGAGGAGGAGAAAGTGATGAGGTGATTTTGCAAGGGCACCTTTTAGTGGGCGCGTGCGCAAATGGGGGCATATCGTCCCATCATTTCGTCGCCCCGATGATATATACATGTATATATATATATGTGTGTATTCATAAGTACATACAAATATTCATACATATATATATGTATATATGTGTGTGTGCATGTATGTGTATACGCAGTCATGATTTTATTTACTTATTTTTGTGAGTGGCGGCCGTCCCAGCCGCGTTCGCGCGCGCGCGCGGTGCGTTTTTCAATTGTTCGCGCGTCATGCATTTCGTCTCGGTACGCTTAACGCGTCGCCTCCCCCCCCCGCCACTTCTTTTCGCTCTCCCTTCCCCCCTGTCCCACCCCTTCCTTTGTTCCCTCCTCCTCCACCCCCCTACACCCACAGGGACGAAAATAAGAGTGAGCGTCGGAAAGCGAATTTAATGGGGACCCCGAGGAATCTTATTTCCCCGTCGGAAGGGCTGGTTTTTTTTTATCGGTTCAATCCGTGTGTTTGTATCGTTTCATTTAGACTTAACTCGCTTTTGTTACCTCCCCTCCCCCCCTGTCAATGTTTATCGCGTTCTTCGCCATTGTTTTCGGATTTCGAAGGGCGGCGAATACTCACCTGTCCCCGGTCGGGAGTTCGCTGGAAGAGGCGTCTCGCCCGTTTACATCTGCGTCTGCATCTTACGCCCCAGAAAGCACCTCCGAAGACGACGTGCGACATGGGGTGTCAGGTCACCCACAACCGGGATAATTGGTGATTATATAGGCGTTCGGTATCATTAATTTTCGAGAATTTCCAGTTTTCTTACATGAATGTTTCCTGAAACGACTCTAGCGAAGGAGAAGACACTCCTTATAATGGTATCTTCGGCAGTCAATTTCCCTTGACTTTCTGTAATGGTCTCTCTTGCGGTAACCCCCCATACTCTACCACTTACCGCCGTGGTTCCCTTCTGAATTAGATATAGATAAACTCTTTTGGCGGTTTTAAATATGATGTTTAAATTCTTACACAAAAATTGAACCAACATGCAGAACTTGGCTTGTTTTCCTATGGAATCAATCGCACCATTGGGAAAATGTGTGGCTACCGATTCTGTTAACAAGATGCAAGAGGAGAGGGATATTATAGTATTTTTCAATGGATCATTCATCCAGTTTCTCAATTTTTTTTGACGTGGAAGATCTTATTTCTCATTTATGATCTTATTTTGTGGGAGATTTCGAGGAATTCAACCAGGTTTAATAAGAATGGGAAGGCGTTCAGAAAAATATTCTGCAAAACTTTAGACTTATTGTCTGGAGGGTGCTGCTCGCCACCGCTTCGTGAATTACTCGGAAGTTTGAGAAACGATGCAAAAAACATAGTTTGCGAGACTTGAGGAAGACAAAAAGTCTGAGATAAACTTTAAAATAAGCAGGGCAAAACCTAGAGTTGGTGGAACCTATTTTGGTAGCGTTTTGGATTAAGATGGGTATGATATATAATAGGTAATCTACCGGTTAAGGTAGGTTTTTGGATGGACACAACTATCAAATATATATTTTATAACTCCAAACAAAACCCAATCCAGCAACCTACTCTACATCAGGTCCCTCTTCATCTCCGTGTACTTCTTTCCTCCCTTCATCCCGTCCAACAACCCTATCCTGTTCCTGCCCTTTCCTCGTTTGCCCAACATTCTCCCCTCTGTTACCTTCTTCAACATCTCACTGCCGATCAATATGCCTTTCATCCATATCTCCTGCCTCCATAGGATTTCATGGGCATGATAGTATTAGCAAAGACAAAGGAGGCATGAATGGTGGATTCAGGACGTTTTGGTTGGCGATGGGATGTCGAGGAAATGAGGGGGAGAACGTTAGGAAAACGAGGAAGGGGTAGGAATGGGAAAAGAACTTTGGACGGAATGAAGGTAGGAAGGAAGTATGTGGAATTGAAGAGGGATTTACTGTTGTATGGGGTGTCAGATTTTGTTTTTGTGGGAAAGGCAAATATATTCATCGCTGTTTTGTCTGTGTCCATGTAAAAACTACCTTAAGCGAATGACTACTAACAATTAATATATTTTTTAATACGTACGTTGTGCAATAAAATCATAAACACAGTATTCAACCCGAAGGTCGGTTTAGTAGGTGATGGTAGAGCTCCCCCGTGTACCAAGCCCGACGGCGTGTGAATGTTCACACATCAGGGTAGGGGGGCCAGTTCCTTTCCCTGTGCCGGTTATGGTTTCCCAGGAAGATCTGGTACCCGAAAAATCAACTAGCTTGGGTGGAGCTGCAGGTGCCCAGAGTGCCTTGCCCGGGAATAGAACCCGGGGACCCTTCGGTCAGCAGTCCAACGCTCTACCCACTAGACCACCGCGACCGGCAATGACAACCTTTAAAACGGAGGGGAAGGTCTTCACCATTCTCTCTCTTACATTTCCTACATGCCTGCACACACATACCCCCACACACACACTCATGACGTAAGGTGTGATATCAGCTAATTTGTTCTCATTTGAATCTCCAGCGGCGCTTTCTATTCTTTCTTGCCCTCTTATGGTCGTCGTACTGTCTGTTCTGAGACCACATGGAATGTCCCCCTGGCGATACGCGTCATTCGACCCCGCACCATACTGAAAACGTCACCTTTTCATCTTTTGTTTCCATCGTCACCTGCGCAGCTGGGAGTCGAGGCATAAAAAAAATGATTTAAAGGGCTTCAAGAAGGGTTACAAAATAAAAAGCAGATAGTGCCCATCATTCAAATATTTACCTCACGGTCCTCCTGATGACCACGCCTCTAAACACGAAGACGCACCTTCCGAGGCGACATGTACCCATTAATTCACGTTCGATCAGTTTACGAGTACTCTCTCGTCGAATCCTTCAACGTTATTCGGTGAAGTTTTTTATGTACGTATGGGTATGGTTTTTTTTTACCGTGCCGGATCTTATCTGATACGTGTCATTGATGGTGGGGGTGCATCAGAGAGACCTCGGAATAGGATTTTCATGCCGGCGTAGTTTTGTGATATCCCCGCTCATTCGGGTTTTTCCGCTCATTTTTACGATCGTTTCCACGAGAGAGCACACGTACAGACTCAACCAGCTGTTTTCAACTCCACGATTGAACGGAAATTTCATCACGGCGGACCATAACAACAGGTCACACCGTCGCACCCACACACACACACACACACCCACGCCGCACACATCTGTTCGATCCACGACCGAATATTTCGAAGTAATAAAGAAAGAAGAAATCCATCAGAAACGATAATTTGTTCGGGGACTCTGGATTATTGTACGCAAGTAAAGGGCGTATTACTTCCGTTGAAGGCTGGGTATTTATCGTTATCGTTTGCGATGTAAGAACTCATTGCCGTAGGATGGATGGAGTCTAGTATATGTACAGTCGTCCAATACCCAAACTCCTACAAATCCTGATCTGTAATCGCAAGGGGGGAGGTCACACAAAGAATAGGCTGTCTACGTTTACAATTGCATTACTGAATGGTAAAATGTAGCAGACACGTTATGTGTCCCGAAAGATGAAATAAATTGAGGTTACAGTTACCTTGGCGTCCACCTAATAGATTCATATTCATTTTATACTTATTCGATTAATGCTAAACGGACATCTGATTGTAGTATTTTTATAAAAATAATGAGATAATATTTTAATGGTAATAACAATATTAAAAAAATGGTGACAGTCAAGATCCCCCGTATTGTAACTAACCATCCCCTAAACGACCGATTTGACAACCAAAAAACGATATTACGAATAGAAAATAATAGCTTTTAAAAGGACAGATTTTTCTTACCTTAAACAGTAGACTATCTGTAATAATTTCCCGCGCCAATCCTTCCAATAAATCAAAATATGTGTTCATTTAATCAAATCTTTGACTTACGAACCTAGCTGTCCTTTGTAATATTCCATCTGATACTAATACCAAGAATGAGGAAGGAGCGGTAGTGGAATATTGAAGAAGGTAATAGAGGGGAGAATGTTGGGCAAGCGAGGAAAGAGCAGGAACAGGATAGGGATGTTGGACGGGATGAAGGGAGGAAGGAAGTACGCGGAGATGAAGAGGGACCTGATGTAGATTAGTTTGCTGGATTGGGTTTTGGTTGGGGTTGCAAAATGTTTGATAGATTACCTAATAATAATAACTAATACCAAAACTACCATTTCATATGTAACATGCAGCCAAAGAGTTATGCCTGACGAAGTCTTCTTGAACTCAAGGTATAAACGTATATAATAGAATGTTGATACGGTCAATTATTATTTGTTATAAATTAAGGGATTGAAGTCAGTTTGTTTGATTGTTTTTTGTGCTTTAAAAGAGTCAAAATAAACTAGGCAGTTATATTCCTTTCGATACTCCATTCTCCTTGTCAATCAATCAGGAGGTAAATATATCGATTTTAGACACTGTGAGCAAAAGGAAGGGATAAGAAAAGCGGATCGATATTTTTGGTGGAGGGTTGCATGTTTAATAATACTTTTAAAATACGTTTCTTATGGCCATTTCGACTTGGATATTTTATATAATTCATTGTACGCGGACAACTATTTTTTTTGGCAAATATGACGTCGGTTTTGGGCTGCAAAATGAGAACGATTCCGTGTAAAAGAAAGTTTTGGATATCTCTAATTTAATTGTCGCCGGTTAGGATTAGTTCAAACGTTTCATTGTTTAACGCCCGGAGTGCGAGTTGGATTGAATTGAAAAGATTTCGTCATTTCCGCGCAAATGTTGGAAGGCAAGTAATAAAAAGTGCTGAAATACGTCGCTAGCAGGCTTTTTTCACGCTTTTGTCTTTGGGAAACGCCGCGACCGGTTGGTACAACATTTGATGTGGAAATCGCAAAATTTTCCAATTTTAATCTCGCTTACGACCCAACGGGACAAAGCATGGAACATTTGAACAAATCCGGGTCGTCCAATTAAGTCGAGGCGTTCTAATCTTTTGTTTGGCGCAGTTCCGTTCTTATGTTCCGTCCGTCTGGTTAAATTTCTGACTCTTTCCCGAATTCACGTCCGATTTCAGACAGCAGGGCATGAAGGACGTGAATTCGTGAAGATTAATGGATAGTTTAATCGAACACGTCACTAAAACCTCGATTTTCCTCAAAATAACGTATTTATGATGTGAGTTCGTCCGTTAACTTCGTCTTTGACATTAACATTCAATCTGGAGCACCGAGTTTCTTTCCGCTCCTTTGGGCCGCGGATCCATTGAAATGAGTTACAGTAAAGTGGAATCACAAAGACGTCGTGTCTCTTTCATCGTGGAGTGGTTCTGCCGCGTTCGCCGGAAACCGTCCCCTTGTTAATTTCAATGCTGATTGAAGATACCAGATATTAATGTAACATATCTGTTTCTTAAATCAGTATTTAAATCATCAAGGACACGTGTATTAAATGGCTTAAAATGATACCTATCCTGTGGCTTTGCTCACACCACAAATAGGACGGCATGAAGGGTGCATATGTATTTGTACTTATATTTGGGAGTCGAACACGACACGACATGTAAGTGCAAATCATTCAAGTTTAATGCAGGCACTGGGGGAATCATTCTAGCTTAGCAATAGGTTTTTAACTTCAACCATGGCGAAGTTTCACATGAGACATAGACTCCCGAGCACTCCTTTATGTTGAGAAACCTTTTTTCATTTGAGCAAACAATCGCACCTTAGCAAGATGAAATCTTGTTGTGACATTTAGGGATAAATTTTTATCGATTCGGAAAAATCGGGTGTAGGATCCACATGGCGAACATCACCTGCGAACGTACGATTAAGAGAACAATCACATCACTGGCAAACACACCCTGTGGGATATACTCCGTTGTCAACTCGTAAAAGAAAGAGGAAGTTCGAACATTTTTCTTAAAAATAAGGAATCACGGTTTGATTTAACCAATCGAATTGCATCACTTTTGGGTGTGGATTTGGGGAGGGTGGGAGGGAATCTAATCCGCGCATCCTCATGACATCTTCCTTCAGGGTGAGGTCCTGCGAAATTTTGTGTGCGCATATTTGTAAGCGTTCAATGTTCCTCCCAACACGTGTGGACGAAATTTTGCTTTCGATTCGGGGAAAAAGAATAATGAAACATTAATCCTTTTTAGGGCGACTCCTTATGAGAACGTCGTGTCCAAATGGTTGACTGTGCGGGGGCGAGAGGGAATGGGAGAGAGTAAGAAGGGATGGCCCCAAACACGTGGGTGTGTATGTATGTGTATATATATATATATATATATACACATCCACCAACCATACAGTCCTACGCCCACCACCTACGTAGGTTCTAGGTCGGTGCGTGAGGTCAAAAAGGAAAGGAAGAAAAAATAAATGTATGTATGGAAGAGAAGGAAACCCATTCCCCCACTACCCTTCTCTTTGAGGACGGTTTTTTCTTTTCCGGTTACGACTATTGGAATCTGTAGGGAGTCTAGGGTTAGGTAGAGGGTATTATGGAGTCGCACAGGTAGCAGACAGGTACCCCCACCACGTCTTAGCTTTTCGGAGGCGAAACGAACCTCCACCCCCACTCCCTCCCCCCCAGGAGGTCCTTTTCTGGGGGTGACAAAACAGCATGGACAGGGGGTCGCAGCGGCATACACCTCCCGTCTTCCTCACTCACCTCGCAGGCACGCACGCACGCCCACGCACGTCCCGGTGGAGGAGAATCTCCAGCGCGGTTCCAGTCAAAAGGTGGTAGGTAGCACCAGGGTCGGAGGTTTTTTTCCCACGGTCTCCGGTCGCACCGTCCTTTGTATTATTATTTTTTTTCCACGTCATGAATGAGCGCCGGGTTGTGGTGCGGGGGGAGAAGAGATCTCATAGTATGCGAATGGTGGGAGGAGTCCTTTGGGAAGAATCTGCCGAAACTGTAAATTCCTGACGCATCGGAATTTTGCTATCTGCGGGATCTCCCGAGCTTTCGTGTAGATATGAAAATGCCTCTCCTCCAGACCGACCGACGTTCCGGGTTCTGCGGCGAAACTGTAAACTTTGCTTCTTGTCATACCTACTCCTTTCCCTCTCACGGCGGAGAACGCTCGCATTGCCCATGCTTTCAAGGGCTACTTTTTTAAATCTTTGTGTTCCCCTGCAAGACTCCAGGAAGGTGTGCGGCATGGGGTGTTAAGTCAACAGACATTAGGGACACTAGTACTTGGCTTGGCATAGGTTGACATTTCACGTTTGAGGCGTTTGAATTTTTGCGCATGATTCTCCTATTGCTGTGTTCAAGAATAGTTCAGATGAGATGTTATCCATCACAGCAGCAGTCTATTTTCCTCAACCTCATGCTGTTGTCTCGCCAACCAACGTAATGATATGGGAATAAGAATACAACTTTCGGATAATATTTGGCGGAATTGTTATCATATTTTCCCACTTCGTTTGAAGATCTCGTAATATGGCAATAAAGCCTTTTTACGTTTGCAGTTATTTCTTATTTCAAGTACTAATGGCTGGGTGTGGTGGGAGAGGGGAGAGGATTATTGGGAGAAACCAAAAGGTTGCAAGAAATGTGGATGTCGGGTGTTTTATTTGACAATGGAATGTTAAAGACTGTGATATAAGGAGTGGATGGGGAACGATAGGCAGGAACAAGCTAGGGGTTGGGAAATAATACGTGTGTTGTATGGAATGTAAGGAGGTAGATAGTCTGCGGAATTGAAGAACAGTTGAATGAACAGAATATGTGAATGTGAGGTTTAGGGTGCGTCTTGTTAGCAAGAGGCTTGCAAATGTAACGATGGTTAGTCTGATAGTGCATCCAAAACCTTTTTCGAAGGTAGACTAGCATTGATAATGATAACACCAACAAGAATACCGTCGTAGAATGATATCGAAATGGCAGCCCCATGCACCGGGTGCATCGCCTTGACTTAAAAAGGCATTCGAGTCTTCTTGGTGACTCCTTATGGTTTATACCATGCATGGTTGTGGCATGTTTCTGTTTATCATTAATGTCAGGTATGTTTCAAAGCTATGATCGCGGAGCAGTCATCCATTGTTTGTCTCTTCTCGGGTTGTGAAATCTCTTAGTCTGCCTCTGGAAAGCTATTCGCGTTCGGTGAATTTTTACCCTTGACATCACTAATTAATTGGCTTTTTACTTTCACTTTATATTTGTTTCAGCGGTAATGTCCTTTGAATATTTATTCTTTCGTTTCCACCTTATCAAAACAAAAAGAGTTGATTATTTTTCGCCCTTTTCATCCTATATTTTTTCAAAATTCTTCAATGTATAATTTTCAGAAGTTTTAGTATTTTTTTTAAATATGCATTTATTAGCTTCCTTTTTTGCTTTTATTTTTCGAACTTCCCTTTCTCCTGCCACTCAGTGGCTTGTGAACGCGTAGATTAATTTCAATAGGAATAGAATTCGCGGGCATAAATAATTTCGAACACCGGGGGAGTTTGACATTTTAACAGGCTGTAGAGAAAACTTTATTGCTGTGAACTGCAGAATTTAAAGCGGAGGCATTTAGAAATGCGAAACGCGGCCGTGATTGTGTTATGTCCTGATTTGCCTCATCATATGTCATTCTCCTCCTCCTCCTCTTCACATGAAAATGGGAATGAGAGCACTCGCCCTATTAAACAGCCAGCGTACTATATATTTCTTATGGTATTCATTAAAGTTTGCAGTTAAAAGGTACGCGCTCTGTTCTACGACGAGATGGGATATATTTCAAACAGATGGGAGGGGCGTCCTGCATATTGACCATTTAAAGAGACACTTGGTCTGGTGCCCTAGGACACGCACACTAGTTCTCTCAATCGGTCACCGGCCTTCGCTACACTGTAACAATTTCCCTGCGTTTCGAAATGAATTTCCTGGCATTTGAAGATGGAGAAAAGTCCGCGTGCAACTGACACGGTTTGCAGAAGTAGGCTCTTGGGGGATGGGTTTTGTGTCACAGAGGCCATATCGAGAGTACTTGGCGACGGCGGAGCAGTTCCATAACGGACGTCGCTAGGTCCTTCCTCCCTTCTCTGGCTGCTGCTTCGTGTCACCGTACTATTTGGAAACGTTCGGGATATTGAGTCGTTCCGACTCTGTTTACCGAAGACTTTGATTTTTCTAATTCTGTGTTCGTTCCTCCTCATTTATCTTTCCAAACTTCTCCTGATGTTTATTTTGACTTTGACCATCTGTAAACCTTCCTGAATATACGAAGACCACTGGGAAGTAATTGTCTTGCGGTGAAAAACGCGATAGATGTGCTGCTATGTGTCTCTTGACAGATATGCTACGATTTGTTTCACGATAGATGTGCCGCGATGCGTTTCACGATAGATGCGAACCTTGGGGGAAAACGAATCTCAGTAAACCATTGTTTCTTCGCAAATTGATAATGAGAAATATGGCAGCGGTGGTGGGAGGGATAAATATCAAGTATGGCAACAGGGTGGATGCATTAATTTTTCAAAATGCTTGATAATTCCATTCTGTCAAAGTTTATATTAGAATAGTTCAGACTGGATACATGCTTTGGCATCAGCATGCGCGATGTTCAGAACCTTCGGGTCATAGTTCCTCGAAATATATTTTGTGTCAGTCGAATCCCAGACGATATTATCGAAAATATCTTATTGGCTCTACCAGATGCTTCAATTAATTCTGTTTTCTCAGCAAATTTAGTCTGGTGTTAGCCGATTTGAATTAATTTCGGCAAGACTACAAGGCAGAAAAAATATTAAAATACGTGCTTATTAAGTGTTAACAAGAGAGTCATTAGAATAAGACTAATTCTACCTAGATTTGTTTTCAATCTGGCCTTTGTATGCAATCGCAATGTCGTGTTCAAATAACATATAATAACTTGACAAAAATAATAGTTATATCTCTTTCGGAAGATCGGTAAACGATCCCTATCAAAATATTTCCAGCGATTTCTGAACAATGTTCTCAAAGCGTGACTGTGCCTACCGCTACGATGACTATTTTTAGATAAGTGTTCATGACCCCTCAAATTCTCTTTCGTATCCTCAGACTACTATACCGTATCCTATTTTTTATGTATTAAAATGGTAATAATTTGAGTCTGCTCAAATTCGCTAGCACAGGCAAATGTAATATTTCAGTATTATTGCAAAATGTATTCCTTCGTAGATAATCCATTGACTACAATTATTTCATTTCCATCGGAGCCCCTAGATGTAGCCTCCAAATAAAGGGGTATTGAGGTCAATAATTGTCCTTCGCATTTATTGTTAGAAAGCGGTCCCTCTCTCCGTCCGAAACATGATCAATACACCGCTTTGCACGCAAAGCCTACTAGCTCAGTCAGTAGCAAATATTTGGGTAGCATTCAGAAACTTGGGACGTGCACAGGAAAAGGAAAGTTTTTCCTCCCCATTTTTAACTTTAACATCCAGTAAACATTATATGTCTCCGAGTCCGTGGGAAATTTTTATGTTTTCGTGCTGGTATTAAAGTCAGCGTCTATGATTATCTCCTCTCTTTCGGATGTCTCCAAGAATTTTTTCGGTCGGCTTTTGGAGTGAAATTTGCTGCACTCGTCCCGAACGATACCGCCATTGTGCTTGGTAAGATTTGTTTTTTATGATGTTTTTTTATGCATCGAGCGTCAAGAAACAACGTAAAAGAGTTCGTGGCGGAAATATTTTCGTGGTAACTTTTATTAAACTATCCCTAACCTTGTCTTTTAGTAATTCCGTCGCAAAGTCTAATAACTCGTCCGAGAAGTTTGGCAAGGAGCACCAAGCTCTCTTTTTTAAGGAATTAGATTCACTTGCACGGTGTCCCCAAAAGAGCTGGATGATTTAGGGGAAGGAAGTGATTATGTGTAACAAAACAAACTCCTAAAATTTCGTCCCATCCTTCCTATTAGACCCAAGTTCGGGTAGATAGTTTCCTCGAAAAGATTCGTCTAAATGCGGTCCACTTTGCCGATTTTATTTCCGTTCCCCATGGCATTTGAAAACGCGGGAATAACAGCATGGAGTGACTTCTCAGCTCCTATAAAAGTGGTCATGTTTAAAATCGTATGCTCGTCGTCCAGGCAACCGAACAACAAACCTCGTCCACCCTCCGCATCGATTTCTCTTCCCCCTCCCGCCGTTCTGTCTATTAACCTTTCCCCCCGCCGTCTCTTCATTCAGCGTGAGGGTGTACGTGTATTGTGTTCACGTGGTTTTACGCGGCGAACTGTCTCATCAGTGACTTAAGTTTCTTTAAGTTGCCAGAACGGGCGACCATTTCGGAACAAGAAAACTCAACCTGTAGTCTTCGTTTCAAAGCACGGCGATGGTTTTGGCGTTCCTCAAAACGAAAGTTTCTTTTGAAAGCATTTCTGGGTAGTTTTATTTTGATTGCTTCGCTTTATGATAATTTAGATTATAATTTTGTGAATAGACAATCTCAAAAGAAAATGAAGGCGTAAATACCCTTAGGCTTATTATTTTTTTCTTCCTTTGAGTCAAGTACAGTACAGTACATGTAATTCGTAATACGTAAAACAAAGAAAAACTCTTAATCTTCACATTCACGTTCATCGCGGAAACAAAATGTGTCAGAATAAAACGAGTACTTTTTTCTTTAGTTAAGTGCTGTTTATTAGGAGCCCTATGGATTTATTTGATTTGTGAGGTAACTACACGCATTTAAATTGGGAGAGAAATTTTTTTAACTAAATATTTTACCCGTGCTTTTGTGCGTAAAGAGCCGTGACCGGTTCTGTCCATCTCCAGCCATTCCTTCTCACTTTCCCCCCCGCCCTGTAATTGAGCAACCGAGGTGGCCAAAACATTAATATTTACATATAATCTACGAATAAGCAATTTATATCTCTATCGGCGCCTCTCCGAATCCCCTGAGGGCTACCCGTCGCTTGTGAAATTCGATGGAACGCATCGATGAAATATTTCCGCGGATCTCAAATAGCTGTTTCTTCATTTCGAAATAATTTCGCCCGCCATGTGTGTATACCATGCCGTCGTTGAAAGAAATCATGAGCTTCCGAGGATGTGGCAATGAATAATTTTCAATTGTATACATGTCTGGTAGCACTGTTTTGGAATTTCACAACCATTGCCTTAAAAGCCGCAACTCAAGTTCTGATGCGGAATGTGATTTTAGTAATTCCACAAAGCTCACAGACCTTTCACAATATCTCTCCTTAGATAAATAAAATAAGTCAATGCATATACGTGTGCGTTATGACTGCTAGCACGTGTTAGGTGGCTTTCTCTTAGAACGCCGTGTTTGCGAGTACGAATAAAATCGTAATTCGAGTGGGGCTTTTTTATTTTGAGAATAGGAGGGATATTTTGCCTTGTTTAGATGCCTGAAAGCTACAATATTAAATTTTTTTAATTTTCTCATATCTTAACCTCTTACTTCTACGATACATGGTTTAATAGCGTGGTAATAGTGCGACGACACATAAAACTCCAAATTGAAAATTTACTATGGTATATTATATTTATCAATGAGGATCAGCTATTTAAGGATTAACACATTTTAGCCAACTACCCACAAGTCAAATGAATTAAAATTTAGGTCCAGTTCGTAACTGTCTTTTTTCAAATTAATAATTATCATAAGGACGATAATCTGCCTGAATAGTTCTCGAGATTAAAGATGAAGAGTGTAAGGCATGTTTATTTTACCTTATAGAGCCTTTCCACAAATTTATGCCTGG
Source organism: Hetaerina titia (assembly GCA_037158775.1). Classification (NCBI taxonomy): domain Eukaryota; kingdom Metazoa; phylum Arthropoda; class Insecta; order Odonata; family Calopterygidae; genus Hetaerina; species Hetaerina titia. Next base: position 80,507,630 of record CM073774.1, on the reverse strand, counting down.
TGTTATACCTTTTGTTTCTTCGTCGTCGTCATATGGTGACCAATCATTGCAACACGCGGAATGCTTTGACGCGTCCCTGAAATGACATAGTACCTAAGTCTTCGTCGTGAGTGTAAACTATTGCCGCATCATCGACAGATATTATTAGCACCAGTAACAAATAAAACACGACCGTGCCGCGCACTCTTGAGCATTATCCGTCAACGGAGAATTTTCCGCAAACGAGAGGCGACGCGAGTTGGCTTCGTGTTCTATGAAAGAGGAGTTCGATTACCGAGTTTTTCCGCTTCCGCTGCGACAGGCTTCACGGTTCCTCCGAGTAGACACTTAATATGAGCCCAGCAGTTCTCCCAGAATGGATGGCTTCGGACGTTTTTCCGAACCTCCGATTGTCTCAGGAGGACGGGTTGCGTGGCCTCCAACGCAGTCCTCCGTCGCCTTGCCTCCCACGAGCAATAAAAGGAATCCTTCTCGGTTCGGTTGGTTGGGGTTTCCGCAGCGATCGCTAAAACAGGAGAACACTACTGGCGGGGCAGAAATGGAATGACAAGGGTTAAAATATATGAGATGAGGTCAAGGGGGTGGAGACAATGCATGCTAATTGCTTCGGACGAAAATTTTCCCATCGATCGGATGTTTTGGGAGGAGTTTCCTAACGTGCGAAAGTGAACGCCTGTGCCAAGTCTACGACGCACGCCCTGTGGCTGCGTGGGTTTTTGTCTTGGGAGAGTCGAGTATTACCATCCTCGCTGATTGTGAAACGAATGACTCATTTCCCTTCTGAAAGATGATTGCGAGGAATTCCAATCTGAAATTGAAGTTTCTATGAAGGCTGTTGTCTCCGTACGAGTATGATTGCATGGTAAACCACTAAAATCATTCGTGGACCTCGAAAATTCCACGGAAAATGATGCGTACCTTTAAGAGGCATGCGTTTCCTTGAATTCACGGATATTACTGTTTTTTCCGTCGAGGTTATGAGACGCGCGGTTGGGTGGTCGGTCGAACGGCTCGGAAACTGACGGCCGAGGTGAAAGTGCCTTTAAATTTGTAAAGCTTTTTGAGAAACGTTGCCACTGACATCATACGACGGATGAAATCTTCTATAATTTTAAAATTACCGTGAGGGTATGTAATAGGTCTTTCCCTTTCATGGTTTGTGGGTCTACTTTCTAATTGGGGAAAGATTCATAGATCCTTTTCAATGAAGTGAATGCGTGAGCGGAACCGGATGATTCGTGGCGTTTCAATGTTTCTCACTTCACACCTTCACCAATTTTCTGTTTTGTTTGCACATGATTGATGATGTAGAAAGTAGTTGCCGTGTATCAGAAGATGTAATTTGTGATTGATTTGCATCGGAAATATTTTTTTGAGCTTTTTGAAAAAATGGCACCAATGGGTGGCGATAAGTAAAACTTGCTTGAAGTAATCAATAACTGAATAGTCTTCAGTTATTATTGACTTAAAATATAATACTTATCACCCTCAATAGCAGTTCTTTCTTGGTCAAATATTACATGAA